>OU342743.1:542381795-543581795 GCA_910589775.1 Avena eriantha
GATCTGCCGATACCTCTTCGACCGCCCCCTCTCGCTGACCGCCGGGCCCCGCCTAGCAGGTTCAAGCCGCCGCCTCCCACGCAACTCGCTCTCCGCCATGGGCCAAATCTACCCCCTGCGGCCCAGTACCTCCCTAGACCTGGCCCACTGCATCATCCTCCCCTTTTTCTTTTTAGCTGGTCTTTATTCTCCAGAAAACTCCCTACTAGGATTAATTCCAAATAAAAATGGAAACTACCATATTATGCCAAGATATAAATTTCTGGTAATTCCCTGATGTTTTCTTAAACATGCAGAACTAGTCCCTTGCCAAAAATAATCTTTATTATTTATTGGCAATTAATCCACTAGAATGTATATTTTTTACCAAATAAATTCCTCTGTGAGCTAGACTTACTCATTTGAGTTGAAACAAAGTCCTACTGAGAGGTATTTGATATACCTATCATCCAGCACAGGTCCTATGCCAAGGTGAACAGAGGTGTGCCTTTATCAAAAATAACAAAAACAGTAACTTTATGCCTTGGATAAATTCTCTAGGTCGAACCAAGTGTGGTACTGACCTGATTACACCTCCCAGTACCTCCTAGAAACAGTATTTATCAAACCCCAGTAGCTCAAAATTTATTATGCTCTGGTTGAATTGTAGTGATTTAAATATTTCTACAATGGGTATTTTCTCTAAATAAATCACTCTAGGAGTTTGACAACTCCAAAAAGAGTGATTCAAATTTCTACAGAAAGGTATTCTAAGGGCCTACCACATACCCTTATAACCAACTCCATAGCCACTGTAGAATTAATCTGGTGAAAAGGAGAAAAACCATACAGAACTTCATTTGGGAATTTCCTGACGGTGTTCTGTTAATTGTTTAGACTTGATTCCAACTCTAGGTGGTTCAGTACACCAAACACTACACAACCAACCAAGTAAATAATTTTTGGGCCTCCAGAGAAATTCTGGTGAATTATTTCCTGACGGTGTTCTGTTAATTGTTTAGACTTGATTCCAACTCTAGGTGGTTCAGTACACCAAACACTACACAACCAACCAAGTAAATAATTTTTGGGCCTCCAGAGAAATTCTGGTGAATTATTCCACTATAGAAATCATAATTAAATCTAGAAAATTGATAATCAATTGAAACCACTTGTGTGGGTTTTGTTTTGACAAGACCTATCAGAGGATATCACTTTTTCACATTTGTATCCTACAGACCTCAGAACCCCAATCCAATTTCAAGATATCTATCCTAAACAAATATCTTCCAAATGGAAAAACACCTCCATGGCAATCTAGTAATTTCTACCAATAGAACCCAACTTCTCCAAACCTCCCAAGTCCAGTAGTACTCCTTTTGTTTGTTTTCTGTATGGTTTGATGCATGTATGCCTTGTATTGATTGTAGACTTGTCTTCTTGCATGTATTCCCGATGACGACGATAGTGTGAGTGATTGACGACAAGAAGGAATGGACTTCTTATTATTAATTATTGGGTATTCTTGGATATCTAAAGAAGTCCAGGGACTTATTGCTGACCACGGGCAAGCCACCATGCCTGAACTCTTATATATGTCCTACTCTCTTTACCTGCTTGTATCCTCTTTATAAATTGCATTATCCACCTGCATGTCCTTATTTTACAAATACTGCGATAGTAACTGGGCTCCTCCAAGTTATGACTCTGTGTCCTTCGAGACACCACCCCGCTGTACCTACCATGTTATCCCTTTAAATCGAGAGTATGATGGTTAGCATCCTACCTTGTTGGAAACCCCGATTTTTGAGAAAATAAACTGTTTTGGGGAGTTTACCCCACTACAAAGGTTTTAAACTGCTTTGTCAAACCCTTGGAAAGAGGCATCGTTCCAAGCGGATGTTTTAGCGAAAGGGATGGTGGTGATGAGAAATGAGAATGTGATGGGATGTTCTACGCCTTTACCGGAATTTTTTTATCAGCGCAACCACATTACCTTAGGTGCTGGGGCTTAGCTCGAAGTTTATCCGCATTAGCCGAGGCAGCTTATACCATGCTTATAGGGAGAGATCCCTGGAATTCCAGGCATGCGCTACCAGATCTGGGATCTGAAGCCTGTTGCTTGCTTTGGCAAGAGTGAGCCTGTACTGGCAGGAGGCCGGTGCAACAATTGGGTTTCCCGTGGACGGTATGCCTTGGAGTACGGAAGGAAGTGGAGTCACCAGATTTAAGGTATACGCCAAGTTACGGCATGGGTATGGGCGTGTATGGAAGGCAGGACTATGGCTGGGAGCCACATACTCGTTGCCGGTGAGAGCAAACCCAAAAGGAAGAGCATGCCTTTGCTAGGGTCGACAAGCGAAAGGTTAGGTTTGATTATCCGGACCCCCATCTACAGTGGTAGTGGGCCGTGGTTGTATCCCGGCGGATGTATTAATTCTTGTGGGGAAAGTGCGCAAACTCTGCAGAGTATAATCTATTCGAATAGCCGTGTCCATGGTCAAGGACGGTTGTAAATGTGTTGGCTAGGAGTACCCAAACTGTGCTTGTTTGGGAAACAAGGATGAAGCGGACGAAGGTTCCGGGGGAACCCGAGTTCGAAAACCTTGTTTTGACCTGAGTAGGTCGAAGGGGTTAAAAAGGGTTTTTACTCCAAAAGGGTTTTCAAAACTCTTTTTCAACAAAGATATGGAAATGTTTTGATCTATAAAACAAAGCCATGTTTTCAAAACTATTTTTCAACAAAGATATGGAGATGCCATAACGACAAGAGGTAGTCTAGGCTTTTCAAAAACAACCCCAGATAAAGCTATCTCGCCACGGCCAAACTTGCATTCCCTTATGTCATTATCCTGGTGGTTTGTGAGTACATTCAAAAGTACTCACGGCTTTGTCCCTGGCTTTTTACTTGGCCAGACTTTCATATATTCGACATCAGATGATTAAGGTGACGTCCATTGAGCTAGGCCGTCTTCTCAGTCAGCTGCCTGTAGGTTGACGCACGATTGGGCTCTGTGCATGATGACTTTCCGCTGCTCAGGATATTGTAACTAGAATGGCATTTATGTAAGTCTTGTAATTCGTTATGTTTCAGATGTTGTAATGATACATGTCGGTTATGTTCCACGGCTCACTGATCATGGGAACGTGGATGTATGCATAACAGGGATTTCTCGGATGAATAATCCGGGGAGCCCACCGACTTGGTATCAGAGCCATCCTGACTGTAGGAGACCTTAGTTAGCATGGACGTTAGACAGGAAACAACAAACCTATTTTCTAAAGGACAAAGGAGAAGAGATGCTTATTTGCAAAAGTGCTTATGTCTTCTCCCCTCCCTTTTTGAAAACTACTTGCATTAATATGATTTCATAAGCTTAAAACCCTGCACAACTGTCACTAACCCAACCTGGCCCTAAACTCTTCTGTAGATGGAACCTATTGATGAAGAGTGGCTAAAGATTGGATTTCCGCAAATCCTATGGGACTCGATGCAACTGTGCGGTTACTAGCAGAAACCTACCTACACCCTCCACAAGGGACTGGAATCAAGAGATTATGTGGGACAAATTGTCATACTAGCCAAGCCAGGAACCAATGGAAGCCCTATCTACTCCACTGGACCTCGGATGCCCAGTCCCGTACTTGCTGTTGATTTGGTAGTCCAAGAAGCTTTGATGCTCATCCGTAGCTCCCTCCCAGAGATGAGACAGCCCACAACAATCTACCTCCCCATGAAGGGAAATGTCGACTGAACCGGAGGATCTCAAGACCCTAGCCTGGCGTACCCTGCTCTCTCCTTTCAGACCCGTTACAGCTACTCTAGCAATGAGGTGTTAACAGCAGTCATTGACAAAATACCGCCACTCCTAGATGGAGCTCCATCGCCTGCAAGCCATTCTCACCCGTAAGGAAGCTCAGGCAGCCCTGCAAAGGAATCGAGCCCGAACCACCGCCACTGAAGGAACATCAAGGGAAGCCGCCCCCAAGAGAAGCCGAAAGTGCACCACCGCCAGTCAATAGCTCCGTAGGTTCATGCCCATCGAGGAGGCACAGGAAACCTCCACTGATCTGCCAAAAACCAGCCATGACTCCATAGATGCACCCTCCGAGTAATCACCCGCGTTGCGGTACTCGCCCTATCTAGCAATAGGGTAGAGTCATGTATCGTCCCTGAACACATTTGGTAATACCTAAGTACTATAAGCACCCTCGGGTGCAGAATTGGTTGGTATGTAATAACTTCCTTGAGGTACTATGCTTGTTTGGTTGTTTACTTCTTACGTGTTTTATCCAAGACGTTGCATCAGACCCAACCCGAAACGCGTACCACCAACAGGAAACCCCCCTCCCCCAGGATGGCCCTAGAGACAAGAAGCTCAGAGAAGGCCTGTAGCCGTTGCGGAGATGGAAGACACCAAGCCAGCAGATGTTCCGGCCACTACCCAAACTACGGAGAACCCCATTCGTCCAAAATTTTCCCAACTCAGTTTATCAATTGTTTCCTCTCCGAAGGCCAAGACCATGCCCCCATCAATTGTCCAATATATCCCTGCATGGGCAAGGCCCGTCAACCTCCCGGTACCAGCAAAGGAAAAACGTCAAATCAGTTACGCCGGAGGATAGGTACCTGCTTCACGTGTGGTCTACCTGGTCACTTCAGCCGAGAATGACCCCCTAGAGAAAACCCGTCAAGACTTCCACGAAAGAGAATCCCGAAAGGACCCGAGGCTCTTATCTCCAGAAAAGATTGTCACCTTACATGCTCGCTGCCTCGCAACTCAAGACTGAAGATCCCCCGCGCTTCTATAGGCGACAACACCCGATGGAAGTAAAGATCGAGACAAGCTCCTTAACCTACCCTAGGACTCCCAGAATGTCGGCAAGTGCAACTCCTAATAAACTAGTCCATACCCCACTGGAATGTCATCTACGATGCTACCCTCTCTTGAGCCGATGTCCGCTACCTCCAGAACTATCTTTTGTTACCCTCATAAGTAGGTCCCCAACTGGTAACTCTCCGATCTACCCCAGTCTAATCCTAAAGGGGAAAGACTGCGTCTTTCCTGCAAAATAGAATAACGCTCTGCTAGAAAAAAATCCAACAGTTGGACCCGAGGATGTACACTAGAATACAATAATCCCTTAGGACCAGCGTCGTGAATCCTAATAGTTGGAAGATCACTGTTTGCAACCCTGGTTGAAGCCTTCTCCGCTCTCGTGTTTCAAGACAATGGAAGTTCAACCTCCCTGTCAAAGTGACCCTGCTCAAAGACAAAGCCGACAAGTTAGTACACAAGAAAACACATGGACCTAACTCAAAGACAAATCTCCTAACCGTACTCTCCCGAATCTCGGGACGAGATTATTTTAAGGGGGAAAGATCTGTAACATCCCAATTTCAGCAACCCTGATTAGCTGTCCAAAAAGGCAAAAATCATGGGGAACAAAAACTTTTTCTTGTTCATTGGTGCAGTGTTTACCTATAGTTTGTTTGCGCTTGTGCATGTGAGTGTATATCATATGCTCCTCCTTACCTCACCCTTAGTTGACAAAAGCTATCTACCCAAAACTATCCTGGCTGATTTTACATATTCTCAAATGTTCTGGCATTTCAAAACATGAGCCAAGATGATTATGCAACCAAAACTATTCTATTAGATTCTATTGAAAAACTATGGAGAGATATATAATACAATCTCCTTATGTTTTCAAGACAGAACCCTCAACTACCCTTATCTCTACTTTTTCCCAAAACTTATTTTCAAAGCAGTTTAAATCTACTCTTGGTAGTGATACCAAGGATTCTCATCTTATTCAAAACTCCAACCTCTTCAAAATGCCCCAATATCACCTAAAGCTAAGCTTGATGGTAACTCTAGTAGTAGTGGAATAGTTTATAAGATGAGTTGCCTTGATCTGTTGCCTGATGAGTTGTCTTGATCTGCTGTTTGACTTGTTTGCTTAGGAAGTAGTATGAGTAACTCCAGGACCTTACTACTAGGATCAAGTTGTTCCCAAATCCTCAGCCCTCCAGCAAGAATACAAACCTAGATATGATCCCTAGCCACTAGATGATCTTCTAAAACCCTTAACCAGATCCATTCTGAAGATTTCCATTCTAGAAGTTTCCAAGCCCTTGAAGAACAAGATCAAGCACGGATCCTTTCTACTCCATCTACACTTCAACAGCATCCACTTGTTGATGCTCTGATACTTTGCAACTTCTCCAAGAACATTCCCTCTCATACTCTAGTCAAAATCCTCAAAATTGGCTGTCTGGAAACTGTTCCGACATCACATTTTTGAATGCCTCCCTTTCTCAAAGCATGTGAATTTATGGAAATGCAATTGAACCATATTGTTAACCATCCTAAGGACTACCAAGGCCCACATTTTCCCCTGGTTAGATCATCCTCCAACCCACTAGTCCTTGATGGTTTTGCAGGCAAGAAAATAACTTTTCCTGCAAAACTAGTCATCATGCCTACTTTGGTAGAAGCTCCCACCATCATCCAACTTCCTATGGACCAACTATCTGCATGGTTGTGTTCTAATCATGTAGGTCTACCAAATTCTACTTCACTTGTTCCAAGTGAATCTCTGTGCTGTCTAAACCCACTAGGGTTATAAGGCATCATGGCCTCTTTTGGTATGACAGCCTTAATTTTAACAAAGTTTGCCATCATCCCTAGATCCCCTCAAAAGCATTAATTCAAACTTTTTCTGCCATGTTCATCTATATGACTTGGCCTACCTATCCATCCATCCCTTGCACCTAGGTGAACTCCGAGCTCCAAGATACAACCATGTTTTGGTGGTATAAAGATAACCTCACCCTAGATCCTCAATTCCATATAGCTCCACCCAATTCAAGTTGGAATTCCATTCCACAAGGTTGAAAATGCTTGTTACACCTTGTCTACACCATCTAATTGCATCATCAAGATTTATCAAATTTTATCCATAATTATTATGGCTCCAAATCTATTTAATTCCTTTAATAGTCAAAATCTCCAAAACTTCTTCCATAAAGGAAAGTTTGGTTTTGCCAAAACACTTCTCCAATCTTGGCTCATGTCAGTTCCATATATCTTACCTTATCTTTCTATCTAAAAAATAATTAGTTTTGAGAAGCTTTATTATTTCATTTTGCCCATTTCCTTAAATGGCTGAATTGGAATAATAATTGTTTTAAATACTTCTAGTCCCTAGTAAATCTTGGGAAAATTCCCCTAAGTGTGTATTCATATCTGGGACCCTCCCACATCAAAAACCAACCTTGTCCAATGGAAACTCATCAAATGATCTTCTAGAAATCACTTCTGTTCTTTTTGAGTAAATGGATTTAAGTGGACTAAAACCCCATATAAAAATCTCAATTAAATCCTAGGAGTCTACCTTTACCTCATCTATCTATGATTACCATTTCCTCCTTTGGTCCAATGCAAGTTTTTTGACTTCCTTCACAACCATCAATTGGATCAATATTGCCAACTAAGCAAATCCACTTCTCAAACCACTTTCAAATCTCATCCAAACTTTCTTAATGCACCTCCTCAGTACCAGACACTCCCCTGGTCGACCAACACTGTAGCTCTACCCCAGCTTTGCCCATTTTGCCCTTGTACTAGTAAAAAGAGAGAGAGAGACAACATAATCTTACAAACATTTACACCTACTTAATTACCACAGATGCCACCCCCTCTCTCTCTGAGTCAGCACGACCAAATACCAATCCTACCCCTCCCCACCGACCCCTGGACCAATCCCTTGCCAGCTTTCCCTCACCACCATGTCCAAATTGGTATTTTACATCATCTACCCCTCCTCCCTTGGTATATAGGCCAGAGGCCTCCCCTAGTGAGCCACTGCCCCGCATTTGCCCCCTCTCCCCTCCCACTCACCTCTCCCAGCACTCCCTCCCCTCCCTTGCTCTATGCTGTCCGAAGGAGGAAGAAGAAGGAGTTTCGGCCTCCTTCAAAAATCGAGCAAGGCTTATTCTCCCCTGCATGTCTGCTCACGAGTTCCCCTCCTCCTCCTCTACTTGATAGTACTCTTCTTTCTGTCCAGGACCAGCTTCTCCGTCCTTGCCAGTGAGCTCCGGCGAGGTCACTCTCGGCCGCCGTTGCGTGAGCTGCTTCTAGTGGACCTCTGCCGCCGTGCCGCCCACCGATCTGCTCGCCGTCATCGACCGCGTCGCCCTGCCGCCTCCACGACCTCTCCCGAGCCCTCAGGTGAGCTCCCTGCCCTGCGCCACCCTCTGCTAGGGTTAGCACCCTTCGCCGGCGAGCCCCTGTGGAAGACAATCCGCTGCCGTTCACCGCCACTTAAACCAACGGCCAAGATCTACCGATACCTCTTCAGCCGCCCCCTCTCGCTGACTGCCGGGCGCCGCCTGGCAGGTTCAAGCCGCGGCCTCCCGCGCGCCTCGCTGTCCGCCATGGGCCAAATCCACCCCTGCGGCCCAGTACCTCCCCAGACTCGGCCCACTGCATCATCCTCCTAGACTCGTGAATCCCGGCATTTCTAGGCGTTGGATCTTCTTTTCCATTCTAGCAACTAGAAGATTCTCTTGATAGTCGTGAACATAGTGAATGCACAATGCATAAACCTCTCCAAACACACTTCTCGACCAGACTAGAATCTTATCCCTCGTTTCTCTAGACCATGTTATCAAAAATTTCAAGTGTTAGGTAGCTAATAATCTTTGACTTCTACACATTATGATACAAAGTACAAGGACCAAATATACACCCATACTATATAGATGTTGATCAAAGTTATGTGCTTTACCAATTATAATTTTATATAGTGATGATATGTCATAGTTTACTATCTGAGCCTTATTAAGGTGTGCTTTTTTACACAATGCGGGAGTAATATATTTCTTTGCTTAGACATATGGTCACCTCTGTCCATGCGCTGTACATGCTGAGAGAATAAAACGTTGGCTGGGGAAGAGGGCAGCAGCAAAGAGAAGTTGAAGGCGGTTCCATGTCTGAGCAAAGTTATGATGGGTTTCTGACACGACGTACTTGTGCGGCCTTACAGTGTACACTCTACTAGTAGTAAATTTCAGGACCTATCACACAAAACAAATCGTGTGTTTTCTCTCTCCTTCCATATGCTCCATCTCTCCTCCCCTTTCCCCTCGCGCACCGGTCCGGCTGATCTCTCTCCCCTTGTCCACAGCGTGGCGCCGCGCACGTGTGCCTTGGTACAGCGGCTCTGTGTCTCTAGCATGTTCGGCAGCCACACATTGGTGGGGAGTAGGGACGAGGAGGATTACATAGGAAGGAAACCACTTGTAACATCCCAAAACTTTAATCAAGGTTATCAAGATCCAAATCACCCAATTTAGGGTTAACAAAAACTTTTTATCATTAAAATAATTAAGATTGCATATGTGAGTTGCATCAATATAGAATTGTTGTGAATTGCCATGTTTGTTTGTTCTAATGGTTGTAAAATGATTCAAAGATGAATTCCACATCATCTAGATCATTCCCAGGCTAAATCCAAAGAAAAAGAAATCAAATAAGATTAATAAATGCAAATGGTCACTTTTGCCATTTTAATCAACTAGGTCACTTTAGGTGTTCCTAGAATTCAAATTCAAATAGAAATAATTCTAACTCTTTGCACCCCTTGCTAGTACAAGTAAAGATCTACCAAGGCCCACTTTGAAATCTTACAAAAATATTTGAACACTAATTTTAAATCGCATTTGAAAATGGAATCCATTTCATATGCATAGGTCCCACTTTTTCAAAAACCACTCAAATGAGTTCACCTTGACAATCCCAAGCAGCCACAGATGCTCAAGCATAAGATCAACACACCCACCAAAAAATCTTTTCAAAATTAAACTAAAAGTTTCTTGCGGCTATTTTGTCGAACACTTGGCATGCAAAAATATATCTGCCTAATTAACAGTATTTTGGATCAATGCTTTGTCGAGCCAATTGGGCTCAATCTTGTTCCCTTGTCTCCCCTAGCTCTAACCAGACCATAAACATGCCACACCTTAGCCCCCAGCAGCAGTGTCGTGCCACCCCGATGCCATGATCGCCGGCCGACCATGCCCACGTCGCAGGAGCACGCCCCGCCCTCTTACGCTGCACCAGGAAGGTAGGCGTGATCACACCGCCTCCCTTGGTCCCTTCCCCGAGCCGTGCCATCCCCTGGACCACCGCAAATCACCCGTGCACCAAGCCTCTGTGCCATGCACCGAGAACGCCAGAGCACTGTCCCCGATAGGCCAGCACAAGCCGTGCCTTGACCCCAGCTTGCACGCGCCGCTCCGCCTTAACCCCTGCATACTCCAAGACAACCCCTCTCCCTGCCGCGCGACCAGCAGCCACCAGATGCCGCATCGAGCACCGCCTCTACTACGCAGAGCGTCGACCTCTCTCGACCGCATACCACCGCCCCTAGCTGTGCCATTGCGCTGTAGCTGAACGCTAGGAGGCAAGCCACCATCCGCCTACCCTGCCCATGCCTCTAGCACCTTGTACCACCGTCACCGATGAGCTCACCGTCACCCTCACGGTTCCCTCATCGACCCTACAAAAGGAGCCCTCCCCAGCACTATTTCTACACACTACCTCACTTCCCTCTCTCAGAACCACCTCAAACCATCCCTGGAGCCACTCGAGCCACCGTTCGCCAGAATTTCTGCCGGAGCCGCCGCAGTAGAGGAAGAAGGGGGCAGTCGATTGCGACCACCCTAGGAGCCACCGCAACCTCGCCTGAGCCTGCTGTCGTCTCCTCGTTCGATCGCCCACATCGCCACATTAGCTAGAGCCCTGGTAAGCCCCCAATAGAACCCCACCGAGCCGCTAGGGTTCCGTCTCGCCGGTGACCAGTCCGTCGTCGACGATGAGCCAGAGCCGATGATCTAGGTTCAAATCGCACGGTACACATCGCCCCGTACCGCTTCGCGTTTAGTTGTGCCGCTGACATGTGGGACCCCTTGTCAGTTGCCAGCTGCGCCCCAGAGTGTCACTGGGCCGGCCCATTTTCTTTCCCGCGCTGGCCCTAATATTCAAATATAGAATTTTCTATTTAGACTTAAACTCAATTCTGTGCATTAGTTTAAAAATCAATTCAAAGAGTTCTTTTTAACCAAATGACATGATTCCAATTTTGCTAGAAAGATAATTTAAATCTCTATCCAAGCCCGTTGGATTTAAACCAATTAGAGTTATAGATCACCTATAGCAAAAATAACAAGACAGAGACTTTTCTACATTCAAATATTTTTTGAAAAATCAATTATAATAGCTTTTGAGTTGATTCCAACTCTCAAAAATCACATCTGACAATACCTATCTAAATATGTAATAATATTTAGGTTTCCTGCAGTGACTTTGGACTATTACCGAAATAATGCTATATAGGCATTTCTACTAACTTTAAATCATTTAAATATTAATCTTAGACTTTATAAAAGGTGATCCAACATTTAAATCACATTCCCATGTATTAGAATATGTGGTGCTGACATGTGTCCAAACAATCCCATATTTTAATTGGAGTATATTAAATCTTAGTTATTTTCAATGAGTAGAAAATTACTTTTCTCAAATAAAATAAATGAAACTAGTTCATTAAATCTTGTGATGAATGTGATGATACTAGATCATCAAGTGTGTGCCTTAGCATGCTAAATACACTAGTTAAGTATTGTTTGGTGATTGTGTATTCCGTATGTATTTATAGATGATAGTACCGACCAAGTCTACGAAGAGGAGGAGTGCTACCCCGAAGAAGACGAGGAGAATTTTAACCACTACACCAACCAAGGCAAGCTACTGTTAGCAATCTAGAATTAAGCAAGTCAACCCAAGCAAGATGCATTAGGCATGCTTTGGTTATACCTCTTTGATTTATACCAATCCCAAGTTTTACTTACAAGCTTTCCTTTGTTTTACTTTACCAAAGTTCTTTACTTTGTTTATAGATAGCATAAAGAGTATAAAACTTGGCCTATCTAGTTAGACTTAGATGTCATTCTATGGCATGAGATTGAGATTTGCATCCCACATTAGTGAACACTCTTAACTTAGTAGTTTAGAGCAAAACCAAAAACTTGATCACTTTAGAGGGAATACTTGGTGAAAATGACTTATGAAAACCTTGGAATGATGAGTCATTCTATTGAGATGTTTTGACATGTGTTGAGAAACATAAATGGTTTATGATGATGAAAATGTTGAGGCATGAGCCTTAGCCATTTATAAAAACTGATGGTTGGGATCGGATGCGATATCATTCCAATTTTACCGTACAACCACAATACCTGAATTGGGTAAGGCTTAGCCAGAAGTTTATATGCATTAGTATGAGTTCCCTCATGGGAGAGGTTTGAGCTGAGGCTACCTCTCAATGTTGTCCACCTATGTAGTGCCCAGGATGGCAGATGGCCATGGCTGGGAGGCCAAGCTCATAGGAGAGGTGCTTATACTAGAGTGTGTAAAGGAAATGTTATGTTTGATTATATGCATACTAAGTATGATGATTCAGGGGTATCCCTGACAGATGTATCGAATTTTGTGGTGAAAGTGTACCACCTCTGCAGAGTGTCAAACTATTCGAATAGCCACATTCATGGTTATGGATAGTTGGAAATGCCATACTGTTCCGTTGTCAGATTTTTTCAAAATGACTTATGAAATGAATTTGTGACATGACTTGACCACAACAGAGTTGTGACTATGACAACTAAGTTCCAACTTTGGTGAATTTAGAACCTTATTTTATCTTTATTTGTTTCTGAACTCAGCTTAGGTTTCAAACTTAACTTTACAAATAAACTTAGAACTTAGCATTCCTACTAGAACTACCTTACTTGTTAGTGATAGTTTGCGAGTACTTAAAGAGTACTCATGGCTTTGTCCCTGGCTATTCCCATGGCCAGACTATGGGGAGGACTATCCAGAAGAAGGACAACAGGACGGCAACAACAACTAGGATCATCTCCCATCATCAGCATTGCCTATGACACTGAAGATGGAGCCCACCACTACGCTTATTATTTCCGCTGCTTGTTTGTACTAAGACTGGATCATGAGATCCGTTATTTGTGTAAAACCTTATAATGGTTTGTAATGGATGATGTACTGTGATATCCAAGCTGTTATGTCGTGCAAAAATGGTAATCCTGGGATTGCGATGTATGGCATAACAGGCATCTGGGATTAAAAATCTGGTGTTGACAAGTTGGTATCAGAGCCATAGGAGACCCTAGTTAGAATGGCCGTCCGAACAAAAACTTAGTTTCAAAACCAAAGTGAGTATTTGTGAAAATCTATTTCCCCTCTTACCCTTGAGATTCTTTCAAAAAGATTCATGTTCTTCCAAAAATTCTTACTTTACTACATAAAATTTGACACACTTGATCAGTACTACGAGTTCTACCAATTAGGCAATGGAGGCCAACTGATCTTCGAGAGGGATCTTGATGCACTATCGGAGTACCTTGAGCGCCCGCATCCAGAATACTTCGGAGCTCAACTCAATTACCACCCAGGAGGAGATTTGCAATGGATGATAGTTGCTGATCTTCGAGGCAAGATGGAGGCACCACTTTCCGAGAAGATTCAATTCACCGTGAGAGAGAAAAATTGGCTAGATGGATTAGCCAGGGCAATGCATGAAGCTCTCGCTCGTCTTTGCGCACAGAATGTCAACTTGATCCAGGGAACCCGCTTTGCTCACTATGCAAGGCGTGATTCTATGGGAATGCCTCTGGAGATGCCAAATCACCCGGAGTTGAAGCGTCAAGTGGAGAACCTCGACTTCCTGCTGTATGATAGACAAAAGGAATTGGAAAATGCTCGAGAGTACGCCAACCACAACCGTGCCATTGCCGCCCAGAAGGCCCAGACTTTCTCCCTGCTCGTCAATCACTTCGGCGTCAACACGCAAAGAAGGATCGCACCATCGACCATCTTCGCAAGAAGGTGGCCGACCTCGAGAAGACCATCAAGGAGCAAGAAGCTCAGCTTGCAGCAAAAGAAGAAGAGGAGGAAGGTGAAGACATCCAGGGGGATAATCACTCGTACCTCAGCAATGATGATGACTACCTGGAGGATGATGCCATGGACTTCTACACCGACGATGATGACTCCGACTTCATCGATGATGAGTAGATGCACTAGAGCACTATCGTAGGAGTGAGAAGTATCGGTCCCATTGTATCTTAGCTTACATAATCGTTCTTAAAACCATCTGTTTTCTTTTCATGTTGTGGTATGTGTGTTTGTATCGTGTGCTTTGCTTGAATGAATGAAAAGAAGTTATTTTGCCAAACCTGAGTCAAACTCAAAGTTTTAGCTTTGAAAACAAAACCATAAACCTTAGAACTTTCCCTCTTACCCCATTATCTATATCAATCTTCAGATGACTTGTGGAAACCAAGGAGGGAGCAGCTCATTGCAGGACCCTATGTTGCAGATTCTGCAGACGCTAATTGCGGACCGCAAAGCTAGTAGAGCAGAGCGCCAAGAAAATCTAGCCACCCTGCAGTAGATCGCCCAGATGGCCCACACTAATCAAGGCCATGGAAATCAGGATCATCATGGATCCAAACTCAAAAACTTCTAGAATACCAATCCCCCTATCTTTAGAAAGTCTGAAGACCCGCTGGATACTGATGATTGGGTACAGACCATGGAGAATAACTTAGAAGTCGTAGGAGTGGATGCCAACGAGAAATTTCTATTTGCGACCCACTATCTAGCAGGAGATGCAAGAGCATGGTGGAACAGCACCCGCACAATGAACCACGGTCAAGTGATGACGTGGGAAGCCTTCAAAGTCAAGTTTAGCCGCACCCATGTGCCGCAGGGTTTAGTCACCGGAATGAGAGATGAATTCAGAGAACTAAAGCAAGGCAGAATGACTGTAGTGGAGTACCGTGACAGATTCTTGTCCCTCGCCGGTATGCACCTGATGAGATCAACACTGAAGCCAAGAAGAAAGAGAGATTCTTGAATAGACTGCATGATGAGATGCAGACAGTACTAGTCAACATCCGTTTTGAGGATCTCGAAGAGCTAGTCGACTCTGCCATTCAGATGGAAGGGAAGATCAATCAAGCGAATGACAACAGCAAACATCGGATGATGCACCAAGATGGGTCCCATAGTGCCCAGAAGTATCGTCGCAACCCGTCTGCCAGATCTGCCCCGCGGAACAATAGACCCTCAATGTCTCGTCCAAGCTACCCCAACCATAGCGGAGGAAATGTGAAGTCCGGAGGAAATAGCAACAACCACCCCGGCAACTCCAACAACTTCAACCGTGCACTGCCCAAGTCCAACAATAACAACAACACTGCCCCAAGGACTAGAAGCAATGCCGTGCCTATCGCAGCAAAAGACAAGTCTCAGATTACTTGTTTCGAGTGTGGAGTGAAGGGTCACTACTCCAATGAGTGCCCCAAGAAGATTGTCGCCACTGCCAATGTGAATGCCCCAGCTCAACAGCGGCATCGTGTTCAGCACGGATGAAGATTCGCCCCAGGGAACCCTCACAACCGCAACGGCCGTCTCTTCCACATGAACGCCGAAGAAGCCCAAGAAGCGCCAGATGTCGTGATGGGTATGTTTTCTGTTAACTCGGTATTAGCAAGAGTGTTGTTTGATTCTAGAGCATCGCACTCGTTTGTTACCAAAGAATTTGTATGCACTAGTAACATTCACCCAACCAACCTGAAGCATGTCATGATAGTTCAAATACCTGGTTCAACCACCAAAGCTAGAAAAATTTGCAAGGTTGTGCCTATCAGAATACATGGGATAGATTTTTATGCCAATCTAATAGTACTTGGAGCCAAAGTTTTGGAAGTAGTACTAGGAATGGATTGGATGTCGAAGCATAAAGGATTGATCGACTATGCCAAGAAATCCATCACCATGACCGATAGCTCTGGAGTATCAGTAGAGCATATATCTGAAACCTTGCCCCGTCAATTGAAATGCAACAAGAGTCTAGCCCTACCCACCATAGACCAAGTTAGAGTAGTCTGTGAATACCCTGACGTATTCCCAGATGAATTGCCCGGTATGCCCCCATATCGGGATATTGAGTTCATTATTGAACTAATCCCTAGAACCGGACCCATAGCTCAGAGACCCTGTATCATGAACCCCTCAGAGTTAGTTGAGCTGAAGAAGCAATTGGATGCTATGTTGGCAAAAGGTTTGATTCAACCAAGCGCATCGCCATGGAGATCGCCCGTGTTCTTTGTCGACAAAAAAGATGGAGGCAACTGTTTGTGCACAGATTATAGGAAGCTGAATGACGTTACCATCAAGAACAAGTACCCACTGCCCAAGATAGATGATCTATTTGATCAGTTGACTGGTGCCAGGGTGTTCTCTAAGATTAATCTTAGGACTGGTTATCACCAACTTAAGATTCGTGCAACGGATATTACAAAGACCGCCTTTACCACCAGATATGGATTATATGAGTACATGGTCATGTCCTTTGGATTAACCAATGCCCCCGCATATTTCATGAATCTCATGAATAAGATCTTTATGAATTTTCCGGATAAGTTTGTCGTTGTGTTTATCGATGATATTCTTATCTACTCCAAGTCAGAAGAAGACCATGAGCAACATCTGAGAATCATCCTTGAAACCCTTAGAGAGCATCAGTTGTATGCCAAATTCAGCAAATGTGAGTTCTGGCTGAAAGAAGTAGGATTCCTCGGACATATTGTGTCTGCCGGAGGAGTCGCTATTGATCCCTCCAAGATCAAAGATGTCGAAGAATGGGAAGCCCCAACCACTCAAACCCAAGTCCGTGCATTTCTCGGATTAGCAGGATATTACTGCAAGTTCGTTGAAGGATTTTCGAGCATCGCAAGACCCATTACCCAATTGTTGAAGAAGGACAAGAAGTTTGAACGGATCGACAAATACGAAGCAAGTTTCCAAGAGCTCAAGAAGAGATTCATTTCAGCCCCAATATTAATTATGCCGGATATCAAGAAGCCGTTTGACGTGTATTGTGATGCATCCAAGATTGGTCTCGGATGTGTATTGATGCAAGAAGGCAAAGTCATCACATATCTGTCCAGACAACTTAAGCAGCATGAGAAGAACTACCCTACCCATGATCTTGAACTAGCAACCATAGTTTTAGATTTGAAGACATGGCGTCATTATCTTATGGGTAATCGCTGTGAGATTTACTCAGATCACAAGAGCTTGAAGTATATTTTCACCCAGAAGGAGCTGAATATGAGGCAAAGGAGATGGATTCAGTTAATCAAGGATTATGACCTTGACATTCACTATCACCCCGACAAAGCCAATGTGGTAGCAGATGCTCTTAGCAAATTGTCGTGGCGATTAAACACCATGATCAAGAAGAAGCAAACAAGTTTGCATGAGGAGTTGGAGCAGTTTAGAACTGAGCTTGTTAGCAAAGGATTTTTAGCTAGCATTGAACTTCAACCCACTTTGATTAGCCAAATCAAAGAAGCCTAGAAGGGAAATGCAACTATCGACGGAATCAAGCATCGTATTGGTACATGAAAGGTACCTGGATTCACCGAAGACAAAGAAGGAGTTCTGTGGTACAAAGGACGTATCTGTGTGCCAGCAGATTCGGAGTTGAAGCAAGTTATCATCCAAGAAGCTCATGATACTCTTTATTCTATCCACCCCGGAGGAACGAAGATGTATCAGGATTTGAAGGAGCAATTTTGGGGGCACAAGATGAAGAGAGAAATCGGAAGCTACATCGCCAAGTGTGATATCTGTCAGAGAGTCGAAGAGGAACATCAGAGACCCGCAGGACTGTTGCAACCATTACAGATTCCGGAATGGAAATGGGATTCCGTCGGAATGGACTTTATCATAGGTTTGCCTACTTCTAGTAGGGGAATTGACTCTATCTGGGTCATTGTTGATAGACTGT
This sequence comes from Avena eriantha, assembly GCA_910589775.1. Classification (NCBI taxonomy): domain Eukaryota; kingdom Viridiplantae; phylum Streptophyta; class Magnoliopsida; order Poales; family Poaceae; genus Avena; species Avena eriantha. The sequence goes on from OU342743.1 coordinate 542,399,721, forward strand.
CCAAGGTAGCCCATTTTATACTTGTCAAGACCACCTATCAGAGTTCGAAGCTAGGAGAGCTGTACATTGCCATAATTGTTAGTATGCATGGAACCCCCTAGACCATAGTATCAGATCGAGGAACCCAATTTACCTCGAGATTTTGGCAGAAAGTCCAAGAAGGATTGGGAACCAAGTTGAATTTCAGCACAGCTTATCACCCGCAGAACAACGGACAGACTGAAAGAGTCAACCAAATATTAGAAGATATGTTGAGAGCTTGTGTGTTAGAGTATGGATCAGAATGGGAAGATTGTCTGCCTTTCGTAGAATTCTCATACAACAACAGTTATCAAGCCAGTTTGCAAACGGTCCCATGTGAGTTCTTATATGGAAGAAAGTGCCGCCCTTTGAATTGGTCGCAAGTAGGAGAGAGTCAGATTTTCGGACCCGACATCCTACGAGAAGCCGAAGAGAAGGTTCAAAGTCCCTGAGCACCTCAAGACCGCCCAATCCAGACAGAAGAGTTATGCTGACAAGAGAAGGAGAGACCTGACTTTCAATGTCGGAGATTTTGTGTCTTTCAAAGTTTCACCATTGAAGGGAACGTAACGTTTTAGTCTGAAAGGAAAGTTATCCCCCAGATATATTGGACCCTTCAAGATTCTGAATCGTCGAGGAGAAGTATTGTATCATCTAGAATTGTCAGAGGAGATGTCTGCCATCCACAATGTGTTCCACATCTCGTTACTTCGCAAATGCTTAGAAGTGCCGGAGAAGACCAAAGTTTTCAAGAACATCGATCACCGAGCCGTTGATATCAACAAGGATCTGACGTATCGTGAAGTGCCCATTCGTATCTTGGAGGAAGCTTACAGAACCACCAGGACCCGGAGTATCAAGTTTCTCAAGATCCAATGGAGCAACCATACCGAAGAAGAAGCCACTTGGGAGCAAGAAGATTACATTAGGACTAAGTTTCCAGATATCTTTAGTTCCTAGTTTTCTTTCTTCAATATCGGGACGAGATTTTGTTTAAGGGGGAAGGTTTGTAACATCCCAAAACTTTAATCAAGGTTATCAATATCCAAATCACCCAATTTAGGGTTAACAAAAACTTTTTATCATTAAAATAATTAAGAATGCATATGTGTGTTGCATTAATATAGAATTGTTGTGAATTGCCATGTTTGTTTGTTCTAATGGTTGTAAAATGATTCAAAGATGAATTCCACATCATCTAGATCATTCCCAAGCCAAATCCAAAGAAAAAGAAATCAAATAAGATTAATAAATGCAAATGGTCACTTTTGCCATTTTAATCCACTAGGTCACTTTAGGTGTTCCTAGAACTCAAATTCAAACAGAAATAAATCTAACTCTTTGCACCCCTTGCTAGTACAAGTAAAGATCTACAAGGGCCCACTTTGAAATCTTACAAAAACATTTGAACACTAATTTTAAATGGTATTTGAAAATGGAATCCATTTCATATGCATAGATCCCACTTTTTCAAAAACCACTCAAATGAGTTCACCTTGACAATCCCAACCAACCACAGATGCTCAAGCATAAGATCAACACACCCACCCAAAATCTTGTCAAAATTCAACTAAAAGTTTCTTGTGGCCATTTTGTCGAACACTTGGCAGGCAAAAATAAATCTTCCTAATTAACACTATTTTGGATCAATGCTTTGTCGAGCCAATTGGGCTCAATCTTGTTCCCTTGCCTCCCCTAGCTCTAACCAGACCATAAACAGGCTACACCTTAGCCCCCAGCAGCAGTGTCGTGCCACCCCGATTCCATGATCGCCGGCCGACCATGCCCATGTCGCAGGACCATGCCCTGCCCTCTTTCGCCGCACTAGGGAGGTAGGCGTGATCACACCACTGCCCTTGGTCCCTTCCCCGAGCCGTGCCAGCCCCTGGACCACCGCAAATCACTGCCGCACCAAGCCTCTGTGCCGTCCCCGATAGGCCAACACAAGTCGCGCCTTGACCCCAGCTTGCACGCGCCGCTCAGCCTTAACCCGAACACGCTCCCAGACAACCCCTCTCCCCGCCGTGCGACCAGCAGCCACCGCACGCCGCGTCGAGCACCGCCTCTGCCGCGCAGAGCGTCGACCTTTCCCGACCGCATACCATCGCCCCTAGCTACGCCATTGCGCCGTAGCTAACCTCTAGGAGGCAAGCCACCGTCCGCCTACCCCGCCCATGCCTCTAGCACCCTGTACCACCGTCACCGACGAGCTCACTGTCGCCCTCACAGTTCCCTCGTCGACCCTATAAAAGGAGCCCTCCCCAGCACCATTTCTCCACACTACCTCACTCCCCTCTCTCTCAGAACAACCTCACACCATCCCCGGAGCCACTCGAGCAACCATTCACCGGAATTTCCACGGGAGCCGCCGTAGTAGAGGAAGAAGGGGGCAGTCGATTGCGACCACCCTAGGAGCCACCGCAACCTTGCCTGAGCCTGCCGTCGTCTCCTCGTTCGATCACCCCCATCGCCAGATTAGTTGGAGCCCTGGTAAGCCCCCAATAGACCCCTAGCGAGCCGCTAGGGTTCCGTCTCGCCGATGACCAGTCCGTCGTCAACGATGAGCCAGAGCCGTTGATCTAGGTTCTAATCGCACGGTCCACATCGCCCCATACCGCTTGGCGTTTAGTTGTGCCACTGACATGCGGGAACCCCTTGTCAGTTGCCAGCTACGCCGGGAAGTGTCACTGGGCCGGCCCATTTTCTTTCCCGCGCTGGCCCTAAAATTCAAATCTAGATTTTTCTATTTAGACTTAAACTCAATTCTGTGCATTAGTTTAAAAATCAATTCAAAGAGTTCTTTTTAACCAAATGACATGATTCCAATTTTTCTAGAAAGATAATTTAAATCTCTATCCAAGCCCGTTTGATTTAAACCAATTAGAGTTATAGATCACCTATAGCAAAAATAACAAGACAGAGACTTTTCTACATTCAAATATTTTTTGAAAAATCAATTATAATAGCTTTTGAGTTGATTCCAACTCTCAAAAATCACATCTGACAATACGTATCTAAATATGTAATAATATTTAGGTTTGCCTGCAGTGACTTTGGACTATTACCGAAATAATGCTATATAGGCATTTCTACTCACTTTAAATCATTTAAATATTAATCTTAGACTTTATAAAAGGTGATCCAACATTTAAATCACATTCCCATGTATTAGAATATGTGGTGATGACATGTGTCCACATAATCCCATATTTTCATTGGAGAATATTAAATCTTAGTTATTTTCAATGAGTAGAAAATTACTTTTCTCAAATAAAATAAATGAAACTAGTTCATTAAATCTTGTGATGAATGTGACGATACTAGATCATCAAGTGTGTGCCTTAGCATGCTAAATACACTAGTTAAGTATTGTTTGGTGATTGTGTATTCCGTATGTATTTATAGACGATAGTACCGACCAAGTCTACGAAGAGGAGGAGTGCTACCCCGAAGAAGACGAGGAGAATTTCAACCACTACACCAACCAAGGCAAGATATTGTTAGCAAGCTAGAATTAAGCAAGTCAACCCAAGCAAGATGCATTAGGCATGCTTTGGTTATACCTCTTTGATTTATACCAATCCCAAGTTTTACTTACAAGCTTTCCTTTCTTTTACTTTACCAAAGTTTTTTACTTTGTTTATAGATAGCATAAAGAGTATAAAACTTGGCCTATATAGTTAGACTTAGATGTCATTCTATGGCATGAGATTGAGATTTGCATCCCACATTAGTGAACACTCTTAACTTAGTAGTTTAGAGCAAAACCAAAAACTTGATCACTTTAGATGGGAATACTTGGTGAAAATGACTTATGAAAACCTTGGAATGATGAGTCATTCTATTGAGATGTTTTGACATGTATTGAGAAACATAAATGGTTTATGATGATGAAAATGTTGAGGCATGAGCCTTAGCCCTTTATAAAAACTGATGGTTGGGTTCGGATGCGATACCATTCCAATTTTACCGTACAACCACAATACCTGAATTGGGTAAGGCTTAGCCAGAAGTTTATATGCATTAGTATGAGTTCCCTCACGGGAGAGGTTTGAGCTGAGGCTACCTCTCAATGTTGTCCACCTATGTAGTGCCCAGGATGGCAGATGGCCATGGTTGGGAGGCCAAGCTCATAGGAGAGGTGCTTATACTAGAGTGTGTAAAGGAAAGGTTATGTTTGATTATCTGCATAGTAAGTATGATGATTCAGGGTTATCCCTGACAGATGTATTGAATTTTGTGGTGAAAGTATACCACCTCTGCAGAGTGTCAAACTATTTGAATAGCTATGTTCGCGATTATGGACAGTTGGAGTGGCCATACTGTTCCGTTGTCAGATGTTTTCAAAATGACTTATGAAATGAATTGTGACATGACTTGACGACAACAGAGTTGTGAGTATGAGTTCCCACTTAGGTGAATTTAGAACCTTATTTTATCTTTCTTTGTTTCTGAACTTAGCTTAGGTTTCAAACTTAAGTTTACAAATAAACTTAGAACTTAGCATTCCTACTAGAACTACCTTACTTGTTAGTGATAGTTTGCGAGTACTTAAAGAGTACTCATGGCTTTGTCCCTGGCTATTCCCGTGGCCAGACTATGAGGAGGACTATTCGGAAGAAGGACAACAGGACGGCTACAACAAGTAGGATCATCTCCCATCGTCAACATTGCCTGTGACACTAAAGATGGAGCCCACCGCTACGCTTATTATTTCTGCTTCTTGTTTGTACTAAGACTGGTTCATGAGATCCGTTATTTGTGTAAGACCTTATAATGGTTTGTCATGGATGATGTACTGTGATATCCAATCTGTTATTTCTCGCAAAAATGGTAATCCTGGGATTGTGATGTATGGCAAAACAAGCATCTGGGATTAAAAATTCGGGTGTTGACACCACTTTGGTCCTTGGCGGCACAAAAATTCAAACTTTTCTGGTTTTCGAAATTTTCACTTACTTCCCAAACATCAGGAGGGAAGGTTATTCAATAGATCGGCCAAACATCGGGAGGGAAGGCAATTTTAAACCTGTTTTGAACATTGGTCACATTGAATAAAGGAAAAACAAAAAACGAATGTTTTACGCATGATGTCCTATCATGTCTTGTGCACCACATGCCATGAAAACTGTAATCATGGGATTATATAAGTTTTGGAAAAATAGCTTCACAATATTGTCCTCCCATATGTATGGACATTGTCGGGTTTATTTCAACCCGAACGACCAAGGTCATCAAGGCCATATTGACATCATAGTTTATAATTTGATAGAGTTCCCACAATAGTTTGGTAGATGGGTGCATCTTGGCATAGTAAGAATTTTTGCATGTGGGAGTTTCCAACAATTAGGAAACAAAGAATTTGAATTTTTCCAGTGAGGACGATCATGTTTTTTTGTGAAGAAAGTCCAAATAATATGGTTTAGAATGCCACAAGCCAATGGTTTCACACTTATTATAGTTGATCATGGTTCCTATCTAACTTCGGCTAAAATTTTACATATTACGATGGGTCGTGACATGCGGTACTAGTATACATACTACTACGTAGTAGATTTTCTCTCTCCTTCGCCCCCCTCTCACCATCCATCCACTATCCTCTCCATTTCTCCTTCCTTCTCGTGTAAGCTTTCACGCAATGATTATACTTCTAGTCTGAGATGCAGTGGTGCAGAAAAAGATGAGGCCCACACCATACCACCATCAATCAAGTTTGGTGACGCAACTTTGTGAAGAGTATACGTATACTAGTAGTACTGTAGCTAGATAATTATGTACTACTATAGACACTTAATTTTTAACGAAGGAAATAAGAGACACCGAGTAATTCAGCATGATCTACATGATTCTCTTTATTTTTGGATAAAGTGGAGCGCCTCCTGAATTCTCTGGGCCGAGAAAAATCAAGAACCGACAAGTCTGGTATAATCCTTTTTTTTGTTGACGGGACGAGTCTGGTACAATCTGTTTATGATATTTTGGGAGGGTTTTTAGGGTATTAACACAAGCACGACTACAAATAGACATTATAAATTGCAACAGTACGCACCCCTACTTTCACCCAAAACACCCAACCCATCGTTGATTAGAACTCGATCTCTCTGTATTTCCTTCCAAATGTCGTATGACAACTCTCTCCAGAACACACCGATTGACCTGACAAATGGGAAAGGCCCCGAAACTCCACCTAGAAGCCCAGACTCAGTCGACGGGCCATGGATGCCGCCGCTGTCTGACTCCTTTGATGAAGAAGATAGCCACTAGCAGTGCTTTTTCGAAGGGACACCACCACCAACACCGAGCGACTCCGATAAGACGAAAGATGAGACTGAGGAAGAGGAGGAGTTGATACATTGCAAATGTATCTATAATTTTTGATGTTCCATGCTTGGTTTTATCCACTTTCTTGTATTTTGTCCACACTTTGGAGTACTTTTCATATGATTTCTTGGACTAACCTATTAAAAAGGGCCACAGTGCCAGCTGCCTGTTTTCTGCTATTTTTGGTTCCAGGAAAGTCAGAAAATGAATATTCTCGGAATTGGACGGGACAAAAGCCAAAGTGCCTATTTTTCCGGATGTCATCAAGTGTTAGAATACAAGACGGATAGGGGCCAGGGGGCCACCACACCACCTGGCCGCGTGGCCAGGCCTGGCCCGTGCCAGGGGGTGGTGTGGCTGCTCCCAGCACCTCCTCGGCCTCTCCTTCCGCCTATATATTGCCCTCGGGGCGAAAACCCTAAGTGCCCGATCAAAAATCCACGAAAGAGTCTGTAGCCGCCGTCATCTCCATCCCTAGATTGGGAGGGATCTAAAGCTCTTCTCGGCACCCTGCCGGAGAGGGGAATTCACCCTGGAGGCCTTCTTCATCACCATGCAAGCCTCCGGTGTGATGCGTGAGTAGTTCATCCTTGGACTACGGATCCATGTAGTAGCTAGATGGCTGGTTCTCCCCCTTTGTGCTTTCATGTTTAGATCTTGTGAGTTCCGTTCATGATGTGTTTGCCGGATCCATGTAGTAGCTAGATGGCTGGTTCTCCCCCTTGGACTACGGATCTATTTGTAAATCTACATGTTGTGTTTGCCGGTATCCGATGGATATTGAGATGCTATTTCAGATTGATTATTGATTCTATCATGTCTTTGTTATTTGTGATCTTGCATGCTTTCCGTTGTTAGTAGCTATCTTGGACAAGTAGATGCTAGCAACTCCAAGAGTTAGTAATTATACTCGATAGTCGGTTCATGCCTCTGGTAATCTGGGGAAGTGACAGAAATCTCTAAGGTACTAGATGTGCTGTTGCTACTAGGGAGAAAACAATAATCATTTGTTCATAGAACAATCGTATTGTTTACTTTACACGCAATTCGTAAAGCAATAATCTATTGCTTGCAACTTAATACTGGAGGGGGTTCGGATGATAACCTGAAGGTGGATTATTAGTCATAGATCAAGTTGGATGGCGGTCTATGTATTATGTTGTAATGCCCAATCAAGTCTCAAAGGAGTCAAGATGATTAGTATATGCATGTATTGCTTTCTTGATGTTTGTCAATTGCCCCGCTGTAATTTGTTCACCCAGCATGTTATATATCTTAAATAGAGCCACCTTTAGTGAACTATGGATCTCGGTCCTTTTCTTTACATACAATCTATAAACTGTTACTTCTTTGTGTTTACTTTCTGCAAACTTTTACTTCTTTCCATTCGATACGTTTAATCCTTTGTTTTCCGCAAAACACGGTGAGATTGACAACCTCATCGCAAGTTGGGGACAAAGTTCTGTGGTTGTGTTGTGCAGGTCTCCACGTTGCTACCAGAACTGGTAGTGTGCCCTACCAAAGCTCACCTAGTAACACCTTTGGGGTGTTTCCTTGCTCCTACTGGTTCGATTAAACCTTGGTTTCAGAACTGAGGGAAACTTGCTGCCGTGCTCATCATACCTTCCTCTTGGGGTTCCCAACGAGCTCTACATCAACACCGCCATCAAGCATTTTTCTGGGCGTCATGCATTGAGCCATCAGGAGTCTGAGGTTAACCTTGAGGAGGAGGCCGAAGACGATGACAGGGAGGAGGCCAAGGACGATGATGGGGAGGAGGCCGAGGATGACGATGTAACATCCCAATTTCAGCAACCCTGATTAGTTGTCCAGAATGCAAAAATCAGGGGGAACCAAAAAAAAATCTTGTTGAGTGCTAAAGTGTTTGCTTGTTGTTTGGATATGCTTATGCATATGAATGTGTATTAGATGATATACTCCTTATCTCAACCCAGTTGACAAAAGCTACTTCCCAAAACTGCCTTGGGTTGATTTCCATATTCTCAATAGTTCTGGAATTTCAAAAACATGAGCCAAGATGTTTATGAAACCAAAACTACTTTAGTAGCTTCTATTGATAAAACTATGGAGAAATATAGAATACTATCTCCTTATGTTTTCAAGACAGAACCTTCAACTATTCTTACCTCTAGATTCTCCCAAAACCTTTTTGTAAGCTTTTATATTCTACTCTTGGTAGAGATACCAAGGACCTTACCTTGTTCAAACTCCAAACTATTTCAAAATACCCATCCTTACCTCAAGCTAAGCTTGATGGTAACCCTAATAATAGTTGAATTGTTTGTAAGATGAGTTGCCTTGATCTGCTGTTTCAATTGATTGCTTAGAAGTAGTATGATCTACTCTAGGAGCTCATCAGTAGGATCAAGAGGTCTCCAAATCACCACATCCTAAGCAAGAATACAATCTGGATCTGATCCCTAGCTACTCAGTAGTCATCTAAAAACCTTAACCAGATCATCTCTAAAGTGATCTACCTCTAGAAGCTTACAAATCAATGAAGACCAATATCAAGCATGGATCCTTTCTACTCAATCTACACTGCAATATCATCCACTTGATGATGCTTGGGTACTTTGCAACCCATCAAAATCCTCTCCACCAACATTCTAGTCAAAAACCTTAAATCTGCCAAATTTGACTAAGTCTCAAAATTGTTTCAACATCACCTTTTTGAATGCCTCCCTTTCTCAACCCTTGTGCATTTTTGGAGATGCATCTGAACCATCTTGTTAACCATCCTAAGGACTCCCACTCTTTCCCTTGGTTATATGACAGTCCAACCCACTTGTTCTTGATGGTTTTGCAGGCAAGAAAATAACTTTTCCTGCAAATCTAGTCAACATGCCTACTTTGTTAGAAGCTCACACCCTCATCCAATCTTCTATGGACCAACTTTGTGAATGGTTGTGTTCTACTCATATAGGTCTATCATTAACTACTTCACTTGTTCCAGTTGGATCCTTGAGTTGTTCACACCCACAAGGTTTTGAAGGCTAGTTGATAATCTGCTTTGGCAGGCTTATTTTTATTCAAAGTTTGAAAGCCTGTCTTGGTGAGATCAAGTAGGATCAAGCTCAAACCTCTTTACCATGTTGATCTACATCACTTGGTCTATCCATCCATCTACCCCATGCCCCAAGGGGAGATCTGAACACCAAAATACAACCATGTTTTGATGGTATGAAATTAACATCACCCTAGATCCTTAATCTAGGGTATTCCACCCAAAATAACCTTGGATTCTCCAATCCCAAGGTTTCAAAGGCTTTATACACCTTGTCTACATCATCTACCTTGATAATCAAGATTTATCAAATTTTATCCATAATTATTTTGGCTCCAAATCTATTTAATCTCCTTACATAGTCAAATCCCCAAAATTCCTCTCATAAAGGAAAGTTTGGTTTTTACCAAAGAACTTCCCCAAATTTTGGCTCATTTCAGATCCATATATCACACCCTACCTTCCCACTTCAAAAATAAATATTTTTGAAGAGCTTTATTATTTCTTTTTGCCTATTTTCTTAAATGGCAGAAATGGAATAATAAATGTTTTAAATACTTTATGCCCGAATAAATCTTGGGAAAATTCCCCTAAGTGTGTATTCACATTTGGGATCATCCCACATCAAAAAACCACCTGTCCAATGTAAATTTATCATATGATCCTCTAGAAACTACTTCTGTGCTTTTTGGAATAAATGGATTTAAGCAGACTTAAAGTCCTCTGAAAAATCCCAAATAATTCCTAGAGTTATGCCTTGACCTTATCTACCCACCAGTACCATTTTCCCATCTTGTACAATGCAAGTTTTTATACTTTCTTCATAGCCCTCCATTTGGCCAAAACCTTACCAACCTGGTCAAGCAAGCTTCCCCAGCACAACTCACACCCTTCTGGTCGTGTGCACTATAGTTGCACTGTAGCACACCCTCTCCTTTGTCTTCTAGCCCTTGTTGCTAGTAGGAGGGAGAAGGACAAGCACCACATTCCCTTGCATTCAAGCTTGCCATGGCATCAACCCTCTCTATGACCTGCACACCACCAGAAACCACCTCCCCTCGCCCACAACATCCGCCCTCTGGTTTCCACCTCCATCCATGCCCTCCCCATGGAACAAGTCCATCATAGACCTCTCCCTCTCAGTATAAATGGCTAGAGGCCACCCTACTCCCTCCTTCTCCCTCATTTCTCCCCCTCCCACTCCGACTCACCTCCCCCGAGTACCACTCCCTCCCCAATGTTCTCCCCTGCTCTGCTACTCGAAGAGAGAAGGAGAAACCCTCTCGGTATCCATCTTGCCCGCAAGAATGAGGTCGACCTGGACCACCCCACCTCCCTTGCTCCCTTTTGTTCCCCGTCCCTAGATCTAATCTACCTCGCCCTTCCCTCCATTTTTTATGCAGGTTCACCGGACCAACCACCACCTCCGCATGCCCATGGTAAGGTCTCACCGTCGAGTTGGCAACCCGGGGCTCTACAGCCACGCCAAACCCTCACCGTGGCCGTGGGAAGCCATACCCTCTCTTCCAGCACCCCCTCCTTCAACATGTAGACGCGGCGGAGGTGCTCCGACGAGCTGCTCGGGTACGTCGCCGGCACCCGCGATGCGAATCTCTTCTCGGCGCCAAATATTCTGCTGTCACCCCTTGTTGAGATCGTCAGGGAGGGCTCCGTCGCCTCATCACCTCGCCGTCGCCCGAGAGACCCCCAGGTGGGAGCCCCGTGCCTCCCAACTCTAGCTAGGGTTCGGGTTCTGTCTCCCGCAGCCAGAGGAGAGCCGTGCATCGCCTCTGAATCTAACGATCCATGTTGCTTCGTACCCATTCGCCCCCTCCTAGCCAATGACGTGCATGCCCCACCTGTCAGGCCTTTTGAATCCTGTCCTGCGCCAAGAGGCGCTCGAGTGGGCCGATTTCCTGCAGCACGGCCTAAAGCCCTTGTAGATCTAGCCCACCGCCCCTTCTTCTCTTTTTCTTTTAGCAGATCTATTAAATCCAGTAACTACCTGCTAGGATTAAATCCAAATAAAAATGGAAACCACCCTATTGTGCCAAGACCTAAATTTCTAGTAGTTCTCTGATGTTTTCTTAAACATGGAGAACTAGTCCCTTGCCAAAATTAATCTCTATTATTGATTGGCAATTAATCCACTAGAATGTATCTTTTATACCAAATAAATTCCTCTATGATCTAGACTTACTCATTTGAGTTGAAACAAAGTCCTAATGAGAGGTATTTGACATATCTATCATCTAGCATAGGTCCTATGCCAAGGAGAGCAGAAGGATGCCTTTAACAAAAATAACAAAAATAACAACTTTCTGCCTTGGATAAATTCTCTAGGTCGAAACAAGTGTGGTATTGACCTAATTCCACCTCCTAGCATATCCTAGCATCAGTATCTATCAAATTCTAGCAGCTCAGAATTTATTGAGCTCTAGTTAAATTTTAGTGATTTACATACTTCTGTAAGGGGTATTTCCAGTAAATAAATCACTCCAGGAGTGTGGCTGCTCCAAAAAGAGTGAATCCAATTTCCAAAGAAATATAATCTAAATGCCTACAAACTGCTTTTGAAATCAGCTCAATAGCGTATGTAGATTTGATCTGGTGAAAAAGAGAAAAACCATACAGAACTGCCTTTAGGAATTTCCTGAGAGCATTCTGATAATTCATTTGCCACCGTTCCAACTCTAGGTGGTTCAGTACAGAAAATACTACCAAACTATCCAAGGAAATAATTTTTGGAGCTCCATATACTTTCTGGTGAATTATTTCCTCAAACTAGAGTCTTATTCACTATAAAAATCATTATAAATCTTTTGTAAGTGATAAAATAGTGAAACCACTTTTGTTGGCTTCATCTTATCAGTACCTATCTGTTGGTATCATGTTTTACAATGGTACCATACAGAATATGGTCTTGTCCAAATATCCATCTCTTAGGTAGTTTCTAGACTATAAATCCGAAGGGGTATTCATTCCCTTCTCCAAGGCCATCTCAAGCTCCTATTTCCAATCCTCTAAAAACCATCTGAATCTAAATATGGTATTATTTCATTGTTTGCTATATGTTGTGGTGCTTGTATGCCTTGTGTTGATTATGCTCTTGCTTGTTTGCATTTGTGCTCCCTGACGACGATAGATGCGATTATCTCGGAGATCAAAGGAAGATGGTTATTATGGTTATTATTATTGTATTCTAAAGAAGAAGTCTAGGGACAATTATGCCATATTGCTGATCATCAGGCAAGCCACCTTCTTGCTCATAAGCCTTGTCCTACCGTTTTACTTATGCATGTTTTATCCCCTGTTTGCCAAAACTGCATGGTATTACTATATGTTGGTAATATATATATATGGTAGTGGTTTGGCTCCTCCGAACTAGTACGCCTTTGTACTAGTAAGTACAACCCCCTTGGTGTTACCTATTTTCTCGTAGTGGAATAGATGGTGTACTACACCATACCCCTTTGGAGACCCTGATTTAGCCGAAGTAAAGGCTAGAGGATGGGAAGACCCCGCAAAAAGTTTTACCAAATGTTTTATGATAAAACCTTGGCGTGGTGGGACCTCCCAAGAGATGTTGAGAAAGAAGAAGGTTATGGTTTTATAAATGCTGGAGGAAAACCGGAGGAAGAAGGTTTATGAAAATGCACCTGGTTCTCTGCAGTTTTGCTAGAACAATTAACCCTGTGCAACCTGGTATTGGACAGCGCTGGATTTGAAGTTTGTCTATGCTAGTATGAGCTGCCTCGCAACAACTACAGGGGATCAGGGATCTCTGGAGGGTGGGCCTTCTCCAATATAGGTCCATGTGAGACATCGACCTGGAGAAGGAACGAAGGGTCGGCAGGCCTCCACGCGTTACTATGGGCCCCTCATTGAAAGTGCGCACGTGGGACGTGCACTAAGCACTCCGGTTGGTCCTCGCCCGACGTCCCGGTTTTGAGGGGATTAAAACTCATAGGGTAGGCACTTATATTGGAGTGGGCATCCGTAGAGTCTTGATCGGTGAAGATCAGTGTAGAGTCCCCGGAAGGTGTGGGTAAAGTGTACAACCTCTGCAGAGTGTAAATCTACTCGAATAGCCGTGTCCACGATCATGGACGGTTGGGAAGGTTGCTGTAGAGCGGTGCTGGTTTTGTTTTCAAAAAGGATTTCATAAAAGAAAGGACTCTGAAATGTTTTGACCATGGGATGGTGGGGAAGGATACCTTCTTTGACCATGGGATGGTCAGAGAGGTATGGAAGGAGCTTGGTCGTGGGACGACCTGAAAACAGGACCAAATGGGTGACCTAGTCCTAATGTTTTCCAAAACTTTTCAAAAAGTTTGCCCAAAATGTTTACAAAAGTTTTCAACAAAGATATGTAGATGCTATATCTACAAGATAAACTATTTGAGAAAAGAACCTCCCTTGGAGCCCTCCTAATACCACAGCCATATTGCATAGCCTCTTGTTATTATTATTTTATTAAGGTGGTTTGCGAGTACATTCAATGTACTCACTAGCATTGTCCCTGGCTATTAACTTGGTCAGATCTCAAGAAGAAGGCGAGGATGGCGACTATGCGAGCTAGGACGTTCTCCTAGTCAGTTGCCTGTAGGTTAAGGCATGGCTTGGGCTGTGCGCTTGTTGAAGTCCGCTGCTGATTATTGATGTAGCCATAACGGCATTTATGTAAGTCTTATAATTTGGTATATTCTCGGATGTTGTAATGATACTTGTCGGTTATGTGCCACGACTAACTGATCATGGGATCGTGGTTGTATGCATAACAAGGATTCTCGGAGGATTAAATCCGGGGGCCCCACAGACGACGAGGAGGTCTCTTCCCGCCCCCACCGAAGAAGCATGCCCGAGTGCAAAACATGGATTTGTGCTTGTTTGGACGAAAACTACAAACATGGATTTGGACAACTTTTGAAAAACTTGCTACACAATAGTAGAATAACCATGTATGAACATTGTTCACATTTTAAGCCAAGTTACCAATGGCAAGGTCATATATGCATCCCTCGTCCTATTTATTGGGATAAATTAAAGAAAAGTAAAGAAAACAATAAAAAAAGTTAAGCACTTATGTATGGTGTCCTCTTTCGTAAATGATAAACATGAATTTTGAGAAGGTTTAAAAACACTTCTTCACAATATGACCAGCGATGTGTTAACATATACTTGGGTTTCAAGTTAAATAATGACAAAGGTCGTGTCTATTTCGGGTAGAAGGGGTGCATCTTGGCATGGCATACTAATGTTGTTAATTGGACTTTTCAACTTTTATGTATAGAATTTTGTTAAATTATTTTAGAAGTGCCACATATAATTATTTTTAAAGAAAAGGAAAAGAGTATGGCTCCGAATGCCACAACACACTAAAGTTTAGACAAAATAGAGTAAGTTTCATGGTTTACAAGTTTCATGAATTTTCAGGCCTTCTAGCTAATTTCGCATAATTAAATGACATTTTGTCAATAAAACCAAAGTAGGTAAATTTTGAACTACAAGTGCGTGATAGATTGCTTGTAAATTTGTAAGAAATTCATATAGAACTAATTATTGTACCCACGCAGTCATACTGAAAACTGACTATTGTTTTGAAAGATACAACTTCTTTATACGAATTTTCATGATGACACATCTGACCATGTTTCAAAAAAGTGAAAGAAAATAAGGAAACATGCACACAGCCTTTTAGTAGTACTCCTATTAAAAATTCAGACTTGTAAAACAGTAAAGACAGTGCTGTTAAAGTTTCAATACAAGGGACATGTGCACCTTCACCGGCCCTCTACAATTAACCTTTCTTCCTATTAGACTTTGCAGCTATGGCTCCGAAGACCGGAGCTCCCCATGGAAAGAAGAAGACCCAGGTGGCGGCGAAAAAGGCCGTGGAGAAAAAGAAATCTTGTCGCCGGCTTCCGAATCCTACTCTGGCCACTCCAAGTCACAGTCTCGCACCAGGCAGCCGCAGGAAGAAGCAGGTCTCAAGGTCCATCAAGGCCCGGGCTGCATTTCCCTATCTGCCGGATCGGGCGCTACCTCAAGGAGGGTCGGTACTCCCAGAGCATAGGCTTCGGGGCTCTCGTCTACCTCACGGCCGTTCTCGAGTACCTCACCACCAAGGTGCTGGAGCTTGCCGGGCAAGCCGCGGAGGATAGCAAGAAGATCTGCATCATCCCGAGGCACGTGATGCTTGGCATCATGTGCGACGAGGCGCTCAACAAGCTGTTGGCCGGTGTTACCATCGCGCACAGCGGCGTGCTGCCCAGCATCCACGAGTCCCTCCTTGGCGATGGTACCACAGAGGACGCAGCCAAGTTGCCCGCGGAGGATACTGCCAAGTCACATGAGAAGACCACGGAGTCCCCCTAGAAGTCGTTAAGTTGTACTACTACTACTTCGTATGTGTTTGCAGTTTGGTTAATCATCAGTGTCAATGTAATATTAAGATCTATGATGCTAAGAAAAAGCTTGTGACGGTTCTAAAAAAATGTTGTTTTCCTAATCTTATCTTATACTCCATTTATTTAATACTCACTCTGTTCAGAAATATAAGACATTTTAGCTTTGTGAATCAAATGTATCTAGACGCCCATACACTAAAAGGCTTCTAGATACATTCATTTCAAAAAGCTAAAACATCTTATATTTCTAAACGGCAGGAGTATTACTCATCATATTAGATTTAGTCAAAGTCAACCATTACAAAGTTTGACCAAACTATATACAGTATTAAATAGTATATTCATTGATAAAAAAATCAATATACAGTAAACAATGTCGTGAGTGTGAGTTTTGAACTATCAGGAAAGAACATTCAATTCTCAATTTTCTGAGAGATGACAAGCGAGGTTGTTATTTTTTGTCAAGAAAGTCCGAAGAATATGGCACTGAATGCCACAATCCAGGTTTTCAGACACACATATATATATATAGTGTACCGACATGTTGTATTGCTGATACCCATGTTTTATGTGCTTTCAAACTTCCTATCTAACTCTGCCAACATGAATGACTTTATCCCGATTAATAGAAATTATATTAGGAAGAATTTGAACTACAAGTAAATTGTAGGTTGCTTTGAAAGTTTCATGGAAAAGATTTTGGAGGTACCCTTCGGGGGAGGGGTGAATTAATATATCAGAACCCACTATGAGCTTTGATGATAGGTTCAACTTCTTTCTAAGATTTTGTATCTTGACAATTTAACAAAATTAAGTCATAATTGAGCTACATGTAAGCGTGATAGATTGCTCTTGAATTAAATGTATTTTTGGAGGTAGATGGGTGCATCTTCTTGTAGTAAACAATGTCGTTGGTGTGAGTTTCCAATTATCAGGAAAGTCCATTCTCAGTTTTCTGAGTGATCTCAAGATTATTCTCTCTCGTCAAGGAAGTTCGAAGAATATTGATCTAAATGCCAGAAGCCAAATTTTCACACACACATATATATATAGTGGACCAACATATTGTACTTATGATTTCCTGTGTTTTATGAATTCTCAAACTCGCTAGCTAACTTCGCCCACTTGAGTGACCTTATGCCGATTCGTCTAAATTAGGTCAAATTTGAACTACTACAAGAAAATTTTAGGTTACTGTGAAAGTTTTACGAAAAAGCTTTTGAAGGTACCCATCAGGAGGTCACAATTAATATATGAGAAACCATCCAACGAGATTTTTGACAACAAATTGAACTTCTTACTAAGATTTTGCATCTTGCCAGTTTAACAAAACTAGGCCAAACTTTAGCTACAAGTAAGTGCAATAGATTCCTCATGATTTAAAAGTCTTTTCGGAGGTAGATATAGGTGCATCTTCTTGTAGTAGACAATGCCACCAGTGTGAGTTTCCAACTATATTAGGAAAGAACATTCTTAATTTTTTTGGTGATGACTAGATTGTTCTTTCCCCTAAAGAAAGTCCAAAGACTATGGATCTGAATGCCACAAGCCAAGTTTTCACACATATATAGTGGACCAACACGATGCACTTACAATTTCCCATGTTTTATCAGTTCTCAAATTTCCTAGCTAACTTCACCCACTTGAATGATTTTATGTTGATTTATCGAAATTATGTAAAATTTGGACTACTACAGGTAAACTGTAGGTTACTTTGAAAGTTTTACGAAAAAGCTCTTGGAGGTACCCATCTAGGGGAAGGGTCAATTAATATATATCAGAAACCACCGAGAGTTTTGACAACAGATTCATCTTCTTGCTAAGATTTTGCATCCTAACTATTTAATGAAATTAGGTCAAACTTTGCTCACTGTTTCATGAAATTAGGTCAAACTTTGCTAACGGATTAACTTTGAACATTGACCATTGGATCAAGACTGGTAAATCCAAACATTGCTAACCGATGGACATTCTTTTCCATTCTTAGCATCTAGAAAGAATCTACTGATACTCTTTAGCACAATGAACACTAGTACGCGCAAACCTCAAAACACACGGTACTTCATTATTACTCGGTTTCAGGGTCCTTGTGCCAAATGCATGGACTTGGATGGAATTTTCATTTTTATGAGGTCTTTGATGTAACTTGTACTTCCACCAACCACTCGAGCACCTCGCTCTTACGAGACCTACCATTAGATTGGCCATTCGTAGTACTTCTTATCTTTATCTTGTCTCTTATCTCTTACAATATCATATATACCAGCACTACATAGTGTAGGGATTAACTTGTTTTGAACATTGACCGTTGGATGTCAAGACGAGCAAATCCAAACATTGCTAACCGTTGGATCTTCTTTTCCATTCTTAGAATCTATAAAGATTCTATTGATAGTCTTTAGCATGATGAACACTAGTATGCGCAAACCTCAAAACACATAGTACTTCATTACTCGGTTTTAGGGTCCTTGTGATAAATGCATGGACTTGGATGTAATTTTCATTTTTTATGAGATCCTTGATGAAATTGTAATTCTACCCACCGTGTTAACTCTCAAGCACCTCGCTCTTACGAGACCTAACATTAGATCGGCCATTCGCAGTACTTCTTATCTTATCTTTTATCTTGTCTCATATCTCTTACAATACCATACCACTACATTGTGTAGGGATTAACTTTGAACATATTAACCGTTGGATCAAGACTAGCAAATTCAAACATTGCTAACCGTTGGATATTTTTTCCATTCTTAGCACCGAGAAAGATTCGATCTATTGATAGTCTTTAGCACGATGAACGCTAGTATGCGCAAACCTAAAAATACACAGTACTTCATTCCTCAGTGTCAGGGTCCTTGTGCTAAAATGCATGGACTTGGATGCAATTTTCATTTTTACGAGGTTCTTGATATAACTTGTACTTCCACCGACCGTGCTAACTCTCAATCACCTCGCTCCTACGAGAACTACCATTAGATTGGCCATTCACAGTACTTCTTATCTTACCTTTATCTTGTCTCTTATCTCTTACAATACCATGCATACCACCACTAATTAGTGCAGGGATTAACTTATTTGAACATTGACCATTGGATCAACATTGGCAAATCCAAACATTTCTAACCGTTGGATCTTCTTTTCCATTCTTAGCATCTAGAAAGATTCTACTAATAGTCTATAGCACGATGAACACTAGTATGCGCAAACCTCAAAACACATAGTACTTCATTACTCGGTTTAAGGGTCCTTGTGCTAAATGCATGGACTTGTTGGATGCAATTTTCATTTTTTGTTAGGTCCTTAATATAACTTGTACTTACACCGACCTTGTTAACTCTCAAGAACCTCGCTCTTATGAGACCTACCATTAGATCGTCCATTCACAGTACTTCTATCTTATCTTTATCTTGTCTCTTATCTCTTACAATATATACCATACCACTACATATAGTGTAGAGATTAACTTTGAGTACTAACAGTTGGATCAAGACTGGCAAATCCAAACATTGCTAACCATTGGATCTTCTTTTCCATTCTAGCATCTAGGTCTGTAATCCCTCGCTTCGTCCCAAAATATAAGGCGCCTAAGGATGGTCAAAAGTCAAACCTTACTAACTTTTACCAAATATTTAGAAAAAAATATCTATGTCTACAATATTGAATGGACATATTAAGAAATATACTTTATGCTGAATCTATTGATCTTAATTTAGTATTCTAAATTTTTATATTTTTGTGTATAATCATGGTCAAACTTTAAAAATGTTCACTTTTGACTAATCCTTAGGCGCTTTATATTTCGGCGGAGGGAGTACTATTCAACACGAATCCATTTGCTCTGAACCATTGGATCTAACAGCCTAATGGTCATGATTAGTGCTATGGATACAATTCAAAACTGCTCCACTATAGTAGTATATAAGAAGAGAGAATATAGTCTACTGTGCTATGAAGTTTTGGGGGTGGTGCCATGATTGTTGTAGAACATGCATGGTGGAGTTTGCTCTAGGTACTATTCAACACGAATCTAGCTTCTCTGAACCATTGGATCCAACAGTCCAATGGTCAGGATTGGTGCTATGGATCCAATTCAAAACTGCTCCACTATAGTAGTATAGATGTTGATCAAATTTATAATTTTTTGTGCTTTACCAATTATAATTTTATATGGTGATGATATGTCATACATTTACTATCTGAGCCTTATTAAGGTGTGATTTTTTATACAATGCGGGAGTAGTATATTTCTTTGCTTAGACATATGGTTACCTCTATCCACATGTTGTACATGCTGAGAGAATAAAACGTTGGCAGGGAAAGAGGGCAGCAGCGAAGAGAAGTTGAAGACGGTTCCTGTCAGAGCAAAGTTATGATGGGTTTCTGACACGAGGTACTCCCGCGGCCTTACAGTGTACACTCTACTAGTAGTATATTTCAGGACCTATGCACGCAAAACAAATTGTGTGTTTTCTCTCTCCTTCCCTATGCTCCATCTCTCCTCCCCTTTCCCCTCGCGCACCGGTCCGGCTAATCTCTCTCCCCTCGTCCACAGCGTGGCGCTGCGCACGTTTTCCTTGGTACGGCGGCTCTGTGTCTCTGGCATGTTCGGCAGCCGCGTTGGTGTGGAGTAGGGACGAGGAGTTCATAGGAAGGAAACCGCTTTGGTCCTTGGCGGCAAAAAAATTCAAACTTTTCTGGTTTTCGAAATTTTCAATTGCTTCCCAAACATCGGTAGGGAAGGTTATCCAAAAGATCGGCCAAACATCGGGAGGGAAGGCAATTTTGAACCAGTTTTGAACATTGACCGTTGGATCAAGACTAGCAAATCCAAACTTTGAACATTGACCGTTGGATCAAGACTGGCAAATCCAAACTTTGCTAACTGTTGGATCTTCTTTTCATTATTAGCATCTAGAAAGATTCTACCGATAGTCTTTAGCACAATGGACGCTAGTATGCGTATACCTCAAAACACACACTTTATTGCTCAATTTTAGGGTCCTTGTGCTAAATGCATGCATGGACTTGGATGAAATTTTCATTTTTATGAGGTCCTTGATGTAACTTGTACTTCCACTGACCGTCTTAACTCTCAAGCACCTTGCTCCTATGAGACCAACCATTAGATCGGCCATTCGTGGTACTTCTTATATTATCTTTATCTTGTCTTATCTCTTACAAGACCATACCACCATTGTATAGTGTACAAATTAACTTGACTGTTGGATCAAGACTGCCAAATCCAAACATTGCTAACCGTTAGATCTTCTATTTTCCCTTAGCATTGAGAAAGATTCTATTGATAGTCTTTAGCACGATGCAAGCTAGTATGCGCAAACCACAAAACACACACACTTCATTATTCAGTTTTAGGGTCATTGTGTTAAATGGATGGGCTGGGATGACATTTTCTTTTTTTATGAGGTCCTTGATGTAAGTTGTACTTCCATCGATCGTGTTAACTCTCAAGCACCTCTCTCCTATGAGACCTACCATAGCAAAAAGAAAATCCAACTACCCCAATTATCACACAAACTGGACCAAAGGTTTCTTATACGTAATGCCCAAGTTTTTAGTACTAGGATTTTTCAAGCTTCGTCCTAGCAAACTTTGCACACTTCAGTGACTTCTTGTAGATTTAACGAAATTAGATCAAACTTGAGCTACAAGTAAACGCGATAGATTGCTCCTGAATTAAATTTATTTTCGTAGGTAGATGGGTGCATCTTCTTCTAGTAAACAATGTCGTCAGTGTGAGTTTCTAACTATGAGGAAAGAAAATCCTCAGTTTTCCGAGTGATGGCGAGATGGTTCTTTTATGTAAAGAAATTCTGAAGAATATGGATCTCAATGCCATAAGCCAAGCTTTTAGACATATTAAGTGGACCAACATGTTTTTTACTTATGATTCCCATGTTGTATGAGTTTTCAAACTCCCTATGTAGCTAATTAACTTTGCCCCACTTGAATGACTTCATGCCTATATTTATCGAAATTTGGTCAAACTTGAACTACAACAACTAAATTATTGTAGGTTGCTTCTAAAGAATTACAAAAAACTTTTGGAGGTGTACCCACTAGGGACTCAGTTAATATATCATAAAACAACCGAGAGCTTTGACAATAGGTTTTTAACTCCTTTCTAATTAAGATTTTGCATCTTGACAATTTAACGAAAAATTAGCTCAAACTTGAGCTACAAGTAAGCGCGATAGATGTTTCTTTAATTAAATGTCTCTTTGGAGGTAGATGGATGCATCTTCTTGTAGTAATCAGTACCGCCGGTGTGAGTTTCCAACTATCAGGAAAGAACATTCTCAATTTTCCAAGTGATGATGAGATTATTGTTCGTTTTCGTACACAAAGTCCGAAGGATATGGACCTGAATGCCACAAGCGAAGCTTTTAGGAATATATAGTGGACCCTCATGTTGTACTTATGATTCCGGTGTTTTATGAGTTTTCAAACTTATTCTATAGCTAACATTTCCTAGTTGAAATTGATTTTATGTCGATTTATTGAAATTAGTTCAATTTTGAACTACAAGTAAATTGTAGGTTGCACTGAAAGTTTTACGTTTTTTGGAGGTAACCATTGGGGGCTGATTTAATATATCACAAACCACCACCGATAGTTTTTACAACAAGTTCAACTTCTTGCCAAGATTTTGCATCTTGAAAATTTAATGAAATTATATCAAACTTGAGCTACAAGTAAATGCGATAGATTGCTCTTGAGTTAATTGCCTTTTCGGAGGTAGACGGGTGCATCTTCTTGTAGTAAACAATATCGTCGATGTGAGTTTCCAAATATCATTCTTAATTTTCCGAGTGACGAAGATATTGTTCCTTTCTGTAAAGACAGTCTGAAGAGTATGGATCTGAATGCCACAAGCCATGTTTTTAGACATCTTATCTTACCACTATATAGTGTACGAATAACTTTGAATATTGACCATTGGATCGAGACTCGCGAATTCAAACATTTCCAGCCATTGGATCTTCTTTTCCATTCTAGCATCTAGAAGATTCTATTGACAGTCTTGAACAGAATGAATGCACTATGCATAAACCACTCAAAACACACGTCTCCATCAACTAGAATCTTCTCCCTTGTTTCTCTAAACCATGTTACCAAAAATTTCAAGTGTTAGGTAGCTAATAATCTTTGACTTCTACACATGATGATACAAAGTAGATGAACCAAATATACACCCATACTTTATAGATGTTGATAAAATTTATATTTTTTCCACTTTACCTATAATTTTATATAGTGATGATATGCCAGACGTCTATTATCTAAGCCTCACGTGCACGACACGTGCAACCTACTAGTATCTTGTCTTATCTTATCTTATCTTACCTTATCTTATCTTATCTTACCATTATATAGTATACGAATAACTTTGAATGTTGACCATTAGATCAAGACTCATGAATCCTGCATTTCTAGCCGTTGGACCTTCTTTCCATTCTAGCATCTAGAAGATTCTGTTGATCGTCTTCGGCATAATGAATACTATGCACAAACCTCAAAACACACTTCTCCATCATACTAGAATCTTCTCCCTTGTTTCTCTACACCATGTTATCAAAAATTTCATGTGTAAGAAGGTAGCTAATAATCTTTCACTTCTACACATGATGATACAAAGTACAAGGACCAAATATACACCCATAATTTAGAGATGTTGATCAAATTTATAATTTTTTGTGCTTTACAAATTACAATTTTATATAGTGATGATATGTCATACGTCTACTATCTGAGTCTCATGTGCAACTTACTAGTAGCTAATAATCATTGACTTCTACATGATCTTACCACTATATAGTGTACAAACAACTTTGAATATTAATCGTTGGATCAAGACTCACGAATCCCAACATTTCTAGTGGTTGGATCTTCTTTTCCATTCTAGCATCTTGAATATTCTATTGATAATATTCTTTACAAACCACTATATAGTGTACAGGTTGGATCAAGACTCGCGAATCCTAGCATTTCTAGCCGTTGGATCTTCTTTTCCATTCTAGCATCTAGAAGATTCTATTGATAATCTTCGGCATAATGAATGCTACACACAAACCTCAAAACACACTTCTCCACCATACTATAATCTTCTCCCTTGTTTCTCTAGACCATCTTATTAAAAATGTCATGTGTTAAGTAGCTAATAATCTTTGACTTCTACATGATGATATAAAGTATAAGGATCAAATATACACCCATATAGTTTATAGATGTTGATCAAATTTATAATGTTTTGTGCTTTACCAATTATAATTTTATCTAGTGATGATATGCCACACGTCTACTATCTATGTCTCCTGTGCAACTTACTAGTAGCTAATAATCGTTAACTTTACTACTATATAGTGTACAAACAACTTACTGAATATTGACCGTTGGATCAAGAGTCGTGAATCCCAACATTTTCAGTCGTTGAATCTTCTTTTCCATTCTAGCATCTTGAAGATTCCATTGATAGTCTTCATTGCAAACCACTATATAGTGTACAAATAACTTTGAATGTTGACCGTTGGATCAAGACTCGCAAATCCCAGCATTTCTAGCTGTTGGATCTTCTTTTCCATTCTAGCATCTAGAAGATTCGTTTTATAGTCTTCAGCATAATGAATGCTATGCACAAACCTCAAAACACACTTCCCCATCATACTAGAATCTTCTCCCTTGTTTCTCTACACCATGTTATCAAAAAATTCATGTGTTAGCAGGTAGGTAATAATCTTTGACTTCTACACATGATGATACAAAGTACAAGGACCAAATATACACCCATACTTTATAGATGTTAATCAAATTTATAATTTTTATGCTTTAAAAATTATAATTTTATATAGTGATGATATGTCATACGTCTACTATCTGAGTCTCATGTGCAACTTACTAGTAGCTAATAATCATTGACTTCTACATGATATTACCACTGTATAGTGTATAAACAAGTTTGAATATTGACCGTTGGATCAAGACTCACGAATCCAAACATTTCTAGTCGCTAGATCTTCTTTTCCATTCTAGCATCTTGAAAAAGTCTATTGATAGTCTTTATTACAAACTACTATATAGTGTACGAATAACTTTGAATGTTGACCGTTGGATCAAGACTCGTGAATCCCAGCTTTTCTAGCCGTTGGATCTTCTTTTCCATTCTAGCATCTGGAAGATTATATTGATAGTCTTCAGCATAATGAATGCTATGCAGAAACCTCAAAACACACTTCTCCATCATATTAGAATCTTCTCCCTTATTTCTCTAGACCATGTTATCAAAAATTTCAGTGTTAGGTAGCTAATAATCTTTGACTTCTACATGATGATACAAAGTACAAGGACCAAATATACACCCATACTTTATAGATGTTGATCGAATTTATAATTTTTTGTGCTTTACCAATTATAATTGTATATAGTGATGATATGTCATACATATACTATCTGAGTATCACGTGCAAGGCACGTGTAACTTACTAGTATATATAGTGGACCAACATGTTGTACTAACGATTCCTATGTTTTATGAGTTTTCAAACTTCCTGGCTAACTCCGCCACTTGAATGACTCGATGTAGATTCATCAAAATTACGTCAAATTTGAACTACAAGTAAATTGTCGGTTGCTTTAAAAGTTTTAAGAAAAAGCTTTTGGAGACACCCATCGGACAGTCAATTAATATACTCCCTCCGACCCAAATTAATTGACTTGGATTTGTTTAGATTCGATTGTATCTAGACATGATTTAGTATTAGATATATCCAAATCTTAACAAATTTGAGTCATCTAATTTGGGTTAGAGGGAGTATCAGAAACCATAGAGACTTTTGACATGTGGTTCAACTTCTTCCTAAGATTTTGCATCTTGACAAACTTGAACTACAAGTAAGCGTCTATACTTGTCTTGAATTAAATATATTTTCAGAGTTAATTAATGAAAAATAAAATGACGTAATAACTTAGCTAGTTACCATAACATCACACATACCAAGACTAGTAGTATACTATCTCCGTCCTAAGGCTTAAGGCCTATAATTTTTTGAAAAAGTCAAACTACGTAAAGTTTGACCAAGTTTTTTTTTAAAATTGATTAAACTTGATTAAACTTTCCGTAGCTTGACTTTTCAGTAAAATTATTGGCCTTTTGAGATAGAGGGAGTATGATTCTACAACCTAATTAATTAGGCCTTTGTGTGACACTACACACATGTTATTACCCACTAAT
Source organism: Avena eriantha (assembly GCA_910589775.1). Lineage (NCBI taxonomy): Eukaryota > Viridiplantae > Streptophyta > Magnoliopsida > Poales > Poaceae > Avena > Avena eriantha. Next base: position 542,425,747 of record OU342743.1, read on the forward strand.
AGTATGAAGGTACATGTGCAAGTAACTAGTCTAAGTTATTTAGCACTATGTGACCATCCTAAACTAGAACGGAGGTGTACGCACTGTATGCCTTAAAAGAACCTGTTCTGCTACGCTTCAAGCTGTTCACCACTTGTGTCGGCTCTCACTGGTCAGACGGAAAAAGCCACTGACTTGTTGATTTGGTACTCTATATCATCGATCTTCTTCCATCACTGATAGAGAATAAATACTTCTGTCGCTTCCAGGCACGTGCTTTCGGGGAGCTACAACCAGTAGCTCAGACGAGTACTACTCCCGCACGGCGCTCGAGTAATTGCGACTGTCTGTTCATAATGGATGGGAAGCATTAGACAATAGATTTTCTTTTGTGGGATGGTTGATTTTTTGAGAGATTGTCGACTTTTTTCTTTATTGAACTGAGAGATGTTCGATTTTGTGTCCGGTAACAGGGGTGTAGAGGCTGACAGGTGAGAGGAAATTGGCAATGTGGCAGCCAAACTTATTTGAGGTGGCAGCGTGTGGGTGTACAAATGGTACTACCGTACTGGTAGCCCATTTTGTGAGTATTTTTTTGTTGTACTACACAAGAGTTCAAGAGTAGTAGTATTCCAGTTTTGGTTTCTTAGGGTGTGTTCGGTTGGTGTCACGAAGTGGAATGTAATGGAATGGTTCCACACCTAAGAGTCATTCTAGTGTTCAGTTGTGAAATAGAATGGAATGAGGTGGTTCCTCAAAAGAGAATATTTCTTCCAGATCCAGAACCCACCGATTCCTCGAAATCGTGGGGATCTACCCATTCCTCTATGCTAAAGCCACCCAAACCATCTCACTCTCTTTATTCTCTTATCATCCTTTTTTCTAAATGCATCCGAACAAAAAAGGAACAATTCCATTCCACTTTTTTGGCCCAACCGAACATAGGATGAACCCATTCCATTACATATTTTTGGTACTAACCAAACACAAAAACGGAACCAACCCATTCCAGTGGAATGCAACCATTACATTCCATTCCACTTCGTTCCTGAACCGAACAAACCCTTAATTACCGGTGGAACCTTTATGTGTTTATTAGTTACAGTAGTATTAGTACAGTAGTACTTGTTCCAAATGTGACTGCACAAGATGATGAATGTAGAAGATCAAAGGATTATTATGTTCGGCAAGAGGAGCTCCGAGTATACTCCAAACCGTCTCTCTGCCATGACCATTTATTTGAGCGGACAGTACATCTCCATCCCGTGCTAGGATTGGCATGACCTATTTACTCGATAGGCACCAGGAAATGCAGAGAAGAGAGAAAATCCATGCTCGGTAGGTAGTACGATTTCAATCGATTTATTCTATTTTCCTTTTCTCTCTATCCTCTTCCTCCCCATCTTTTCGTTGATCCCCACTCGCCCACCTTTAGCACACGCCAACACCGCCATGCCGCTTTCGGAGCATCTCCGTAGCCCAGTTTGATAGGCACTGTAGATTTAGCAGAGAGAAAGAAGGCACACTTGGTTTGATTTCATTCTGTATTTCTCTTTGCCTCGATCTCCATCATCACTTCACCTCCAGCGTCCCGGCAACAGCCATTACCACTCGCACACCAATACAGGCACACGCCAACGCCACCATGCCGCTTAAGGATCAGCTCCGGCGCCCAGTTTGATAGACTGTTTTCTGTCTCGCCCTGCCAGCTGCGGCTCGCTCTCTCCTCCAAAACCCCCAATCAAAACCAAACTCCATTTCCCCCCACCTTCTCGAGCCCTTCCTCGGGATGGCCCAATTGATCGATGATAGTGACATTTCTAGGGTGTTTTCCGATGCCCCCTTGGAGAAATCTCTGCTAGATGCAACGTCATCACCACCGTGAGCCTTGCCGCCTCCTACAAGCGTTATCTTTACTCAGCAATACATAGTGCATCCCTGTCGAAATCTCATCCGTTTGGTCTCCCCTGTGTTCTTCACTCTCACTCAACTGAGGTACCGCGTGAGTACAATTTCTTCTACCGCGACAATCGCATGAAGCAGTTCTACAGGGGTAGCTACTATTGCAGCAGGGGCAAGCAGAAGCCACAGAAGAAGTTCGGGTGGACCTTGTGCGAGATGACGCCGCTAGACAGGTCCTCCTCCGATGCTGTGATGCCAGATTGTGAGGGTAAGAAGTGGGCAGGCGCCATGGAGATTGGGTCACCACTGTTGTCCTCACCTGGAACTTGGAGCTTGTGAATGTGTTCACTTGTCGCTGGATTCCTCTACTAGCGATCTTCGATTTTGAGGCCACACCCGAGGTACTTAAGTTTATTGCCACTGGTCATCCTACTAATCTACTGAAGATAGCCATTTGCCAAGTTCCCATAGCTACTGGGAACTAAGGATTTCTCTATCCTAGACATCTTCGACACGGTAATTTCCTTCCCTGATGGTTCTCATGGTATGTGGATGGTTCTTGAGAACCAGTTCGACATGTTCAGCTACCGCGATGCAATTATCCATAATCGAGTTGTCTATGTTGTAACTCAGATTGGCAATGTTTATGCATGGGATCCTCGGGCATGAGGTAAAATTTCCATCCTTAAATTTTCAAGCTTCATCATTCAAATTTTGCTCAGCTATCCTCTAAATGTGCTTTCCTTGCAAGGTCATGTGCGTCTTCCGGGGCCACTTGAATTAGACGGTAATCGTGAGTACAATACTGATCTATGGTGGTTAGCAAGATCTCCTGATGGTGGTAGCCTTATTCTGATCAATACTGTGGGCGTTAGTGCTAGGAGGTATGAAACTAGTTATCATGTGGCTAAAAATGTTGGTTATCATCACAGCCATAATATTCACATCTATTCTACTGGGTTTTGCTGTCATGTGTTCTCGATTGACACTAGTAGGTTACTTCCACCCAGGCAATGGCAGAGGGTTTTAGACCTTGGAGCATTTTCTATCTTTATTGGATTGAACTATCCAATTACCATTCTAGTTGGCGCGGCAAGACTTGTCCCTGGAGATCTAACGAGGAGCAACTGTGTATACACCTCGCCGCCATGTAGTTAGTCTCGGTGGATTTAATATTTGTCCTGAAATATGCCGCATCGGAATGAAATGTCAAGACACTGCTGTTGGTTTCTCAACCAACATTAGCTAGAATTTCCCTAAAAAACATTGGCTGGAATTGGCGGCAGACTCCATTGTGGTTCATCCCAAGCTTGGCCAACGCGAAGGATTGGAACTGGCATGATTAACGGTTCAAGGAAGATCATATGGAATAGGGATTTGTGTATCTTGAATTATTTCCTTCGCCTTATTTGTATCATATGGCCTCAGTTGTTAACTTGCTGTACTCTAACACTCATTTCACCGCAATGTAGTGCAAGGCCTGCGATTTGATCAAACTCCTTCTGTATGCAAGCCATATTTTTAGTCAGTGTGGGTTGAATATTCTACAAGTCCTTGCGCCCGCACCCCTTTATTATTTGTTGCACTTTTGAGTTCTCAAAAAATGTGAAATAAATCCAGAACATTGACTATGTTGTATCTTGTGCATCTACAATATTTGGTCCCACAATAAGATCTTATGTGACCTATGTCAATGAAAAAGAAAAAACCTAAGCGAACAATATCTTGTGTTCATTTGTTTATTTTGTGGTGGCCAGGCCATGTACTAGTAATATTTTTGGGATGAAATTTTATAGATGAACTATATAAATATGGTCTATGTTCATGATTTATTTCATATTTTCTGAAAACTTGGAAGTGCCACATGCAACAGCTTGTTGCCGGCGCAGCTAGTTGCAAATTGTAATTTCCGTCATGGACGTACCTAGTGGCTCCAACCGCATGGTGCATCCAGATTCTCACTGGAAGGTGGAACCGACCTTAACAGGGCCCATATGTCAGTGAATCAGAGCCACACAAAGTCATGCACGTTGCCTGACTTGAGTGAAATATGGTGTCCTTGCACGTCTCTCATTTTGCTGCATGGTTGCATGCTGTACACGTGTAATTCCATGTACCTTGTATAAGAATATATATGAACACATGCAACATGCCAAAAATACCACGGACACACCCGTAATATGCATTATATCCGGTGTACATATTTTCGGTTCTGTGCTATGAGTTTTGCATGTAAGGGAATAAGATGAAAGTACATGTATCCATGTCATGGCTACTACTACTAGTAGTAGTTCGTCCTCCTATTTTTCGCTGAAAATATTAGTACACTATGTTCAAATGAAAGCTATAAAAATAAACCCTCTGGTCAAACTGATGTGACTAGACAATACTGCACCTCTGATACGTAGTAAGTAGGAGTATTGTCAAATTACTAGCTGCATGGCGTGCTAGTCTAACACATAGTAAAGTCTAGGTGGCGGTGTCCTCGATGCTGCAGTTGACTAGACAGAGCAAGCAAGTAAAATCTCCTCCCTGGTTTTTTCTTTGCCTCTCCATCTTATTCCCCAATCCCCACTCTTCCCACGATCTCCCCCCACGCTCTCTCTTCTAACGCTCCCCTCCTCCTGCAGAAAACTCCAGCCGCACTTGGCATCTGCCTAAATCCATATGCCTGTGATGGCCGATTCGAAGCTCAGCGGGCGATGCAAGTGGGATCAACTCAGCACGGACGATGTCGACCGCATCGTTCAGCGTCTGGAAATTTCCAGCACCGTTAGGCTAGCCGCATGCTGCAAGCTGCTGTACGATCGTATCTCCAACAACAAAGCTACAAAATGGACTGCTCACCATTGGAATGAACCCTGCCTACTGATGCCTCAGCCTGCTTATTGGTTTGACGAGCACTATGACGATATGAGGTTACATCGTCTGCACGACTGATACACCCATTTTGCATCACTATTCTATGTCATAATTCACTATTATTCATTGATATATTTTATATTAAGAGGTGATACTTATGTTATTTCATCTGTTTTTGCATGGTTGATGACTTTTGGAGCATGGCCCGCTGCAGTCAGGATTCTGATGGAAAAGGTGCTATTTTGTAGCATCCCAATTGTCTAACAATTGTAATGCTACTTGTTCTAGTAAGATAGTGGCTACTCCATATATATAATTGTTGCATCATAATTATATCATGCTCATGTCATCATGCCACCTTGCATTTGAGCATCATATAAAACTCTTCTTCTTTTGGTTCTTCTCTCACATGCATTATTAATTGTATTTGCCTCTTGATATTGTATTTGGTTATTGATATATTTTCTAAATGCCCAAGTTGAGTTGGGGGCATATCTTTTATTTAAACTCCACCACCTTTCTTTCACCACCTTATAATTCCACCACCTCATTAATCCATGAGCTTGTACTTCTTTTTATTTTGATATTTTTATTCTAGCTCATGTGGGTTGGGGTGGATCAAATCCTTTAAATTCTTTTGCTTGGCTTTTATTCCACTTCTTGGAAATGCATGATAATAATGCCATAATATTATTATTGTTTTCACAAAATAAATCATGGCATTATTATTTTGCATGGGCCATGCAAGAGTACCACCACCTTCTATCCCATGGGTTTTGCCTTTGACTTTAGTGGTTATTTTTCTATCTGGACCATCTCCTTCCATTCCACCATCCCCATACTCTCATCAGCACCTTGTTCTTTTAATTACCTCTATTATGTTTTATATGAAGGATTCTTCCCATACATCTTTCTTTCTCTTTTCCTTGATTATTTTTCCCTCCACCTCATCTTAGCCTAAATCGAAGCCTTTTCCCTCACTCCCTAGCTAGCCCTGTTCCATTATTCCAATATGCAAAAACTCCCAAAAAGGATTATTTCTTGGGCTGGTTTAAATCTGCAACAAATCAAAATATAAATCAAAACAGATAATAAAACAAAAAGAAATAAAAAGGAGAAAGACCTTACCTGCAGCTCAGCCAGCAGCCCAGCAGCAGCCTCACCCGTCGCGGCCCATCTCCCGGCCCATTTTTCCCAGCCGACCTCCCCAGCCCGTACCGCTTCGGCACCGTCGCCCGCCCTGTTCCTCTTCTCCCTCCGTCTAACGCCGTTCGCCCTCTCTCTTAGCAGCAAACGGAAAGCAGCGGTGAGGAGCAGGTGGTCGTCCCCTCCCCCCCCGCCGTCTGCCGCGTCAGCTACGCCTCCCGCATGCCAGCCTCCTCCTTATCTTCGCGCCGACCGCTTTCCCCCGAACCCTAGCTACCTGCCCGTTCCTCTTTTTCTCTCCTCCGCGTGCCGCCGCTAGTCTGAGAGCCGCGTCGCCGTTGCCGTCCCCGCCGGTGACCGGGAACACGCCGGGGAGCGTCGCCGCGGTCTGTGTCGGCGATTCCGCCAGCCAGGAGATCCAGGATCGCCCGCATCTGCCCCACGACCGAGAGCCGCCTGCAGCACCGCCGCGACTTCGCCATTCCCTCCGCTTCGGCCGTCCCTGCCTCCGAATTCCACAGGAATCGGACGAGGTGAGCTTACCCCTCGCCCCCTTACGTTATTTCCCCCTCTGCGTGCCTAGCGCCGCTAGTAATTGGTCCCTGCCGGTGAGGTGCCCCGCCGTGGTGCAGATCGAGAGTAGCGTTTTCCCCTCTGTTCGCCGACGAGCCCCGACCAGCATAGCCCGCCACCGCCAACCCTCCCTAAACGAGATCAGTAGCCGAAGCCTCCCTCTACAACTTCCGTTTTGGAGGCCAGGGCTATCTCACCGCGGATGCGACGCCACCTTCGCTGAAAGTCCGCGCCGTCGTCAGTCGTCGTCGAGGTTCAGAGAAAATAGCGCCAGATTCAGTCAGCGCTCGCGCGGCCGTTTTGCAAAAAGGACCCCCGTGCTATTGGTGATCATGCCCAGGTCCCTAGCATCTCCAGTGACCCCACCTGTCAGCCGCCTGGCAATCTTGCCGAAAACCCCCAGGGTCCTCGGGCCGTAACCCGCGCTCCCTTGCCCCACCACTTGGTCAGCCCACCCCTGCCACTTTCACGTGGGCTCCGCATTCCTGTTGGGCCCGCACGTCAGCCCCTCGGCTAGCCTCTGCCCCGGTGCAAACGTTTTCTCGCGCGCGTGGCCCTAGTCCGAAGTGGCCCACCCGTCAGCGTCTGGGCTAGGGTTGCCTGAGGTGTAAAAATGTTTTTCTGTTTGTCTGTTTTAATTAAACCTTTTTCAAATTGATTTAAATTCAAATTCAAATCAGGTTTAAATAAATTCTAAAATACAAATCCAAATAGTATAAATAATATATGTTTTGGAATCAGAAAAATGTGAGGAATTCAAATATGCCATTCAAAATATGTTTTGAACACTTTAAATTTTCGAGATATTTTAAATTACATTAAAATGCCCTTTTCCTAATTAATTAATAACTTTAATTCTATAACTCCAGCTTGGGCAAATAATATGTCTAAATCGATCAGCGCGACGAGCCCGTTCTATCTATGCAGTCGTTGTTTTGAATTGAAGCATGCATCATGTTGTTATTAAAAATCTGAACTGTTTATGACAATAAAACTTGGTTAAATAAATGCCAAAATGCTTTATTTCTTGTATTCACACCTCACCTTTTCCATGCTACTCTAATACCATGTTAATTGTGCATCATTCATCATGGCATGCTTGTTTGCTTGTCGCATTTTATTTCCTATGCTTGTGCACTTTATTTATGTTGGCCCTTGTTTGTTTGGTTCTTCTTCGAATAGACGCCCAGCAGGAGAATTACCAGGAATCACAGGAGTACTACCCAGATCCATCTCTCGCTTCAACTAAGCTGCCAGGCAAGCACTACCACATGCTTGCATACATACAGTACCTATTGCCTCTATGTTATTCTTGCATCATTGAGTCGCGATTGCATTAAATTGAATCCCAAGTACTACATAGCCTTTACTTTTAAACCCCACCGAAGCTTGTTTCTCCATCCCATGAGCCATTACTACAGGAGTTGTTTGAGCCATGCGAGTCATAGAAAAGCATGTGTAGGGTATGTGAGTGTCTGATGGATAATGAGGTACCTAACAACATAACCTGAGTAGTAATGGGATAACTAATGAAAGAGGCACTGGTGAGCAATATCTACTATTTGGTTTTTCATGCTCACTTGTGTCCCGTAGGACCCCGAGTACTTGATTCCTGTTCCTTGTTTATTCGCACCATCCACATCTGGGAGGCCTTATGGACCCCCCTGAGCCAGAGCTTGATTCATTCTTATTTCTTGGGGCCACAATTAGTTTGGGGCTTTATTACTATCCTGTACTTATGCCATGTTACTGCTTTATTTAAGATTGTGCGAGGAGCACCTGTACTGTTTTGGATCGTGACACGTTTTCGCTGTATCGACAAGCCCAGTCACATTTTCGGGTTCCCAGTCGTTTACCACCGTCCACACAAACCTTGGGTCCGTCTGGGAGCCGGCCAACTTTGTTGCGGGTAGCTTAATGGGGTGGCCCCCTGAAATATTTCTGAATCCTGTGATTGCTTTGTCGTGAATGCCTCGTTGGTTTTGATTTGGTTTTTCCGAGGTTGATCGAGTGTGTGTTGCTATTCGTCCACCCCTGCAGGGTAAATCTTTCTGAAAGCCATGTCCACGGTTATGGACGACTTGGAGCACAGTTTCTCGATCATAGACAAGTACTTGACTAGTAAATAGGGCAATACTCATGGAATGGTTAATAAAACTGCCAACGGATGATGGGGGTTGTTCGTCTGCTTCCTCGTTGGTAAGCGAGGAGGAGGATGGATCTGTTAATTATACTGTTATAACTGTTGTTCTTAATTCACGGACTTCCGTCTATCATTGGTTAGGCGGAAGGTTAGAGAGTATCTATAGAATTGTTAGGTATTATCTTTTGCTGCAATTGCGTCACCCCAGGTTGTGTCCCCTTTAGCGGCATAAAGACTTGCTGAGTACCCCTAGGGTCTCACACGATAAATTGTTTGATTCAGATGAACAGGTGTACCCGCAAGATGGATACTGGGTGGAAGAGACAGATGATGTTGGCAACGATCATTCGGTGTAGAGATTCCGGGAACGGGGATCCGTGAGATCTGTGGGCGGGATGTGTTTATTTATGGGGCATCTTATGCCGATTTGCTTCTTATCCATACTCGGATCTTGTTTTCCGCTTCCGTCTGACACTTTGATGTGTGATGTATGAGGAGCTATCCTAAATTATTATATCTATCTAGGACATTTGAATCTTGTCGTATGGCGTTGCAGTATTTCTATTTCTTTTAGATGGAATGGCTATGAGGACTGTTGTATGTGGCTTGCATACATACTCATTTGTGTATGTAGTTGATCCCTTCGCCTGCCGATTACGCCGCTCGTTCTTGTGCCGTTGTCTAAAAGTGGTTAGGACGGCCGAAAGGTCTACCGTGAGTGGCCCTGGGCCCCACCGTACTATTTTAACCACTTTCGTTCATCCAGGCATGTAACTAAGAGCGTAATTCACCGAGGTAGTTACATATTTGGAGGCAAAATTCGCGAAGATCAGAAAATCCAGGAAAATATACGGAAAATATACGGAAAATCCACAGGGGGCCCACACCACCTCCTGGCGCGGGCAGCCCTAGGCCACGCCAGTAGGTGGTGTGGCCGCCCTGGCCCACTCCAGGCTCTCCCCTCTAGTGTATATTATCCTCCCAAAACCCTAAGACTCAGAGGGTGACCACAGAAAGATTCCGCCGCCTCTGCAGGGCGGAAAACCCCGAGAGAGAAAGATCTCTTCGGCAAATAGATTTCTGCCGGGGAATTCCTTCCTAGAGAGGGGAGATGATCACCATCAACACCACCATCAAGCTGGACTTCATCGGGATCATCATCATCATCATCATCACCACCATCATCATCAGCAGCAGCACCCTCATCACCATCTCCAGATTGCTGTAACAATTGCGTTGAATCTTGCATAGTTCATAGGGGAAACTTTCCCGGTGTTGATTACTCTTTGTAGTTGATGCTATTGAGTGAACCATTTAATTATTGTTTATGTTCATATTGTTATACATCATTATTCCATCTCTGATCATGATCCATATGATGTCTTGTGAGTAGTTCATTTTGTTCTTGAGGACATGTGAGAAGTCATGTTGTTAGTAGTGGAGTTGTGTTGAGAAAGATTCAATAGCTTGTTATTTAAGTTGTGGTGTACTTATTCTAGTGTTGTCATGTGAACGTCGACTACATGACACTTCAACTATATGGGCCTAGGGGAATGCATTGTGTATTTGGCTACTAATCGTAGGGGTTGCCGGAGTGACAGAAACCTGAACCCCCGTTAGGAAACCATTGCACAAGGGATGTAAGGGTCTTAGAGTTTAAAGTTGTGGTTAGGTTTCTACCTTAATTACTTTCTTGTACTTATGGATGTTTGCAGGGATGTTTAAAGCTGTGATTATACCCCTTGCAAACATCCGTGTCTTCTATAGTTTTACCCTTTTTAGTAGAGTCATATGATGAATAGAGGAGTTATCATGTAGGTTGGTTTGCATTATGGAAGTGTCCCCTCTCTCATTAGATATGTATCCCTTGGTGTGAATTGCCATTATGGAATATTAATGAGAATTTCTATCATTTACTATTTTGCATAGCTTATATTAGTTTTCAATTCGTGGTTATATGATTAATCTTGTTGTTAGTATTGATATCACTTTGGGATCATTGAGTTAATTTAGTTGGTTTTGGCAAACCTGGCTCGGTCAGTAGCAACACTATTTTTGAGAGTTGAAAGAAAAGATAAAAGTACCTTTAAAGAAAAATAATTTCATCATCTTTCTTTCTTGATTTGCTCATAAGTTTAGTATTCTCTAGTTAAAATCTTTTGTGCTTCCAAGGAAAATTACATGTTTGTTTTTATCACTTGTATGTTTGGTTGTTTCTTTCAACTCTTGTACTTGCTACCCAGCATTGCTAGCCAAAAACCTGTACTGAGAGGGAATTCTTCTCGTGCATCCACTCCTTTAAACCAAAACCTTTGCCATTTGTGTCCACCATACGTACCTATTAGAATTATTGCTATTCCAAGTAAATTCTTGTTTTATCTATCTCCCAAATTAAACTTGTTATGTGAAAATTAGTGATTAAAGCTCTCACGAACTTGATGGCACACTTTACTTTCTTGCATTTAATAAACTTGAACCATTGTGCTCACCTATGTTGTGATATGCTTGCGTGTCGTCGGATTGAGGACAAGTACGCCATGAGGGGGTCCTCGGGGCATGCGGGGGAGAGGGGTGTGAGACGTGCGGTGTTCCGGGACGGTGAGCACACAGGTTTACCCAGGTTCGAATCCGCCGGCTTTGGACGGATCCTACTCCTGCTAGCAATCCAGTAATACGGCAAAGCCGGAATATGGTTTACAAAGGTTTCGCCTGTGCGAGTTGAGATTGTAGACTATTGAGGTGTTATCTGGGCCCTAAAGGCTCTCCCTAGGACGGCTTATATAGATATCCGGCCTAGGGTTTACAGGAGAGATCAATCCGGCTACGACTAAGAGTTGGTTACAGAGTACATCTTGAACTACAAGTAACATTATGGGCCTAAGTCGGTAAGTCTTCTGGGCCTTCCCGTAGTCGGATTGGACTCCGTCTTCTCTCCCTAACTGGGTCGCCCGTGAAGCAAAGCTCTAACCCGAAGTGGGCCACCCTGGTCAGTGAGGAGCTGTGAGGAAACCTGGAAAGTATATTCCCAACAGTAGCCCCCGGAGGCCTCCAAGATCCAAAGTCGGATTTTATCATCGTCCAGCTTGATCTTCGGCTTGCAGAATCTTGAAGGGTTCCTGAAACTTCACAATAAAAAATACGATCCGGGTCTTAAAAGTAAGTCGGACCTTTCAATTAATTACTCGGATTTTCCAGCTCACTTTTAAACTAAGCCGGAACTTGGTCTCTAACGCCACCTGACACAAGCATGGTCAAGTCACATCATCTGACAGACGTTCCGTCAGCACGACCGTTGGTGGGTCCGCAGTTTGCGGAACCGAGGTGCCGTTTCAATGCGTGCGTGGAGATCGAGGCGACGCAATCATCGCGCGGGCCCTTCCCAGTTCTTTCCACGACGCGTGGCAATTACACTGTAGCGTTTGCACGAATCTTGGCGCAGGTAGGTGGATATAAGGGGTTTAGATTCCTTCTTCTCCTCTCATCCAGTCCTTCGCCGTTCCTTTCTTCCCAATCCTCCAGCGCGCCCAGAGCCTTTTCGTCCTCCTCCCACAGAGCTCCTAGCACCGCCACTTTAAGGTCACCTTTTCCACCAGAGAGAAAAAATGGCTTCATCCTCTTCTTCCTCTCTGGCGACAGCGGCGGCGGCGGAAGCAGCTGCGGAGAAAGAGAGCTTCCGGGGAATCTGGATCCCCTGCGCCCTCGATGAGGACGGCCTCAAAAACGTGGAGAAGGAGGGGCTTCTCGCCACCGGCAACTGGCGGAGCGGTTCCGGCGAAACCGTCCCCAATCCGCACGAGGGCGAGCGTGTCCACTTCAGCACCCATCTGGACCGAGGTTTGTCCTTTCCTCCCTCGGAGTTCTTCTCCGAGGTGATTGACCACTATGGAGTTCAACTCCATAATCTTCCTCCCAATTCTCTTCTAGAGATGAGCGCATATGATGCGCTTTGCGAGGGCTTTCTTGGCATTAGGCCGAGTTTGCTTCTCTTCCGGTACTATTTCCATGTCCGGAGAAATTCCATTACTGTCGGTGTTCCTTACATCACCGGTACCATTAGTTTTTCTATTAGACGAGACCGGGTATATCCCAAAATTTCTGCCAGTGACTCGGTCAAACAATGGCCAGCCACTTTTTTCTATCATAGGGATATTCCGGCTCAAGGCAAAGCTACTGCTTTGCCGGCTTTTGTCGACGGAGCTGCCACGGCCCAGCCTTCCTGGGACGAGGCTGCTCCGGCTCTCACCGACGATCTGATCCCCGCTAAGAGGGGGATCGAATATCTTATCAAGCACAAGGGTCTGAAGGGATCCGACTTGGTCCAATGCTGTGTCTCATGTCAGATCCAGCCATGTCAGTACCACGGGGATAGACTGATGCACCCCATCACGTCTTCCAAAAAAGTCTCTCCGCATCAGCCCTAAAGCCTACACCGTCCAAGGTTACATAAGCCAGATCAAATGGCTGATCAAGGAGCGGATCGAGAGGAAACTTCCGGAGATTTCTCTGGATATGCACACGGCGGAAAACCCCGTGGTAGCGGTAAGCTTCCATCAGTACACCTTTTACGTGTTTCAATCTTTAAGTTATATACTACAATGCTGATATGTTTTGTTGTTTTTAGCTTGCTGATCTCCCCGAGTCGGAGCTTGCTCCAGTCGCAGGATATCCTCCTGAGTTTTCTCAGGAGACTGAAGTGGTCCCATTGCCGGACCTTGCGCTCAAGAAGCGCAAAGCTCTGACAGTGGCAGTTGGCACAAAGGAGGTGCCCGTTGTGAAGAGGTAACCTTCATTCACAATTTCCGCCTTTGTACCTTTCTCGAATTTCTTTCTGAGATGTAATGTTTCCGACTTTACTACATTCTCAGAGCAAAGCCTCTCATCAAGGGTAAGGGGAAAGGGATTCCTGCGAAGCCCCTGCGACAGATGAAGCTTACCATAGCTTCCCCTGCCACGGCTCCTCCGACTCCTACCCCTCAACCTTCTGCAACACCGGTGATTACTCCTTCTCCGGTTGTTGCAGAAGATCCGGCTCCCTCAACGGCGCCTGTGATCCTTGGATCGCATACTGACGTCACCGTGGGTGCGTCAGCTCAAGATAAGGGTGAACCCTCTTCGGGTAATGATCCCTCGGCTGAAGTCTTTGCCGGCAACCTCCTCAGCAACCCCGGACTTGCCAAATTTGGCTTATCCCGGAAATCTGCAGAGGAGATCCAGTGGCTGGCCAGGCAAGTCCTGGACAAAAGCCATCTATCCCCCGAAGAGGAAGCGCAAGAAGCAGAGGATGTCAAGTTCTCTGACCTTCTCGCTCAAGTCCGCCTTCGCGACGAGAGGATCAGGACTGGCGAGCTTCCAACAGCCCTAGTAATTCCTCTTACTCTCGCCGAGAAGGTGGCAGCTGAGGTGACCGCGGGGTTAGACAAACTCACCCGCGAGCAATATGTAAGTTGGAATTCCAACTCTTGTTTTTACATTATGTTATATCATATCCTCTAGCCCCCAAGCATGAAGCAGGATATAGAAATCCGGGTTTATGCTTTCATTAGGATGCCAAAGAACGAACTAGTGTAGCCCCCAAGGCTCGTGTTGATATTTAGCAAAAATATTAGCCCGAGTCTTAAGTAGCTTTCTGACTTTGGGTATTCTGACTTACAGAAAGTATGTTCCTATAACCAAGAATTGTTAACAAATGTCTGCGATAAGCGGAGAGAGATCAAAGCTCTCCGGCTTAAAAATGCTGAGCTCAAGGTAGCCAAGGATGAAGCCGAAGGTAAACATTTCGAGATTCAAATCTTGTCTTTAGCTTTTTTCAATGTCAAATTTTTCTGAACTATTGTTCTTTTTGACTTCTAGCGTTGGTGAAACAATCCATCGCTATGATTGAAGAGGCCGAGAACCTCAAGACCCTGGTGGTGGAGAACAAAGGACTTCGCAAAGAGCTGGATAAGCTCAAGGCGGATCATGAAAGGAGCATAGCTCAAGTCCTTGAGTCCTCCTCCATGGCCACTGAAGAGCTCGATCTCAAGATTGATGCTCAAGATAAAGTTATCTCGGACCTCAAGAATGAGCTTGGCAGAGAGAAAGATCTCTCCGAAGCGCTCCGGGCTGAACTCCAGAGTCTTCGGGAGGAGAAGACCAAGATTGACGACGTCATTCTTGGTACGTTCCATCTGTCTGATTTATCATTTCTTTGACTTTCATCAATGTCAGATTTTCATTGACTTGTTTTGTATATAGGTCCTCTGAACTTGACGGACTCCTCCTCGTCCGAGCCCCGCACTCACCGGCTTACCCAAGTCGGTGATCTTCTTCATGACTACCGCCAGTCCCTTGAGGACATTGGCGAGTCTCTTAGGATTCTGGACATGCCAAGCATGTCGGACTTCCAGGTGCGGGAGAAGGCCAAGGAGATGTCGCAGCTCGTTCAGGACTGGAACATGTCCTACGCGCGGACTGCTGCGCAGAACTCTCTCACCATGGTCATGAGCCACCATGGAAACATGGAGATATGGCAAGTGACCAGAGGGTACTTCAAAGTAGACAAAGACGGCCAGGAGCAGGACCTTCAAGCTATCATGCACTCCTGCACCGGATATGGGTACGTAGCTGACCTGACCAGCTACGAGGTTCCCTTCTTCACCCGCGTGGATACTCCGCCACCTCCTCCAGAAGACGCCGAAGAAGTTTCCGACGATGAACGGACCACCTCGGATCCGGACATCTCGGCACGATATCAAGGCGGAGTAACCAGCGATCCAACAGTTCCTTCATCTCCTCCTGCATCATAGATCAGAAAACTATGTATTATTCTTGAAAGACATGATGCGTTTTTGTAAATATTAAGTACTATGACTTTTGCTAGTGCTATGTTTTTTATCTATTCAGCACTTTTATCTTAAATTTTTTGCATGCCTGAAATGTTTTCATAAGCACTTAGAATTTTCCGCCTCTACTTATCGTTTATCTGGCTTTCCGCCTCGTCCCTTTCGTGAGCCGGCTAAACCTTCAGCCGGAAATTTGCCGAGCAACGGAGCTCAATTGCTAAACCAGTTTAAACTCAGAAACAAAGCCGGCTTCCAGTACCAACAATTCACTACTCGGAAGATACCCGCATCCAGCAATCAGACAAATAACCCAAGTAAAGACTAGAATTTTTTAGAGTTATACCCGAAGGTAGCAGTTTTAGAATCGGAAATCTAAACCAGAATGAACATGAGCATAAAGTACTTTCAAGCATTCTGGGATTTTCGACTATGACATGATCATTAAGAAATAAGATGGTAAAAAACTTCTCAGAAAAACTTTGAGGTAACCAAAACTTTTATTTCTCACAGAACATGTACATATGTATGATTACAAAGAAGGATAAACTAAGAATAAAAGGGACGTAGCTAAGAAATATTCCACGGTATGTCTAATTCATCCGGATTTGTACTGCCTCCAGCTCTCTTTCTCTTCTTAGTAGCAGGTCTTTCTTTGACTGGCCTTATGTCAGTTAAGTAGTATGACCCATTGTGCAATACTCGACTAACTATAAAGGGCCCTTCCCATACTGGGGAAAGTTTGTGCTTTCTTTGTTGCACAAGCCGGAAAACCAAATCACCTTTATTGAAAGATCTAGTTCGGACTCTCTAGCTATGATACTTACGTAACTTCTGATGATAGGCTGTAGATCTCATTTCAGCAATGACGCGAACTTCTTCCACTAAGTCGAGATCATTTTGTCGAGAAATCTCGGCATCCTCTTCGATATACGAGGCCACTCTAGGAGAAGTATGAATCAAATCACTAGGAAGAACTGCTTCTGTGCCATAGACTAAGAAGAAAGGTGTATATCCTGTTGACCTGTTCGGAGTTGTTCGCAAACTCCAAATTACAGAGGGTAGTTCCTCTGCCCAAGCCCCCGCAGCACGTCTTAGTGGTGCTTCGAGTCTTCGTTTCAAACCTTGTAGAATTAAACCATTTGCTCTTTCTACTTGTCCGTTAGCCTGTGGATGTGCGACTGACACAGTGTCAAGCCGGATATTTTGCTCGTCGCAGAATTCAGCCAACTCTCCCATGAAAAAATTACTCCCGTTATCCGTGATAATGCTATGCGGATAACCATACCGGATTATAACATCCTCGACAAATCTTTTGGCTGTTGCTCCATCACAACTAGTGACAGGTTTAGCCTCGATCCATTTCGTGAATTTATCCACCATCACTAAGAGGTGAGTAAATCCACTTGGAGCTCGTTTATAAGGTCCTACCATATCAAGCCCCTAGACCACAAAATGCCATGTTATAGGTATTGTTTGCAGCTGATCAGCCGGAACATGAGCTTGCTTGGCGTACTTTTGGCAGCCTTTGCATGTCTTGACTAATCGTTCGGCATCTTCCTGAGCTGTAAGCCAAAAAAAACCATGTCGAAAAGCTTTTGCCACTAAAGATTTGGCTGCAGTGTGGTGACCACACTCGCCTTCGTGGATCTCTCTTAAGATTTCCACTCCTTCTTCCGGAGATACACAGCGCTGAAAAACCCCAGAAACACTCTGTTTATGGAGCTCACCTTTAACAATAGTATAGGCTTTTGCTCGCCGGATAATCTGCCGACTCAGCACCTCATCTTCGGGTAATTTGCCATCTACCAAGTAATCAAGGTAGGGTTGAGTCCAGCTGGGAATTACAGCCAGAACTTCTATTAAAGGTGAGTCGGATTTGGTCGGATATTCCTCATCTACTCCCTTTATCGATGGAACTTTGAGGTGCCCTAAAAATGCGCCATCCGGAACCTCTTTCCGCGCAGAGCCTATTCGAGATAGTGCATCTGCTTCCTCGTTTTCTGCTTGAAGGATGTGTTGAACTTCAAAGCCCTCGAACGATTTAGATAGATCATCCACGAGAACTTTATATGCTTCCATGTGCTTATTTTCATTACAAATATTCGAGACTTGCTGAGCAACAAGATCCGAATCTCCGTAACACATCAAACGTCGGATGCCAATATCCTTAGCAATCTGGATTCCATGCAGCAGTGCTTCATACGCGGCAATGTTGTTTGTCGCTGTGAAGTGGATCTACAACACGTATAAAAATTTATCTCCTTGGGGTGATTTGAGCACCACGCCAGCCCCCGAGCCCCCTCGAGCCTTGGACCCGTTGAAAAAGAGGGTCCAATATTCCGACTCAGGGAGGACCATGTTCTCCTTGGTCTTTGTCCAATCAGTGACAAAGTCGGCAAGGATCTGGGATTTGATTGATGTCTGGGGTTTGTACTCAATATCGAAAGCTGCAAGCTCTATACCCCATTTGGCGACGCGTCCTGTGGCATCGCTATTGTTGATTATATCTCTCATGGGTGCTTTGCTCACCACGATAATTGGATGCTCCTGAAAATAGTGTCGTAACTTACGAGATGCTAGAAAAACACCATAAGCCAACTTTTGATAGTGCGGAAAACGCTGTTTTGATTCTGTCAGGACCTTGCTGACAAAGTATGTCGGACGCTGCACCAGGTGTTCCTGATTTTCTTCTGGTCTCTCCACCACCATAACTATACTGACAACCTTATTTGTCGCAACAATGTAAAGCAACATCGGTTCCTGAGGTTCCGGCGCTGCAAGGATAGGAGCAGATGAGAGAACTTTCTTCAGGTCTTGTAGTGTAGCTTCAGCTTCGTCAGTCCAGACAAAATCCTTGGTCTTCTTCAGGAGCTTGTATAATGGTGCGGCTCTTTCACCAAGCCGGCTTACAAATCGACTGACCGCAGCAATGCAACCAGTTAATCTTTGTACGTCCTTCAGGCGAGTAGGCCTGGAAATATTGAGAATAGTCTTGATCTTGTCGCGGTTCACCTCTATACCTCTTTGAGATACGATAAAACCTAACAATTTTCCGGCTGGTATTCCAAAGAAACACTTCTTCGGGTTAAGCATGATGTTGTATTTTCGTAAATTGGCGAACGTCTCCTCCAAGTCGGAAATCAATGTTTCCTTCTTTTTGGACATGACCGTGATATCATCCACGTATGCATGTACATGGCGTCCGAGTTGATCATGGAGGCAACGCTGCATCGTGCGCTGGTACGTAGGTCCTGCGTTCTTCAGCCCAAAGGGCATCGTAACATAACAGAAGGTTCCGAAGGGGGTTATGAATGAAGTTTTGATTTTGTCAGATTCCTTCATCCGGATTTGGTGATAATCGGAATATGCGTCGAGAAAACAGAGGAGTTGCGAGCTTATCGTAGAATCGATAACCTGATCAATTCTAGGCAGAGCGAACGGATCTTTTGGACAAGCCTTGTTCAAGGTAGTATAATCAACACACATCCTTAAATCAGTGGTGTCCTATTTAGGGACCATTATAGGGTTGGCTGACCAATCAGTATGGACGACCTCTTCTATGAATCCGGCTAACTCGAGCCACGCTAGTTCCTTAGCTATTGGCTTACGCTTTTCATCACCAAACCGTCGTAAGGACTGTTTGACGGGTTTAGCGTTCGGGTTTACATTTAGAGAGTGCTCAGCAAGTTCCCTAGGTACTCCGGTCATGTCAGATGGCTGCCATGCGAAGATATCTTGATTTGCTCGGAGGAACTTGACGAGCGCGCTTTCCTATGCGCTACTTAGGCCTACACCTATCTGGGTCACCTTGGAGGGGTCATCATCCTTCAACGGCGTCGTCTTCGTCTCTTCTGATGCCTTGAACTCCGGATTTGGCTTTGTCACCCCCTTCTTCGTTGCGGGCATCTCGGACGGATCTATGCTCTTCTTGATCTCCTGGTACTCCTGGGCTGCAGCACGGCTTCGGCAAAGGCGACATTTCCATCCTCGCACTCTGGCGCTTCCTTCGAGTCTCCCCTGATGGTGATCACGCCGTTGGGACCTAGAATTTTCATCATATTGTAAATGTAACACGAACGAGCCATAAAAGCCCAGTAAGCCGGACGTCCGAATATAGCGTGGTATGCACTCTTGAACGGGACCACTTCGAAGGAAAGTGCCTCCGTTTGATAATTTTTTGGTGTTCCAAAAGTAACATCCAAAGTGATCTCTCCCAGGGAATTAGCTTATCTTCCTGGGACAACTCCGTGAAAAATCACAGAGCTATGGTTAAGCTATGTTTCCTAGATCTTCATCCGGCGTAGTGTTTCTACATAGAGAATATTGATGCTGCTACCACCGTCCATGAGGGTCTTGGAGAAACCATAACCGTAAATAAGTGGACTGACGATTAAGGCGTATTTTCCTCGCCTGTGTAGCTTAGGCGGATGATCAGCACGGTCAAATGTTATTGCCACTTCCGACCAGTCCAGATACTGAGGGACAGCCAGAGCTGTTGCGTTGAGCTCGTGGAGAACTGCTTTCTTGACCTTTGCTGGTTGATATCCAAGGAAAGTGACGTAAGTGTCCTTCTTGGTAGGAAAAGTTTTCTTCCCTTCCGACTTGGGATTTGAAGCATCGGCTTCCTCCATGTCAGAATCTTCCTTGGTCTCTTTGTCTTTTTCGGGATTTTTCTTTCCCTTCTTCCGCTTAGCTTTGTAGCCTGCGGTATCATCTCTCTTGATGTCATCGTTAAAACGACATTCAGCGTTGGTGTGGAACGAGCCCCCATTGGCGTCCAAGTGATGCACACATGGGTTATTGGCGATGTCGGCCCAAGTGTAGGTTTTTCCTGGTTATTGCTCTCCTCTACCTTGGACCCTTGATGTCCCACGGCCACGCCCGCGGCCTCCGCCGCGCCCTCCTTGTCCTCCAGACCCGGAAACAGTAGTGACTACTGCCGTCTCCGCGTTGGGTTTTTCTTCCGAGGTGTTTTTGCGCTTCTGAGCCTGTTGCTTTGTCTTTGCTGACTGAGGTACAGCCAGGACGTTGAGTAATCCCTCTGCATCGTCGTCAGCATCTGCATACTTGCTCGTTGTTTCTATCATCTCTCCCAAATCAGTGAACTTGTCACATTTCAGGCGGTGACGCAGTAGACCAATTGGGAGTGCTGCGATGAAAGCTTCAATCATAGTTTGATCGTTTACTCCCTCATAGGAGTTTTTGGTGTCGATCCATCGTCCGAGGTAATCCCGGCAAGTTTCTCCGGCTTTCTGGGTGCAACGCTTTAGGTCTCCGACCGAACAGGGCCTCCGATATGTGCTTTCGAAATTCTGAAAGAACGCACTTTGTAAGTCATACCAGTTATGGATGGTGTTTGCCAGAAGTTCATTGAGCCATGATCGTGCCGTCTTCCGCAGCATAAGTGGGAGATATTGGGTTGCGACCAGGCTGTTTTCGCCTTTGGCGATGCAGCAAGCTTGGAAGAAGTCCTGTAACCAGGTGTCTGGCCGAGCAATGTCGTCGTAGGCTTGAATATGTCTTGAGATAGCAAATCCTTCCGGGAACTTTGTAGCTCTGATGCGTGGTCCGAAGCACTTTGGGCCCATGTACACGTCATCGTTTTTGTAGCGCTGAGCCTCTAAGTTGGAGTTGATCCTATGCCTTGCGTCGTTCGGGGATAGGGATCGTCCCGAATATCGGTTGTGGCTGCGGTGCCTTGGATCCAGACTTCGGCTTCTACCACCACCTCCTCCGCCATGTCGTCCTCCTTGACCTCCTTGGGGGCCGTTGTGATAAATATGCTGTGGAGAGGGTGGTGCAGCTGGGTTGTTTCCGACTGATCGCCGGCCTCCGTCCGGAGTATCATTATTCTGATTCTGGGGAGATTCTTTACTATGACGAGCCCCCTGCCGGTTTGTGCCAGCGTGGTTTCCGTCGTTCCTTCGTCCGTCGTTCCCACCATGGTGAGGCTTAGCCGGGTGGTTTTCATGTCTAGGAGGTGGCATTTTTTGACGATCCTCCTCCTGACGTTTCTCTTTATCTTCTCCTTTTCGGGGAGGATTCCTCGGAATCAGTGCAGCGATCGCGTCTTTCTCGGCTGCTGGAGCGACGTTACTCTAGTTATGTGTAGTTCTGCGGTGCTGTCCTGACGATCCGGTTCTTGAATAATTGTCTTTCCTGCGTTCGGTGTGACGATGCTGCGCCCGATCGTAGTGGGATCTTACGTCAGCCCATGCCGGATCTGTGGGACATTGGTCGGAATCCGAGACCAGCTTTCGACTTCCAGGCAGGGCGACCTTTTGCTGCTCTAGTCCCTTATTGAGTAGCTTGATACCCAAACGTATCTCCTCTGGTCCTGGATTAGCCGATAGAATTTCCCGAGCTGCCACGGTATTTTGCACTGGTGTTGGGTAAACCCAATCTCCATTGCTGTCCTTCCGTAGCTTTCCCATCTCATCTCCAAAAAGGACGGCACGGACACGTGGGAATTGGTTTTCATCTATGTGACGCTTCCGTGTCTTCTGATGTAGATGGGACATATACTCCTTGTTTGACATGCGCTTCTTCTCCACCTCGATGTTTTTGGCTTCATCAAGGAGTTGTTGACGACGCGCTTCTAGGGCTTGGGCCCTTTCGTCTAGCTCATCTACAGTAATTTATGTAGCTGTAGGGATAGTTGTGGTTAATGCGGCATCGATGAGTTTACGCGCACCTTCATTGATCACGTGTCCATCCACCGATGCTTCTTTTTTCGGCTCGTCTGGGATAAGTGCTCCATTCGAGTCTTCCTCGTATTCCTCGGCAATCACCTCCTCTGTCAGAGGGTCTTTTGCCGGGTTCTTGTTCTTCTTGTTCTTCTTCTTTGCCTTCTTGGCAGCGCCGGTAGCAAAGACGGCTTTGGGTCCGTTTCCCGGAGGCAAGCTCTGATCGGTACTTTCGGACATCTGGACTTCGGGATTGTCTCCGACTTCCATATCATCCTGCGTTTTGGGAGAGTGCTCCCCGGATCCTTCGTCCATGGCTTCTCCATCTTCTGCAGCTTTGGAGTTGTACTCCTCTTCATATTCCGCGGAGAACTTTCGGAAATCTCCCGACGTCATGGATTCATCGGAGGATGCGGGAACGTTGGCGTTTGTTCTAATTGCCTCCAGCACTGAGTCGGTGTTTTCTCCAACATCGGCGGAGCCGGATCCAGATCCAACATATCCGATGAAGTGCGATGCGTGATTCTTGAGGTACCTGCGGCTTTCGCGGTCAGCCATATCGAAACTTTTATTAGTTTCGAGGATTGCATCTGCGCTAGCGCCTTGCAGTATCATACATCTTAGTGTATACCTGAGGAAAGGCATGTCTGTCCCGACATCATCAGAGTCGGAATCAGTGTCGTTGATGTGCTCCTCCTGGATTTTGACTTCCACGGGTGGGTCGATCTGGGATCCGGCTTCTCCAGGGAGATCTACTCCAGATTCGACTTGGTCCGCTAGGTCTTCTTCAGGCTCGGATTTCTCCACTATCTCTGCAACTGGTGCGGGATGGGTGGGATTAGGGTTTTCTGAGATCCGGAACTCTGCCGCCTCCGTGGACAAAGGGGACCCAGAAAATTATTCTGCCTCTATCATCACCGCTGGGGTGGGTTGGGCAGGTTCAGCGAAACCGATGTAAACATCGATCTCGCCAAAAGACATGATTGTATAGGCAGTCACGGCCTCCCTAGCCAGAATCCAAGTCTCGTCGAGAACGATGAGAGGGACGTCGCTGGCGTAGAGGATGCGACCGACGGCGATGGTTTCGCCGATTCCGATTCTTGTAGATTCCGCTTGGAACGCAGATCCGAAGCTCACTTGCCCCACAGTGGGCGCCAACTGTCGTCGGATTGAGGACAAGTACGCCATGAGGGGGTCCTCGAGGCGTGCGGGAGAGAGGAGTGTGAGACGTACGGTGTTCCGGGACAGTGAGCACACAAGTTTACCTAGGTTCGAATCCGCCGGCTTTGGACGGATCCTACTCCTGCTAGCAATCCAGTAATACGATTGAGCCGGAATATGGGTTACAAAGGTTTCGCCTGTGCGAGTTGAGATTGTAGACTATTGAGGTGTTATCTGGTGCCCTAAAGGCTCTCCCTAGGACGGCTTATATAGATATCCGGCCTAGGATTTACATGAGAGATCAATCCGACTACGACTAAGAGTTGGTTATAGAGTACATCTTGAACTACAAGTAACATTATGGGCCTAAGTCGGTAAGTCTTGGACTCCGTCTTCTCTCCCTAACTGCGCCGCCCGTGAAGCAAAGCTCTAACCCGAAGTGGGCCACCCTGGTCAGTGAGGAGTTGTGAGGATACCCGGAAAGTATATCCCCAACATTGCACTTTGTAAGTTGTGAATTAGCAGAACCATGCTGTCATGGGGAACACTTTTAACATTGCACTGGTACTTTGTACCAAGTTGATATCATGTTCTTTTATCTATGGATGTCGTCGGTGTGAAATGAAAGGGGAGCTTTTAAGTCCATGGAGTTATGCATATGTGTTAGAGAAACGCCTGGGCCGCTGGTCTAATCCATGCTGACATGGTGGAAACCTGCAGCGTAACCATAACGAGCATCTATGAAGCATTATTCTTATAAAAAAAGAGTCCGATATTGAGAAAAAAGAGAAAAAGAAAAAAAGATTATGAAAAGAGGAAAGAGAGAAAAAAGCACCATATTCCCATGGTAAATAAGAAGATTGCTGAGATGCTTGTTGTCTGCTTGCCTTGTCATTTTTATATGTGGATTCTTCCGTATCATCGGGCAAAGGGTACCCGTTGGCGGTTCTCTATGATACACATATGCTTACGATGACAAGAACTTACCGGTGACTAAACTTGAGTAGCATGAGGAGCGGCCCTCGTATTCAAGGGACATGAGATTCTCAACTTACAACTTATCAATGCATATCCTCATATTTGATCACTTTAACCTTAATCACCTAAATATGCCTATGATAGGGGCAATGAGAGCTAAAAGCTAGTAAGTATCATAATTTTTCGGAGCTCTTTATGAGACTTGCAATACCTGCTTCCCTCTGTGAAGAGCCTTTATTTTACTTTGTAGTTGAGTCAGTAAACCTACTCCCTTCTATCTCAGCAAGTATTTTGAGTTGTTGTGTTTCATTCATTCATATGACGATTTATTCAATCATGTTGCTTATGTTCCTTGTTTTGCACATTGCTCTTATCTTGATGTTTACTACTTTGAAAGCTATCATTGAAAACCAGTTATTTGTGAACTCCAGCAAATTATCAACTATTCTTCGACCAAGAGCTAAGTTTGCCATTACCAATTATGATTCACTTTATGTATCTTTATTGTGTTTCCTTTACTCATTGCAAGTTGAGTTATATAATAGTGAGTTGTCTTCTATTATGATCTATGTATTTGATGAATGTGATGCTTCTTGTCCGTATTGTTTTATCGACTCTTCACTCCATAAACCTGAGGCCATGTTTATTGAGCTCAGTTTCGCTTGGGGACAAGCGAAGTCTAAGCTTGGGGGAGTTGATACGTCCATTTTGCATCACTATTCTATGTCATAATTCACTATTATTCATTGATATATTTCATATTAAGAGGTGATACTTATGTTATTTCATCTTTTTTTGCATGGTTGATGACTTTTGGAGCATGGACCGCTGCAGTCAGGATTCTGATGGAAAAGGTGCTGTTTGGAGGCAAAATTCGCGAATATTAGAAAATCCAGAAAAATATACGGAAAATCTAATTTTTACAGAAGACGAAGGAAGCCAGAAGGGGGCTGGAGATGGGCCACAGGGGGCCCACACCACCCCCTGGCGCGAGAAGCCCTATGCCACGCCAGCAGGTGGTGTGGCTGTCCTGGCCCACTCCAGGCTCTCCGCTCTGGCGTATATTATCCTCCCAAAACCCTAAGACTCGGAGGGCGACCATAGAAAGATTCCGCTGCCTCTGCGGGGCGGAAAACACCGAGAGAGAAAGATCTATCTGGCAGACAGATTTCTGCCAGGGGAATTCCTTCCTGGAGAGGGGAGACCGTTGCCATCAACACCACCATCAAGATGGACTTCATCGGGATCATTATCATCATCATCATCACCACCACCATCATCATTAACACCCTCATCACCATCTCCATATTGTTGTAACACTTGCGTTGAATCTTGCATAGTTCATAGGGGAAACTTTCCCGGTGTTGATTACTCTTTGTAGTTATGCTATTGAGTGAACCATTGAATTATTGTTTATGTTCAAATTGGTATACATCATTATTCCATCTCTGAGCATGATCCATATGATGTCTTGTGAGTAGTTTGTTTTGTTCTTGGGGACATGGGAGAAGTCATGTTGTTAGTAGTGGAGTTGTGTTGAGAAAGATTCAATAGTTTGTTATTTAAGTTGTGGCGTACTTCTTCTAGTGGTGTCATGTGAATGTCGACTACATGACACTTCACCTATAAGGGCCTAGGCGAATGCATTGTGTATTTGGCTACTAATCGTAGGGGTTGGCAGAGTGAAAGAAACCTGAACCCCCGTTAGGAAACCATTGCACAAGGGACGTAAGGGTCTTAGAGTTTAAAGCTATGGTTAGGTTTCTACCTTAATTACTTTCTTGTACTTACAGATGTTTGCAAGGGGTATAATCACAAGTATGTATTAGTCCTAGGAAGTTCGGTACATTAGCACAGGTTCACCCACACAACACTTAGCAAGCTAAAGAAGATTAATCAACTATATGAAGCGAAAGCACTTGACAGTCTTCCCATGTGTCCTCGAGAACGTTTGGTCATCTTAAGTAATACAACCGGCTTGTCCTTTGCTGCATAAAGGATTGGGCCACTTGCTGCATTTATTGCTACTGTCTTTTTTTTACTCGTACTTTGTTTACTTGCTTTATGGAAAATCCGTTTGCTCAGTATTTGCAGAGAATTCCTGATCCATACCACTAGCCAGCACCTTCTGCTCCTTGTTGGGTTCGACACTCTTACTTATCGAAAATACTGCGATACACCCCCTATACTTGTGGGTCATCAACGACATGGTGTACGACGTGGTGCCCCTCGACCATCCTCGGTGCACCACCATCCTGCCCTTCATGCACGAATTTTTTTGGATTGGCATGAACAACGACTGGCTCGCCGCAGTGGACTAGCGCGGGGCCTAGTGCCTAGCCAACATCTACACCTATCGAGTAATCGACCTTCCATCAACGGATACTTGTAACATTGCAACCGCCTCACATCCATAATATAACCTGTAATGCTACTAGCAAGCCAGGGTTCCCCCAGTTACATGTAGTCATTTCTGAACTCATTCACATTTCAAAAGTATTTTTTTGGCGAATCTGCAGGTACGGAGAAAAGTTCAATAAGTCGTGGGATGGATCTCTTGAGTTGTTGAAGATCGTAATCTGCAGAGTGCCCACAAAAGCTAGGGGTTACACAGACTATAAGCTCCTCGCATTGTTCGACGGTGAAATCGCCTACCTGGAAGGCGGTAGCCAAGTTTGGAGATGTCTGGAGCATTCAGGTCTTGGAAGACGACAGTACTATGATCCCACTGAACATGGTTGCCTCATTTTTGCGGTCACAAGTCAAGGCTGCACCTACTGCTGGGATCCCACATCGGAAGGTAATTCTAGTTCCATGATGATACATTGCGAGTGATTCAGTGAAGTTGTTCTTTAACTATCTTGTTTATGTTTTACCTTTCGTATGACTGAATGAGCACACACTTTATGTCCTAAAAAATGAATGAACCATTGCCAGTAATGAATTAGTACCAGTAATATGCCTTCCAAAAATATAATGTATGATGGTGTCCCTGCACTACTAAGTTTGTTCATTGTCAAAATATGAAATGTATTATTAACCAGCATCTCAATTGTGAGAGCAACATAGTGAAGCCGGGTTTCTTTATCTGTTTGTACTTTCAGGCCCTCCTCGGATTGTAGGAATCACATAGGATTTTTGTAGGACACCAATATTTTCTTTTTGGATTTTGCCTTAGGATTCAGAGGAATTGTGTAGGATTTTTGTAGGATTTGGATCCTTAGAAAAAATCTATAAAAAGCTGTTTGATTCGAAAGAGTATAATCCTTAGGAATTCCTTCAAAGGATTCCTTTGCACTCTATTTTGGAGGAAAATTTCCATCCACTCCAACCTCTTTGTACAATTCATTTGGTCTTCCTATGCAATCAAACACCACTTGATCCAAAATACTGCAGGCATCTAATCCTATAGGATTCAAGTGGACATGCCTCTATATAAAAAAAGTGGCGCTTCCTCTTTTGAAACTTACAACAACTAGGAAAGTAAGATAAGGAAGAAATCCAAATGTTCGGAATAGCAGAGTAAGAAATGCAATTCCTAATGTTGTTCATTTATTGAGTAATATTATTGTCAGAATTTGCCTATTCACACTATTAGCATGTACAATCAAGAATGCTGGTGTTAGAATATGTATGCCAGTAATGCACTTTTTGTCTCAAATTCGGATGTTGCAGGAAACAAGGAGCTTCCGTTTGTAATCCTAGCACCTATTCTGAATGATCGGCCAGGCATGTGGTTCCTCGCTCGATCGGCTGATGGTGAATGCTTGATGCTCATAATTACAACGTATGGCATGGGGGTTTCCCATGGCGAAGATGGTAAAATCATTCATCATGCTCAAAATAGGACTAACCTACGCCTATATCCTACCTCTCGTGTCTACATCTTTGAAGAGGATCCTAGCTCTGCTGGACCTCCAGGGGTCATCGTTTGGAGGCAGGTTAACAGCCTGGGGGACAACTCCCTATTTCTTGGTCTCAATTATCTAATCATTGACAAGATGATGAATAAATACGGATTCAAGGCTGCTGATGGCACATTGTTCCCATTCATGAGGAAAAAATGTGTGTACACAACATACAGGAGATTTCGTGGAATACAATTCCCTTAGATTAAACACTACAACCTACAACCAACTGAAGGTGAGCCTATGGCAGTTATCAGCCTTCCCAAAGATGGTTGGAACTCTGTGCGACAGGCGACAATTTGGTTTAGGCCTAGTTTAGGTTTGGTATGCTCGTTGTGCCATCCCTAGACTGAACTGTGAATCTTTCTGGTGTATCATTGTGTCATGTTTTTTTTGCATCGTGGTTCAATAGTTGACTGTTAGTACACCGGTGTTAGTGGCTAGCTTGAATAAGTTTATATGAGTCATGCCGTGCTTTTGTATTTAGTATTGCCTTCCACGGTATAATCCATGTAGTCGTCCTTATTTTGTAGCGTAATTTCTGTACTATAGTTTTTAGTAGTGTTACTGGCTTGTATATACGTGACTCGTGCATTTTTTTTGAACCATCGCATCTCATGCAGCTTTTTGTTTTGAGTGGAATATTCCTTCTTTCCTCTTAGCGAACATGAAAAAGTAGGTCACTGCTTCTTATAGGGCCATGAAACATGCCTTAACTGGGCCGTAATTGATCTTGGCTCGGTATGCCAAAGCAGGCCGAGACACCCTAGGATGATAGCCGCAAGTGTTTATGTCGATATTATAAAAAAAGAGTTAATGCACACCCTTCCAAAAATTGTTTACGCATACCCCATATTGTCTCTAATACATGGTATACTTTTGGCGCTACCGTGAAATTACTTGTTCAATACAGTATGTATCCTTGCTCATTCTTCTGTATGTGAAATGAACAACTTAAGCTCTAATGTGACATGAACAAGTCAAGCTCTAATGTGCTGACACTGTACTATCTGTGCTAGTGTACAAATGGGTTGTATTATTGTGTTCGAAAGTGTGAACTAAATGTGCGAATTCTGAGCCTTTTTGCATGAGGACAATGCCACATGTTGGCGCTAATTGCAGCATGTACTAACCTCATCGTACGGAAGAATACAACTTCGAGTGATCAGTTTAAGCTGGTGCTTACCCGAGCTGTCTGTGGCTGGGCAAGTCAAGGCCACCGTGTGTCTATCCCCAATAGTTTATATGGCATGACTACAAGGTTTTGAGTATATCAAATCGATTGGCACTTAGGCCGATTCAAAGCCACCCAAACCATCTCGAAATATATCCTTTGCTGAAAGGATGATTGCGTGCTGTAAGACTTGATATGACATGATTTTCTATCAATCAGTCAAACTCCCTCCAGTACTTTCCATGTTTGAATTCTGTGCTGCCCAAGTTCCTCGCTATGTTCGCTATATATAATAAGGCGCAATATCGGTCAATTTTCTCCATTTCTAACTTCATTCTTTCGGATTTAGCGTAGGTACAGCCAGGTCAGGTGGACCATCGACCTTCCGTACAATATATTTTTACTACTCAGCCTATGAAAACGAATATTTCAAACCCACTTCGGACAAAATACTTCCCATACTCTTGTTTCAAAAGAAAAACCCTTAATTATCCTTTCGTGATGAGCAGAGTATATATTTTTTAGGGTACCAACTACATTTTTTTGGAGGACGGGGTACGAACTACATTGAATTTTCACTAAGGACCTAGCGGAAAGATTGCACATTCGACCCAACACTGGCCCAAAACCTTGCAAATTTAGCCTGCCGGGTTAGGTGGACTGCCGACCCGCGACATATTGAGTATATTGAATTTTCAGTGAGGAGGTTATTAGAAAATAGTACTATATTCTACCCAACTGTGGCCCAAAACCTCGCTAATTTATCCTTCCGGGTTCAGGTTGGTTGTGGGCCGCCAACCCTCAACATATTATTACTTGGTTTTTAAGCTTGAACCATACTAAAGAAGTTTCGGTAAGGAGCCAACGATAAGAAGCCCATTGGTTCACAAGATTGGACCCAAGTTATTTTTTATCGCCCAAAATCATCTTAATTGATTATTTCTGTGCCATTCTGATAAAGTATAGGACAAGCTTCTCCTACCCATGTTGTATTTGTACAGAGCATTTAGCATTTTTATGACAAGTCGTTAGGGTCGCTGCCTTTTCATTTTAAGTCATTTCAACATTGCTAAATGTAATCTTTTCTAGTAGTGGCGTAGATGGTTCTGGCATCGTGGAAGCACACGCGGTTCCCATTTGTTGAAGTCTTGAGTTTGATTCCTAGTTTTTTTCAATATAAATATATAATATATAGTATAATCTATGTCGTTCTATTACATTTTTTCCACCATACACACATTTCTTACACAGAGAAGGCTGACATTTGGGACCCAGCAACGTTGCCAAGGTCAAAACAGCGGAGTGCATCATACACACTTTGCATTTGCAGAGATGCTGACATGTTGGACCCAATAGAGACCTTATACAGATGTTACATCGAGCAATCAATGTTTCATTTACAGAGACGCTGATATGTCGGACCCAGCAGCGCGACCTTATACAGATACTGCATCGAGCAACGTAGCCAGTTCGAAACAGGAAGGCGCGAGCGAGAAAAAAGTTCAGCATGTACACGTTTCGTTTAATGAGAGGCTGAAATGGGGGACCCAGCAGCGTGAACAAATGGCAGATTCGTCGAGCAACGCTATCTAGTTCGGAACATGGTAGCGCAAGAGAAGAAAAATGATGGGGATATGCCTAAGGGGGTATGCTCAGCAGTAGGTTTCGAGTGGGCCGGAAGGCCCGCGAGTACGCCTGAAGGACAACGACTGGACTTCGAGGAAGGAAGAGGCCCATCGACTGGCGACTGGAAGCCCAGGAGCGTAGTAGAAGCCCAGTCGGATTAGGTCAAAGGCTCCGGGATCCTTATCTTGTTCGGAGGCAACTTGTAAACCCGGGGAGGTGCTTCATATATAAACCTCTCTAGGGTATCGTAGAGACTTAAGTTCCATCATACACCCCCTCAAGCGACTCGCCGCCCAGCCGCCGAGCTCGCCACCCTTGTAACTCGCTCTCTCATAATCTAACCTAGCAGGAGTAGGTCTTTACCCTCCGGGGGGGTGAACCTGGGTAAACCCTTGTGCACCTGCCCCCATCTCGCACCGCAGATGGCCGCCAACTCTTCCTCACGAAACTCTCAATCACCGCCTATGGCGGCGACTGCCGTGGCCATTTCCACGACAGTGGCGCCCACCGTGGGGCATAGTGGGACTGGCCTGAGTTCTGCGGCGAGACCCTACTCGCCGATCGAGCGGCTGCTCTCCACCGTCCGCGTGATCGCCTTTGGCGGGATCTTGCAGATCCTGCCCAACAGCTACATCCTGGCGTCACGCCCGATCACACACTCCGCGGTGATGCCGATCGGCTCCATCAACCTCTTCGTCGGCTTTACCGGCGCGGTCAACACAGCCACGACCATGATCGTCGGCGGATCAGCTCCACACCGTGATCTGCTCTCGGAGGAGCAGGTCCGTTCCATCAGGGGCCTCGTCACCGAGTACGACTCGGCCTCTAGAGACGTGGTCGAGACCAACGTCGCCACCAACGATGACGCCTTGAACGACGATGCCGAATCCGCGACCCCCGCATCGGCCAACAGATCCATCACCGCCGCGTCGCGGGAGTACTCCATCACACGAGTCTCCAAACCCGAAGACTTCGAGGATCCCTCCATACTAGGGATCTTCGACTCGACTCCGGCTCGGAATCCCCCGAGGATCTTCGTGCTAGATCCAATCGCTTCAACGCGATTTACATGGCGGGAAGCGCGGCCGCCCCGTCAGATCCGTTCTCCACGCCGATTCCGCCGACCGCGATGGCCATGGAGGTGGAACAAGCCCGCCTGCGGCTCCAGGAGGCGCAGCGCAACGAACTCGCCGAGAGCGAGAAATACCGCCTCGAACGAGAGACGGCGAAGGAGCTGTCACTCTATCACCAGCGCCGCATCAGGACCCGCCTGAACCCCGATGTTCAGGGCCGCATCCTGAACTTCAACGACGAGGGCGACCCCACACGCGCCGCCGAGCGCGAACACGGCGAGAATGTGCCGCCAGGAGGAGGCAACCCCGCAAGACCACCACCTGGAGCACCGGCGAATGGGGCCCCTCCACCACCCATGGGCCATGCGCCCCCACCTGACCAACCACGCATCATCATCTTGCCTCAAGCCCGGGACGCAAACGGGCTACCACTGTACTCCACCCCAATGGACAACGTCGTCGAGGCCGACGCCGCGATCGCCAACCTCGATGTCCAAGGCGACGGCGTGCTACAGATCCAGTACGCCAAAGCCCTACTCGTCAGGGCCGTCGAGCAGCAAGCCGCGGGAGTAGATCTCTGTGGGCGGATGTATTCCCGCTCGTCAGCAAGCAGGGCGGCATCGAGCGGCCACCCAACCATGGTCAACGCGATAGTTTGCCCACCACCCCAACCACTGGCAAACCAACCGCGAGCCGCCAACCCCGCGTTGTCCACCAACGAGCCGCGACCTGCGAACAACACCGTCGCCACAAACGGGCAACCACTCGATGCCCGAACACACATCATCAACAATCAGGCGTGGCGGTCACGCCAGCTCTACAACTTGCGACACACCCTCACCAACCACGGCGACCCGGAGCCAAGAGGCTCACTCAGTCGAGTCGGACCACAATGCTTTGGACCCATGATCCGCGGGGACAAATACCCCGCCAACTTCAAGGCCCCCAAGGAGATCGAGAAATACGACCCGACGTACGACCCCGCCGTTTGGCTGGACACATACCTCATGGCAATGGGGATCGTAGGCCACACCGACCTGCTCGCCGCTCGCTACCTCCCCCTGATGATGGAGGGCGCGACCCGGCAATGGATCAATACGCTACCTGCCGACAGCATCGACTCCTGGGAAGAAATGCGGGACGCCTTCGTCAGGCACTTCGAGGGTTCCTACACCCACGCCACCACCATCGAGGACCTAGAGCGATGCATCCGGGGACAACGCGAGTCGACCCGCCTGTGGATCCAAAGGTGGCAAGAGCTGTGGATAAACGCCTCCGGCATCCACCCAGACACAGCGATACACTACTTCAAAAACGCGTGCCGGTACGAACCTCTGGTCGCCAAGATCAAGAGGGTCTACCAGACGCTCGACAACATCCCCGACCTCCTCGAGATTGCCAAGCGCTACACGGAGGAAGATCCCAACCAAGACTCCGACGACGAGTCGGGAAGAAGACGGCGCACCAGCATCCATGATAGCGGGCGACTACGCGACATGCGCTAATGCAACACCCGCATCACCGGCAAGCGCCCGACCAATGGGCGAGTCGACTTCGTCGCCAACGCCGGCTACGGCCAACGCGACTCCACGAACTACCGCCACGATGGAGGAAACTACCGCGACAGCGGGAACTACCATGCCAACAACGCAACGAGGCTGAAATTCGACCCCGCTGCCCTGCTTAATCAGCCCTGCATCTACCACAGCAGGGAGGGAAAACCAGCCACCCACACCACCGCCGACTGCCACTCTCTCAAAGAGATCAAGAAGGCAAGACGTCCAAGGGAGGACCCCAAGAACAACCAACCGCGGGACAACGGGAACGGCGGTGGCTTCAGAACCGCTATCGGACCGCTTCATACCTTCACCGGGCTCGGCACCAAGCGTGAGAAGAAGGTACTCGCCCGCGCGGTTGCCGTCAATGTGGTGACGCAAGTCGACATCCCCCGCTTCCTAAACTGGTCCGGGCAAAGCATCACCTGGAGTCGCCAGGACCACGCGCCAAGAATCGAGTATCCAGGGCGAGTCGCCCTGGTGGTCAGGCCAAAGGTGGCCAACTACTGGCTACCCAAGACACTGATGGACGGTGGGAGCTCCATCAACATCCTATACCTCGACACCTTCAAAAGGCTCCAGCTCCCAGAAACAGCCATCGAGCCAACACTGACGACCTTCCACGGCATCGTCCCCGGTCGGAAGGCGTACCCGATCGGAGGTGACGCTGCCAGTCACCTTCGGCACCCCGGCAAACTACCACACGGAGAGGATCGTCTTCGAACTAGTAAACTTCCGCAGCCCCTACCACTGCGTCCTGGGCCGCCAGGCATTCACAAAGTTCATGGCGACCCCACACTATGCCTACAACATGATGAAGCTCCCCGGGCATAGCGGCATCATCACCGTCCACGGTGACCCCGATATGGCCGTGGAATGCGAGGAAAAGGGCGCCGAGCTCGCCGATGCCGTCATCACCGCGGAGACTGAACACGCGGAGGAGCTCGCGAAATACGCGGGCAACATGAACAAGGACGATCCCACCATCCTGAAAAAACCAATCACCGCGAACTCAACGTTCGAGGCAACCATGCACACCAGCACCGTCGAGCTCGTCCCAGGCGACTCTAGCCAGACGGTCACCATCGGGGTGCATATGAGCCCCGCATAGGAAAGCGCGCTCATCGGGTTCCTCCGTGAGAACCGCGACATCTTCGCATGGAAGCCATCTGACATGCCAGGTGTCCCGAGGGAACTTGCTGAGCACAAACTCAATGCCGACCCCAAAGTGCCCAGTAAAACAGTCGCTACGGCCCTTAAATGAAGAATGCCGTCGAGCAATCGCTGAGGAGGTCCAGCGCCTGCTAGCCGCAGGCTTCATCCAGCCAATTAAGTACTCCAAGTGGCTGGCAAACCTAGTCCTGGTTCTCAAAAAGAACAACACCTGGAGAATGTGTATAGACTACACCAACCTCAACAGCGCCTGCCTGAAGGAGGAGTTCGTCCTACCGCGCATCGATCAGATCATCGATTCGACCGCGGGATCGGAGTCGCTTACTCTGGTTACAACCAGATCAAGATGGCGGTCGAAGACGAAGAGAAGACGACGTTCATCACGCCATTCGGCGTCTTCTACTCCACGGCCATGACATTTGGCCTCAAGAACGCAGGCGCCACATATCAGAGGTGCATGCAGGAGTGTCTAGCAAGGCAAATTGGCCGCAACATCCACGTATACATAGACGACGTGGTGGTCAAATCCACCCGCCAGGACGATCTGCTCGCCGACCTAAAGGAAACCTTCGCAAATCTACGAAGGTACAACATCAAGATGAACAACGGAAAATGCACCTTCGGCGTACCCACTGGACAACTTCTGGGGTACGTAGTCTCCAAGATAGGCATTGAGGCCAACCCCACCAAGATCGACACCATCGCGCGACTCGGGAAACCAGAGTGCCTGCGCGACGTCCAAAAGTTGGCAGGGCGAGTCGCGGTTCTCAGTCGCTTCATCCCCCGACTAGGTGAGAAGGCAATGCCCCTATACCGCCTGATGCGGAAGAACCCAACGTTCCAATGGGACGCAGAGGTTGACAACGCACTGAAAGCACTCAAAGAAGTGCTACTCGCGGCACCACTACTCGCCACGCCACTCGATAGAGAGCCAATGCTCGTCTACGTTGCGACCTCCAATCGGGTCGTCAGCGCCGTGATGGTCGTCGAACGACCAGAAGAGGGCAAGGAGCGCCCCATACAGTGCCCAGTATACTACATCAGCGAAGTCTTAACAGACTCAAGACAGCGCTACCCGCAATACCAAAAACTGGTGTACGCGATATTCCGGGCATAGCGGCGACTCCCACACTACTTCCAGGAGCACCCAATAACGGTGGTATCCTCCGCGCCCCTGCAAGACATCATACGCAATCGCGATGCAACTAGGCGAATCGCAAAGTGGGCCGTCGAGATTGGCGTCCACAACATCAAATACGAGCCCCGAAAAGCGATCAAGTCGCAGGCCCTGGGCGATTTCCTCGCCGACTGGGAAGAGGCACAGCAGCCAGAGAAGCTCCCATACCTCCACTACTAGTCGCTCCACTTCGACGGCTCCAAGAACGCCGACGGCGCGGGGGCTGGGGTCATACTGACCTCCCCCAAAGGAGGCAAGCTCCGCTACGTGCTCCACCTCAACTTCACACCCTGCACCAACAACATGGCGGAATACGAGGCCCTCCTCCACGGCATGAGAGCCGCCAAGGAGATGAACATCAATCGCCTATGATGCTACGGCGACTCCGACCTAGTCGCCGGCCAAGTGGCCGGGACATGCGACACTGTTTCCCCAACAATGATAGCATACCGCCAGGCTGTCGACCAACTGGGAGGACACTTTGACGGCTACTCCGTCGAGTGGATCGACAGGCGTAAAAACGAGGAGGCGGACGCACTTTCCCACATCGGGTCGGCTCGACAGATGCCACTAGTAGGCGTCTTCCTTGACATCATCCACAAGCCCTCCATCAGCCCACCAAAGGAGATCGACGTCGGGATCCCACTACAACCAGAACCGGCCTTAGTCGCCATGGTTGTAGAACTTAGCGACTGGACAACGCCATACGTCGCCTTCCTGGAGCACAAACTCCTACCGAGCAACGAGACAGAGGCGCGAATGATCGTACGCCGCTGCCAATCCTTCGTCATCATCAACGGCGAGCTCCACAAGCGCAGCGTGACCGGCGTGTTCCAGCGCTACGTACAGCCAGAGGTAGGCCGCAAGATCCTCCAGGACATCCACGCTGGCGACTACGGCCATCACGCCGGCGCCAAGTCGCTAGTCGCCAAGGCCATGCGGCACGGCTTCTACTGGCTCACCGCACACGCTGACGCCACCGACATTGTCCAAAGATGCGTCGGATGCCAGAAGTACGCCAACCAGACGCATCTTCTGGTTCGGTGCTCAAGACAATCCCCATCACGTGGCCATTCGCCGTATGGGGCATGGACATGGTCGGCCCGTTGAAGGCCCCATCGGGCTTCACTCACCTCTTGGTCGCAGTCGACAAGTTCACCAAATGGGTGGAGGCCAAGCCGATCAAGAAGTGCGACGGCAAGACGGCTACCAAGTTCCTCCGCGAACTCATCTACCGGTACGACTACCCACACAGCATCATCACAGACAATGGCAATAACTTCGCCAAGGGGGCCATGGCAGAATTCTGTGAGGAGCACGGCATACGACTCGACCTCCCATCAATCGCCCACCCGGAGTCAAACGGCCAAGAAAAATGCGCCAACCAGAGCGTCCTCCATGGTCTCAAGCCGCGACTACAAGTGCCCCTCGAGCGCACCCCAGGATGCTAGGTTGACGAGCTCCCTTCTGTGATATGGGGGATCCGCACCTCCGTCAACCGATCAACAGGATTCACACCTTTCTTCATGGTGTACGGCGCTGAAGCCGTAATGCCAACAGACCTGGAGCACGACTCCCCTCGAGTCGCCAACTACGTCGAGGCGACCAACGAAACCGCCCGCCAAGACAGCGTTGATCAACTCGACGAAGCACGCGACCTGGCTCGCTCTCGCACCGCCATATACCAGTAGGGACTTCGCCGCTATCACAGCCGCCGAGTGTGCACTCGCACCTTCCAGGAAGGCGACCTGGTGCTACGACTGGTCCAAGATAAAAAGGGCATGCACAAGCTATCGCCCCCATGGGCGGGGCCATTCGCCATAGGCCGAGTCCTTGGCAACGATGCTTACTACCTCATCGACATACGGGGTGACGGCCAACTGGAGGTCGGGAGGCCATGGAATATAAACCTCCTCAGAAAGTTCTATACTTAGAACCTCACACTGTACTCCATCGGCATATATAATGGAATTCATTCAGATCACACAAATTGTGTCCACTCGCCATATTCTTGTGCCACTCGCACTCGTACATACTAGCAATATGCTACCTACGGAAGTCAACCTCTGGTCGAGCGACCGGCATGGCCAAGTAGTGCGGCACAAGGGCACCAGAAAATCCGGGCCTTGGGTCGTCCACGAAAAACGCCAACTCGGAGCCGCCATTGGAGTCGCCTAGCCCGACTGGCCCGCCGGGCCAAGACATCCGACACACGCTTCTCACAGCGACCTGTCCGCCCCACCCTCGCACAAAGCGAATCGAACGGTTAAGTACCACGCACGGGGACTCCGCAAAACGGGGACCCCACGCGACTCGGGAACACACCCAGTAAGAGAGCTGCCTAGGGCTCGCCAAGCGACTGGCTCTCCGGGCGAGGGGAGGAGACACGTTACAAACAACGCATCCGTAACCTGCAACAGGATCACGACCAATACGGTCTAGCACAATGCTCAGGGACTCGATCACAAACCAACCTCACCCGCACTCGGGGACTCGCCGTTTAGGAGACGCGAGAGAAAAAACAAACGCAAAAACAAAGCAAACACATAGAAATACATAGTCAAGTTATACCCCATTAACGGGCGGACGCGCTCGGGGACTCACTAAAATTGTTGAACAAAACACTGCTTTAATAAAACACAAGCCGACCAAGTCCCTGCGGCACGGGTCACAAAAACCATACAAATGTTTGCCACCTGGCATCGATTACAACTTCTACATTTGCTCATTACACAGGCCCTGACGAAGAAGAAGCACCACCACCCCTGACGCGCACAAAGGGCTGCCACGGGTTCGTCGGATACGTGGTCAGCGACTTCGCCAATGACGACCGAAAGGGCTGCTCCGACTTCATGTCGCGGTGCTCCGGCTCGGGGTCGCTAGGCGCCAACACCATCTCCTGGTACGGCAGCAGATCCCCCATCGCCAAGACACGATCAGCATAAGGAGCGGCCTTCGCGGTAAGCTTCAGCACCTCCGACATCTCCACCGTGCCGGTCACTGAGGGATAGCCACTCGTGACATCGTCAAGGTCGAAGTCGTTGGGGAAATGCACGAGACCCAAGCTCAACGCCGTGGCGGCCCCGCGTCGGAACGCCGAGCGCGTCATCCAGTCCACAACCGCGGGCACCTCCTCCAGATAGCGCCACACCTCCATGAGCCCCTCGGGGATGACTTTGGTGGGAGACATGCCTTGGAGAGCCGCCTGGACACACAATGCCGAGGCTGTGGCCGCATTCACCACGGCAGTTACGCACTGCGAAGCAGTATAAGTCTGCACCACCGGGTCGCTTTGGCCTACCACAGCTGCAAAGTTAGGTATCAGCGAAACAATGAAACCCCCAAAGCGGGACCGGACAAAAGGCTAAACCAATGACAAAAACTCACCAAGCAGCTTACGGCAACTCTCCTTGACGTGCTTCTCCAAGGCGGCCTAGTCGTTATGCAGTCCCACGATGATGGAGTCCGCGGCTTTGCGTTCCTCTTCAGCGGCAGCGACGGCAGCCTTCGCCTGTTCTTCCGAAAAAACTGAGGCCGCCTTAGCATC
Source organism: Avena eriantha (assembly GCA_910589775.1). Classification (NCBI taxonomy): domain Eukaryota; kingdom Viridiplantae; phylum Streptophyta; class Magnoliopsida; order Poales; family Poaceae; genus Avena; species Avena eriantha. Next base: position 542,465,232 of record OU342743.1, read on the forward strand.
CTCCAACTCCTTAACCAAGAAGGCCACTCGCTCATTCGCCGCGTCCAGCTCCGCGAGTGGGACACACCCCTCACGGGCCTTGGAGACCTCAGCCGGGAAACCGTCTACAAGTGGAGATGTTAAAGTATCGCATAAAAATCAGCTCACAACAAGCAAAGAAGAACAAACGCCAAACACTCACCGATCCTCTCCTGAAGCTGCCGGTTAACCTCCAGCGCCTCGCGCAAGTCACGCTCCAGGCGCTTCTGTGCAGCCTGCCGATCAGTCGACTCCCGCTGCAACCCCTGCAAAACAACAAGACCAGCTAAGCATCGGGAGGAAAATTATCACCAGTTCCAAGTCGCTGAAATTCAGCGACCAGGAACTCGGGGACTAGAGAAGGAAGAAAAAACAAGACCAGTTCCCAGTCGTTGCGATTCAACGACTAGGAACTCGGGGACTGGAGAAGGAAGAAAAAACAAGACCAGTTCCCAGTCGCTGAAATTCAGCGACTAGGAATTCGGGGACTTGAGAAGGAAGAAAAAACAAGACCAGTTCCATGTCGCTGAAATTCAGCGACAAGGAACTCGGGGACTGGAGAAGGAAGGAAAAACAAAGACCAGTTCCCAGTCGTTGCGATTCAGCGACTAGGAATTCGGGGACTGGACATACCTGAATAGCAGCGCCGAGCATCTTGTGAAGTTCATCAGCGTCAGTCGACGGGACTGTGAAGGAGGTGCGCCTGCGTCGGGCCTCAATCTCCACGTCCACGATTTCCGAGAACTGCGGAGATTGCGCGTCCGCACCGCCTGGAAACCCCCTCGCCATAAAGCGAGGGAATGACGCCGACGCCCTGGCAGGGGCGCTGGCCGCCGGGGTTGGCACCTCCGGCGCGGATGCAGCCTGCACTGGCTCCGATCGCGTCGCCGCCCCTTCTTCGACGAGTGGCACAGCAACTGGCCCCGCGGCGCTCCCCCCGGTCGCGGCGTCGTCAGTACCGCCCTTTTGTTTCTTTGCAACCTCAGCAGTCATGACATCCTCGGAGGCCTTCCGCTTCCTAAGGAGATCACTTTCTCCCGCGACAGTGGCCAGGGCAATCTTCGCCACCGAAGGGCGCCCAATCTTCTTAGCCCTCGACCTGCACGAACCCTTCTAATCAGCACAACCACGACACGAAAGATGCAAAGCAAAGTGGGACAGGGAAGTGTAAACTTACTTGGCGACTGGAAGAACGCGAAGACCGGTACTGATATGGGCAGGCTTGTCCAACTCGGGACCAAGCTTGCGCCTAAGCCCCCGCTCGAATACGTCTGAAGCCCACGAAACCGATGGCTTCCTTGACGATGAAGCCGCAGTCGCCGGGATCTCCGGCTCCGACGCCGCTGCCTCCGACGGCAATGGCGACTTGGGCGGCACCACGTCGGTGGCTTCTTGGCTTGGGACCCCCGAGGTCGACGGCGCGATCGAAGCCAGGGGCGCTCTACCACCACCTCCGTGTCCACGCCCTCCAACCCCTTCGTCGGGATTGCAGCCCTCGGGACCTTGTGCGAGACTTCAAGAGACCCTTCACGGTTGGAGTCATCTTCCGACCCAAACACCACTGACGACCTGACTAGCAACGCGGGCCTCTTCGCCGGCGACCTGGGCCGGCGTGGGGGCTTTGAAGGCATGGCGGTGCGTCGGGACGTCTGCTCCTATGCGACCTCGTCACCTTCTTCGAACTCGTCCAGGCTGCGGCTCGCTTCGACCTCTCGCTGCTTCTGCATTCGGGTCATGCGAGCCACATGCGCTAGGGGAGCGACCTCTTCGTCTTCCCCGTCGCTATCAGAAGGATTACCCTTGGAATCTTCCTCCAGCTCCTGGGGGACTTCTTCATCGAGCAGAGGGAGCCAACCCTCCAATACCTAAAAAAGCTGAGAACCATTACGAGTCAGAAACACGACGAGCGAAAAGAACGAAATTGGAATACGAACGGAGCGATTGGAAAGAAGACTTACTGTAGGGGCTTCATTCTTCACGGGAGTATACGGGGCGACTCCGACCGCCGCGCCCATGAACTCCGCATCGGTGATCTTTTCAGGGCGGCCTTATAGTCTTCGGCTTCCCACGACGCCGTGCTGGTGCGAGATGGATCAAGCTTCCCACTGTACTCGTACATCCAGCGTGGACGAGCCGCCAGCGGAACCAGGTGCCGCCCAAGCTAGCAATTGTAGAGGTTGATCGGACTCAACCTCTGGTCCTTCAGCTTCTGGATCTGGTACGTCATCTCCGCGACGGCCATCCGCTGATCTTCAGGGAGCTTCTTTGGCGCCAGTCGGCGGGGCTCGCTTCTCTCGGCGACGAATTCAGGGAGGGAAACCTCGCCGGAGGGAGTGGCTTCCCTGACGTAGAACCAGCTTTTCTTCCACTCGCTGGCGGCCTTCTTCGGCAGGAGAAGCTTGACGAAGTTGGCCTTCGGCTTCAACTGGAAGGTGACCCCGCCTGCGGCCAGCATCAAGCCGTTGGACGCTTCGCGCCCAATGTGGCCATGGAAGAGCTCCAGCCACAGCGGAAAGTAAGGCCTGCGGCCGAGATAACACTCGCAGAAGGCGATGAAGATCGCCAGCTGCTCGATGCTATGCGGACCAAGATCCGAGGGCTTGATCACGTAGTACGCACAGAAGCGGCGGAAGAAGAGCGAAGTAGGGAACCCTAAGCCCCTCTCGAGATGGCTGGTGAAACAGATGAATTCGCCAGGCCGCGGCTTCGGCTCGGTCTCAAAAGAAGGGGGAACTCGCCAATTCCCCTTGCCAAGCACCCCGGCATCCTCGAAGGATTTCAACTGGGCTGTGGAGCACTTGGATTTTCCCCACGAGCCTTTGGGAGGCGCCATTGAGTGGGAAGCGGAATCGCACGATGCGGGGAGAATAGGTCGGGGGCGAGCAGGAAGAGCAAATAAGGAAGGATGAAGAATGCGAAGCAGGATTGCAAAGCAGATCCATCACTCCCCTTATATGGGAAAGGTCACCCGCCAAAATCGGGATAGCCGTTACCCACGGTAATTGCGCCGTAGTTACCGTTGGAAGCTCCAACGGGTAGTTTGACTGAGGTTGACGGTCCAACTTCGGTGATCCACTCGCTACCCGCCAATCTCTCTTCTCACCGAAATGACGACTGGGAAACGATGATGTTCATTAAAGTGACGAGTGGGGCTATGGAGAAATTCTCCTCGACATTAATAGAGTCCATCGCCGATTCGACTGGGCGCCCAAATTGGGCTCGCCTACTTCAAGCACCAAAGAACGCCTACGCCTACATCAACAATGGCCTTGGGGACTACTGATGGGGATATGCCTAAGGGGGTATGCTCAGCAGTAGGTTTCGAGTGGGCCGGAAGGCCCGCGAGTACGCCTGAAGGACAGCGACTGGATTTCGAGGAAGGAAGAGGCCCATCGACTGGCGACTGGAAGCCCAGGAGCGTAGCAGAAGCCCAGTCGGATTAGGTCAAAGGCTCCCGGATCCTTATCTTGTTCGGAGGCAACTTGTAAACCCAGGGAGGTGCTTCATATATAAACCTCCCTAGGGTATCGTAGAGACTTATGTTCCATCATACACCCCCTCAAGCGACTCGCCGCGCAGCCGCCGAGCTCGCCACCCTTGTAACTCGCTCTCTCATAATCTAACCTAGCAGGAGTAGGTCTTTACCCTCCGGGGGGCTGAACCTGGGTAAACCCTTGTGCACCTGCCCCCATCTTGCACCGCAGATGGCCGCCAACTCTTCCTCACGAAACTCTTAATCGCCGCCTATGGCGGCGACTACCGTGGCCATTTCCACGACAAAAAAAATTCCATCATACCCACGATTCTTCTAATGTGAGACTGACATAAGAGACCCACCGGCCTGAATAAACGGCTAATAGTTCGGAACACAAAGGCGCGACAGAGGGTAAAAAATCCATCATACACACGTTTCTTCTAATGAGAGGATGACATGTTGGGCTCAGGAGGTTGGTTAAACGGTAGATGTGTCGAGCAGCGCTATCAACTTGGAATGGGGTAGCGCGAGCCAAGGAAAAAATCCATCATACACACGTTTCTTCTAATGAGAGGATGACATGTGGGGCTCAGGAGGTTGGTTAAACGGTAGATGCGTGGAGCAGCGCTATCAACTCGGAACGTGGTAGCGCCAGCGAAGGAAAAAATTCCATCATACACATGTTTCTTCTAATGAGAGGATGACATGTGGGTCCTAGGAAGTTGATTAGACGGTAGATGCATCGAGCAGCGCTATCAACTTCGAAACAGGGTAGCGCGAGCGAAGGAAAAAAATTCCATCATACACACGATCCTTCTAATAAGAGGCTGACATGTGGGACCTAGCAGCCTGACTAAACGGTAGACACCCCGAGCTACGTTATCGAGTTCAAATCAGGGAGGCGCGACCGAAAAGTATGGTCCGCTAGAGACAATGATGTCCGGGACCCACACGCCTCAAAAGACTTCGGTTGCTTCTGCCACGCGCTGGCCGAGCTTCCTCCACGTTTTTAGCAGATCCGTCATAGTAGAGGGCCACGAAACCGAAAAAAAAGTTTTCCATCGCGGAAGACGCGCTTGAGAATTTCGTCGCGGAAGGTGCGCCTTCTACGATGACCATCGGGCCAATTCTTTGCGGAAGAAAACTTTTCTTTTAGTGCATCCTCCGCTCTCTCAAGTGCCACCGTCGGCTCGATCTCCGCTGGTTCTTCCATGAGCGGGAGAGGTGACATGGCGTCGCAGATCCCTACCACACCCGTCGTCATCGCCCCCTCCATCACGATTCGGCTCACCGACCACAACTACCTCTACTGGCGCACCCATGTCGTTCTGATCGTTCGGAGAAATCTCATCTACGGGTTCGTCGATGGCACCCTCGCCTACCCATATGCCGAGATCCCAAATCCGGTGGCCACGGCGACGCAGCCCGATGAGCCGGCTACCATCCCCAACCCACAGTTTGGCGCCTGGCATCAGTAGGATCAGGCGATCCTCTCCGGCATCGTCTCCTCTCTCACCGAGGGGGTGATCGAGATGCTGACTGGGCTGGCAGCTCTGACGATAGAAGATCCACGGGGGGATTTGCCATCTTCTATGGTGGTAATCTTGTTTGCTGGAGTGCTAGAAAGCAGGCTACTGTTTCTCGCTCCAGCACAGAGTCTGAATACAAGGCTCTTGCTAATGCTATTGCTGAGTTGATTTGAATACAGGCCTTGCTTGGTGAACTTGGAGTCTCTCAACGACAGGCACCCATACTTTGGTGTGACAATATTGGGGCAGCGTTTATTTCTTTCTGCCAACCCGGTGTTTCATGCACGTACCAAACATTTTGAGGTTGATTTTCACTTTGTCAGAGAACGGGTGGCTCAGAAGTTGCTTCAAATACGCTTTATCTCCTCCAAGGATCAGTTAGCCGACATATTCATCAAGCCCTTCCATTACCACATTATACATCTTGTAAGCGCAATATCAATGTTCATGGTACAGTTGAGATAGAGGGAGGGTGATAAACATCATATTGTGTAGATTGTATGTATATACGTAGGCCTGTACCAACCCTGTATTTGTATCCTATACCACTATATATAAAGAGAAAGGTAAGCCCTATTGAGCTACCGACTATCCTACCAATATGTTTGTCATAAAGGCCCTTACGAACCAGAACTAGATGCCTTCTACTGCTGTCTCTTCCAACTAAAAATAACCAACATGGCAACTTCAAAAGAAGGCTAACACCACCCCATTCTATATGCCCTAAGAATGCATGTCACACAATTAGTGCAAAGTTTCCGAAGAAAATCAAAACACACGAGAAAATTGATTTACAAAATGAACATATTAGCAACAAATTATCATCTTAAGCCAGTGTGGAAACGCCTGGGGCCTTGCAATATATAGTCAGCAGCTCACTTTAATTATTTGCCACAATCTAAATTTCCGTTAAGGCTAGCATAGAAAATAATGCATGTGTAAGATGACTTTGCTAGTGTAAGCTCTCTTCATGGTCTGGTATCTTTTGTAATCAGATAACACAATAATTGTCCATTTTAGTTAGATGACATCACTCAAATCTCTTTTTTTTTTGGCATAGATCACGACATAAATCAAACCATCTTTATTTTTTCTCAGTTGCACCCGTTGTGTAACTGGAGAAATCTCGGTCGCTACCATGAGCAACTCACATGTTAACATGAAAACAAAGCACTCCGATGATCCTGAACTTTGACTGACCTCTGACAGAACGAGAATTAGCAAAACAGTGAAAAAAATGACCGGTGCATATATCACCATAGAAATCTTAATTCATGGTCTTTTACTCTTTTTGCTGTCGCCTACGGAATGGCACAGTCCAGTTCCATGGAGCGAACGGCCAATAACCTGTAGCCTGTAGTACTAACGGTCACTGGCCGTGCATTGCTACAGTAGCATTGATCACTGTTACCTTTAGAAACGAGGTAGTATTACCTCGCCACGCGCACGCGAGATCCCGGGAATATCTTGCCTTTCCATGTAAGAAACGAATTTGCGACCCCGTAATAAGAAGTTCGTAGCGCCGCCGAGACCGCCAGCTTTGCCGCCACATGTATCACCACAACTCGAGCTCCCCATTTTATACTTGTAATAATGATACTACATTATGTACTAGCTAGTGGACGCCGCTAGCTGGTGCAACATAGCCTGACCTGATCTTCTATGTTAGTACAATCTCGTTAAGTATACATGATCTCGTATTAACTATAAACCTAAGTACATGCATGGCGTAAGCTAACTCCTTTCGCTATATGCTTGAGCTAAGCTATCTAGCTAGTGCTCTCTTGCCTGCCAACTACTACTAAGATATCCAGTAAGTAGTAGAAGTAATGTACTATATGATAATCAGTTAAGCTGTTGATCGAGAGCGATGTGATGATTAAGATATCAGCATATGTCTCTTCTACCCCAATAGTTTCCCAACATTTGGGTCGGCAAGAGAAGAGATCGATGTAGATGGGGTGAGAAAGCTAAGGGCACTAGCTGGGTTTCCATCCATCCATGCATGCTTTCTGACGGTAACACGTCCGGCCCCGGTTATATATTTGACCGGCCAATGGCTTGCCCTTCTCATGCAAAGTGTATGAGCGAGCACTAGCCACCCATGCTCGTCTGCTCACAAATATCTCATGTATTATCACGAACTCACGATCCACCTGCGATGCTATGGATTGTTATATATTATTAAAGCCTGATCAGCAGGCTAACTATATCTTTGCTCTCATCAAAAATATTTTTGCCGGATCCCCTAGATGGTGCAAGCTGGACCTTCCGTTGGAAGCAGTTAGCTTGGTGGTCCTCCCCTCCTTGTGACTTTGTTCTGTGTTGATTTTGGAGACTGTTAATTTTGTCCCATCCGATTGATATTGTTCGTGTTGGTGCATTTTTTTTAAATTCCACCAATTTATTAATAAACATCAACGACAGTACAAAAGACCCAAAAGTAATAAAATCACCTAGTATTCAGGGTAAGAATCGGTGATACGATCTTCATTGGTTGGACACGGCAAGGACGTAGTTGTCTCTTTGTTGAAATCTTTGTGTCGATGTTCTTGCCTTGATTGTTGGTGGAATCCGGCACACATGATAAAAATCTTTGTGCCGTGCTTCATAGCTAGGCTAGAGCCAGGGACATCGGTGAAGGGGCAGAGCTAGCATGCAAGGATTGGGTTCTAGTGATCCCAATGGATTTGTGCTAACTTAGACTAAATTGCTGCTAAGACCAAGCATCACTTAGTACAATCTTATAGTTTTAAGAGATGATCCAGTTACCACATTTTCCTAGCTTTGCGTCCGCGTCGATGTGAGTGTATGCTTTCTTCTTGAAGGGTTTGACAGTGAAGAATAATTTTAGGTGTTTTTGTTACATCTTATCATGGTTCTGCTATTGATGTTTGCTTCATGTACTATGCTTGTAATTACGATTGTTGCTACCATCGAACTATTTGTCTGGTATTTAATTTAACAAAATTATGGCTATCTTGAGACTTGAGAGTGCACAAGGCAGGGGTTTAAACCTTACTTTTCCAAGCAAAAAAATAGGTGCAAGGTGGACACACGTGGCCACCCATTTTGTTGCTACTTTTGGTGAGAGGAAGATAACAATATGTGCTTCGAACTAATATATCCCGTTCATACTTATTCACTTAATTGGTCTTTCCTTTTTGGGGTATGCATGGACCTCTTTGCTTTACTACTAGCTGCTACAATATCCAAATGAAAGGTTTGGCATGACACGCTGAGCAAGAACATGCAATAGCCTGATGAGAAGGGGTACTAGCTAGCCGGCTAGAAGTCTAGGTGGGCATGTACGTGGACGGTGGAGATCGCCCGAGGCCTAACACATGATGCCCACGTGGACCGCCCTTATTGATCGCGACCGGGTCTACGGAGCAGTACCTTTTTGCGAATGATGTATTTGACTCTGTTTGCTTTGCCTAGAGTAGTCATAATCAGAAGTATCATGTAGTAGTATCATGTATATGATATTAGTATATAATACTATCTTCACAATACATAGTAGTATCATAGTCTTAGTATATTTATTGTTTTGTAGAATCTCAATGTAAAATTGTGTACAAGATTTATTTAGGATTAGTTTTTCTTGTTCTACTGCTATGATACCGTATCTACCTATGAGACCAAGACAACCTCTTCCATCATTAATTAGCATGTCACGTCAGAATTTTGCCAACATAGCATACATATATTACTAGTCTAAGTTCCTATTTCCATAGTGGAAAGTAACATAGACGTGGTATCATTCAAAGGTTTATTTATTACAATGTAAGACTCATTTTGTCTTAAAATATTATAATAACATAGTTAGTTACCACAAGTCTCTCTTTTATCATTTAGTTGCATGCTACATTATTTAAATGCTTAGTTGATAATTCATATAGGATTATGTTACTATCCAAGTTATTCCCTCCACGTATGCTGTGATATCCTCCTTATGATACCCATTGGGTTAGTCTTACCGCGTTTTTTGACGCGCGCGATCGAGGGGCCTACCTAGCTTTCCATGCATGTGGTGATACTGCGTACGCACCACACTTTTTCACCGCTGCTGGTCCAAAGTGACCACTAGAATCAGTTGCCGGCACAAATTTTACACTGCTTACAACTTTGGTAACAGGACAGAGACCGACGGGTCAATTAGTTTACTCGCATGATTGCAGCTTTGCAGGAGTTCATGCCCACCTATTTGTCTAGAACTTGTACCCTTTACATAACAAATGATTTATCGCCAATGAAAACTCATCTCTGACGTTTAAGATCATGCTAGAACGGATCGATCCATGCATGGCATGCAAACCAAGGTTTTGCTTTGGGCTGCAAGCCTGCCTGCAACAGTACGTAGGACACCAATAAAAGAAATAAAGTAAGTGCTTTCGGTGAACAAGATGTGTCTTGTTTGCAGCAAGGCCGACAAATAAAGAATGGATTGGAAGCCTTGCTGGTCATATACCTCGATGATAATTTATATTTTGTTTTCTGAAACCTACTATACCTTACATGCCATGTTTCTAGCTGGCCTGAGTTTATTGAGTTTTTCTTTCTGGAGTCTTTGTTTTTTCTAGCTAGTTGATGGAAATAATATTCGGTAAATACAACCTTTTTCTTAGATATACGTGGGACATTTATCATGCTTGGATTGTACACCTCTAGGATGTAGAGGGAGTTCAAGTAGTTTCTTGTGGCTAAGGGTCATATCGAAAAGGAAGGCGAAGATTTCCTTGACGCAAGTCGCATGTGGCTAGATTGACCTCTAGTAATGTTTTTATTCACTTCCTCATGTGGTTTTCTCGTTCGTGAAACAGAAATTAAGTAGACTCTCCTAAATGTGGAGTTAGGAGAGAAAATTTATATGGTAAAAACAAATGATTTTATAGTAGATGGTAAAAAAGCGAGAAATTTATTAAAGTAATGTTGTGGTTTGAAAACCACGCACACCTAAGAAATGTCATAAGAAGCTCAAAAAACATTAAAATATGAACTCTCTATTGTTAGTGAAACTGACACATGTGTATATCCTGATCATGTGTGGGGTCAGTGAAGCTATATTGTGCTATAAAATTGTTGACATATGATATACATCTAGGTCATTGAGGAGGTCTAGACTTTCTTATCTCAAAGTTTTGACATGAAAGATCAATCCTCGGATTTGGAATCCAATTCACATAGTTGTGTTGTTAGTTAATTTCTCATGATCAAGCTTCAGGATAAAATTAAATTATCAAAAATTATCCATACTCTCTATAATGTTAGACTACAAGTTCATAATTTAAAATGTTAGTTTAGAATTAAGTTGCACTATAAACAAAACTATTTTAAGTTAGTGTGTCCTCCCACTAAGTCCAATAACCCTCATAATTAGCACTAAGTGATACAAGACCTACGAGAAGATTACGTCATTGATGTGGATATCACTAATGCCATAACTTGCAACTCATATTCATTTTTCAATGGAGTGTTTCAATCTAATGACTCTCATGCCTGATCGTTACAATCAAATGCTCCTGCGGGCGAAGCTCTAATTCTAGCCGCATCATATGCAACAAGTCTATCGTACGACGCACCTAAAAATGACACATATTCCAGGCAGTGCTACACTTAGAAGAACACTAACAACTTGATATTTTAAGTGAGAATTCACCCTATTAAAACGGCTATTGTGGAAACAGGGTGCATAGAAGAAAAAGATTAATATCATAGGCAATTGATATTTTTGTGATATGGTAGTCTTTTTCTTTGGCGTAGAACTTCCTTCCATGTCTCATGTGTAGGAATCCTTCTGTTGAAGTATGATCCAATTTCTATTAAGGAGGCTAACTTCTGATGGAGCGGAGCGAGGCCCATCGCCGGAGGCTTGGGCTAAAGCGGAGCAGAGTCCACGTACATCTTGTAAGCCCCTCCCACGGTACGGATCGCTGAAGACCTTGGTTTCCGCCGTTATATATACCTATTGTAAGCCGTCGGCTGGGATAAGTTGCATCTGTGAAAATATCCGGCGTTGTGTAAACACTCCCCATTATAGTGAAGTTTCGCTGGCTAGCGCCCATGGTTTTTTCCTTTTTTTTTTGAAGAGGTTTTTTCACGTTAAATCTATGTCGTCTTGCTGTGATTTCTTTTTCGTTCTTCGTTATTTGCTTGTCGCGAATCTAACACCTTCTTCACACATGTTGAACTCTTTCTCAGTGCACAACAAAGCATTGGGATCCTCCAATGTATGATCATCACCTTCGTGTCCACCGAAAGAACAAATATTGCTATCAACTATAGCTATTAATGTAAACGATAAACACGAACTTGACACATACGTCATAAAAGAAAATCATATGGCTTCAACCATCATATAGTACCATGATTTCCAGATCATGAATATATTACATTGCATATCATCTCATACATAACACTTTATAATATGACCAAGACTATACCAAAATACATGCACATCCTACAAAAAACGAGTTAGACGACTCTAAATGTTCTTTACATGTTTTACGAGGTTGATAGGATTTCCGAGAAACCACCTACATTATCTTCAAGTATGATACTTCATGTGCTGGAATAACCTGCGGGGTGTATAAGACACGAGATCTTGTGAGAAATCTCTAGCCCCATACTGAACTTATTCATAATTGTGACCCCTCGTGTAGATCTTTATTTACATTTCCCTATCTTGTTCTCGAAGTCATATCTTTTCTTACTATAGAAAGACCCACTGAAATGAAACACATCTTTCATCTAGAATGCAACCAGATATACTCAGGAGCAACTAGAAGAATTATGGATAGCAAAAAATATGTAAAAATCTCCCCATGCCGCAAGGATAAATAATTGCAAATTTAAGGGAAGCAACGTGATCATCAAGTGAATTGATCATATACAACACTTGCACAACTACTTGTGCAATACTCGTACATCAATGTACTCTAGGTCATTGTTATCTATGCATAGAAATCTCTGATACCATTGTTAGGTTTGGAATAGTGAAAACAAAAAACGGCCTATGGAATGTACCAAGGATCGATCTATGGAGAAACACATAAACACTGGATCTATATATAATCGAATAAATCTAGATGAACTCACCGATAAATGTAGTGGTAGAGATCTTTATAAAGTTGTTGATGACGATCATGTTGATCCCCGCAACTAGGCGTATCGCCCTAGTCGTGAGGAGAAGTCCCACTCGATGTGAGGATTAAAAGTATGATCCCTCTTTGGGTTTTAGGTGTACATCCCTCCAATCCGTGCAGAGTCCTACTATCGAGAGCGTGCCGACGGTGATAATCTCACAGACTTTAGGTGTATGTGGAGAAGTCTCCACAAGGGAGAGAGAGAGGTGTAGCCACCACACGGAAAGAATGAGTTGGATCTCAAAGGGGGCTGCCCCACTTTATATAGGAATAGGAGGGGCAGGAATGAAGATTTGGAGGAGGGGAAGGTGGGGGACAGCTACCACCCAATGGGGCAACCTGGCCACCTCCTCCCCAAACCCTAGGGTTTTGGCCCCCGGCTAGGGCTGGCCTCTAGGGGCCTAGTGTATGGGCTCTTTGGACCATGCAGCCATCCCTCTAGGTGCCCCCTTCACCCTCCTAATTTTCCTCAATAAATCTATTGATTAATACCTTCCAAATATTACACAATTAGGTCGTCCATTTATGCATCTACATATGGAAGGGTTTGCTCCCTCTAATTTATTTCAAATAAAGACCGGTACATAGAATGTATGCGAACCTATATATATTCTAAAACGATTTCGAATATCTATGATATGAAACCAACTCCAGAACTATTCCGATGAATCTCGAAAATACTTTCGATGATTCTAGAACTACCTTCCTAGTTTAGATTATGTTCCCAAAACAATTCTATTTTCTCTCTGAAACTATTTGAACTAGATCCCTTTTCATGACCCTAGGACAGCGGATGGCAAACATAACGTTTCATGAAGCATTGGAAATGGTGAAGATCCCTCTCAGTGCCCCCAGGGGCCCATCTCTTAGGCAAATAGTATGTCGGTAATATCACGTAAAATTTCATCGTACATGGGATGAAGGATGACTGGTATATGGACATTACGGATAGTGTTTACATAAACACACTGCATATAGTTCTCTAGGTAAGATGTTGGAGAAAACAAACATGAATAATGTGTAAATATAATAGTGAAATCTTTATAACATAGAAGAAGAAGATACGAAACAGAAAGAGAGTGAGCACTTACGGAACCGAAAGAGAGTGAGCACTTACGCAACAGAAAGCTCTTGGGACACGATAGAAGGATACTCTAACCACATATCCATTCTACACCCGTATGGTGAAAGATTGTTCTATCGTTTTCTTCGTAAGATAGGCTGAGTTTGATGCTCTTGGTGGAACGTGTCTAATAAAGGGACATCCTATCCCCATGAGCAGCTCTACTGTCGGGATAAGTTATACACAGTCCTTTTGGTAGAAGACCATTTACCTTACTTATATTATCCACGAGCACCTTCTTCATTTCGATCGAGGTTGTCTCATCCTTCATCTTGGATCCAGCCAAGAAAGGCACGTTCTTCGTTTCGATCGAGGTTGTCTCATCCATCGTCTTGGATGCAGCCAAGAAAGGCACGTTGTTAACGTCTACTGTTGCATAGGGTGCACTCATCCTAACGTCATGCTAAAACAATCATGATAAGTTTGCGCGGTCAAAATTACAATTTATCATTTAAAAAAATAAGACACGTGCATATGACTATACCATTGTTCGGTTATATTCCTTTTCCTTTTGTATGGATTTTATGACCGCATCAAAAGTCAACACATTCTTTCCGGCTAAGATAGTACCTTTACCTTAGATATTTATTCTTTCTTTACTTTTTCCCCTTCTCTATTTCGTTCCTGGCTCATATTTCTAATGTTAGTAACATGATTTTGTTTTTCTATATACTTATCCTTTAGAGTTTTTAACAGTTCATTCCAATCTTATAGTTTGCAAGTCTCGTTGGACTTTATCATCTTACATGCTTTTTTGGGTGAGTCGTTTCGTTCCAATCTTATTGTTCTCCCATCCCGTTCGTGTATCTCGTTTTACCTCCTTTCGTGACCTTTTCTCGCCAAATGTAGGTTGTTAGATGCTTGTGTTTGCCAAAGAAAGACTAAGTTTTTTAGTGCGTGAATGCAAAAGAACGACTACAAAAAGAGTAAAATGATAATAACATATGCAAACAGAGCGAGAAAGGCAAATATCAAATAATAGAAAAGAACCAAAATAAGAAAGAAAGAAACGAGCAAAAGCAGAAAAAATGTGCAAGAAAGAGAGAAATAGAACGCAAGAACCAAAACAAATAAAGAAACGAAATGGCAAAAGCTAAAAAGAAGACGAATGGGAAAATAGAGGAAAGGAAAGCACAAAAAAGGAAAAAAGATGAAATAATGACAAAAAAGGAACTGCCCGCGGTGCAATGAAATACCGCGACGGCTTGATCCCCCCCCCCCTCCATACACACACACATGCTAGATAATACCGCCCTCTCTAGAATAGTTCACACTAGATGGACGACCATACCCTAGCAAGAGAGTAGGCAGAAAGAACACACCTTCCTTCATCCTAGGACATTGATATGTCGCTGCCGCCAGCTTCGGGAAAGATCACTAGAGAGGCTCAGACGATAAATCGCCGCAAGAGAACCGCTTTGTAGGGGAGTGAGGAGAGATGACCAACTTCACTGTTCTATGTATCGCTCACGACAGTGGGTAGCTACAGCTCTAGCTCCGGGTGTGTTCACCGGCCTGACGTATGCAAATGACCACCATAACAAAATGAAACACTACGGAGGTGGGGAGAAACAAAGGTTAAGTAACACATTGTGTAGCAAAAGATCGCACATAGTATTTTATAGGTGAGCCTGGGCACGAAAGACAGGAAGGAAGTAAGCACAAGACATGCTAAAAATCTGGGCGACACGGCTAGGATTTCGGAAAAGCTTGCGAAGCACGCGCTCTCAAGAGATGCGGTCATCAGTCCACACAAACAAACTCATAGGCGCGGCATGGGGAAGAGTTGAATGCCCATGTACGGATACTGTACGTGAGAGTTGTTCTCCCGCACGAGCCGGTCCCACCACACGATCTCGCCATGAGGAACCACATGCATCCACGAACTGGAAACACCACGTCAAAAGGGCTGGACCCCGCCACCTAGCAGATGCGGAGCTTTCCTGTGCCCTAAACGCATCTCACCCGAGCGCTCATGCCCACATCTGCTGACATATGGGACAGAGAGTGTGCGCGTTCCAGTGGCTAAGCACATAGGACAGTGCAAAAACTCATGCACAAGAACACCACTAGGGGATCCCATGCCTGGCCCCACAGTCTTCCGAGAGAGGAGGGCTCCACTATGATCATGACACGTGTCCTCCCCATGCTCCATCTGATGGACATAAAGAACCGGGGAGACGTGGATAATAGAATGAGCCGAAAAATTTGTGTGGTGACCCATCACTCCACTGCATTTTATACAGCGCAAGTCGTTGGCATAACACTCACAAAACACCATTCCTACCCTAAAAAACACCATTCCATGAAATTACACCCAACATAGTAGTACAATAGAAATATCACAGGTTCAAGGTATAACTATAGTCGTATATCATAGATCATCATAGAAAATCTCTGGGACTTCCACGAGACAATGAGCTTTTCAGGTAAGATCATGTTCAAAATAAAATCCAGAAGAAGCAGCTTATAGACTAGTCTAGCACTAGGTCTACCTCTAGGCCTTTCTTGATGTTTCAAGGATATATATTTTATTTACCAGCAACTTCCATTGGTATGATTCCTATCCTTGGAAATTGGATCCCATCTATGTTTCACTTGATCTCTACCATCATTGTGTTGAAATACTAAATTCCATTGACACCTTTGATATGACTCTGGTTCCTCATAGATGCCTTCCTAAGTCGTATAGTACCACGTTTGCAGTCCCGTCATTGACTTTGTTACCTCAGCAAGGGTTAAGGATGATAAATTGAGTATGATTGTACTCAACAAGTTCTATGGTGGTTGTTTGATGCACTATCTCTACCGCCATGGATCAGATATCGTAGGCTGAAACAAGTTTTCAAAATTGGGTTTTATAAAAGGTAAGTTTTAGTTTATAAAATTCTATGACTGTTAGTCTTCACGGGTTGTTAGAACTTCATGGAGTTCCTTTCCATGCTGTAATCATAGTTCTTTCCCAGAATAGGGAGTATCATGGCACGTTTATACACTCTCAAGAGGTGCGCTACTTTACCCACAAACGTCTTTAGCTTTATTGCACATCCGACTAGCTAACCCCGTTCAGACTTCCTTGGTCTAAGGTCAAGTCTAAAAACTAGCCAATCACTAGCATCTCTACGACCTCGCTGCCCACCTTTTGTAACGAGTTTCGATCACGAGACCTACACTCAATGACCCTCCCTTCTAATATACCCAGTCATTATAATGAGACACATAATAGGGACGTCACGGGCTCCTACCCATTTTTATTTCCACAAGGAATAACAACTCGACTAAGCATATGAGGACAAACAGAAGGAAGAAGATCTAACTCACTTTTCCATCCCATTTCAAGATCTATGGTTAGCGTTGTTTATACGACACTTTTGAATCATTAACTACATTGATTATTAAGTCCTAACTTACCCAAGACAATGGAATCTCCACCACATGGCTTTCCAACCATATATTCCAATCCATGATTCCATTGCCCACCATTTCACATTTCATTTATAAAATGGTACTTTGCTTTTAGTGCAGGTGGTAGAGTTTTGAAAAGGTTTTTGTAAAATAATTGAATGGACATGTAAGACTGCACTTGTAAAAGGGTATGCAAGTCTAGTCTCAGAAGGGTTGTGCAAGTATGAACTTACCTCCTGATTGCAGGGTATGCAATCAACGTCTTCTACCATCAAGGATCCAAATGGAAGAATAACATCATTGGTATGGTAAAGGCTAATGTTTAAAGAGTGTCACTATGTAATGAATGTTAAGTAAACTATCGTTTCCCTTCCTATTATGTTACTGATACGATGCTAACGTATCTATAATTTTTTATGTTCCATGCTTGTTTTATACCTAATTTATTATGTTTTGGCCACACTTTGGAGTATCTTTACACATTTTCTGAAACTAACCTATTACCAAGATGCCACAGTGCCAGTTGCTTGTTTTCTGCTGTTTTTGGTTCTAGGAAAGCCAGAAAATGAATATTCTCGGAATTGGATGGGACAAAAGCCAAATTCAATATTTCACCGAAGGGAACACAGAGCCAGAAGATGAGACAGAGAAGGGCCTCGAGGGGGCCACACCCCTTGGCTGTGCGGCTAGGCCTGGCCCGCGCCTGGGGGATGCAGCCGCCTCGGGCACCCCCTCGGCCTCCCTTATCGCCTATAAGAAGCCTCCGATTCAGAAACCCTAAGTACCCGATCAAAATTCCACGAAAGAGTCTGTAGCCGTCGTCATCTCCATCCCTAGATCGGGAGAGATCTGAAGCTCTTCTCGGCACCCTACCGAAGGGGAGAATTCACCCTAGAGGCCTTCTTCATCACCATGCCTGCCTCCGGTGTGATGCGTGAGTAGTTCATCCCTAGACTACGGGACCACGTAGTAGCTAGATGGTTGGTTCTTCTCCTTTGGGCTATCATGTTTAGATCTTGTGAGCTCCGTTCATGATCAAGATCATCTATTTGTAATCCTACATGTTGTGTTTGCGGGGATCTGATGGATATTGAGATGCTATTTCAGATTGATTATTGATTCTATCATGTCATTGTTATTTGTGATCTTGCATGTTTTTCATTGTTAGTAGTTATCTTGGCCAAGTATATGCTAGCAACTCCAAGAGGGAGTATTTATGCTCAATAGTGGTTCATGCCTATAGGAATCTAGGGAAGTGACAAAAATCTCTAAGGTATTAGATGTGTTGTTGCTACTAGGGAGAAAACAACAATCCTTTGTTCATAGAACAATCGTGTTGTTTACTTTACACACTTTTCTTAATGCAATTATCTGTTGCTTGCAACTTAATACTGGAGGGGCTTCGGATGATAACCTGAAGGTGGATTATTAGTCATAGATACAGTCGGATTACAGTCTATGTATAATGTTGTAATGCCCAATCAAATCTCAAAGGAGTCAAGATGATTAGTATATGCATGTATGCTTTCTCGATGTTTGTCAATTGCCCCGTTGTAATTTGTTCACCCAACATGTCATCTATCTTAAGGAGAATCACCACTAGTGAACTATGGACCCCGGTCCATTCTTTTACCATCAATCTACAAAGCTTTTTACTATTTTTGTGTACTTTCTGCAAAGCAATTACTCTCTTCCACACAATATATTTGATCCTTTGTTTTCAGCAAAACCGGTGAGATTGACAACCTCACTGTAAGTTGGGGACAAGTTCTGTGGTTGTGTTGTGCAGGATTCCAAGTTGGAAACAACACGTTGGAGGTGTTTCCTTGCTCCTACTAGTTCGATAACCTTTGGTTTCATAACTGAGGGAAAACTTGTTGCTATAATCATCATACCTTCCTCTTGGGGTTCCCCAACGAGCTCAACATATTGAGTAAGCAAGACTTTTTTTGGCACCGTTGCTGGGGAGTCAAGGACATATTCACAAGGGGAGTCCCTCATAACCAATCTCTTTACTTTGTTTTATTTGTTTTGCTTAGTTTATATTTGCTTTTTTGCTTGTTTCTTTACCAAAAACACAAAAAAAATTAGTTGCATTAGTTTGTTTTCTTTACTAAAAACAAAAAATTAGGACTTTCTATAGTTGCTATCTCGTTCTTAGCTCGCCATGTTGATCCCTAAGTTCACCTTGAAAGACCTTTCAATAGGTAGTGGCTCTATAATTAGAAAAGATAATATTGAAGAATTCTTTAACCATGTTAGCAAGCATGAGGATATTGAGGATAGATCTCTTGCATAACTTGCTCCAAATTATGAAATTGCTGCAACTTCTTTAATTCACATGTTGGAAGCTTGGTTTGTTAACCTTAACCCCATAATGCAAGTAATGTTTCTTAATCTTAAAGATATTGAGGATACTGAAAAGAGATATTTAATTCTGGAAACCTTGCTTAAAGAATTCTATGATGTTGCTAAGGAAGCTAAAAAAGTCTTTGATCGTTTTAATATGCTAGGCTCATGTGTAGATGTTATTGGTACATGAGAAAAGATGGACAAAACCGAGCCTAATGGGGAGGAAATTAAGATACGAATACCTTTTAAATATGTAGGAATGCATGAAGCCTTAGAAAAGAATTTTGATTGGCTTATTCCTGAAAACCCGTTTGATAAAAATATTGAATCCAAGAGCATTGAGAGAGGGTCCTCTAGAACTTATTTGGATGAGATAACTTGCCTTGCTGAAGATATTTCTGGTATCAATCTTAATGCTTCTTCATATGAGAATACTTGATTCCTTTCTTGCTTCTTGTACCTAACTTAAAGGCGTTAAAAAAGTACTTATTGGGAGATAACCCAAAAGTTTTAGTTGAGTCTTGGAAGTTATTACTTCTGTAATAACCACTCCTTATCATTTTTGTGTGGTTTTTGTTCCAAGAGTGATCTCTAATGAGAGAGAAGTAATGCTTGCGAAAGTTGCTATCCCGAAACAGATTTTTGTGCTTCACTATAAATATTCGTGAAAAATCTCTGCACGTCGGTTTGAGCTGTAATTTTGTGTGCTTCTTCCCCAGGTTGTTATCCAAGTTTCTTTAGTTCAACACTTTTCGATTTGAGTAACAGAAGGTCTTCAAAAAAATTGTTTTTACCCGCTGGTCTATTTTGACAGATTTCTGCCATTATTTGCATTTGCCTCTTAATCTCTTTCTCTTTGATTTCTCTTTGATCATTTGAACTTTTTAAAGGAATTGCTACAGTATCTTGTGTTTTAATGGAAGTTTTAGTTGTGTTGAAACTGAACCAAAAGACTTATTATCTTGAGTTCACTAATGTTGGTAATGAAGATTGTGTGAAGTTTTGTATGAAGGAAATTTTCAGGTGTAGGGAAAGGCTGATGTAATGAGATGAAGAATGGACTAAAGCTCAAGCTTGGGGATTCCACCCGTATCACCCCAAGAAATATCCAAGAAGTACAAGCATCAAAGCTTGTGGATTCCCAAGGCATCCCCTTCTTCATCAATAAAGATCTCAGGTTTCTTCCAAACACTTCATTTTTATTGTTTCATGCATAGTTGTGTTGTTCTTGGAGAGTCTTCGTTTTTTTGGTTTTCTTTTGCTTAGTTTTCTTGGTTTGCTTGAATAAATTGGTTGTACCCCCTCATTCATACATTAGTTTTCAAATAAGTTGGTTTGGATTGGAAAAGGTTAGGAAAAGTTCATGCTTAAGTGGTAAAAAGGAGCTTGTTTTTGACTGTGGCCTATGCTTTGTCATGTCATGCTCGATATTGTTTTGGATTTATGCTTAGTGATTATTTCTGTAGCATGACATGTTATAAAAAATTGAGATTTCTTAATGTTCCTTGAAAGGATCATGCGTTGTTTTAGCATATTAAAGCATAGTATTGTGGTATTCTCCTTTGATGCTTTATTTGGGTTGATTTGGCGCATGCTCACACCATGTTATGAGTATCCCAAGTTACCATAGCCTCTACGATGATTTAGTTTTCGACTCGTAATATCACTTTATGCTTTAATTAATGATGTTTTGTCGCTTTGCATGATTATGGCCATTCTTGCTCTCTTAGTTGGCCGCTCCCAGTCTTTTGCTAGCCTCCATAACCAAGTATGAGTTCCACTCATGCATCCCACTGCAAATAAAACCAAGTTATTCCAAAGAGTCCACCATACCTACGTATTTGCATTTGCTACTCCAAGTATATTCATGTTTTTATCTACCTTCCGAATTAAACTTGTTATGTGAAAATTAGTGACTAAAGCTCTCACGAACTTGATGGCACACTTTACTTTCTTGCACTTAATAAACTTGAACAATTGTGTCCATCTTTGTTGCGCATATCCTTGCGCTTTATAAGTTGAAGTTAGCAGAACCATGTATCATGGGGAACGCTTTCAACATTGCACTTATATTCCGATGATATCATGATTCTTTTGCTTATGGATCTCAGTGGTGTGAAATAAAAGTGGAACTTGTAAGATCATGGAGTTTGTATGTGTGTTAGAGAAACGACTGGGCCGCTAGCCTAAGCCATGCCTAATCATGATGTAAACTTGCAGCATAACCATAATGAGCATTTTATGAAGCATCCTCAATAAAAACCTATGCAAATAGCAAATAAAAAGATCGCCGAGATGCTCATTGTCTGTTGCCTTGTCATTTTGATATGGGATAGATCCTGTGTCATGGGGCAAGGGGTACCCCGGTTGTGGTTCTCTATGATACATATGTACTTACAATGATAAGAGCTTACTTGTGACTGAAGTTGAGTATCATGAGTTTCGGTACTCGTAAGCAAGGGGCATGAAATTTCAACTTATAACTTGTCAAGCATATCCTCTTAGTTGTGTCACTTTAACCTTAATCACTTGAAGATGCCTATGATAGGGGCAATGAGTGTTAAAAGCTAATAAGTACCATAATTTTTGGAAGCTCTTTATGAGACTTGAATCCCTGCTTCCTTCTATGAAGGCCTTTCTTTTACTTTTATGTTGAGTCCCCATCTTCTATCTTTATGCACCTATTGAGAGAGCATAGTGGCCATTCTTAGTTTAATGTGCATTGTCCCAAGACTTGTTGATTGATGCATAACTTTGATATTGCTTGTTCTTAAACTATTTGTATCTAGTCACCCTTATGAACTTTCAAGGTGTCCTATGCATTTATGTTTTGCTACACTATGAGGGACAAGCTGAATACCATTCTCATTATGTTTTCTTTATGTGAAACAAACAAACATCTTTCAAAGCATTGTTATTCATGAATCTTTTGTTTGTACCTTTTCATATTACAACATAGTTGCTATGTCTTATTGTTAGAACTATATCTTTCATGCTATGTTAAAGTACTTTGATCCTAGCTATCAATATGCCTTCATCAAGATTGTGATGTTGCATGTCACCTCAAAAATTATTATTTATTTTTATCACTTACCTACTCAAGGACGAGCAAGAGTTAAGCTTGGGGATGTTGATACGTTGCTAACATATCTATAATTTTTCATGTTCCATGCTTATTTTATATCTACTTTCTTATGTTTTTTCCACACTTTGGAGTATCTTTACACATTTTCTGGAACTAAGCTATTAAAAAGATGCCACAGTGCTAGTTGCCTGTTTTCTGTTGTTTTTGGTTCCAAGAAAGCCAGAAAATGAATATTCTCGGAATTGGATGGGACAAAAGCCAAAGTCAATATTTCACCAAGGGGAACAAGGAGCCAGAAGACGATACGGAGAAGGGCCTCGAGGGGCCACCCCCTGGCCACGGGGCCAGGCCTGACCTGCACCTAGGAGGGTGCAGCCGCCTCGGGCACCCCCTCGGCCTCCCCTCTCGCCTATAAGAAGCCTCCAATACAGAAACCCTAAGTACCCAATCAAAATTCCACGAAAGAGTCTGTAGTCGCCGTCATCTCCATCCCTAGATCGGGAGGGATGTGAAGCTCTTCCCGGCACCCTGCCGAAGGGGATAATTCACCCTGCAGGCCTTCTTCATCACCATACCTGCCTCCGGTGTGATGCGTGAGTAGATCATCCCTGGACTACAGGTCCATGTAGTAGCTAGATGGTTGCTTCTTCTCCTTTGTGTTATCATGTTTAGATCTTGTGAGCTCCATTCATGATCAAGATCATCTATTTGTAATCCTACATGTTGTGTTTGCGGGGATCTGATGGATATTGATATGCTATTTTAGATTGATTATTGATTCTATCATGTCTTTGTTATTTGTAATCTTGCATGCTTTCTGTTGTTAGTAGCTATCTTGGCCAAGTAGATGCTAGCAACTCCAAGAGGGAGTATTTATGCTCGATAGTAGGTTCATGCCTCTAAGAATCTGGGGAAGTGACAGAAATCTCTAAGGTACTAGATGTGCTGTTGCTACAAGGGAGAAAATAGCAATTTTTTGTTCATAGAACAATTGTATTGCTTACTTTACACACTTTGCTTAATGCAATTATCTATTGCTTGCAACTTAATACTGGAGGGGGTTCGGATGATAACCTGAACATGGATTATTAGTCATAGATGCAGTTGGATTACGGTCTATGTATAATGTTGTAATGCCCAATCAAATCTCAAAGGAATAAATATGATTAGTATATGCATGTATGCTTTCTTGATGTTTGTCAATTGCCCCGCTGTAATTTGTTCACCCAACATGTCATCTATCTTAAGGAGAATCACCACTAGTGAACTATGGACCCCGGTCCATTCTTTTACCATCAATCTACAAAGCTATTTATTGTTTTTTGTTTACTTTTTGCAAAGAAATTACTCTTCCACACAATACGTTTAATCCTTTGTTTTCAGCAAAATCGGTGAGATTGACAACCTCACTGTAAGTTGGGGACAAAGTTCTATGGTTGTGTTGTGCAGGATTCAAAGTTGGAAACAATACCTTGGAGGTGTTTCCTTGCTCCTACTGGTTTGATAACCTTGGTTTCATAACTGAGGGAAAACTTGTTGCTATACGCATCATACCTTCTTCTTGGGATTCCCCAACGAACTCAACATATTGAGTAAGAAGTTACTCGTAATAATATGGTGTCTATTAGAGTATAGTCTTCTAACTATAAACTACTTGAGTAACATAGATAAATGTTGGTTGATATCACTTAGTGATATAAGAGTTATGGTGTCAAAGGAATGTTTAGGGTTTAAAAGGCTGTACACAAGTGAATAGATACACTTGGATAATAATCAAGATATGAAGTGTGTTGATGGTGTAGAGTTACATATATACCTTAGGTATAAGATATATGGATTTGGGTGTCAAGTGTTTTGGAATTTATCCTTTAATACGATATGTTATCAAGTGATGTTAACTTGATTAACTTGGAGTATATATATGGTAGATATTGCAAGCTTGGGTTGGTATTATTTTCTTGGTGATATCTTATTGGATAAGGTTATCAACAAGGTATGATCAAGTGCAGAACTGATTAAGTGAGAAATGTGGGTGAATGGAGTAACAAGTCTTTTTAGGTGGTATTCACACAATTCAATTTAGGCAAGCACAAGTATTTCAATCAAGTCAATACATTCATGATTCTATCTGTGATAACTTCTTGAAGATTTATTCCTAAATATTAAACAAGGGAAAGTCAAACATGAATTTGTACTTTAAGTCAAACAATTTGATTTGATTGAATTTTAAGTATTTCCTTATTAGAGTGTGGTTTGAATTATTGTTTTTGCAAGAGATTATATTTTTACAACTTTCTGATGGATTGTTAAATCAAGTAATTTCTTATTTTAGTTAAGTTAAGAAATGTATTTTAGGGTTTTAGGGAGTTTTCATTTGTTAAATATATAAGACTTTATTTATTTATTATGTTTTTTAAAGTCAAATGGAAAATTCATTAAAACTCTTAATATTAGGTGGAAACTGTTATAGAATGGGTTTATAACAATTTTAGGATTTTAAAAAGGTGTTATATGATTTAAAGTTGAATTTATCAATTATTTTGCCTTTTATAATATTTGTTATATAGTTTCAATTCATTTCCATTTATAATTTAATTTCTTTTTATATCCTTGTTTGTAATATTTATAATTTTTTGGAATTCCAATTTTTAGTATTTTTAAATAGTATTATTTATTTTTTGGAAACTTAAAGTGTTTAAAAATGAATTTCTAAAGTTTTTAAGACTTTATTATGTGGATTTGGTGATCTTAAGGTTCAAAAAATAAAAGAATACTTAAATATTGTTTATCGGTTAGAGTTTATAAAATTATTTGTTTTCATTTTATAACTATTTTAATAGTATTTTTATGTGTTTCGAATTTGTTTTAAATTCATTTGTTTTTAATCCTAGAAAAAGTAAGACTCTAAGACATTTGGACCTAGCCCAATGGCCCAAGAGGGCCGACCCCCTAGGGTCTATCTAGACCAGGAGGTCCATTCCCTAGCATGACCCCTCCTACACCCCACACTACAATCTCTCCCTTTACACTCGTTGTTCCTCTCCTGGATGGGCGCACCCAAGCGATTCCCCTCCAACGATGATGGCGCCACATCCACGCCCCGGTCGTCGTTCGCCATCTCTGGAGCCACCATGCGCTGCCTCGCCTCGTCACCTTCCCCCCTCCTTTCCTTACCGCCAATCCCCTCGCCTCAAACCGTGGCTTGCGGTAAACCCTAACCCTAGCTTCCAGCGGTGCAGCTCGTCAAAGCTACTCTGTTGTCGCCACGCCCTGGGCTTCCTTTCCCTAGATCCTAATGCAGCCCTTCATCAACATAGCACTACCTCCGAATCCTACGCTTCATGCAACGCATCCTGCTGCAACCCTACTCACACCCGCTGGGGTGGATGATGCTACTCCCCTTCACCGGTGCCTTCTGCTACTCTCCTTCTCTCCATCTCGACGACCTCCACCTCAAGTTTGAGCCCTAGCTAGAGCTCTCCCCTACCGCTTGTGTCTTAGCTAGTTGTGGCCTACCTGACCATGTCCAGGAGATAGTGTATGGCCGCTTCCCCTCTTCTTCCTTGACTCTGACTACGACATATACGACTAGTGCAGGTATAATTTCTTCTATGATCGGCCATCAATCCGATGAACTACTAGGTTTAGGACTAAATTTGTGGTGGATTTTCTGTCTATCAGATTGTGGTGGTTGTGATGGTCTACTTCTATTGCACTTGTGTTAGATGAGTTTATCAGGTTTAATCTTAGTTGTTATTGGGTTTGCGGTGGTTTAGTTGATAGAGGGTGTCCTAGTAGGTTTAGTTCATCACACGTGAACTATGGTACATGGGAGGTAGTTTGATTCATTTTATTCAACTTATTACTACCAGTTAGTAAGTTAAGGGCACATGTTATAGTATGATTTCTGCAATAGAATTTAGTTTGTCATATTTCTGCTTGCTGGTTTATCTATACCAACTGGATATGCCTTAGTTTTGTTTATTTTATTTGTTTGGGTGCCTTGGGGTTGTAATTCACTAGAAAAGTAACTATTTAGGTCATGCTCATAACATATGAGCTCTGGATTATGAAAAATAGTTTATTTATTTATCTAGATCAATTTCTAAAATTGGATCATGCATGTGATGCTCCTGTTTAGATGAGTTTCTCATCCAAGCATCAATGGTTTAGTTCTAATGGTATATTACAAGTAAAACTACTAGGAACATATGCTATAATTATTTTGGAAAACTGACTAATCAATTCCTAGATGTTCTTGTTCATGATATATCTTTTATGTAACTTAGCCATAAGTGATTTAATTTTTGGTGTGTTAATTATGTGTTCTTCGATGTAATTTGGTTGTTCATGCTAATGTTGATGATCGCAAGAACATTTGATAAGATCATATGATTTTTGGATAACAAGAATGATCTAGGATTTCATTTTATATAGATGGGTAGTGTGTAGATGTGCTTAAAGAATGTTCTTGGACTGTATTAGTGGCTGGCCAGAATATATTTACTAAACTACTATTACCCCACTCTCCTCTCTTCTCCACTACTAGTTCTTATTACCTAACTACTACTATTGCTGCTCTACTACTACTCCCAGGGATCTAACTAAAACCTTTGTAGAGTATTCATTCTTCCTCCTCTAGCTATAGTTGTTCTTCCTCCTTGGTTTCTCCTTCTATCTTGAGCTCACTCTCACATCTATCTCTAAAAGTGTGTGTGTGTGTTTCTGGTCTGAGTTGGGATGGGGGGTTATGTGGTTTGGGGTCAGGGATACCCAGCTATTTATAATCCCATAGAATGCATGTGGTGCTAACACCACACCCATGCATTTAGTTGACTGTGCTTCTTGGTTATATGTGTAACAGTCCTTATACATTTTCCTATGTGCAGGTGGAAAAACCACTTCGGTGGTCAATCTCATGCCACCTTAACTTTAGTGTAGATTGGAATTTGAAAAGTATAAGATTTTGTTTGCTAGCTTATCTTGGACATTTCCAAGTGGTTGTTCTTGTTTTATGTGTTTGTCCTGATGCTCAGTTTAGACAGTGCCAAGTGGCACTAGTTGTAGTTTAATACTATTTGATTCCTCCCCTTAATAATCTAAAAGGTTAAATCTTACTAGTTGTGGTTGTTCTATAGTTTGATTGGATTAGTTCTTTATTTATTAGTCTTTCAATCTTTTTGGATATTTTGGGGGTTCACAAGAATTCAAAGCTTGGGATATTTCTTTTGGTTAATTAGTATTAGTTGGGGGTTTTGAAGAGTTCTATAGGTTTAGAATTTGCACTTGAACACAATGAAATTTTGGGTAATGTACTAGTTTTAATTCATATTATTATTTGATTCCTTTCTTGAAGATTCCAATTGGTTGAAATGATTTACTACTATGAGTTATTGTTGTATATATTTTCCTTTTAGTAAGGCTTTATGTTTGGAATTTTCCCTAGGGCTTACTTCTGTTGTTCTTGCTGCTAGTTATGTGTCTAATATATCATGTTCATCTCAATTTGATGAGTAGGATTATGATCTATGGGTGGTACTGTTTGTTGCTATGGATGGTTAATTGTTCTAGGTTTAGTTCACATATTACTACTTTCCATACTACAGTATACACATGTAGTTGTTCTTCTAAGAACAAACATGTGTGTTTTTCTTTTAATTTAGAAGTGGATAATATTTGAGTTGATTCCTAGTTGTTGCCTAAGGATATAATCATTTCCCTTACTAACTTCTGTGATTGTTTGTTTGTAGGCTTAAGAAGGAAATGAACAAGATGAAAATAATAAGACAATAAGAATATGGGAGGATGGAAGATTAGAGAAGATATGAAGATTGGGATACTTTCAAGATTTAGTTTAGGGTTTTCTATTTCTTCTGTAATTATCCATTTATCCTTTTGGTGAATTTATGATATATTTTGTATTTAAGTTCTTCAAGATTCTTGTGAAATCCATTTGGTGGTTTTGTAATTGTACTTGGAACTATAATATTCTTTTGGTGAAATTGTAATCTCGACTTGTATAACTTCTTAATATGTGATCTGGGAGGTTTGGAATGTATATTCAATGTTGCATTGGAAGGATTATTGTTAATGTTATTGTTGCTTTGGAATCTTTGCTTCCAAAGGTTGAATTGCTATTGCATCATATTATTCATATATATATTGATCTATTTTTTAATAGTGTTCAAATTCTTCTAAATTTAGCAAAGATCATGTCGAAATTTTTAAACACACAAGCAAGATTTCAAACAACCTTTACCTCGAGCATTTGTTGTTTCAAATAACAAGGCACACAAACGAATAATCGACAATCCTTTGACATATGTCATAATCAAGCAATAAAGGTCAGCAATCATCTCCCCGGGAGAAACTTCGTCATCTACTTTACCTTCCACGGAAAGTTCATAATTAACCCATCTTTTTAGATGCTTGCCATGCAATTACACACAAACACGTTCCTGAAGTCAATTTATGTTAGGTTAATACCTCGGGATGTTACATCCTTACACTTATAAACAAAACTTCGTCCTCAAAGTTTGAGATCCTTCCCATATTGGAAAGTTAGAGGAACTTATACAAACTTCGTCTTACTCCAGGATTTCTACTGCCAACTATTTTGGGAATAGAGAGTGTCTCGAATGAAAAAACTCTCCAAATATTTTCTTTATTTCTACTACCTATCTATTGACATCATCTAACAATTGATACCAATTGTGGATATATATATTATGATTACTCCAATGGTTTCATGGTCCTTTGAGTTAAGGTAAGAAAAGAATCCCTCTGTTGTGGGTCTACTTTCTAATAGGTCTCAGACATTGTAAATGTCTTGGTCCTTCCATTTAGGGTACTATTTACGGTTCTAGTTGCTTTTTGGTAGCACTTCGGTGCAATTTAACAATGTTAGTATGCTCCTACTCCTTAGATGTTCAATCTTTTCTTTTGGTTCATCCCCCAAACTTAGTTCAGCATCCCTTTTCTTCCACCCTTAGGAATTTACTAATGTTCATTAACTCTTTCCTAGTCCATTTGGCTTGAGGGTTGGGCGAACCCACTATCCATGTATGATATTTGTCCTGCAAGGATTTCTCCTATCTACCCACACATTCGTGGATAGCCTGTATGATACCAAGCGTTGGTCGGAGCTAATCCTTAAGTATAAGATTTACTTATAAACTCGTATTCGTGTTTTAAGTGAAAACTTGCATGATAAGGGTTTTCCTTACTATGCTATCAACTACTCGTCTCTCCTACACGAGTCCCATGACCCTATAGATCGATAACAACAAGAAAAAACTAGATGTTGCAACATGCATTTTCACAAAAATTCGTGCTTCATGTAAGGATCTAGTTAATCATAAATCCAATAAAATCCAAGAAATCCAAATGGTACTGGTAACACACATGTATCAGAAGCCCGTAAACTAGTAATTCGTGTAATACATCTCTGATACTAATACTTCTATACTACACACATCAATCTATATAACCTTTAGTATATAGGTATCTACCATTCTACAAGATATATATGGATCACATTACTCTGTCTCCAACTTTACCTCAATTTTCCAATTTCAATCGGATAATTTTTGACAAAGTGATCCCAAAATTCCCATTTTCTGCTAATTTTACCATCCCTAGCCTTCGTATCTTGAGTCTAGCTAAGACTAAGGTCATATAGTCTCGCATGATTTCTACCAAATTACTATGGATACCCTTATGACTTCCGTCATTTTCTACACTATACTTTAACATTTCTTCTTCAACTTTGTTTACTACAGTGTTGTAGTAACTATAATGGTTTAGTAGTTAATCTCACCATGATACTTTTCCATCTTTCACCACTTTATTATCATTGATTCTTACCATGTTCTACTACATCCTGTATGGATTTTCAAGTGAATCTGGCATGATCTCCTTCTCAACACTAGATGTGTGTCCAATTAGTATTGATTGTGGTTTTCATGGTATTTACCATGACTAAGTTGTATAAGGTTTTACTTGTGTATATGGTTTGTCTTTATACGATAATGCCATATTGGGTAACACTAGTTTGATGGTAATCTACTTGCATATATTATGTTGGTATAGAATAGTTTGGAATCCTTACTATACTTAGTTAGATAATAACTATCTCTATGAAAGATAAGTTAATAAGATTGACTTTTTAAGGCGATAGGATTAAAGTATTGGTTTAGATAAGGTGGCTCCTATAGTAAATACCCATTCTATAGGTCTCTGTTAAAGGGTTTTAATCCTAAGGTCGAAACGTATGCTCTGATACCAACCGTGGTGACCCAGCACTCCACTACATGTTGTATAGTGCAAGTAGTTAGCATAACATTCACAGAACATCGTTCCATGAACATTACACCCAACATAGTAGTATAATAGAAACATCGCAGGTCCATGGTATAACTATAGTTTTATATCGCAGATCTTCATAGAAGATCTTTGGAACTTCCATGACACAATGAGCTTGTCAGGTAAGCTCATGTTCAAACTAAAATCCATAAGAAGCAGCTTGTAGACTAGTCTAGCACTAGGTCTAACTCTATTCCTATCTTAATGTTTAAAGGCTGTCTATTTTCTCTACCAGCAACTTCTGTTGGTATGATTCCTATCCATGGTAATTGGATCCCATCTATGTTTCACTTGATCTCCACCATCATTTGTTAAAATACAAAATTTCATTGACTCCTTTGATCTGACTCTAGTTCCCCGTAAATGCCTTCCTAAGTTGTATAGTACCACATTTGCAGTCCCGTCATTGACTTTGTTACCTAAGCAAGGGTTAAGGAGGATAGATTGAGTATTAGGATACTCAACAAGTCCTATGGTGGTTGTTTGATGCACTATCTATACCTCCATGGATCAAAGATCCTAGGCTTAAGCAAGTTTTTGAACTTGGATTTTGAGAAAAGGTAAGTTTTAGTTTATAAAATTCTATGTTTGTCAATCTTCATGGGTTGTTAGAACTTCATGGAGTTCCTTTCCAGCCTGCAATCATAGTTTTTTCCTAGAACTGGGAGTATCATGACACATTTATACACTCTTGGGAGGTGCGCTCATTTACCCATAAACATATTTAGCCTTGTTGCACATATCGGTAGCTAACCCCGTTCAAACTTCCTTGGTATGTGGCCTAGTCTAAAAACTAGCCAATCACTAGCCTCTCTATGAACCTGTTGCCCACCCTTTGTAATGAGTTTCGA
Source organism: Avena eriantha (assembly GCA_910589775.1). Taxonomy (NCBI): domain Eukaryota; kingdom Viridiplantae; phylum Streptophyta; class Magnoliopsida; order Poales; family Poaceae; genus Avena; species Avena eriantha. Next base: position 542,496,579 of record OU342743.1, read on the forward strand.
TCACGAGAACTATGCTCAATTACCATCCCTTCTAATATACTCATTTGTTATCCTGAGACACAGGATAAGGACACCACGGCTCCCACCCATTGCTATTCCCCTCAAGGAACAACAACCCGACTAAGCATACAAGGACAAACACAAGGAAGAAGGTCTACTGACTTCCCCGTCCCATTTTGGGATATGTGGTTAACACTATTTAAACGACACTTTTGAATTATTGACTACATTTGTTATGAAGTCATAACTTTCCCGGCACAATGGAATCTCCACCATATGGCTTTCCAACCATATATTCAAATCCGTGATTCCATTGTCCACCATTTCACATTTTGTTTCATTTATAAAATGGTACTTTTCTTTTAATGCAGGTGATAGAGTTTTGAAAAGGTTTTGTGAAATAATTCAAAGGACATGTAAGACGCACTTGCGAAAGGGTATGCAAGTCTGGTCTCACAAGGGTTATGCAAGGATGAACTTTCCTTCTGATTGCAGGTTATGCAATCAGCGTCTTCTACTGTTAAGGATCCAAATAGAAGCATAACATCATCGATCTGGTAAGGACTAATGTTTAAAGAGTGTCAATATGATATGCATGTTAAGTAAACAATTGTTTCCCTCCCCATTATGTCAATCCTAATAATACAGTGTCTATCGGAGTCTAGTCTTATGACTATAAACTACTCGAATAACACACTTGAAAAAAAAGATATATATTGGTTGATATCCCTTAGTGATATAAGATTTGGTTATTGTGGTGTCAAAGGAATATTTAGCGTTTAAAAGGGTTTACACAAGTGTAGACGTACACTTGGATAATAATCAAGATGTGAAGTGTGTTGATGGTAGATAGTTACATATATACCTTTGGTATAAGATATATGGATTTAGGTTTCAAGTGTTTTGGAATTGATCCTTTAAGAGGATTTGTTATCTAGTGATGGTAACTTGATTAAGTTGGAGTATATATGGTGGATATTTCTAGCTTGGGTTGGTATTTTTTCTTGGTCATGTATTATTGGATAAGATTATCAATAAAGTATGATCAAGTGTGGGACTGGTTAAGTCAGAAATCTAGGTGAATGGAGTAACAAATCCTTTTAGGTGGTATTCACACAACATCAATTTAGGCAAGGACAAGTATTTCAATCAAGTCAGTCAATTCATGATTCTATTTATGATAACTTCTTCACGATTTATTCATAAAGATTAAAAAGGGAAAGTCAAACATGAATATGTACTTTAAGTTAAACAAGTTGATTTGATTTATTTTAAGTATTTTCTTTTAAAGTGTGGTTTGAATTATTGTCTCTACAAGGGATTATATTTATATTTCTCTATGAGGAATTGTTAAATCAAGTAATTTCTTATTTTAGTTGAGTTAAGAAATGTATTTTAGGGTTTTAGCGAGTTTTCTTTTGTTAAATATATAAGACTTGATTTTATTTATTAAGTCTTTTAAAGTAAAATGGAAAATTCAATAAAATTATTAATATTAGGTGGAAAATGTTTTAGATTGGTTTATAACAATTTTAGGATTTTATAATGGTGTTATATGATTTCAAGTTTGAATTTATCATTTATTTTCCTTTTATAATATTTGGTATATAGTTTCAATTTATTTTCCAATTATAAATTTATATAGTTTGAATATTTAGTTTTAGAATTCCAATTTTTAATATTTTAAAATTTTATTAAGTATTTTTGGGAAATTTTAGGTGTTTAAAACTGAATTTCAAAAAAATTAGACTTTCTTATGTGAATTTGGTTGCCTAAAAGTTTAAAAATAAAGAATACTTAATTATTCTTTATTGTGTATTTAGAGTTCATAAATTATTGGTTATCATTTTATAACTATTTTAATTGTATTTTTTAAATGCTTCCAATTTGTTTTAAATTCATTTGTTTTTGAAATCCTAGGAAAAATGGGACTCTAATACATTTGCGCCTAGCCCAATGTCCCAAGTGGGCCGACCCCCTCTAGGGTCCAGTTGGACGAGCTGGTCCATTCTCTAGCCCGACCCGTCCCACACCCTGCACTCCAATCTCTCCCTCTCCACTTGTTCTTCTTCTCCCACATGCGTGCACCCAGGAGATTCCCCTCTAGCGATGTCGCCGCCGCCTCCATGCCCTAGTTATCGTTGTCATCACTGACACCACCGTGCGTAGCCTCACCTCATCACCTTATCCTCCCTCCTTTACTTGCGCCTAATGTGTCCCTTCGCCAACCTAGCACCGCCTCTGAGTCTAGCGCTTCCTTCGATGCCTCTTGCTGCAACCCTAGCTACACCCTCTCGGGTAGCTAGCACTGCTCCCCTTCACTGGCGCCTCTAGCTACTCTCCTTCACTCTATATCGATGACCTCCACCTCAAGTCTGAGCCCCATCTTGACCTCGCCCTACTACCTCTTTGGAAGCTGGCCATGGCCACCCTAACCATGGCTAGGTGGTACGTTGTGGGTGCGTCCCCTCTTCTTCCTTGAGTCTTACTATGTCTTCTACGACTAGCGCAAGTATTATTTCGCCTGTGACCAACCATCGAGCCGATGAACTACTAGGTTTCAGACTCAATTTGTGGTGGCTTTTCAATCTATCACATTGTGGTGATGGTGATGTCTTTCTACTATTACACTTGTGCTAGATGAGTGTATTAGGTTTAATCTTAGTTGTTGTTGGGTTTCATGTGGTTTAGTTGATAGATGGGTGTCCTGGTACATTTAGTTCATAACACATGAAGTATTGTGTCATCGGATTGATGACAAGTACGCCATGAGGGCGTCCTCGGGGCATGTCGAAGAGAGGGGTGTGAGACATACGGTATTCCGGGATGGTGAGCACACAAGTTTACCCAGGTTCGAATCCGCCGGCTTTGGATGGATCCTACTCCTGCTAGAAATCTAGTAACACAGCAGAGCCAGAATATGGGTTACAAGGGTTTCGCCTGTGCGAGTTGAGATTGTAAACTATGGTCTGGTGCCCGAATGGGTACCCTAGGATAGCTTATATAGATATCCAGCCTAGAGTTTACAGGAGAGAGCTATTCGGCTACGACTAAGAGTTGGTTACATAGTACATCTTGAACTACAAGTAACATAACAAGCCTATGTCGGTAAGTCTTCTGGGCCTTTCCGTAGCCGGACTGGACTCCGTCTCTTCTCCCTGGCTGGACCACCCGTGAAGCAAAGATCTAACCCAAAGTCCGCCACCCTGGTCAGTGAGGCACTAATGTCTACGCACTTCTATTCTTGTAGACAGTTGTTGGGTCTCCAAGTGCAGAGGTTTGTAGAACAGTAGCAAGTTTTCCCTTAAGTGGATCACCCAAGGTTTATCGAACTTTGGGAGGAAGTGGTCAAAGGTATCCCCTCTCAAGCAACCCTGCAATCAAGATACAAGAAGTCTCTTGTGTACCCAACACACCCAATACACTTCTCAGGTGTATAGGTGCACTAGTTCGGCGAAGAGATAGTGAAATACAAGTGGTATAGATAATTATAAGTGGTAACGATGATAGAAAATAGCTTGATGGCGTGGAAGAGACTAAAGGCAAACTGAAATAAAGATGGAAGCAAGCAAACATGTAACAGATCTAGTTGCAAACGGTGTTTCAATGCTAAGAAACAAGGTCTAGGGATCATACTTTCACTAGTGAATAATCTCATAGAAATATCTTCTCTTTATGATACTACTCTTAACTACTCTCTGGTTGAACACTCTAATCGATGGTAGGGCTATAACAACACACCTCAAAGTTCGCTTTCCCCATCTAGATAACCCCACACTGTCACCTTGAGTACTAGATGATTCAAACAAACACCACAATTGCATAAAGACATCCAACTCCAAATATAACTCATAACAAGTATTTGTAATCTCTAGCCTAAGTGCCACCATGGTGTGCACACTGTCAACTTCACACGTATGGGGAGAGCAGAGATCTATTAAAGCACTTGAGTAGCAAGGTAGATCTAATTGATTACAAAGCTCATGATCACAATATGATCATGCATAGAGAGAGAGATGAACACATAGCTACCGATAGAATCCTTAGCCTCGAGAGAAAACTACTCCCTCCTCATCATGGGAATCAGCAATGGTGATGGAGATGGTGGTGGAGATCGATGGAGATGGCTCCGGGGGCACTTCCCCGTCCCGGCAGGGTGCCGGAATAGAGACTTTCTGTCCCCCGAATCTCCCCTTCGGTGGCGGCGGCGCTGTGGAACTTTTCGTGGCTGGAGGCTTGACTATCTAGGGTTTTTTCCTCGGGAGGAATATATAGGCGAAGGAGGCAAGGTCGGTGGCCAGCCAAGGGGCCCACACCATGCCTTGGCGTGGCCTGGGGTACCCACGCCTGGGAGGTGTGGCCAGGCCCTGGCCCTCTTCCATCTCATATTCTGGCATTTGATGTCTTCTGGAAAAATAGGCACTTTGGCTGTTGTCCTGTCCAATTCTGAGGATATTCATTTTCTGACTTTCCTGGAACCAAAAACAGCAGAAAACATGCAGCCGGCACTTTGGCTCTTGTTAATAGGTTAGTCCAAGAAATCATATGAAAAGTACTCAAAAGTTGGAACGAAACACAAGAAAGTAGATAAAACCAAGCATGGAACATCAAACATTATAGATACATTTGCAATGTATCAGGCACAGTGAGGATACCCGGAAAGTATATTCCCTACAGCAGCCCCTGGAAGCCTCGAAGATCCAGAGTCGGATTTCATCATCGTGTAGCTTGATCTTCGGCTTGCAGAATCTTGAAGGGTTCCTGAAACTTCAAAAGAAAGGATAGGATCCGGGTATCAAAATGAGTTAGACCTATGAATATATTATTCGGGTTTCCAGCTTGAAATTTAAACTAAGCCGGAACTTGGTCTCTAACGTAACCTGACACCAGTCATGGTCAAGTCACATCACTGACAGACATTCCCGTCAGCACAACCGTTGATGGGTCCGCCTTTTGTGGAACCGAGGCGTCCTTTTAACACGTGCACAGAGATCGAGGGGGTATAATCACCGTGTGGGGTTTACCTAGCTCCTTCCACAACACGTGTCACTGTTACTGTTTACATTGCACGAATCTTGGCACGGATGAAGGATATAAGGGTTGAGATTTTCTCCCTCTTCTCTTCACTAGCACTTGCCTTCCTTCCTTCCTCTCAACGCCTCCCATGAACAGAGCTCCTCTGCTTCCCCCAAAATCCTCCAGCGCTGCCCATCCCAGGTAACCGGTGCACAGCAAAATGGCTGAGGCCTCATCTTCCGGCACGACGGCAACAACAGCGGCGACGTCAGCGGTGGATAAGGAAATCTTTCGTGGGGTCTAGATCCCCTGTGTGTTTGATGCCGCCAAGCTTCGTGTCATCGAGAATGAAGGGCTCCTCCGCGTCGGCGACTGGTGGAGTGGCCATGGACAGACCGTCCCCACCCTGAACGCCGATGAGCGGGTGCATTTCGGCACCCACCTTGATAAAGGTTTGAGCTTCCCACCCTGAGATTTCTTTTCTGAGGTGATAGATCATTACGGAGTTCAACTCCATCATTTCTCCCCGAACTCTCTCTTAGAGATGAGTGCTTATGCTTGTTTGTGCGAGGGGTATCTCGGCATTAGGCTGAGTCTCATTCTCTTCCGGTATTATTTCCATATCCGGAGAAACTCTATTACAGCGGGAAATCCATACATTACCGAAACTCTTAGCTTTTCTGTTAGGAGAGAGCGCGTCTATCCTAGGATTAAGGCTAGTGAGTCGGTAAAGCAATGGCCATCCACTTTTTTCTATCACAAGGATATTCCTGCTCCCGGCAAGGCTACTACTTTGCCGGCTTTTGTTGATGGTGCCGCCACGCCCCAAGAGTCCTGGGACGCAGATGCGCCGGCTCTCAGTGATGATTTGCTTCTCGCCAAGAGGCGGATTGAATATCTGATGAAGCACAAGGGCCTTAAAGGGTCCGACTTGATTCACTGCTGGCTGGCACGCTGGATCCAGCCTCTCCAACACCATGGTGACTGGCTTATGCACTCCATCACAGCGTCCAAGAAAGACTCTCTCAGCATCTGCTCCCGTCCTTACTCGGAAAAGGACTATGAGTCCCAAATCAAATGGTTGAGAAGGGAGCGGGTCGAGAGGAAAAATCCCGGAGCTGTCCCTGGACATGCATATGGCTGATGATCCTGTGGTGCCAGTAAGCTTCTAGCAGTAACTCGAATTATGTGTTCATGTTTACATTATTGTCTCTTTTTGAAATACTAGGATATTTCTTCTTTTCAGCTTGCTGACCTCCCTGAGTTGGAGCTTGCTCCTATCAAGGGATATCCTCCTGAGATCTCTCAGGATGATGGAGAATTGATTCCTCTACCAGAGACCTTTACCCAAAAGCGTAAAGCTCCGACAGCTTCTATTGGCATAAAGCAGGTGCCCATAGTGAAGAAGTAACTTTCCTCACAAGCTCTCTGTATTTTATTTCTTAATTCCTTCTGAGGTGTAACACTCTTTGTTCTATTACCTCCTCAGAGCTAAACAGCTCACCAAGGGCAAGGGGAAAGGAGGCTCGTCGAAGCCCCTGCGCTAGTCAAAGCTGAATTGGACTTCTCCTGCCACAACACCTCCGACTCCTGCCCCTCAGCCTTCTACAACGCTGGAGATTACTCTGTCTCCAACCATCGCAGAAGATCCGGCTCCTCATTCCGAGCCAGCGGACCTTGGTTCGCAGACCAACGTCACCATGGGTGACTCATCATTCGATAAGGGTGAACCCTCTACGGGTAATGATCCCTCGGCAGAGGTCTTCGCTGAAAACCTTCTCAACAATATGGGTCTTGCCAAACTTGGCATTACTCGGAAATCAATGGAGGAGATCCAATGGCTAGCCAAGCAATTCTTGGAAAGCCGAAACATTACTACCGAGGAGGAGGCACAAGAAGCGGAGGACGTCAAGTACTCCGAACTCCTTGAGCAGATCTGTCTTCACGACGAGAGGCTGAGAGCCGGTGTGCTTCTGCCACCACCAGTAATCCCACTCACCGTCACCGAGAAGGTTACTACTAAAGTGAACATGATCCTGAGCAATCTCACTCATGAACAACATGTAAGTCAGAATCCCAACTCACTTTTTCCTTATGCTATTTTATATCATATCCTCTAGCCCCCAAGCATGAAGTTGGATAGACAATCCAGATTTATGCTTTCATAGGATGCCAAAGAATGAAATAGTGTAGCCCCCAAGGCTCGTGCTGATATTAGTTAAAATATTAGCCTAAGTCTTTAGTAGACTTCTGCATCTGGGTATTGTGACTTATAGAAATTTAATTCATATAACCAGGAATTGTTGAAGAATATCTGCAACAAGCGGAGAGTGAGCAGAGCTCTCCGGCTTGAAGATGCTCAGTTAAAAGTGTCTAGGGATGAGGCTAAAGGTAAACATTTCAGTCCTTAACCTTGCTCTTTATTTCATAGTTGAATTATTTATTCAACCGTTGTTCTTTTTGCTTACAGCATTGGTCAAACAATCATGTGCTATGATTGAAGAAGCCAAGAATCTGAAGACCCTAAAGGTGGAGAACACCGACTTACGTCGGGAGCTGGACAAATTGAAGGCGGATCATGAGCGGAGCATTGCTCAAGTCCTCGAATCCTCTTCTATGGCCACCGAAGAACGTGATCGCCGGATCGCGACCCAGGATCAAAAGATCTTGGATATCAATGATGCTTTCTTCAGAGAGAGCGACATGTCCAAAGCACTCCGGGCTGAACTCTAGAGCCTTAGGGCAGAGAAGTCCAAATTTGACGATGTCATCTTCGGTATGTTTCCCTCTTTCTGAATTTCTGCTTTTTCTGACTCTAGGAGTTCGGATATATTTACTAACCTTTTCTTATACGCGCAAGTCCTCTGAACTTACTAGACTCTGCCTCCACCGAGTCTCGCACCAGCCGGCTCTCACAAGTCGGCGATTTGCTTCACGATTTCCGCCAATCATTGGAGGATATTGGCGAAGTACTCAAGGTTCCGAACATGCACAAAATGTCTGGCTTTGAGGTGTGAGACAATGCCAAGGAGATGCCCAGCTCATCCAGGACTAGAACATGTCATATGTGTGAACCGCTGCACAGAACGCTCTCACCATGTTTATGAGCCACCATGGAAACATGGAAATCTGGCAAGTAAATAGAGCGTACTGTAAAGTGGATGAAGACGGACAGGAGCCGAACATCAAGGCCATCATGGATTCCTATGCCGGATACAGGTGTCATGTGGCTGATTTGACCAGCTATGATACTCCCTTCTTCACTCGCGTGGAGACGCCTCCTCCGTCTGCCGATGAAACAGCTGAAATCTCTGACGATGAACAAACCGTTTCGGATTTGAATGTCTCAGAGAGATATCAAGGCGAGGTCGATGTCTCCAGTGATCCAATAACTCCTACCTCTTCCCCTGCATCATAGAGCATCAGAACAAACTTTGCATTATTCTGAAAACAATTCGTTGTAAGGAAGTAGTCTAATACTTTTGCTTGTGCTAAGATTTGCTACTTCTATTTAGCACTTTTGGCTTTACTTTTATGTGCCTGAAATATTTTCATCAGCACTGATGTTTTTGTCTATACTTATCGTTTATCTGGCTTTCTGCCTTGTCCCTTTCATGTGCTGGCTAACCTTCAACACGGAAACTTTGCCGAGCAACAGAGCTCAATTGCTAAACCAGTTTAAACTCGGAAACAAAGACGGCTTCTAGTACCAACAATTCACTACTCGGAAAATGCCAACATCCAGCAATCAGATAAATAACCAAAGTACAAACTTAAAAAATTTAGATTTATACCCAAAGGTAGTATTTTTAGAATCAGAAATCTTAACAAGAACAAGCATGAGCATAAAGTACTTTCAAGTATTCTGGGATTTTTGATTGTGACATGATCATTCAGAAATAAGATGGCAATATAAAATTTCGCAGAAAAATTTGAGGCAACCAATACTTTATTTCTCATTGAACATGTACACATATATGATTACAAAGAAAGATAAATTAAGAATAAAAGGGACGTAGATAAGCAATATTCCACGGTCTGTCTAATTCTTCCGGGTCTGTACTGCCTCTAGCTCTCTTTCTTTTCTTAGTAGCAGGTATTTCTTTGATTAGCCACATATCAGTTAGATAGTAAGAACCATTGTGTAATACTTGTCTAACTAAAAAGGGCCCTTCCCATACTAGGGAAAGTTTGTGCTTTCTTTTCAGCACAAGCCGAAGAACCAAATCTCCTTTATTGAAAGACCGGTTTCTGACTCTCTAGCTATGCTACTTGCCTAACTTCTGCTGATAGGCTATTGATCTCATCTCAGCAATGACGCAAACTTGTTCAATTAAATCGAGATCATTTTGTCGAGAATTTTCAGCGTCCTCTTCAATATACGAAGCAACTCAGGAAGTAGTGTGAATCAAATCACTAGGAAGAACTGCTTCTACAACATAGACCAAGAAGAAAGGTGAGTATCTGGTTGACCTGTTTGGAGTTGTTCGTAAACTCCATATCACAGAAGGTAATTCCTCTGCCTCAGCCCCCGCAACACGTCGTAGTGGCACTTTGAGTCATGGTTTTAGGCCATGTAGGATTAAACCATTTGCTCTTTCGACTTATCCATTAGCGTATGGATGTGCGACTGACGCAGTGTTGATGGCTCAAAATGTAGAGCTCGTTGGGAACCCCAAGAGGAAGGTATGATGAGCACAGTAGCAAGTTTTCCCTCAGTTATGAAACCAAGGTTATCGAACCAGTAGGAGCAAGAAAACACCTCCAAGGTGTTGTTTCTAACTTGGAATCCTGCACAACACAACCACAGAACTTTGCCCCCAACTTACAGTGAGGTTGTCAATCTCACCGGTTTTGCCAAAAACAAAGGATTAAACGTATTGTGTGGAAGATAGTAATTGCTTGCAGAAAGTAAATAGTGAATAGTAAATAGTAGATTGTAGATTGATGGTAAAAGAATTAACCGGGGTTCATAGTTCACTAGTGGTGATTCTCCTTAAGATAGATGACATGTCGGGTGAACAAATTACAACGGGGCAATTGACAAACATCGAGAAAGCATACATGCATATACTAATCATCTTGACTCCTATGAGATTCGATTGGGCATTACAACATTACACATAGACCATAATCCAACTTCATCTATGACTAATAATCCACCTTTAGGTTATCATCCGAACCCCCTCCAGTATTAAGTTGCAAGCAACAGATAATTGCATCAAGCAAAGTGTGTAAAGTAAACAATATGATTGTTCTATGAACAAAGGATTGTTGTTTTCTCCCTAGTAGCAACAGCACATCTAGTACCTTAGAGATTTCTGTCACTTCCCCATATTACCAGAGGCATGAACCCACTATCGAGCATAAATACTAACTATTGGAGTTGCTAGCGTCTACTTGGCCAAGATAGCTACTAACAACGGAAAGCATGCAAGATCACAAATAACAAAGACATGATAGAATCAATAATCAATCTGAAATAGCATCTCAATATCCATCGGATCCCCGCAAACACAGCATGCAGGATTACAAATAGATGATCTTGATCATGAACGAAGCTCACAAGATCTAAACATGATAGCTCAAAGGAGGAGAACCAACCATCAAGATACTACATGGACCCATAGTCCAGGGATGAACTACTCATGCATCACACTGGAGGCAGGCATGGTGATGAAGAAGGCCTGCAGGGTGATCTCTCCCCTCCGGCAGGGTGTCGGGAAGAGCTTCAGATCCCTCCCGATCTAGGGATGGAGATGGTTGCGGCTATAGACTCTTTCATGGAATTTTGATCAGGTCCTTCGGGTTTTCGTCCCGAGGGGTCTTTATAGGCGGAAGGGCTAGGTCGGTGGAGCACCAGGGGGGCCACACCTGGTGGTGGCGCGGCTAGGGCTGGCCGTGCCACCCTAGGGTGTGGCCGCCCTGGTTCCTCGCTTCGCGTAAAATATTGACTTTGGCTTTTGTCCGGTCCAATTCCGAAAATATTTCCTTACTAGCTTTTCTGAAACCAAAAACAGCAGAAAACAGGCAACTGGCACTCTGGCATCTTGTTAATAGGTTAGTTCCAGAAAATATGTAAAAATACTCCAAAGTGTGGACAAAACATAAGAAAGTAGATATAAAACAAGCTTAACTCCTGCTCGTCCTCGAGTAGGTAAGTGATAAAAAGAAGAATAATTTTTGAGGTGACATGCACCATCACAATATTGATCAAGTTATTTATAAAACATTGATAGTTGGGATCATAGTATTTCAACATAGCATGAAAGATATAGTTCTAAGAATAAGACATAGCAACTATGTTGAACATAAAAAGGTAGAAAAAAAAGATTCATGAATAACAATACTTTGAAAGATGTTTGTTTGTTTCACATATAGAAAACATAGTGAGAATGGTATTTTGCTTGTCCCTCATAGTGTAGTGAAACATAAATGCATAGGACACCTTCAAAGTTCATAAGGGTGACTAGATACAAATAGTTTAAGAACAAGAAATATCAAAGTTATGAATCAATCAACAAGTTTTGGGACAATGCACATTAAACTTAGAATGACCACTATGCTCTCTTAATAGGTGCATAAAGATAGAAGATGGAGACTCAACATAAAAGTAAAAGAAAGGCCCTTCATAGAAGGAAGCAGGGATTCAAGTCTCATAAAGGGCTTCCAAAAATTATGGTACTTATTAGCTTTCAACTCTCATTGACTCTATCATAAGCATATTTAGGTGATTAAGGTTAAAGTGAACAAATATGAGGATATGCTTGACAGGTTATAAGCTGAAAATCTCACGCTCCTTACTTACAAAGACTGTTCCTCATGCTACTCAAGTTTAGTCACAAGTAAGTTCTTGTCATTGTAGGTACATGTGTATCATAGAGAACCGCCAACGGGGTACCCCTTGCCTGATGATACGGAAGAATCCCCATATCAAAATGACAAGGCAAACAGACAATGTGCATCTCAGCAATCCTTTTATTTCCTATTTGCATAGGCTTCTTTTTTTTATTTTTTTTCCTATTTGAATAGGCTTCTTTTTTTATAAAGAAGATGCTTCATAGGTTGCTCACTATGGTTACGCTACAGGTTTCCACCATTATTAGGCATGGCTTAGACCAGCCGCCCAGGCATTTCTCTAACACATATACGAACTCCATGAGCTTTCATTTCACACCGCCTGGATCCATAAGCAAAAGAACATGATATCAACTAAATAAAGTGCAATATTGAAAGCGTTCCCCATGATAACATGGTTCTGATAATTCACAACTTACAAAACACAAGCACATACACAACGTAGATGGGCACAATGGTTCTAGTTTACTAAGTGCAAGAAAAGTAAAGTGTGCCATCTAGTTCGTGAGAGCTTTAATCACTAGTTTATTTAATTCGGAAGGTAGATAAAAACATGAATATAGTTGGAATAGCAAATGCTAATAGGTAGGTATAGTGGAATCTTTGGAATAACTTGGTTTTATATGGAGTTGGATGCATGAGTGGAACTCATACTTGGCATGGAGGCTAGCAAAATACTGGGAGTGACCAACTAAGAGAGCAATAATGGCCATAATCATGCAAAGCGACAAAACATTATTAATTAAAGCATCAAGTGATATTACAAGTTGAAAACTAAATGATCATAGTGGCGATGGTGACTTGGTATAGTATTTACATGGTGTGAGCATGCGCCAAGTCAACCCAAATAAAGCATTAAAGGAGAATACCACAATACTATGCTTTTATATGTTAAAACAACACATGATTCTTTCAAAGCACATTAAGCAATCTCAATTGTTTGTAACAAGTCATGCTACAACAAATAATTACTAAGTATAAAGCCAAAACAATATCAAGCATGACATGACAAAGCCTAGGCCACAGTCAAAAAGAAACTCCTTTTATACCACTTATAAGCATGGACTTTCCTACTCTTTTCCAATCCAAACTAACTTATTTGAAAACTAATGTATGAATACGGGGCTCCAACAAATTTATTCAAGCAAACTAAGCAAACTAAAGCCGACAACAAAAATGAATATGCTCCAAGAACAACACAATTATGCATGAAACAATAAAAATGAAGTGTTTGGAAGAAAACCTGAGATTTTTATTGATGAAGAAGGGGATGCCTTGGGCATCCCCAAGCTTTGACGCTTGTACTTCTTGAATATTTCTTGGGGTTACACGGGTGGCATCCCCAAGCTTGAGCTTTTTTCCATACTTCATCTCATCACACTATTCTTCCCTACACTTAAAAATTTCCTTCATACAAAACTTCACATAATTTTCATTAGCAACATTAGTGTACTCAAGATAATAAGTCTTTAGGTTCAGTTTCAACACAAGTAAAACTTTCAATTAAACACAAGCTACTGTAGAACTTCCTTTAAAAAGTTCAAGTGATCAAAGAGAACTCAACGATAAAGAGATTAAGAGGCAAATGCAAATAACAGCAGAAATCTGTCAAAATAGACTAGAAGATAAAAACCAATTTTTTCGAAGACCTTCTGTTGCTCAAATCGAAAAGTGTTGAACTAACAAAAGTAGATAACAACCTTGGGAAAAAGCACAAAAAACGACAAGTCAATCTGACGTACATAGATTTTTCATGAATTTTTACAGTGAAGGACAAAAATGTGTTTCGGGACAGCAACTTTCCCAAGTCTTACTTCTCTCTCATTAGACGTTACTCTTGGCACAAAAACACACAAAAAGCATAAAGAGAGGTTATTATAGAGGTAATAACTTCCAAGACTCAACAAAAGATTTCTAACGAAATTTGGGTTATCTCCCAATAAGTGCTTGTCTTTAATGCCTTTGAGCTAGGCATAAGAAGCAAGAATCAACTAATTCTCAAATGAAGAAGGACTAAGAGAAAATTTTGTTTTAATAGGAGAGGCAAAAGGAATCTTCTCACTCTTTTTAGGAAAGTGTTATATACCTTTCTTGAGTGGGAATTACTATTTAATGGTTCCTTCTTTCATATCAATAATGGCATCAACAGTTCTAAGAAAAGGTCTTCCCAAAATAATAGGACAAGAAGCATTGCATTCAACATCCACAACATAGAAATCAACGGGGACATAGGCATTGTTAACCATAATAAGAACATCATTAACACTCCCCATGAGTTTCTTTTTAGCATTATCATCAAGTTGGACATTTAAATAACAATCTTCCAATGGTGGCAAATCAAGCATTTCATAAATCTTTCTAGGCATAATAGAAACACTACTATCAAGGTCACATAAAGCTTTGAGATTAAAATCATTCACTTTCATATTAATGATGGGTTCCCATCCATCTTCTACTTTCATAGGAATAGAAGCTTTATGTTTCATCTTTTCTTCTTTAATTTTTAGGAGAGCATCAGTAATGTGTTTTGTAAATGCCATATTCATAGAACTAGCATTAGGACTTTTAGCAAGCTTTTGTAGGAACATAATTACTTCAAAGATATTGCAACCATCAAAATCAAAATCATAATTATCATCTAAAGTAGTAGAGCTATTGTTTCCCATATGTTGAAGGATTTCTGCATTTTTATTAGAGAAGGTTCCATTGGTTTTAGGCATTGTTCTAAAAGGAATGGGGACTTCATGTGGTTTGCCAGCATCAACATTAGTGGTAGTGATAGTACAAATACTACTCTTTCTAGCAATTTCATCCTCTCTTTCCCACTTAGCATGCAATTCAGCTAGCAGTCTAACATTTTCATCAATTCTAACTTGTATGGCATTAGTAGCAGCAAAGGGATTTTCAATAGTTTCAGGTTTAGCAGCCATTTTATTCAAAGAAGATTGTGCTTCAGACAATGATGCTATATTTCTTTCAGCATTAGAGAGTTTTTCTTCCATAGTTTTATTGAAGGCAGTTTGTTTACTAAAAAAATGTTTAAGCATGACTTCAAGTTTAGAGGGTGCATTCCTATTATTGTTGTAGGAATTTCCATAAGCATTACCATTATTCGGAGGATAAGGCCTATAACTATTGTTACCAAAATTATTCCTATAGGCATTGTTGCTAATATTGTTATTTCTAATAAAGTTCACATCAAGTTGCTCTTCTTGAGCAACCAAAGAGGCTAAGGGAACATGATTTGGATCAATATGAGCTTTCCCATTAACAAGCATAGACATAATAACATCAATTTTATCACTCAAGGAGGAGGTTTCTTCAAAAGAATTTACCTTCTTACCTTGTGGAGCTCTCTCAGTGTGCCATTCAGAATAGTTAACCATCATATTATCCAGAAGCTTTGTTGCAGCCCCCAAAGTAATGGTCATAAAGGTACCTCTAGCAGCAGAATCTGGCAGGTTTCTTGAAGAATAATTCAGTCCTACATAAAAGTTTTGGATAATCATCCAAGTAGTCAGTCCATGAGTGGGACAATTCTTTACCAAATACTTCATTCTTTCCCAAGCTTGAGCAACATGTTCATTATCAGATTGTTTAAATTTCATTATTTCACTTCTCACAGATATAATCTTAGCAGGAGGATAGTATTTTCCAATGACAGCATCTTTGCATTTAGTCCAATAATCAATACTATTTCTAGTTAGGGATAGCAACCATTCTTTACCTTTTCCTCTCAAAGAGAAAGGAAACAATTTAAGCTTAATTATATCTCCATCTATATCCCTATGTTTTTGCATCTCACAAAGTTCAACAAAGTTATTAAGGTGAGCATCAACATCTTCAGTACCAACACCAGAGAATTGTTCTTTCATAACAGGATTGAGCAAAGCATGTTTAATTTCAAAGAAAGTAGCTCCAGGAACAGGTGGAGCAATAGGTGTGCACATGAAATCATTGTTGTTGGTGCTAGTGAAGTCACACAACTTACTGTTTTCAAGAGTAGATTTTTTGTGTGTTTTTAATAAAGGAAGCAAACTAGAACAACTAATTTCTTTTTGTGTTTTTAATAAAGGAAACAAGCAAACAAAGCAGAGATAAACTAAGCAAAACAAATAAAACAAAGTAAAGACATTGGTTATGTGGGACTCCCCTTGTGAAGATGTCCTTGACTCCCCGGCAACAGTGCCAGAAAAAGTGCTTGATGGCTCAAAATGTAGAGCTCATTGGGAACCCCAAGAGGTAGGTATGATGAGCACAGTAGCAAGTTTTCCCTCAGTTATGAAACCAAGGTTATTGAACCAGTAGGAGCAAGGAAACACCAGGTGTTGTTTCCAACTTGGAATCCTGCACAACACAACCACAAAACTTTGCCCCCAACTTAGAGTGAGGTTGTCAATCTCACCGGTTTTGCTGAAAAGAAAGAATTAAACGTATTGTGTGGAGGATAGTAATTGCTTGCAGAAAGTAAATAGTGAACAGTAAATAGTAGATTCTAGAAAATAAACTAGTGGTGATTCTCCTTAAGATAGATGACATGTTGGGTGAACAAATTATAGTGGGGAAATTGACAAACATCGAGAAAGCATACATGGATATACTAATCATCTTGACTCCTATGAGATTTGATTGGGCATTACAACATTATACATAGACCGTAATCCAACTACATCTATGAATAATAACCCACCTTCAGGTTATCATCCGAACCACCTCTAGTATTAAGTTGCAAGAAACAGATAATTGCATTAAGCACAATGTGTAAAGTAAATAATACGATTGTTCTATGAACAAAGGATTGTTATTTTCTCCCTACTAGCAACAGCACATCTAATACCTTAGAGATTTCTATCACTTTCCCAGATTACTAGAGGCATGAACCCACTATCGAGCATAAATACTCCCTCTTGGAGGTGCTACCATCTACTTGGCCAGGATAGCTACTAACAACTAAAAGCATGCAAGATCACAAATAACAAAGACATGATGAATCAATAATCAATTTGAAATAGCATCTCAATATCCATCGAATCCCCGCAAACACAACATGTAGGATTACAAATAGATGATCTTGATCATGAATGGAGCTCACAAGATATAAACATGATAGCTCAAAGGAGGAGAACCAACCATCTAGCTACTACATGTTGGGTGAACAAATTGCAGCGGGGCAATTGACAAACATCGAGAAAGCATACACCCACATACTACTCATTTTGACTCCTTTGATATTCGATTGGGCATTAAAACATTATACATAGACCTCCATCCAACTACATCTATGACTAATAATCCACCTTCAGGTTATCATTCGAACCCCCTCTAGTATTAAGTTGCAAGCAACGGATAATTGCATTACGAATTGCGTGTAAAGTAAAAAATACGATTGTTCTATGAAGAAAGGATTGTTGTTTTCTCCCAAGTAGCAACAACACATCTAGTACCTTAGAGAGTTCTGTCACTTCCCCAGATTACCAAAGGCATGAACCAACTATCGAGCATAAATACTAACTCTTGGAGTTGCTAGCATCTACTTCGCCAAGATAGCAACTAACAACGGAAAGCATGCAAGATCACAAATAACAAAGACATGATAGAATCAATAATCAATCTAAAATAGCATCTCAATATCCATCGGATCCCCACAAACACAACATGCAGAATTACAAATAGATGATCTTGATCATGAACGGAGCTCACAAGATCTAAACATGAAAGCACAAAGGAGGAGAACCAGCCATCTAGCTAGTACATGGAACCGTAGTCCAGAGATGAACTACTCACGCATCACACCAGAGGCTTGCATGATGATGTATATGCTTGGAACATCAAAAATTATAAGAAAGTAGATAAAACCAAGCATGAATCATATGAAAAGTACTCCAACGCTATCAATGGTTGGAAGCATATCCATAATTTTTGATGTTCCATGCTTGGTTTTATCTACTTTCTTGTGTTTTATATACTTTCTTGTGTTTTATCAACCGGAGAGGGGAATTCACCCTAGAGGCCTTCTTCATCATCATGCAAGCCTCCGGTGTGATGCGTGAGTAGTTCATCTCTGGACTACGGGTCCATGTAGTAGCTAGATGGCTGGTTCTCCTCCTTTGTGCTTTCATGTTTAGATCTTGTGAGCTCCGTTCATGATCAAGATCATCTATTTGTAATTCTGCATGTTGTGTTTGCGGGGATCCGATGGATATTGAGATGCTATTTCAGATTGATTATTGATTCTATCATGTCTTTGTTATTTGTGATCTTGCATGCTTTCCGTTGTTAGTAGCTATCTTGGCCAAGTAGATGCTAGCAACTCCAAGAGTTAGTATTTATGCTCGATAGTGGGTTCATGCCTTTGGTAATCTGGGGAAGTGACAGAACTCTCTAAGTTACTAGATGTGTTGTTGCTACTTGGGAGAAAACAATAATCCTTTGTTCATAGAACAATCGTATTGTTTACTTTACACGCAATTCGTAATGCAATTATCCGTTGCTTGCAACTTAATACTAGAGGGGGTTCGGATGATAACCTGAAGGTGGATTATTAGTCATAGATGTAGTTGGATGGCGGTCTATGTATAATGTTGTAATGCGCAATCGAATATCAAAGGAGTCAAAATGAGTAGTATGTGGGTGTATGCTTTCTCGATGTTTGTCAATTGCCCCGCTGTAATTTGTTCACCCAACATGTTATCTATCTTAAGGAGAGCCACCTCTAGTGAACTATGGACCCCGGTCCTTTCTTGTACTATCAATCTATAATCAAGTGTTTACTGCTTTATGTTTACTTTCTGCAAACTATTACTTTCTTCCACTCGATACGTTTAATCCTTTGTTTTCAGCAAAATCGGTGAGATTGACAACCTACTGGCAAGTTGGGTGCAAAGTTCTGTGGTTGTGTTGTGCAGTTCTCCATGTTGCTACTAGCACCGGTAGTGCGCCCTGCCAAGGCTCAGCTAGCAACACCTTTGGGGTGTTTCCTTGCTCCTACTGGATTGATAACCTTGGTTTCGTACTGAGGGAAAACTTGCTGCTGTGCTCATCATACCTTCCTCTTGGGGTTCCCCAACGAGCTCGATATATTTTGGGCCATCACAGACCATTGAAAATAAGAACTATAGTAGGAACTAATTTTTCTGTGTTTTTGATAAAGAAATAAGCAAACAAAGCAGAAAGTAAACTAAGCAAAACAAAAAAAACAAAGTAAAGAGATTGGTTATGAGGGACTCCCCTTGTGAGATGTCCTTGACTCCCCGGCAACGACGCCAGAAAAATAGCTTGATGGCCCAAAATATATCGAGCTCGTTGGGGAACCCCAAGAGGAAGGTATGATGAGCACAACAGCAAGTTTCCCTCAGTATGATACCAAGGTTTAATCGAACCAGTAGGAGCAAGGAAATACCCCAAAGGTGTTGCTAGATGAACTTTGGCAGGGCGCACTACCGGTGCCGGCAGCAACGTGGAGACCTGCACAACTCAACCACAGAACTCTGTCCCCAACTTGCGATGAGGTTGTCAATCTCACCGGTTTTTCTGAAAACAAAGGATTAAACGTATCGAGTGGAAGAAAGTAATGGTTTGCAGAAAGCAAACACAAAGCAGTAAACAGTCAATCTCACCGGTCAATTGTAGATTGATAGTAAAAGAAAGGACCGGGGTCCATAGTTCACGAGAGGTGGCTCTCCTTAAGATAGATAACATGTTGGGTGAACAAATTACACCGGGGCAATTGACAAACATCGAGAAAGCATACAAGCATATACTACTCATCTTGACTCCTTTGAGATTCGATTGGGCATTACAACATTATACATAGACCGCCATCCAACTACATCTATGCCTAATAATCCACCTTTAGGTTATCATCCGAACCCCCTCCAATATTAAGTTGCAAGAAATGGATAATTGCATTACGAATTGCGTGTAAAGTAAACAATACGATTGTTCTATGAACAAAGGATTGTTGTTTTCTCCCTAGTAGCAACATCACATCTAGTACCTTAGAGATTTCTGTCACTTCCCTAGATTACTAAAGGCATGAACCCACTATCGAGCATAAATACTAATTCTTGGAGTTGCTAGCATCTAGTTGGCCAAGATAGCTACTAACAATGGAAAGCATGCAAGATCACAAATAACAATGACATGATAGAATCAATAATCAATCTGAAATAGCATCTCAATATCCATCGGATCCCCGCAAACACAACATGCAGAATTACAAATAGGTGATCTTGATCATGAACGGAGCTCACAAGAACTAAACATGAAAGCAGAAAGGAGGAGAACCAGCCATCTAGCTACTACATGGACCCCTAGTCCAGAGATGAACTACTCACGCATAAAACCGGAGGCTTGCATTATGATGAAGAAGGCATCTAGGGTGAATTCCCCTCTCTGGCATGGTGCCGGGAAGAGCTTTAGATCCCTCCCGATCTAGGGATGGAGATGACGGCGGCTATAGACTCTTTCGTGGAATTTTGATCGGGTACTTAGGGTTTCTGTATCAGAGGCACCTTATAGGCGGAAGGAGAGGCCGAGGGGGTGCCTGCGGCGGCCAGGCCACCCCCTGGCACGGGCCAGGCCTGGCCGCGCAGCCAGGTGCTGTGGCCGGGCCCCAGCCCCTCGCCGTCTCGTATTCTAGCTCCAGGTGTCCCTCGGTGAAAAACTGACTTTGGCTTTTGTCCCGTCCAATTCCGAGAATATTCATTTTCTGACTTTCCTGGAACCAAAAACAGTAGAAAACAGGCAGCTGGCACTGTGGCTCTTGTTAATAGGTTAGTCTAAGAAAGCATATGAAAAGTACTCCAAAGTGTGGACAAAACACAAGAAAGTAGATAAAACCAAGCATGGAACATCAAACATTATGGATACGTTTGCAACATATCACACCCTAGGGTGTGGACGCTCTGGTTCCGCTCTTCTTCTCCCCTCTGGACTCCGTGTTGCATCAGATAAAATATTGAGTTTGGCTTTTGTCCGGTCCAATTCCGAGAATATTTCCTTACTAGTTTTTCTGAAACCAAAAATAGCAGAAAACAGGAAACTGGCACTGTGGCATCTTGTTAATAGGCTAGTTCCATGAAATGTGTAAAAATACTCCAATGTATGGGCAAAACATAAGAAAGTAGATATAAAACAAGCGTGGAACATCAAAAATCATAGATACATTTGCAACGTATCAAATGTTAAGCCGGATGTTTTGCTCACCGCAGAATTCGGCAAGCTCTCCCATAGAAAAGTTACTCCCATTGTCCGTGATAAGGCTGTGTGGATAACCATATCGGATTATGACATCCTCGACAAATCTTCTGGCTATTGCTCCATCACAACTAGTGATGGGTTTAGCCCCGATCCATTTTGTGAATTTATCCACCATCACTAAGAGATGTGTAAATCCACTTGGAGCCCGTTTAAACGGTCCTACCATGTCAAGCCCCCAGACCGCGAAAGGCCATGTTATAGCTATTGTTCGTAGCTGATCAGCCGGAACATGAGCTTATTTGGGGTACTTTTGGCAGCCTTTGCACGTCTTGACTAGCCGTTCGGCATCTGCCTTGGCTGTAAGCCAGGAAAAACTGTGTCGGAAAGCTCTTACCACTAAAGATTTGGCTGCAGCATGATGGCCGCGTTCTCCTTCGTGGATTTCTCGTAAGATTTCCACTCCTTCCGGAGATACACAATGCTAAAAGACCCCAGACACACTCCGTTTATAGATCTCACCATTAACTATAGTATAGGTTTTTGCTCGTCGGACGATCTGCTGGCTCAGAACCTTGTCTTCGGGTAATTTCCCATCTACCAAGAAATCAAGGTAGGGTTGAGTCCAGCTAGGAATTACAGCCAGAACTGCTAATAAAGGTGAGTCGGATTTGGTCAGATATTCCTCGTCTACTCCTTTTATAGAGGAAATTTTGAGGTGCTCTAAAAAAGCGCCATATGGGACCTTTTTTCGTGCAGAGCCTATTCGAGATGATGCATCTACTTCCTCAGTTTCTATTCGAGGGATGTGTTGAACTTCAAACCCTTCGAATGATTTAGATAGTTCATCCACGACAGCTCTATATGCTGCCATGTGCTTATTTGCATTGTAGATATCCAATACTTGGTGAGCCACAAGATCCGAATCTCCATAACACATTAAACGTTGGATGCTGATGTCCTTAGCAATCCAGATTCCATGCAGTAATGCTTCATATTTGGCAATGTTATTCATCGCCGTGAAGTGGATCTGTAATGCATAGAAAAGTTTATCTCCTTGGGGTGATTTGAGCACCACGCCAGCCCCCGAGCGCCTTAGACCCGTCAAAGTGTTAGGTCTAGTATTCCAACTCTGGGAGGGTCATGTTTTCCGTTGTCTCTGTCTAATCAGCGACAAAGTTAGTGAGGATTTGGGATTTGATTGTTCTACGAGGTTTCTACTCAATGTCGAAAGTTGAAAGCTCTATGCCCCATTTTGCGACGTGTCATGTAGCATCGTTGTTGTTGGTTATGTCGCTCATGGGAGCTATGCTCACCACGGTAATTGGATGTTCTTGAAAATAATGCCATAACTTACGGGATGCTAAAAACATACCGTAAGCCAGCTTTTGATAGTGTGGATACCGCTGCTTTGATTCAGTTAGGACTTCACTGGGATCATATGTCGGACGCTGCACCAGGTATTCCTGTTTTTCCTCTGGTCTCTCCACCACCATGACGACACTGATGACTCTATTTGTCGCAGCGAGATAGAGCAACATCGGTTCCCATGGTTCTGGTGCTACAACGATAGGAGCAGATGAGAGTACTGCTTTCAGGTCTTGTAGTGCAGCTTTAGCTTCGTCGGTCCAAATGAACTTTTTGGTCTTTTTCAGGAGCTTGTAGAGTGGTGCGGCTCTTTCACCGAGCCGGCTTACAAACCGACTGACTGCAAAAATGCAACCAGTTAGTCTTTTAACATCCTTCAAGCGAGTCGACCTGGAAATATTGAGTATAGCCTTGATTTTATCTCGGTTCACCTCTATGCCTCTTTGAGACACGATGAAACCTAACAATTTCCCGGCTGGTATTCCAATGAAACACTTCTTGGGGTTAAGCATTATGTTGTATTTGCGTAGATTGGCGAATGTTTTCTCCAAGTCAGAAATTAAGGTTTCCTTCTTTTTGGACATCACCGCAATGTCGTCCACATATGCATATACATTGCGTCCGATTTGATCATGGAGGCAACGCTGCATAGTGCGGTAATACGTAGCTCCTGCGTACTTGAGCCCAAAGGTCATCGTAATGAAACAGAAGGTTCCGAAGGGGGTTATGAATGAAGTTTTGACTTTGTCTGATTCCTGCATCCGAATTTGGTGATAGCCAAAATATGTGTCGAGAAAACATAGGAGTTCCGAGCTAGCCGTAGAATCGATAACTTGATCAATTCTAGGCAGAGTGAATGGATCTTTGGGACAAGCCTTGTTCAAGGCAGTATAATCAACACACATCCTTAAATCAGTGGTGTCCTTTTTAGGGACCATAACAGGATTGGCGGACCATTTACTGTGGATGACCTCTTCTATGAATTCGGCTAACTCGAGTCGGGCTAGTTCCTTAGCTATTGCTTTTCACTTTTCATCACCGAAACATCATAAGGATTGTTTGACGGGTTTAGCATTCGGGTGTACATTTAGAGAGTGCTCGACAAGTTCCATAGGTACTCCGGTCATGTCAGGTGGTTGCCACGCGAAGATTTCTTGATTTGCTTGGAGGAACTTAACGAGCACGCTTTCCTATGCGCTATCTAGGCCTACACCTATATGGGTCACCTTGGAGGGGTCATCGTCCTTCAACGGTGTCTTTTCGTCTCTTCCGATGCCTTAAACTCTAGAGTCAGCTTTGTCACCTCCTTCTTTGTCGCGGGCATCTCGGACAGATCAATGGTCTTCTTGATCTCCTAGTACTCCTAGGCGTGCAGCACGGCTTCGGCAAACGCGGCATTTTCGTCCTCGCACTCTCGCTCCTTCTTCGGCTCTCCCCTAATGGTGATCACGGCTTTGGGACCTGGAATTTTCATCATATTGTAAATGTAACACAGACGAGCCATAAAATCCTAGTAAGCTGGATGTCTGAATATAGCATGGTACGCACTCTTGAATGGGACCACTTCGAAGGAAAGTGCCTCCGTCTGATAGTTCTTTGGAGCTCCAAAGGTAACATCCAAAGTGATCTCTCCTAGGTAATTTGCTTGTCTTCCTAGGACAACTCCGTGAAAGATCATAGAGTTGTGATTCAGCTGTGTCTCCGAGATCTTCATCCGGCGCAGCGTTTCGACACACAGAATATTGATGTTGTTGCTGCCATCCATGAGAGTCTTGGAGAAACCATAGTCTTCAATAAGTGGATTGACGACTAAGGCATATTTTCCTCGCCTGTGCAACTTAGGCGGATGATCAGCACGGTCAAACGTGATTGCCACTTCCGACCAATCCAAGAATTGTGGGATAGCCGGAACAGTTGCATTGAGCTCATGCAGAACTGCTTTCTTGACCTTAGCTGGTTGAGATCCAAGGAAAGTGACTTAAGTGTATTTCTTTGTTGGGAAGGTCTTCTTTCCATCCGGCTTTGGATTTGAAGGGTCAGCTTCCTCCATGTCCGAATCTTCCTTGGTCTCCTACTCTTTTTCGGGATTCTTCTTTCCCTTCTTCCATTTAGCCCTGTAGCCAGTGGTATCGTCTTTCTTGATGTCGTCATTGAAACGACACTCGGTAGTTGTGTGAGACGAGCCCCAACTAGCATCTAAGTGATGCACACATGGGTTGTTGTCAATGTCGGCCCAGGAATAGGTTTTGTCGGGTTGTTGGTCTCCTCTACCCTAGACTCTTGAAGTCCAACGACCGCGTCCGCAGCCACCGCCGCGCCCTCCTCGTCCTCTAGACCCGAAAGTAGCAGTGACCACTGCCGTTTCCATGTTGGGCTTTTCTTCGGAGGTATTCTTGCGCTTTTGAGCTTGTTGCTTTGGTTGTTTTACTGACTGTGGCAGAGCTAGGGCATTTTAGTAATCCCTCTGTGTCGTCATCCGTGTCTGCATACTTGCTCGTTGTTTCTATCATCTCTCCCAAATCAGTGATCTTGTCGCACTTTAAGCGGTGACATAGTAAACCAATTGGGAGGCCTGCAATGAAAGCTTCAATCGCAGTTTGATAATTTACTCCTTCATAGGAGTTCTTGGTGTCGATCCATCATCCGAGGTAATCTCGGCAAGTTTCTCCGGCTTTCTGGGTGCAACGCTATAGGTCTCCTACCGTACAGGGACTCCGATATGTGCCTTCAAAATTCCGAAAGAACGCGCTTTGCATGTCATACCAGTTCTGGATGGTATTCTCCGGAAGTTCATTGAGCCATGATCATTCCATCTTCCACAACATAAGTGTCGAGGGGGTAACCTCGGCAATGCCCATGATGATGGACTTGGGGTTTCACGAAAAAGAGAACGTTGGGGATTTTGTCAGATGTCAGGAAAACGATGAAGACAAAGTCGCCTAAATATTGGGAAAACACACTATTACAAGTTGTCCTCTAGATTTCGGTACCCTCGCTTGGGCTTCTCCCGTCCTATATATAATAGGCCGGGTCGCAAATCTATATGCGGATAGGTTTCAGATGAGCGTGATTACAATACTAACATAATGTAGGTTCATGGTTTCTTTCCTAATACAATCAAAGTCTTTGTTGGTTGCTTCCCTGGGCTGTTATCTAGAATCTTCATGGGTCGTAGGCCTTTTACCCAATGTAGGGTAGACAATTATAAGCATATGAGTTATCATACCTATGTCAGTAGCCCCCGAGACTGTACCTGAACCGCAGTTTCAGGTTGAATCTCAAAGTTTCTTTTTCCTTTACTTTATTACTTTTTGTGCTTTGTAGGGATTTGGTACAATGAGTCTGATGCTTCCGATGGATCGGGAATCAGTTAATTTCTCCTAGGCAAAAACAAGGTTGACCTACATTAAATTCAAGTCCCTAGGCTCGAATCCAAAATTTGTAACAGGCGTAATTCCGAATACTGAATTCTAGTTTTCTATTTTTATTGGGTACCCAATGCGTCTGTCGGTATTTTTCATCGTATCGTTGATACGGATTTTTTACTAGCAGAGCACATTCTTGTGCGATTACCAGGCCACATAGCACGAATCATGGGGTCTTACCTTCATGTTTCTGAACACGACATTCAGAATTTTTGTCGCTTCTGAGCGTGATCCGAGGTTTTTGGCTTTATTGGTGTTTGGCATACTGGGCCGCCAATCTTTCTAATTATATCAGATAGTTTTATTATTTTATACTATCTCCCGATGGGAGTAACACCTTTTTAAGGATACACTAGTGTAAAACTCAAAAGGTTTTTGCAATATACTTCATACACAACTGAATTTCTATCGGGTGCGCGCTAGCGCTCCCGATGGGAGTAGCCCTCGAGGCTATGTTCAGATGCCTGTATATGGACATAGGATCATAGTTGTTGTTAGCTTGATGGAAAGCGTTAACCTTTGGAATAAAAAGATTAAGGTACAAATAACTTATGTCTTTATATATAAGGCAAAAATCGACGGTACATTTTTCTTTGAGCGGATAGTTGTTAGCCTTTGTCCTGGACATCTTGGCTTAATAAGCTGAACTGTAACTCTTATCATATTGCAAATAATCTTATGCGTAAAAGCATCATAGTTGTGCTACGTTCCATGGAGTAATTTACTCCTGTCTTCTTATCTTGTAGTCGATATGCTCCTCCGGGAATAACTTCTGTGACGACATATGGTCCTTCCCATGGCGATTTTAGTTTTTTGTGACCATCCTACTTGAGGCGAAGAACTAGGTCCCCTATTGCGAAGGACCTAGGCCGCAATCTTCTGCTATGGTAATTGTGCAAGTTTTGCTGGTGCATGGTTGCTCTTTGGAGGGCTTCATATCGAGCTTCATCAAGCGCATCTATATCATCTTAAAGTTCTTCTCTTGATTCCTCTTCATTATATGCAGCTACTCTTGGTGATTCATGTGATACCTCAACTAGAAGCACGGCTTCCGCATCATGGACCAAAAAGAAAGGCGTCTCTTGTGTTGAATTATTTGGAGTTCTACATAAACTCCATAATACGGATGGCAATTCATCCACCCATGCTCCTTTTGCTCTGTCAAGTGGTGCCAGTAGTCTCTTTTTGAGTCCACCGGTAACCAGTCCATTGGCTTTTTCGACCTGTCCATTTGTTTGCGGGTGATCTACCGAAGCATAGCTTATTTTGATGCCCATCTCCTGGCAGTACTCCTTGAACTCATTGGAAGTGATGTTGGTCCCATTATCCATGATGATGCTATTCGGGCGCCAAACCAAATACTATGGATTTGATAAAATTCACAGCTGAAGTTCCATCTTGAGTGGTGACAGGCATTGCTTCAATCCATTTAGTAAATTTGTCGACTTCTACTAGCAGAAAGACGTGTCCTCCTGGTGATGATTTGTTAAGTTTTCCCACCATGTTGAGTCCCCACTGAGCGAAAGACCAAGCCAAGGGAATAGGATTCAGCTCAGCGGCGGGTGCTCCGGGCTTTGTTGCAAATCATTGACATGCCTCACATGTTTTGACAATGTCTTTTGCATCTTGTACTACAGTTAGCCAATAAAATCCTTCACTGAATGCTTTTGCAGCAATTGCTCGGCTACTAGCATGGTGACCACAAACTCCTTCATGTATATCTTTCAATATAATTTTCCCTTCTTCGGGTGTTACGCAACATTGCAACACACCCAAAATACTTCTTTTGTATAGTTCTCCTTTGATTATCCTGAAGGCCTCCGATCGTCGTCTGATTCGCCGGGCTTCTATCACATCCTCTGGTAGTTTTCCTTTAGTCATATATGCTATATAAGGTTGCATCCAGGCTGGTTCAATTAGCATGACCTCTTCAATTGCTTGTTCTTCTTCTTTGATGGCTTCTTCTATGTTCTTGGTTTCTGAAGGAGCCCCCAACTCTTTTTGCGGATGTTTCTTTCTCCCTATTTTTGGTGCTACAACCTCGAAGACTCTTTTCACTTTGATTGATCGCTCCACTATCTGTTCCCAAAAAACTCCTGGTGGTATTGGTAAACACAATGATCTGATGTTTGCTAAATTGTCAGCTTCCTCATTGCTTGTTCTTCCTATATGTGATACTTCACACCCATCAAATTGAGCCTCCATGATGCTATATAAGTCGCGATAAGCAATCATATTTTCGCTGACAGCATCACACTTGTTCATTGCCTGCTGTGCCACAAGATTGGAATTTCCGAAGATTTTTAGGTGAGTTGCACCACAATCTTTGGCCATTCGCATGCCATGCAACTGGGTCTCGTATTCTGCTTCGTTATTGGATGCGTTTGTAAATCTCATCCGAAGAATATAACACATTTTGTTGCCTTGAGGTGATATTAGTACAACTCGTGCTCCTGCTCCCTTCATACTTTTTGATCCATCAAAGTACATTGTCCAAGCACTAGAAAGGTCTGGTGGACCCGTACATTTCAACTCCGTCCACTCTATGATGAAATCTGGCAGAACTTGTGACTTAATTGCTTTGAGCTTCTCATAAGTGATATCCCAAAGGGATAATTCGATGCCCCATAGAGAAACACGCCCAGTTGCTTCTGGATTGTTGAGGATGCTTGACAAAGGCGCTTCGTTGACCATGATGATAGGGTGCTCGGAAAAATAGTGGCGTAGTTTTCGTGCTATCATAAATAACCCATATGCTAGTTTCTGGTAGTGTGGGTACCTTTGTTTAGATGGCGATAAAACCTCGCTCAGGAAGTAAACTGGCCTTTGCACGCCGTGGGTCTTTCCTTCTTCGGGTCGCTCTATGACCAAGACCGTGCTGACCACCTGATGTGTGGCAGCGATATAAAGGAGTAAAGGTTCATTCTCTTTTGGCGACATAACGACATGGGATGTGAAAACTGTTCTTTTGAGATCTTCAAAGGCATGTTGAGCTTCTTCCGTCCA
The DNA here is from genome assembly GCA_910589775.1 of Avena eriantha. NCBI lineage: Eukaryota > Viridiplantae > Streptophyta > Magnoliopsida > Poales > Poaceae > Avena > Avena eriantha. The sequence continues at coordinate 542,525,450 of OU342743.1, forward strand.
ATCGAATTTTTCTAATTTCCTCATGAGGGCATAGAATGGCAGTGCTTTTTCTCCTAACCTCGCACTAAAACGACTTACCACCACCACTCGTCCCGCCAGTTGTTGTACACCACGTAGATTTGTTGGCTTCTTCATTGTGAGGATTGCTTGTATTTTTTTGGGATTAGCCTCACTTCCCCTAGCTGATACCAAATATCCGAGGAGTTGCCCTGCCATGACTCCAAAGGAACATTTCTTCGGGTTCAGTTTGAAGCTAAACCTATCGAGATTTCTGAATGTTTCGGCTAGGTCCTTGATCACACAGATCCTTGACACGTTGTAACTATGACGACACCAATATACACTTGCACGTGTGTGCCTATTTGGCTTCCTAGGCACTTCTGCATCATCCGCCGATATGTTGCTCCAGCGTTCTTGAGACCAAACGACATTGTTGTGTAGCAGAATACGCCATAAGGTGTGATAAACGTCGTTTCTCCTGATCTTCTTCCTTCATCCTAATCTGGTGGTATCCTGAGTAAGCGTGTAAGAAAGAAAGACGTTCACATCCCGCGGTTGCATCGATGATTTGGTCGATTCGCGGTAATGGGAAGTGATCTTTTTGGCAATGCTTATTTAGTGCAATAAATTCGATGCACATCCAAAGTTCTGTAGCGTTTTTCTTTGGAACACATACTGAGTTTGCGAGCCACTCTGATTTCATTAGTTATTTGATAAAATTGGCATCAGCTAGGGGATGGAGCTCTTTTCCAATGGCCTTGCGCTTTGGTTTTGCGAAGCATCGAAGCGGTTGCTTTACTGGCTTCGCCTTTGGATCTAGATTTAATGTGTGCTCATCAAGTTCCCTAGGGATTCCCGACATGTCAGAAGGTACCCATGCGAAAATCTCCCAGTGCTCATGGAGGAACTCGATGAGCGTGCTTTCCTATGCAGGATCAAGGTTAGAAGCCACGAATGTTGTTTTTGTCGGGTCAACGGGGTGGATCTGTACTTCGTTTGTGTCTTTTGCCGTGTCAAAAGCCTGATCGGGATTGACACGTGTTACTTCAAGAGGTTGTGCATTTGCTGAATTTTTGAGTTGCTCAAACTCCGTTGCCATCCTGAAAGATTCAGAAATTTTGTTGAACTCTCGATCACAACTGTCGGCACGTGTGAAGCTTCCTTGTACCGCGATAATTCCCTTTGGTTCTAGCATTTTCATTACTAAGTATGCATAATGCGGCACTGCCATAAACCGTGCAAAGGCCGGTCATCCCAGGATTGCATGATATTGTGATGGCTAATCCATTACTTCGAATTCGAGTCTATCTCGCCTGAAATTTACCTTGGACCAAAAAAAATGTCAAGAAAAACTTTGCCTAAAGGTATTTTGGATTTACTTGGTACTATTCCGTGGAAAGATGTTTCTGTTGGGGCGAGATTATCTAGGGGTAGCCTATTGTTCTCAGTGTTTTTGCGTATATCAGATTTATGATACTTCCTGCATCCATGAAAACCTTGCTCATATCGAACCCACCAATTTGTGCTTCGACTATCAGGGCTGAGTGACCCAGTCGTGCAACCTGAAGTGGGTGATCGACTTTGCTGAATGTGATTTCTTGTTCTAACCAATGGAGATATTCGGGTGTAGCTGATGTTGCTATTGCTGCTATATTGATTTGTCTTGTGATGAGCTTCTGAATTCTGTTGGATGGACGCCCTTTCTAAATCATAGACATTGCTCCTTTTGATCTAGGGTACTCGATGTTTTGATCGTTTGTGTTTTGTGGTGGTGCCGCTGGTGGTGGTGGTGCACCAATGGCTAGTGCACCAGGCGTGGATGTGTATCCTCGTTTTGCTGCTTCGGTTGCCTTTGCGTTGCACAACTCCTGCATCTTCAGGAATGTTCGACAGTCTTTCATCAGGTGATTGGATTGTCGTCTGCCTGCCGAGTCGGCGTAAAAATGCATATTACAGGGCCCTTCCAGCATTTGCATTGCGGACATAGGTGGGTCTCGTGCTCTAGGCTGATATCGCTGTGCGGACTGGATTCCTCCGACGTCGTCCCTGTTCAGCGGTATCCGCCATTATGGTCGTTGCTTCTGTTGTTACCTTCACCTTAAAAACCTGCTGCGACGTAACTTGGCCCCGTGTTTCCATCGTTGCTCCTTCTTCTTCTATCATTGCCGTGTTTATCCCTATCTTCCTCGGGTGATCGTGCGCGCTTATTATGTAGCACGTCCTCTCCATCAGCCCAGTGGTTTGCTATCTCCATTAACTATGATACTGTCTTTGGTTTAACCTGACCCAGTTCTTCTATGAATTCTCCGCGACGGAGGCCGTCGTTGAAGGTGTCAATGGCCCTTTCGTCGGATATGGATTCAACTGAGTTTTTGATAATATTCCACCGATGTATGAACGCTCTTATTGACTCTCTAGATTTTTGTTTACACGCTCATAACTGCTCCAAGGATGCTGGCCGTTTGAATGTAGAATGGAAATGTCGGATGAATTTATCTTCCAGATCATTCCACCTACCAATTGAATCTTCGGGTAACTGCTTGAGCCATGATCTTGCGGCGTAGGTGAGATGTAGTTGTAGACTTTTGCGGTAGTTGTGGAGCCACCCTGTAATTTGACGGGGCTAAATAGTCTGCTAACCAAGCCTCGGGTTCCTGGAGTCCCTCGTATTTATGTCGGTCATGCGGAAGTTTGAAGTCCTTGGGTACTGAGGCCTTGCGAATCCTCTGCGTGAAACAGCTGGCCCCGCATAGCTCATGGTCATCTTTGTCATATCCATCTTGATATCGTCAGGTGTGGCTTTCATCCCTGTGTCCGCTGCTCCTATGTTGGGTGTTGTCATTTCTCGTATTGCTTCATGGCTCAGATCCTACGAGGTGCGCCTGGTGTGGTGATCGAGATCGTCGGGTGTGTCCTACTTGCCGAGGACTGTTGTGATGGCGTGTGGATATTTATGTGAGTCCTTATTCGGTTTCTGCGAGTGAGGCTCCTACCATGCCGAGGTTCATCAGGGTGAGGCGATGGAGGGCCGTGCGCGGATTATCGGGTGCGGGTTGAGTGGTGATTAGATATGTTTGCATGGCCACAATGGCTGCCTGAGCTGTTTTTCCCTTGATGTTTCCTGCTTGATCAATTGACATGAATGATAGGTCGAGATCTCGGATGATTCCACCTCTTTCTACTTCGAGGATATTCTGTAGTCGAGATGTTGCCCTTCTTGGTGGTGCTACTCCTATTACACTCCTTGATCCTCGAGTAGAGCTTAATTGTGCCCGTCGTAAACTGGATTCGTCGGCTAATCTTTTTCTTTCATCGAGTTGCCTTTGCATCCGGAGTAGGTCTCTCTTTTTGTGGTGGAGCATATATTGGTACGCCAATAGATCCTCATGTGAAGCATGGACTACTCCTGAAATTGCGTCCCTTGCTTTTTGCCATGCCAACGCTGGTAGCCAAAGTCCTTGTCTCTCTCATGTGTGAGGTTCTCCGCCTCCTCCTTGGACTATGCGATTATCTGCTGTTCCTCCTCCATTCCCGTGTTCTGCTTCGTGGTCGTGGTTTCCTGCATTGTCATCTGATAAAATATCATCAGGGTTGAGGATAGGATTACCATTTTCATTGCGTGGTGTTGAGGTATCTCTGTTGATCATGTACACCTGGTGGCGTGTTATGCATGGTCTAATGGCGTCATCTTTTGCTTCTGCGGGTGTATTGGTAGTGCTCCAAGATCATAGTTCTGGATAGATTGTTGCCATCCTTTCTTCAAAGTCGACGTTTTCACTGCTTTCTTCGGGTTCCGAGTTTGTCGGGTTTGCTTCGTGTGGTGGGATTGGCGAGTGACCTTCTTCTCCTGCTTTGGTTTGTGTTGTGATGTCCGTGGAGGATCCAACGGATGATGCTGGTACCGCTATGGGTGTAGTTTTTCCATCGACGGTTCTGATGCGATCAGGGCCGAAGGGTGTGGTTCTTGCATGTTGTCTGGTTGGAAGTGGAGGCTTCCGATGATTAGATCGGATCCGCCGTTGAAATCGGTGGGTACCAATACAAGGGTGTGCGGGCGTGGATCTACTTTCGTCAAGTTGATGCTTGGTAGAGAGTGTTCCGCCGAATCCGCGTTTCTAGTGTTCAGGTTTCCCACAAACGGTGCCAATTGTTGAGAGGGAACCTCGGCAATGCCCATGATGATGTACTTGGGGTTTCGCCGAAAAGAGAACGCTGGGGATTTCGTCGGATGTTATGAAAATGATGAAGACAAAGTCGCCTGAATATTGGGAAAACACACTATTACAAGTTTTCCTCTAGAATTCGGTACCCTCGCTTGGGCTTCTCCCGTCCTATATATAATAGGCTGGGTCGCAAAGCTGTATGCGCATAGGTTTCATACACGCATGATTACAATACCAACATAATATCGATTCATGGTTTCTTTCCTAATACAATCAAAGTCTTTGTCGGTTGCTTCCCTGGGCTGTTATCTGGAATCTTCATGGGTCGTAGGCCTTATACCCAATGTAGGATAGCCAATTATAAGCATCCGAGTTATCATACCTATGTCAATAAGTGGGAGATATCGGGTTGCGACCAAGCTGTTTCTGTCTTTGGCGATGCAGCAAGCCTGGAAAATGCTGGAGCCAAGTATCTGGCCAGGCCAGACCGTCGTAGGGTTGGATGTGTCTTGAGATAGCAAATCCTTCCGGGAAGTTTGTTTGTCGAATACGTGGTCCAAAGCACTTTGGACCTATGTATATAATATCCGACTCGTAGCGCCGCACCTCTATGTGGGAGTTGATCCGGTGTCTCGCGTCACTTGCTGATAGGGAACGCCGTCTTGGTTGTTCGCTAAAGATGTGGTGCCTTGGAGCCATACTTAGGCTTCTGCCACCACCTCCTCCACCACGACGCCCTCCCTGGCCTCCTTGAGAGCCGTTGTGATGGCTGCTTGGTGGAGAGGGTGGCGTAGGTGGATTGTTTCCGGCTGATCGCCGGCCTCCATCCGGAGCATCATTATTCTAGTTCCAGGGAGTGTCTTCATTGTGACGAGCCCCCTGCCGGCTTGACTCGGCACAGTGTCCGTCGTTTCTTTGTCCATCACTCCCACCGCGATGGGGTTCAGCCGGACGGCTTGTGTGTCTAGGAGGTGGCATCCTCTGATGGTCCTCCTCCCGACATTTATCTTTGTCTTCTTCCCTGCGATTGTTCGACTCTCGCCAAGGAGGATTTCTCGGATATACTGCAGCAATCGCTTATTGCTCCACAGCTGGAGCGACGTTGGTCCAGTTACGTGCGGTTATGTGGCGCTGCCCTGAAGATCCAGTTCTTGAGTAGTTGTCTTCCTGACGGTCGGAATGGTGATGCTATTCCGGAACTCGTTGGGGCCTTATGTCATTCTAGGCTGGATCCATGCGGCATTGGTCAGATTGAGAGACCAGTTTTCTACTCCCGGATTTCGCGACCTTCTGCTACTCCAGACCCTTGGTGAGTAGCTTTATGCCCAACCAGACTTGTTCTAGGCCTGGATTATTTGCCAGGATATCTCGAGCTGCGGTAGTGTTTTGTACTAGTGTTGGGTACACCATATCTCCCTTGCTGTCGAGTCAAGGCATCCCTGGGTCCCCCTCAAAGAGAACCTTGTGGACTCCCAGAAATTGATTGTCACATGTGTGTCCTTTCCGGGTCTTCTGATGCTGTAGAGCGAAAAACTTCTCCGCAGTAGCTATGCGCTTCTTATCTTCCTCGATGTTGTTGGCTTCATCCAGGAGTACTTGGTGACGTGCTTCTAGGGCTTGAGCCCTTTCTTCTAGCTCTTCAGCAGTAAGTTCTGCAGCTGTAGGGATATGTGTAGTTATCACAACATCGATGAGTTTACGGGCACCCGCAGTGCCCACGTGTCCATCCACTGAAGCTTCTTTGGGCTCTTCTGGGATAAGTGCTCCATCCGAGTCTTCCTCATAATCCTCGGCAATCACTTCCTCTGCTGGAGGGTCTTTTGTCGGGGTCTTGTTCTTCTTGTTCTTCTTCTTTGCCTTCTTGGTAGCACCGGTGGAAAAGACGGCTTTGGGTCTGTTTCCTGGAGTCAAGCTCTAATCAGTACTTTCGGACATCTGGACGTTGGGATTGTCTCCGAGATCCATGTCATCCTGAGCTTTGGGAGAATTTTCTCCAGATCATTCGTCCATGGCTTCTCCTTCTGCAGCTTTGGAGTTGAACTCCTCTTCATATTCCGCGGAGAACCTTCGGAAATCTGCCGACGTCATGGAATCATCCGAAGATGTCGGTAAGTCGGTGTTCGTCCCGATCGCCTCCAGCACCAAGTCTTTGTTGTCTCCAGCATCGGCAGAGCCAGATCCGGATCCAACATATCTGACAAAGTGCGACGCGTGCGTCCTGAGGTAGTTGTGGCTTTCCTCATGGGCTTCCTCGAAAATTCTGATGGTCTCGAGAACCTCATCCATGTTTGCACCTTGCATCATCATGCGCCTCAACATATGCCTCAGGAAAGGTTGATCTGTTCTAGCATTGGTAGAGCCAGAACCAAGGTTCTTGTCTTGCTCCTCCTAGATTTCAACCTCAGCGGCTAGATCAATCTGGGATTCAGCCTTGCTAGGGAGATCCACTCTAGATTCAACTTGCGCCGCAAGATCTGCTTTAGGTTCAGCTTTCTCCACTATCTCCGCAACAGGTGCGGGATGGATGGGATTAGGGTTTTCTGAGATCCGGAACTCTGCCGCCTCTGCGGACAAAGTAGACCCAGAGATTTCTTCTGCCTCTATCGTCACCGCTGGGGTGGGTGGGGGAGGTTCAGCGCAACCAATGTACACATCAATCTCGCGAAAAGACATGATGGTGTAGGCAGTCACGACCTCCCTAGCTTGAATCTAGGTCTCGTCAAGAACGCTGAGAGGGAAGTCGCTGGCGTAGAGGACGCGACCGACTGTGATGGTCTCGCCGATTCCGATTCTTGCAGATTCTGCCCGGAATGCAGATCCGAAGCTCACTTGCCCCACGGTGGGCGCCAACTGTCGTCGGATTGATGATAAGTATGCCATGAGGGGGTCCTCGGGGCGTGTGGAAGAGAGGGTTGTCAGACGTATAGTATTCCGAGACGGTGAGCACACAAGTTTACCCAGATTCGAATCTGCCGGCTTTGGATGGATCCTACTCCTGCTAGCAATCTAGTAATATGGCAGAGCCGGAATATGGGTTACAAGGGTTTTGCCTGTGCAAGTTGAGGTTGTAAACTATGGTCTGGTGCCCTAAAGGCGTACCCTAGGATGGCTTATATGGCTTATATAGATATCCGGCCTAGGGTTTACAAGAGAGAACTATCCGGCTACGACTAAGAGTCGGTTATAGTGTACATCTTGAACTACAAGTAACATAACATGCCTATGTCGGTAAGTCTTCTGGGCCTTCCCGTAGCCGGACTGGACTCCCTCCCTTCTCCCTGACTAGGCCGCCCGTGAAGCAAAGCTCTAACCCGAAGTGGGCCACCCTGGTCAGTGAGGCATAGTGAGGATACCCGAAAAGTATATCCCCAACATATTGTACATGGTAGGTAGTTTGATTCATTTTATTCAAGTTATTACTACTTGTTAGAAGATAAGGATACTTGTTATAGTATGGTTTGTGCAATAGAATATAGTTTGTAATATTTCTTCTTGCTGGTTTATCTATACCAACTGGATATTCCTTATTTTTGAACATTTTATTTGTTTGGATGCCTTGGGGTTTTAATTCGCTGGCGAAGTTACTATTTAGGTCCTCCTCATCACAAATGAGCTCAAGATTATGAAAAACAGTTTATTTATCTAGATCAATTTATAAAATTGTATCGTGCATGTGATGCTCCTGTTTGGATGAGTTTCCCATCCAAGCATAGATGGTTTAGTTCTAATGGTATAATTCAAGTAAAACTTGCAGGAACATATGCATAATTATTTTGGCAAACCAATTGATCAATTTCTAGATGTTCTTGTTCATGGTTATCTTTTTATATTACTTGTACATAAGTACCCATACAACATCACTCAAATAATGTGTGGGTTTTGTGATGTAGTGTTTGCACACAAGAATTGAATATTTTCCTTTAGTTTAGAAATCTGGTGGTTCTATTCTAGTGATTTAATTTTGGGTGTGTTCTTAGATCTAATTTTCCTATTTGTGCTCATTATGATGATCACAAGATCATCTAATAAGATAGGATGATTTCTATATCACAAGCATGGTCTAGGAGTTCATTTTAGATAGATGGTAGTGTCTAGAGGCCTAACGAGATTATATTTACTAAACTACTAATCCCCCACTCTCCTCTCTTCTCTAGTACTACTTCTAATTACCTAACTACTACTATGGTTGCTCTACAACTACTCCTAGGGATCTAACTAAAACCTTTGTAGAGTAGTCCTTCCTCCTCTAGATATAGCTGTTTTTTAGTTGTTCTTCCTCCTTGCCTTCTCCTTCTGGCTTGAGCTCCCTCTTAGATCTATATCTAAAAGTGTGTGTGTGTGTTTGTGGTCTAAGTTGGGATGGGGGATTATGAGGCTTAGGGTCAGGGATACACGGCTATTTATTGGCCCCTAGAATGCATGTGGTGCAGACACCACACCCATGTATTTAGGTGAGTGTGCTGCTTGGTTATGTGTGTAACCGTCCATGTAGATTTTCTTATGTGTAGTTGGCAAAACCACTTTTGGTGGTTAAGCCTAAGCTTCCTTAACTTTAGTGTAGATTAGAATTTTAGAAGTATTATATTTTGTTTGCTAATTTATCCTGGACATTGCCAAGTGGTTGTTCTTATATTATGTGTTTGTCCTAATGCTCAATTTGGATAGTGCCAAGTGGCACTAGTTGTAGTTTACTACTGTTTGATTCCTACCCTTAAGAATCTAATTGGTTAAATCTTACTATTAGTAGTTGTTCTATAGTTTGATTGGTTTATTTCTTTATTATTAGTCTTTCAACTTTTTGGATATTTTGGGGGTTCATAAGAATTCAAAGCTTGGGATATTTGTTCTGGTCAATAAATATTAGTTGGGGTTTTGAAGATTTCTATACGTTTAAAATTTTCACTTGAACAAGATGAAATTTTGGGTACTATACTAGTTTTAATTCATATTATTATTTGAATCCTTTCTTGAAGATTCCAATTGGTTGAAATGATTTACTAATGTGAGTTGTTGTTGTATATATTTTCCTTTTAGTAAAGCTTGATGTTTGGAATTTTCCCTAGGGTTTACTTCTGCTTATGTGGCTAATATCTCCTGTTCATTTCAACTTGACGAGTAGGACTATGATCCGTGGGTGGTACTATTTGTTTCTATGGAGGGTTAATTATTCTAGGTTTACTTCACCTTTTACTACCTGCCATACTATAATATACACATGTAGCTGCTCTTCTAAGAACAAACATGTGTGTTTTCTTTTAATTTAGAAGTGGATAATATTTGAGTTGATTCCTAGTTGTTGCCTAAGGATATAGTCATTCCCTTACTAACTTATGTGATTGTTTGTCTGCAGGCTTAAGAAAGAAATGAATAAGATGAAAATAATAAGACAATAAGAAGATGGGAGGATGGAACATGAGAGAAGATATGAAGATCTTGTAACTTTCAAGATTTAGTTTAGGGTTTTCTATTTCTTCTGTAATTATACTGTAACATCTCAAAAATATCAAACAATCTTATCAAGTTCTAATCACCCAAGATTAGGGTTAACAAAAAAACTTTCATTACAAAATTCCACATGAGTGCATGTGTGATTTCTTCTAATGCATGAATGCTTGCATTTGCCATGATTGAGTGTTACCAATGTTGAGGATTAGTTTAAAGATGAATACCACCTCATCTATTTCCTTTCCAAACAAAATAAAATAAAAATAAAATCAAATATGAATCATATGATCAAATGGTGACTTTGGCCAAAATTAACCACTAGCCACTTTGGGTATCTCTAGTAAAATATTTCCAACAGAAACAATTCTACATCTTTTCACCCCTTGCTAGACTAAGTGAAAATGAACCCAAGCAAACTTTACAAACTTACAGAAACTATTTTCAAATCCATTTCAGAGTCAATTCAAAATTGAATCAAGTGTAGGTACATAGATCATCATTTTTCAAAAACCACTCAAATCACCACCCCTTGACAATTCCCAGCAACCAGAGACTACCAAGCATGTGACTAGCTCACCCCCCAAAAATCATTGCAAAATTCCAAATTTAAGTTCATGCGACCATTTAGTCGAACACTTAGCAGACAGAGTACAGGTTCAACAACTATCTACTGTTTTGAATCAATCTTATGCTCATTCCTGTACTGCAATCAACCTTACTTTCTCACCCACGATCACCCCAGTGCTTGGCCGTGCAAAGAAGCAACCTCACTCACCAAAATGACGAGTGCCATGACCATACCGAGCATGTCGTGCCGATCGACCATGGCCCAGTCGCCACACGCCGCACCGCCCTCTCCCACGACACCTAGCTGCTAGCCGTGACCTCACCGCCCATCTCTATCCACCCCTTGACCAACGGCGAGAAGTGGAGAAGCTAGAACAGCCGCGCCCATTTATGTCGGTGCCATCCCAAGAGCACTACAGAGCGCTGAAGTCACCTCGCGCAGATACGCCACGCCTCACTCTCTCCCTCGTACTCGCACCCGTCGTGTCACCAGTGATCTCCTAGACATGACCGTTCGCTGCCGCGTGCCCCGTGACGACCGTACTCGTTGACGAATACCTCCGTACCTAAACAGAGCGCCGACGTTGTCCGACCGACTGAGACCGCCCCTTGATGCACCACCCCGTGCATGACGATCACCATAGTCCACCGCATCGACCCATGCCATCCGCCATGCCTAGCGCGACCTGTAGCAGCGTCGCCGATGAGCCCGACCATGCCGCCCTGCCTCCAACACTAGTGTATAAATAGGAGCCATCCCAGACCTCAAACGGCATGCCAGTTCACTCTCCACTCTCTCATAAACATACCCGACCCTTCCCCGGAGCAAGGCAAGCCCCACGTTGCCGGAATTTCACCGGAGCCAGCCGCTTCTATGGTGGAACGGAGCCATCGGTTGGAACCACCCCAGGAGCCAGCAACCACCAATCATCTCGCCTTCGTCGACTGATGGCTCAGTGTTGATGTAGAGATTGTTGGGAACCCCAAGAGGAAGGTATGATGAGCACATGAGCAAGTTTCCCTCACTTATGATACCAAGGTTTAATCGAACTAGTAGGAGCAAGGAAACACCCCAAAGATGTTGCTAGCTGAGCCTTGGCAGGGCGCACTACCGGTGCTAGTAGCAACGTCGAGACCTGCACAACACAACCACAGAACTTTGTCCCCAACTTGCGATGAGGTTGTCAATCTCACCGGTTTTTCTGAAAACAAAGGATTAAACGTATCGAATGAAAGGAAGTAATAGTTTGCAGAAAGTAAACAAAAAGCAGTAAACAGTTTGTAGATTGAATGTAAAAGAAAGGACCGGGATCCATAGTTCACTAGAGGTGGCTCTCCTTAAGATAGATAACATGCTCGGTGAACAAATTACAACGGGGCAATTGACAAACATCGAGAAAGAAATACATGCACATACTAATCATCTTGACTCCTTTGGAACTTGATTGGGCATTACAACATCATACATAGACCGCCATCCAACTCCATCTATGACTAATAATCCACCTTCAGGTTATCATCTAAACCCCCTCCAGTATTAAGTTGCAAGCAACAGATTATTGCTTTACGAATTGCTTGTAAAGTAAACAATATGATTGTTCTATGAACAAAGGATTGTTGTTTTCTCCCTAGTAGCAACAACACATCTAGTACCTTAGAGATTTCTGTCACTTCCCCAGATTACCAGAGGCATGAACCCACTATCGAGCATAAATACTAACTCTTGGAGTTGCTAGCATCTACTTGGCCAAGATATCTACTAACAACGGAAAGCATGCAAGATCACAAATAACAACAACATGATAGAAACAATAATCAATCTGAAATAGCATCTCAATATCCATCGGATCCCGCAAACACAACATGTATGGATTACAAATAGATGATCTTGATCATGAACGGAGCTCACAAGATCTAAACATGAAAGCACAAAGGAGGAGAACCAGCCATCGAGCTACTACATGGACCCGTAGTCCAGATATGAAATACTCACGCATCACACCGGAGGCTTGCATGATGATGAAGAAGGTCTACAGGGTGAATTCCCCTCTCCGGCAGGGTTCTAGGAAGAGCTTCAGATCCCTCCCAATCTAGGGATGGAGATGAAGGCAGGTACAGACTCTTTCGTGGATTTTTGATTGGGTACTTAGGATTTTGGTCCCGAGGGCAACATATAGGCGTAAGGAGAGGCCGAGGGGGTGTTGGGGTCACCCAGACCACCCCCTGGCACAGGCCAGGCCTGGCCGCGCAGCCAGGTGGTGTGGCTGGCCCCCAGCTCTTCTCCGTCTCGTATTCTGGCTTTAGATGTCTTTCGGAAAAATAGGCACTTTGGCTTTTGTCCCGTCCAATTCCGAGAATATTCATTTTCTGACTTTCCTGGAACCAAAAACAGCAGAAAACAGGCAGCTGGCACTATGGCTGTTGTTAATAGGTTAGTCCAAGAAATCATATAAAAAGTACTCAAAGTGTGGACAAGACACAAGAAAGTAGATAAAACCAAGCATGGAGCATCAAAAATTATAGATACATTTGCAATGTATCAACATCCCCAAGCTTAACTCCTGCTCATCCTCGAGTAGGTAAGTGATAAAAAGAAAGAATATTTTTTTAGGTGACATGCACCATCAAAGACTTGATCAAAGTATTTGTAAAACATTCAAAGCTGGGATCATAATACTTCAATCATAACATGAAAGACAAGGTTCTAGCAATAAGACAAAGAAACTATGATGCAACATGAAAAGGCACAAACAAAAGATTCATGAATAACAATGCTTTGCAAGACGTTTGTTTGTTTCACATAAAGAAAACATAGCATAATAGTATTCATCTTGTCCCTCATATAGTAGCAAATAAAATTGCATAGGACACCTTCAAAGTTCATAAGAGTGACTAGATACAAATAGTTTAAAACAAGCAATATCAAGCTATGCATCAATCAACTAGTCTTGGGACAATGCACGTAGGACTAAGAATGGCCACTATGCTCTCAAAGTAAGTGCATAAAGGTAGAAGGTGGAGACTCAATATAATGATGGAAGAAAGGCCTTCATAGAAGGAAGCAGAGATTCAAGTCTCATAAAGAGCTTCCAAAAATTATGGTACTTAATAGCTTTCAGCTCTCAATGCCCCTATCATAAGCATCTTGAAGTGATTAAGGTTAAAGTGAACAAACTATGGTGTACATGCTTGACGAAGTATAAGTTAGAAATCTCATGTCCCTTGAATACGAGGGTCGCTCCTCATGCTACTCAAGTTTAGTCATCGGTAAGTTCTTGTCATTGTAAGTACACTTGTATCATAGAGAATCACCAACGGGGTACCCCTTGCCCGATGATACGGAAGAATCCCCATATCAAAATGACAAGGCAAGCAGACAATGAGCATCACAACAATCTTCTTATTTACCATGGGAATATGGTGCTTTTTTCTCTCTTTCCTCTTTTCATAATCTCTTTTTCTCTTTTTTCTCAATATAGGACTCTTTTTTTATAAGAAGAATGCTTCATAGACAGCTCATTATGGTTACGTTGCAGGTTTCCACCATGTCAGCATGGATTAGACTAGCGGCCCAGGCGTTTCCCTAACACATATACATAACTCCATGGACATACAAGCTCCCCTTTCATTTCACACCGACGACATCCATAGACAAAAGAGCATGATATCAACTAGGTACAAAGTACCAAGTGCAATGTTGAAAGCGTTCCCCATGACAACATAGTTCTGCTAATTCCAAACAAATAAGTGCAAGCATATACAACATACACGACACAATGGTTCAAGTTTATTAAGGGCAAGAAAAGTAAAGTGTGCCATCAAGTTCGTGAGAGCTTTAATCACTAGTTTTCTCATAACAAGTTTAATTTGGAAGGTAAACAAAAGCATGAATATACTTGGAATAGAATAAGATAGTAGGTAGGTATGGTGGACTCTTTGGAATAACTTGGTTTAGGGAGTTGGATGCATGAGTGGAACTCATACTTGGTTGTGGAGGCTAGCAAGAGACTGGGAGCGACAAACTAAGAGGGAAATAATGGCCATAATCATGCAGATCGACAAAACATCATTGATCAAAGCATAAAGTGATACTACAAGTTGAAAACAAAAGGATCATAAAGGCTATGGTGACTTGAGATAGTCATAACATGGTGTGAGCATGCGCCAAGTCAACCCAAATAAAGCATCAAAGGAGAATACCACTATACTATGCTTTAATATGCTAAAGCAACGCATGAATCATCCAAGGCACATTAAACAATCTCAATTCTTTATAACAAGTCATGCTACAGCAAAGAATACTAAGCATAAAGCCAAAACAATATCAAGCATGGCATGACAAAGCATAGGCCACAGTAAAAAACAAGCTCTCTTTACCACATAAGGATGAACTTTCCTACTCTTTTCCAAACCAAACCAAACTATTTGAAAACCAATGTATGAAAGAGGGGGTCCAACCAATTTATTCAGCAAGCTAAGAAAACCAAGCAAACGAAAAACCAAAACGAAAACGAAAAAGAAGACGCTTTAAGAATAACACAAGTGTGCATGAAACAATAAAAATGAAGCGTTTGGAAGAAACCTGGGATTTTTATTGATGAAGAGGGGGATGCCTTAGGCATCCCCAAGCTTTGACGCTTGTACTTCTTGGATATTTCTTGGGGTGACACGCGTGGCGTCCCCAAGCTTGAGCTTTAGTCCATCCTTCATCTCATTACTCATTCCTTCCATACAGCTAAATTTTTTCCTTCATACAAAACTTCACACAATCTTTATTAGCAACATTAGTGCACTCAAGATAATAAGTCTTAGGGTTCAGTTCCAACACCAATAAACTTCCATTAGAACACTAGCTACTGAATCACTTCCCTAAAAAAGCTCAATTCCCCAAAAGAACTCAAAAAGGAACCAACAAGAAGCAAATGCAGAAAATGGCAGAAATCTGTCAAAACATACCAGCGGGTAAAGACGAATTTTTTCGAAGACCTTCTGTTGCTCAAATAAAAAAGTGTTGAACTAACAAAAGTTAGATAACAACCTGGGGCAGAAAAACCAAATTTCACACCTCAATAAGACGTTCAGAGATTTTACATGAATTTTTACGGTGAAGCACAGAAATCTGTTTCGGGACAACAACTTTCCCAATCATTACTTCTCTCTCATTAGAGGTTACTCTTGGCACAAAAAGCAAATAAAAAGGATAAGGAGCGGTTATTACTGACCTCCAAGACTCATCTAAAACTTTTGGGTTATCTCCCAATAAGTACTTTTCCTTAACGCCTTTAAGTTAGGCATAAGAAGCAAGAAAGAATCAAGTGTTCTCAAATGAAGAAGCTTTAAAACCAAATTTTGTTTTCATAGGAGAGGCAAAAGAAATATTCTCTCTCTTCTTAAGGAAGTGTTCTATACCTTTCTTGAGTGGGAGTGGATATTTAATGGTGCCTTCTTTCATATCAATAATGGCACCAACAGTTCTAAGAAAATGTCTTCCCAAAGTAA
Source organism: Avena eriantha (assembly GCA_910589775.1). NCBI lineage: Eukaryota > Viridiplantae > Streptophyta > Magnoliopsida > Poales > Poaceae > Avena > Avena eriantha. The sequence goes on from OU342743.1 coordinate 542,541,124, forward strand.
TAGCGAAAGAAGCATTATATTCAACATCCAAAACATAGAAATGAACGGGGACATAGGCATTGTTAACCATAATAAGAACATCATTAATACTCCCCATAAGTTTCTTTTTAGCATTATCATCAAGTGGAGGCAAATCAAGCATATCATAAATTCTTCTAGGCATAATAGAAACACTACTATCAAGATCACATAAAGCTTTGAAATCAAAGTCATTCACTTTCATATTAATGATGGGTTCCCAACCATCTTCTTGTTTTATAGGAATAGAAGCTTTATGTTTCATCTTTTCTTCTTTAATCTTTATGAGAGCATCAGTAATGTGTTTTATAAAGGCCATGGTCATAGCACTAGCATTAGGACTTTTAGCAAGCTTTTGTAGGAGCTTAATAACTTTAGAGATATTGCAACCATCGAGATAAACATCAAATTTATCATCTAAAGTAATGGAACTATTACTAGCCTCAACACTAGTGGTAGTGATAGTAGAAACACTAATGTTTCTAGCAAGTTCATCTTCTCTTTCCCACTTGGCATGCAACTCAGCTAATAGTCTAACATTTTCATCAATTCTTACTTATATGGCATTAGTAGCTGCAAAGGGATTATCATTAGTTTCAGGTTTAGCAGCTATTTTATTCAAAGAAGATTGAGCTTCAGCCAAAGATGCTATATTTCTTTCAGCATTAGAGAGTTTTTCCTCAATAGTTTTATTGAAAGCATTTTGTTTACTAATAAAGTCTTTAAGCATAACTTCAAGTTCAGAGGGTGCACTCCTATTACTGTTGTAGGAATTTCCATAAGCATTACCATTGTTGGGAGGATATGGCTTATAATTGTTGTTACCAAAATTATTCCTATAAGCATTACTGCTAAAATTGTTATTTCTTATGAAGTTCACATCAACTTGCTCTTCTTGAGCAACCAAAGAGGCTAAGGGAACATTATTTGGATCAATATGGGCTCTCCCATTCACAAGCATAGCCATAATAATATCAATCTTATCACTCAAGGAGGAGGTTTCCTCAACAGAATTTACCTTCTTACCTTGTGGAGCTCTTTCAGTATGCCATTCAGTATAGTTAACCATCATGTTATCCAGAAGTTTTGCTGCAGCACCCAAAGTAATAGTCATAAAGGTACCTCCAACAGCAGAATCCAATAGGTTCCTTGAAGAATAGTTCAATCCTGCATAAATATAATCTTAGCAGGATCATCCAAGCAGTCAGTCCATGAGTGGGACAATTCTTTACCAATGATTTCATTCTTTCCCAAGCTTGAGCAACATGTTCATTATCAGATTGTTTAAACTTCATTATTTCACTTCTCATAGATATAATCTTAGCAGGAGGATAGTATTTTCCAATGAAAGCATCTTTGCACTTAGTCCAAGAATCAATACTATTCCTAGTTAAGGAATTCAACCATTCTTTAGCTTTTCCTCTCAAAGAGAAAGGAAACAATTTTAGCTTAATAATATCACCATCTATATCCCTATGCTTTTGCATATCACAAAGTTCAACAAAGTTTTATCTCAAACAAAGTATCTTCAGGCACAGGTGGAGCAATAGCTGTGCTCATAAAATCATTGTTGTTGGTGCTAGTGAAGTCACACAACTTAGTGTTTTCAAGAGTAGTCATTCTTTTGTGTTTTCAATAAAGAAAGCAAACTTGTAAAACTAATTTTTTTGTGTTTTTGATACAGAAACAAGTAAACAAAGCAAAAAGAAACTAAGCAAATAAAAAATAACAAAGTAAAGAGATTGGTTATGAGGGACTCCCCTTGTGAAAATGTCCTTGACTCCCCGGCAACGGCACGAAAAAATGCTTGATGGCTCAGTGTTGATGTAGAGCTCGTTGGGAACCCCAAGAGGAAGGTATGATGAGCACAGCAGCAAGTTTCCCTCAGTTATGAAGCCAAGGTTTAATCGAACCAGTAGGAGCAAGGAAACACCCCAAAGGTGTTGCTAGCTGAGCCTTGGCAGGGCGCACTACCGGTGCTAATAGCAACGTGGAGACCTACACAACACGACCACATAACTTTGTCCCCAACTTGCGATGAGGTTGTCAATCTCACAGGTTTTGCTGAAAACAAAGGATTAAACGTATCGAATGGAAGGAAGTAATAGTTTGCAGAAAGTAAACACAAAGCAGTAAACAGTTTGTAGATTGAATGTAAAAGAAAGGACCGGGATCCATAGTTCACTAGAGGTGGCTCTCCTTAAGATAGATAACATGCTGGGTGAACAAATTACAGCGGGGCAATTAACAAACATCGAGAAGTCATTACATGCACATACTAATCATCTTGACTCCTTTGGAACTTGATTGGGCATTACAACATTATACATAGACCGCCATCCAACTGCATCTATGACTAATAATCCACCTTCAGGTTATCATCCGAACCCCCTCCAGTATTAAGTTGCAAGAAACATATTATTACTTTACGAATTACATGTAAAGTAAACAATATGATTGTTCTATGAACAAAGGATTGTTGTTTTCTCCCTAGTAGCAACAGCACATATAGTACCTTAGATATTTCTGTCACTTCCCCAGATTACCAGAGGTATGGACCCACTATCGAGCATAAATACTAACTCTTGGAGTTACTAGCATCTACTTGGCAAAGATAGCTACTAACAACGGAAAGCATGCAAGATCACAAATAACAAAGACATGATAGAATCAATAATCAATCTGAAATAGCATCTCGATACCCATCGGGTCCCCGCAAACACAACATGTATGGATTACAAACAGATGATCTTGATCATGAACGGAGCTCACAAGATCTAAACATGAAAGCACAAAGGAGGAGAACCAGCCATCTAGCTACTACATGGACCCGTAGTCCATAGATGAACTACTCACGCATCACACCGGAGGCTTGCATGATGATGAAGAAGGTCTCCAGGGTGAATTACCGTCTCCGGCAGGGTGCCGGGAAGAGCTTCAGATCCCTCCCGATCTAGGGATGGAGATGACGGCGGCTACAGACTCTTTCATGGATTTTTGATTGGGTACTTAGGGTTTTGGTCCCGAGGGAAATATATAGGCGGAAGGAGAGGCCAAGGGGGTGCTGGGGTCGGCCAGACCACCCCCTGGCGCGGGCCAGGCCTGGCCGCGCGGCCAGGTGGTGTGGCCAGCCCCCAGCTCTTCTCCGTCTCGTATTCTAGCTTTAGATGTCTTCTGGAAAAATATGCACTTTGGCTTTTGTCCCGTCCAATTCTGAGAATATTCATTTTCTGACTTTCCCGGAACCAAAAACAGCAGAAAACAGGAAGCTGGCACTGTGGCTCTTGTTAATAAGTTAGTCCAAGAAATCATATAAAATGTACTCCAAAGTGTGGACAAAACACAAGAAAGTAGATAAAACCAAGCATGGAGCATCAAAAATTATAGATACATTTGCAATGTACCATCGACCAGCCCATTCGCCCCCATTGCCGGACCTAGATAGAGCCCTGGGAAGCCTCCCATGACCACCACCGTGCCGCTAGGTTTAGAATCTCGCTGAAGTATTGCGACGTAGATGATGAACCTCAGTCGTAGATCTTGTTCTAATCATAGCGCTGAGATTTGCTGGTACCGTTTTGGTTAGATAGAGCCGCTGACGCGTGATACCATTCTGTTAGCCGCCCGCTGCGCGTGTGCTATGTAGATGGGCCGGCCCAAGTTCTTTCCCGCGTAGAGCCCAACGATTCAAATAGAATTTTGCCATTTAGTTAAAAACCCTATTCGGTCAGTAGATTCAAAATTGAATTCAAAGAGTTATACTTAACCAAATTGCATGATTCCAATTTTTCCAGAAAGGTATTAAAAATATCTACTAACTCCCATTGGATTCAAACCATTTGAAATTATAGATCACCTATAGTAAAAATAACAAGACAAAGACTTTTACCACTTCAAACATTTTTATAAAGTCAACCATAAATGATTTTGAGTTAATTCCAACTCTCAAAAATCACATTTGCCATGCTCTACATCAATATGTAAAAAAGATTAGATTTTACAGATATTAAACCTAGACTAGTATTAAAAGAATGCTATATAGGCATATCTAGTCACTTAAATATTATTAAATAGTAATACGAAATCTTGTAATATATGATCACCACTTTAAATCACATTGCCAAGTATTGAAATATGTGGTGATGACATGTGTCAACATGATCCCATATTTTAATTTCAGAATATTAAATTTTATGTATTTTCAAGGAGTAGAAATTACTTTTCCAAAATAAGATAAATAGAAATGTGTCATTTATTTCATGTGATGATTGAGATGATTCTAGATCATCTAGTGTGAGCCTATGTGTGCAAAATAGAAAGTAGTTAAGTATACCTCGTATTTATTTATAGATGCTAGTATCGACCCGAGATATGACGAGGAGGAGTACTTCGAGGAAGAGGAAGAAAACTTCAACGACTGCACTCAACAAGGCAAGCCATCACTAACGCAAGCTATCTATGAAAGCCCACTATGCCAGATAACCTATGCAGGATGCACTATGCATGTTTGGTTATGCAACTTTGATTATACCAATCCTACTTTTATCTACAAGCTTTACTTTTCCTTTTACTGAAGTTTCTTATCTATTTAATGAATTGTGATTAGTGGAAAAATAGGATGGATACTACCAAGATCATAGGACTAGTCTTGGATATTTATACTTGACTAGCACCCCTAAATAGTAATACCCTCAATACTAGTGGCTAGTGCTAAAATTAAACTTGATCACTTTAGATGGGAACACTTGGTGAAAATGATTATGAAAACCTTGGAATGATGAGTCATTCTATTAAAATGTTTTGACATGTGTTATGAAACACAATTGTTTGATGATGAAACTGATTGAGGCATGAGCCTTGACTTTGATAAAAACTGATGATTGGGTTCGGATGCGATACCATTCCAATTTTACCGTACAACCACAATACCTAAGTTGGGTAGGGCTTAACTGGAAGTTTATGTGTCTTAGTATGGGTTCCCTTGTGGAAGAGGTTGAGCTAAGGCTATCTCATGATGAATGTCCACCTATGTAGTGCCCAGGATGGCAGATGGCCATGGCTGGGAGGCCAAGCTCATAGGGGAGGTGCCTATATTAGGGTGTGTAATTGAAAGGTTAGGATTGATTACCCGCATACCAAGTATGATGATTCAGGGTTATCCCTGACGGATGTATCAAATTTTGTGGTGAAAGTGTACCACCTCTACAGAGTGTCAAACTATTCAAATAGCCGCGTCCGCGGTCATGGACAGTTGGAGTGGCCATACTGTTCCATTGTCTGATGTTTTCCAAATGACTTGTGACTTGGAAGATGATTTTGACTTGACCACAATATGGTTGTGGACATGAAAACTAGGTTCCCACTTAAGTAATCTAGAGAACTAATATAGGCTTTATTTTGAAATACTTATGAAATAAACCTAGCTTTTTGCAAACAAACCTAGAGCTTAAGATTCCTACTAGAACTACCTTACTTATGTTAGTGATAGTTTGCGAGTACTTAAAAGTGCTCATGGCTTTGTCCATGGCTATTCCCATGGCCATATTACGAGGCAGATTACCTGGAAGATGGACAACAGGAGGTCTATGATAACTAGGAACATCTCCTAGCGTGAGCATTGCTTGTGACTATGATGAAGATGGAGTCTACTATGTTATATTTCTGCTGCTATGATTTGTACTAAGACTGGATAATGAGATCCTTTATTTGTAAGACTATTATGGTTTGTAATGGATGATGTATTATGGTACCAATTATGTTATGTCTCGCAAAAATGGTAATCCTAGGATTGCGATGTATGGAATAACAGGCATCTGGACTTAAAAATCCGGTTGTTGACAAGTTGGTATCAGAGCCATCCTGACCCTAGGAGACCGTAGTTAGAATGGACGTCTAAAAAACCTAGTTTCAAAACAAAGTAACTGAGTATTTATGAAAACCTATTCTCACTCTTACCCTTGATATTCTTTCAAAAAGGAGTTCACATGTTCCTCAAAATTCTTTCAATTCTACATAAAACTTGACACACTTGATCACCTCACTAACTTACTCATCTTAATTGCTTTTAGATGGAGGTCAAATATAGCATGTTTTACCAGTTGGGCAACAGAGGGAAGCTTATCTTTGAGAGAGATTTGGATCAGATCTCGGTGTATCTTGGACGCCCACACCCGGAGTTCTTCGGAGCGCAACTCAATGACCAATCTGGAGGGGAACTACAGTGGCTGATTGTTGCCGATCTGAGAGGCAAAATGGAGCCACGTCTTTCAGAGAAGATTCAGTTTAGCGTAAGGGAGAACAACTAGCTAGACGGACTAGCTAGGTCTATGCAGGAAGCTCTTGCATGTTTGTGTGCACAAAACATCAACCAAGTCAGCGGCACACTCTTTGCCCACTATGCAAGGCGTGACTCTAATGGACATCCTTTGGCCATGCTGGCACATCCAGAGTTGAAGCACCACTTGGACCATTTGGACTTCATGCTACATGAGACTCAGAAGGAGTTGGACAACGCTCGTGCTTTCCCCAACCAGAAACATGATGAAGCCCCTGAAAGGAAGAAAACCCTCGCCATCCTCGCCAAGCAACGCAAGTCCCTTCGTCATCAGCGCGACAAAAAGAATCGCATCGTCGCTTGTCTTTGTCAGAAGATAGCCACCTTGGAGGAGACCATCCATGATCAGGATATCCAGCTGGAGGAGCAGGAGGAGGAAGGGGAAGATATCCGTGGGGATATCCACTCTTACCTCAGCGATGATGATGAATACTTGGAGGACGTCGCCATGGAGGACCACACTGATGAGGATGACACAGACTTCATTGATGATGAGGAGCCCGACACCCCCAATGATAAGTAGTCGCACCTGAGCACTATCATAGGTGTGAGTTGTACCCGGTCCCATTGTACTGTAGCTTCACAGAATGGTTCTTAAAAACATCTGTTTTCTTAGTTGTGGTGTGTGTTTGTATTGTGTGCTTGGAATGAAGTGATGAGAAGGAGTTGTTAGTTTTCAAATCTTTGCCATACTAAAAACTTAAAGCATTTTGAAACAAACCCATGAACCATAGAAATTTCCCTCTTGTCTCATTATCTATCTCAATCTTGAGATGACTCGTGGTAATCCCGGAGGAAGCAGCTCATCTCAGGATCCGATGCTTCAGATTCTGCAGATGTTAGTTTCCGACCGTGAAGCTGGTAGATCTGAGCGTCAACCAACCTAGCCACTCTTCAATAGATATCTCAAATTGCCCACAACAATCAAGACCATGGAAACCAAGATCATCATGGATCTAGACTAAAGAACTTCCAAAACACCAACCCTCCCATGTTTAGCAAATTAGAAGAGACCTTAGATGCTGATGAATGGCTGCAGACAATGGAAAAAAACTTAGAAGTAGCAGGAGTTGATGCCAATGAGAAGGTACTGTTCGCCACCCACTACTTGTCAGGATATGCAAGATCATGGTGGAACAACACCCGTACTATGAACGGAGGTCAGATGATGACTTGGGATGAATTCAAACTCAAGTTCAGTAGGACCCATGTGCCCCCGGGTTTAATTAAGAGGATGAGGGATGAATTCAGGGAGCTCAAGCAGGGAAGGATGACTGTGGTTGAGTACCATGACAAATTCCTGTCACTAGCAAGGTATGCCCCTGATGAGATTGACACTGAAGTGAACAACAAGGAAATATTCCTGAATGGCCTACACGATGAGATGCAGATAGTGCTAGTCAACATCCCCTTCGATGACCTATAAGCTTTAGTGGATTCTGCTATCCAGATGGAAGGAAAGATCAACCAAGCCCGTGAGAACCGCAAGCGTCGTTTGATGCACCAACCTGGACCCCACCATACCCCGAAGTATTGCCCCAACCCGTCTGCTGGATATGCACCCAGAAACAATAGACCCCCTATGTCTCATCTGAACTACCCCAACCGTGGCGGAGGAAACCATAACAAGAACCCTGGCAGCCCCAATAACTTCAACCATGCACCATCAAAGTCCAACAACAACAACAACAACAACAATAACAACAACAATACTGCCCCAAGGACTGGAAGTAGTGTTTTGCCTGTTGCAGGGAAAGACAAGTCAATGATCACTTGCTTTGAATGTGGAGTCACGGGTCACTATTCCAACGAGTGCCCCAAGAAGCTTGTTGCAGCCACCAATATTATTGCACCTGCCCAGCAGCAACACCGTGTCCATCCTAGAAAGAGATTTTCCCCAGGAAACCCGCAAAACCATACCGGCCGTCTTTTCCACATGAATGCTGAAGAAGCCCAGGAAGCGCCAGATGTCGTGCTGGGTATGTTTTTTGTTAACTCAGTACTAGCAAGAGTGTTGTTTGATTCTGGAGCATCGCACTCGTTCGTTACAGAAGAATCTGCATGCACTAGTAAGATTCAACCAACAAATTTGAAGCATGTTATGATAGTTTAAATACCTGGTTCAACTACCAAAGCTAGAAAAATTTGCAAGGCCGTACCTATCAGAATCCATGGGATAGATTTTTATGCCAATCTAATAGTACTTGGAACCAAAGGCTTGGAAGTAGTACTAGGAATGGATTGGATGTCGAAACATCAAGGATTAATCTACTGTGCCAAGAAAGCCATAACCATGACCAGTAGCACCGGAGTATCAGTAGAACATGTATCTGAGACGCTACCCCATTAGTTCAAATGCAACAAGAGCTTAGTCAAATCTACCATAGACCAAGTCAGAGTAGTCTGTGAATACCTCGATGTGTTCCCAGATGAATTGCCCGGTATGGCCCCAGATCGGGATATCGAGTTTATCATTGAACTAGTTCTTGGAACAGGACCCATAGCTCAGAGACCTTATAGTATGAACCCATCATAATTAGTGGAGATCAAGAAGCAACTTGATGATATGTTGGGAAAAGGTCTGATGCAACCAAGTGCATCGCCATGGAGATTACCTGTTTTGTTTGTGGATAAGAAGGATGGTGCCAACCGTTTGTGTATAGATTATCGGAAGCTGAATGACATCACCATCAAAAGCAAGTACCCACTGCCGAAGATAGAAGATCTGTTTGACCAACTGACTGGTTCTAGAGTGTTTTCTAAGATTGATCTTAGAACTGGCTATTAGTTGAAGATCCGTGCGACGGATATACCAAAAACTTCCTTCACCACCGGATATGGATTTTATGAGTACAATGTCATGTCTTTTGGACTAACCAATTCCCCCGCTTATTTCATGAATCTCATGAATAAGATTTTTATGAACTTTTTGGATAAGTTTGTCGTTGTTTTTGTCGATGACATTCTGATCTACTGCAAGTCAGAAGAAGACCATGAACATCACCTAAGAACCATCCTTGAAACCCTTAGGGAGCATCAGTTGTATGCCAAGTTTAGCAAATGTGAGTTCTGGTTAAAGGAAGTAGGATTCCTAGGCCATATCTTATCGGCAGGAGGAGTTGCTGTCGATCCTGCCAAGATTAAAGATGTTGAAGAATGGAAAGCCCCAACTACTCAAACCGAAGTCCGCGCGTTCCTTGGATTAGCCGGATATTACCGCAAGTTTGTTGAAGGATTTTCAAGCATCGCAAGGACGATGACTCAGTTGTTGAAGAAAGATAATAAGTTTGAATGGACTGACAAATGTGAAACAAGTTTTCAAGATCTTAAGAAAAGATTGATTTCAGCCCCAATTTTGATCATGCCGGATATCAAGAAGCCTTTTGATCTATATTGTGACGCATCCAAGATTGCTCTCGGATGTGTGTTGATGCAAGAAGGCAAAGTCATATCGTATCTACCCAGACAGCTGAAGCACCATGAGCAGAATTATCCTACCAATGACTTAGAACTAGCAGCCATAGTGTTAGCCTTGAAAACATGGCGTCATTACCTTATGGGTAACCGCTGTGAGATTTATTCAGATCACAAGATTTTGAAGTACATTTGCACCCAGAAGGAGCTAAATATGAGGCAAAGGACATGGATAGAGTTTATCAAGGATTATGACCTTGGCATTCACTATCACCCTGGCAAAGCCAATGTGGTAGCAGATGCTCTTAGTGGATTGCCGTGTAGATTAAACACCATGATTAAGGAAGCCCAACCAAGTATGCATGAGGAGATGGAGAACTTTAGAGTGGAGCTGGTTAGCGAAGGATTTCTAGCCAGTATTGAACTTCAACCCACTTTGATTACTCAGATAAAGGAAGCCCAGAAATGAAACGTCAGTATCGATAGAATCAAGCATCGTATCGGTACAGGGAAGGTAGCCAGATTCACTAAAGATGAAGAAGGAGTTATGTGGTATAAAGGACGTATTTGTGTGCCAGCAGATTCGGAGTTGAAACAAGTCATTATGAAGAAATCCCATGATACACGTTATTCTATTCACCAGGGAGGAACCAAGATGTATCAGAATTTGAAAGAGCAATTTTGGTGGCACAAGATGAATAGAGAAGTTGGAAGCTATATAGCCAAGTGTGATATCTGTCAGAGAGTCAAGGTGGAACATCGGCGACCCGTAGGACTTTTACAACCATTACAGATCTCGGAATGGAAATGGGATTCTATTGGAATGGATTTCATCACAGGTTTGCCTACATCTAGTAGGGGAAATTAATCTATTTGGGTCATAGTGGATAGACTATCCAAGGTAGCCCATTTCATACCCGTCAAGACCACGTATCAAAGCTCGAAGCTAGCAAAGTTTTACATCGCTAGAATAGTCAGTCTACATGGTATCCCCAAGACCATAGTGTCATATCGAGGACCCCAGTTTACCTCAAGGTTCTGGAAGAAAGTCCAAGAAGGATTAGGAACCAAACTGAATTTCAACACAGCTTATCACCCGCAAACCGATGGACAAACGGAAAGAGTAAACCAGATCTTAGAGGATATGTTGAGAGCTTGTGTGTTAGAGTATGGATCTAACTGGGAAGATTGTCTGCCTTTCACGGAATTCTCATACAACAATAGTTATCAAGCTAGTTTGCAAATGGCCCCATTTGAGTTTCTATATGGAAGGAAGTGCCGTACCCCATTGAATTGGTCGGAAGTAGGAGAGAGTTAGATCTTCGGACCCGGCATCCTACAAGAAGCCAAAGAGAAGGTTCACAAAGTTCGTGAGCACCTCAAGACCGCTCAATCCAGATAGAAGAGTTATGCTGACAAAAGATGTCGAGACCTGACCTTCAATATCGGAGATTTTGTGTATCTCAAAGTATCACCTTTGAAGGGAATGCAGCGTTTTCAACTAAAAGGGAAGCTTGCCCCCAGATATATTGGACCCTTCAAGATTCTAAATCATCGAGGAGAGGTATCCTATCAACTAGAACTGTTTGAGGAGATGTCAGCCGTGGATGATGTGTTCCATATCTCGTTACTTCGCAAATGCTTAGATGTTCCGAAGAAGACCGAAGTTTTTAAGAACATCGATCATTGAGCCATAGATATCAATAAGGATCTAACTTATCGTGAAGTGCCCATTCGTATTTTGGAAGAAGCCTTCAGAACCACCCAGACCAGAAGTATCAAGTTTCTCAAAATCCAGTGGAGTAATCATACGGAAGAAGAAGCCACTTGGGAGCGAGAGGATTGTATTAGGACAGAGTTTCCCAATCTCTTTAGTTCCTAATTTTCTTGAATCTCGGGACGAGATTCTGTTTAAGGAGGGAAGGTTTGTAACATCTCAAAAATATTAAACAAGCTTACCAAGTTCTAATCACCCAAGATTAGGGTTAACAAAAAAACTTTCATTATAAAATTCCATATGAGTGCATGTGGGATTTCTTCTAATACATGAATGCTTGCATTTGCCATGATTGAGTGTTACCAATGTTGAGGATTAGTTTAAAGATGAATACCACCTCATCTAGGTCCTTTCCAAACCAAATCAAATAAAAATAAAATCAAATATGAACCATATGAACAAATGGTCACTTCGGCCAAAATTAACCACTAGCCACTTTCGGCATCTCTAGTAAAAGATTTCTGTAACATCCCAAAACTTCAATCCAAGGTTATTAAGATCCAAATCATCAAAATTAGGGTTAACAAGAACTTTTCTAATTAAAATTATTAAAGCATTCATATGTGTGTGCCTTTAAAATAGGAGTTGATTTGAATTGCCTTGTTTAAGTGATCCATTGCTTGTAAAATGATTCTTAGGTGAAATAAACATCATCTAGATCATTCACAAACCAGTCCCAAAGAAAAAAAAATCAAAATGAATAAAAGAAGAGAATGGTCATTTGTGCCATTTGAATCAGCATGCCTACTTTGGCTATTCCTAGGACTCAATTCTTAACAGAGAAAAATGTGGATATTTGCACCCCTTGCTAGTACATATAATGATGTACCAAGGCCCACATTGTGGTCTGCCAAAAACATTCAAACACTAATTTTAAATGGCATTTGAAAATTGAATCTATTTCATATGGGAAGATCACCCTATTTCAAAAACCACTCAAATGAGCTCAAATTTCAAAACCCAAGCACCCACAGAGTCTCAAGCTTATGCCTAACACACCCACCAAAAATATTTTAAAAATTCCAAAGTTTATTTCTTGCGGCCATTTTCACAAACAATTGGCAGGCAAGAATCAAAGTCTAAACATAGCTCACTGTTTTGTACATGGTTTTTCCCCCAATTGATCCCCATTTACTCCCTCTGTCTCCCCTTGATCAAACCAGACCATTAACACCCCATCCCCTACCCCCTAGCAGCAATGCCATGCCATGTCGAGCACCATGCTTGTCGGCCGACCATGCCATCGCCACAGCAGACCACCTCTCTCCCTCTCACCATGTCTAGTAGCTAGCCCAGACCTCACCGCCACTCTCTGTCCTCTCCCCGAGCCAGGCCAAGCCGTGGACCACCAGCTGAGCGCGGCGCATTGAGTGTCTACACCATGCCGAGCACGCGCCAGAGCGCCGCGCCCGACACGCGTGCACACGCCGCCCCTCGACAGCAGCCCGCGCCCACCGCGTCGCCATGACCCCAGGAACACCGCAGACATGCCCGTTCGCCTCCCATTGCACCACAGCCACCGCTCGCCATGAAGACCACCGCCTCTGCCGCTCAGAGCATGCGCACCGCCCGACCAAACTCCACCGTCCCTAGGCCCACATTTACCCTGTAGAGCATCGCTAGGAGACCAGCCACCGTCCCCTACCTCGAGCCACGCCGCTAGCACGCTGTGCAGCCCTCGCTGGAGCCGCCCGTCCATCACTCTCGGTCGCGTCATCGAGCTATAAATAGACGCCACCCACAGCCATTTTCTGCACACCACTCACCTTACCTCTTGCCACTGATCAGTCCCCACTTCTCCCCGGAGCCGCTCGAGCTCGCAGTCGCCGGAATTTCACCAGAACTGTCCGCCTCTGAAGGAGAAGGGCCCCGCTGATTGCGACCACCCCCGGAGCTGCCTCGACCGTCCCTGAGTTCGCCATCGTCGACCAGTTCGTTTGCCCCCATCGCCGTCATCGTTGGAGCCCTGGTACGCCGCCTAAGCAGCCCCACCGAGCCGCTAGGGTTAAACCTCGCCGACGTCCTGTTCGTCATCGATGACGAGCCCCAGCCATTGATCCTATTTCTAATCTTATGGCCCACATTGCCCCGTACTGCTTCGCGTGTTATGAGCGGCTGACCAGTGGACCCCCCTGTCAGCTGTGCCCCGTGTCGCGGAGTGTCACTAGGCCGGCCCATTAGCGTTCCCGCGCGACCCATTTAATTCAAATTAGGATTTTTCCTATTTAGTTTAAACTTAGTTCTGGTCCTTAGTTTGAAAATCAATTCAGAGAGATTTACAAATCCAAATGGAGTGATTCCAATTTTGTTAGAATGCCGTGACTTTGGACTAGTACCAAAATAATGCTACATAGGCATTTCTAGTCACTTTAAGTCATTAAATAATGAACTTAAACCAAAGTAATTGTGATCCAACCTTTAAATCACTTTCCCACATGTTAGAATATGTGGTGATGACATGTGTCCACATGATCCCATATTTTAAGTGGTGAATATTAAATCTTAGTTAATTTTTCAATGAGTAGAAATTACTTTTCTAAAATAAAAAGGATGAAACTAGTTAATAAACTTGTGATGCTTGTGAAGATAATAGATCATCAAATGTGTGCCTTAGAGTGCTAATTAGACTAGTTAAGTATTGTTTGGTGATTGTGTACTCCGTATGTATTTATAGACGATAGTACCGACCAAGCTTTCGAGGAGGAGTTCTATCAAGAGGAGGAAGAAAACTTCAACCACTGCACTGCACAAGGCAAGCCACCATTAACAATGCAAGCTAACCCTTGCAAGCTAGATAATCTAAGCAAATGCATTAGGCATGCTTTGGTTATACCACCATGACTATTACTTACCCCAAGTATTATTTTCCAAGCTTTACTTCCTTTACTTTAGCAAAGTTCTTTACTTGTTTCGAAGGTAGCATAAAGAGAATAAAACTTGACCTAGTTAGCTAACTTTAGATGTCATTCTATGGCATGAGATTGATCCCATAATTTTCCACCTTAGTGAACACTCTTAACTTAGTAGTTTAGAGTAGATAAAAACTTGACTCACTTTAGATGGGAACACTTGGTGAAAAGGAATTATGAAACCCTTGGAATGATGAGTCATTCTATTGACATGTTTTGACATGTGTTGAAAATTACAAATGGTTTATGATGGTGAAAACATTGAGGCATGAGCCTTAACCCTTTTACAAAACTGATGGTTGGATTCAGATGCGATACCATTCCAAATTTACCGTACAACCACAATACCTGAATTGGGTAAGGCTTAGCTGGAAGTTTATATGCATTAGTATTAGTTCCCTCGCGGGAGAGGTTTGAGCTGTGGCTACCTCTCAATGTTGTCCACCTATGCAGTGCCCAGGATGACAGATGGTCATGGTTGGGAGGCCATGCTCATAGGAGAGGTGCTTATACTAGGGTGTGTAAAGGAAAGGTTATGTTTGATTATCTGCATACTAAGTATGATGATTCAGGATTATCCCTGATAGATGTATCGAATCTTGTGGTGAAAGTGTACCACCTCTGTAGAGTGTCAAACTATTCGAATAGCCGTGTCCACGGTTATGGACAGTTGGAATGGCCATACTGTTTCATTGTCAGATGTTTTACAAATGACTTATGAAATGAAGGATGAATCTTGACTTGACCACAACAGGGTTGTGTTTATGACACTAGCTTCCCAACTATAGTGATTCTAGAACTTTGTTTTATCTTTCTTTGCTTCTGAACTCAGCTTAGGTTTCAAACTTAACCTTATAGTTAAACTTAGAGTTAGCACTTTAACTTAGAACTATACTACTTGTTAGTGGTAGTTTGCGAGTACTTAAAGAGTACTCATGGCTTTTGTCCCTAGCTATTCTCATGGCTAGGCTATGAAGGAGACTACCAAGATGATGGCCAGCAGGACGGCTATGATAACTAGGTTATCTGCCTTCGTCAGCATTGCATGTGCCCCTGAAGATGGACCCCACCGCTACGCTTATCTTTTATTCCGCTGTTTGTTGTATTAAGACTGGATCATGATATCCTTATTTTTGTAAGACCTTATGTATGGTTTGTAATGGATGATGTACTGTGATATCCAATCTGTTATGTCTCACAAAAATGGTAATCCTGGGATTGCGAGGTATGGCATAACAGGCATCTGGGATTAAAAATCCGGGTGTTGAGAAGTTGGTATCAGAGCCAGGTTGACCATAGGAGACCCTAGTTAGAATGGACGTCCAAACAAAAACTTAGTTTCAAAACCAAAGTGAGTATTTATGAAAAACTATTTCTCTCTTATCCTTGGGAATTCATTCTTTCTCAAAAATTAAGGTTCCTCAAAATTCTTACATTACTACTTAAAATTTGACACACTTGATCACTTCACTAATTTCCTCATCCTAAATTCTTGTAGATGGAGACTCAGTTCAGCAAGTTCTACCAGTTGGGAAACGGAGGTCAGCTGATCTTCGAGAGGGATCTAGATTCACTATCGGAGTTACTGGGCCGCCCACCTCCGGAGTTTCTTGGAGCTCAACTTCCAGGACCCCTAGGAGGAGATTTACAGTGGTAGTCACCGCTGATCTTAGAGGAAGCATAGAAGCACCAACATCCGGGAGAATCCAGTTCTCCATGAGGGACAACAACTGGCTAGATGGGTTAGACAGGGCAATGCATGAAGCTCTCGCACGTCTATGTGCCCTCAGCGTCAACCAAATCCAAGGAACCCGTTTTGCTCACTATGCAAGGCGTGACTTCATGGGAATGCCGATGGAGATGCCAAGTCATCCAGCACTGAAGCGCCAAGTGGAGAACCTCGACTTCCTGTTGTACGATCGTCAGAAGGAGGTGGACAATGCTAGGGAGTTAGCCAACCACAACCGTGCCATTTCCGACCAGAAGGCCCAGACTTTCTCACTCCTAGTCAAGGATCGTCAGTTTCTTCGCCTCTAGCGCAAGAAGAAGGATCGCACCATCGCCCGTCTTCATAAGAAGGTGGCCGACCTCGAGAAGACCGTCAAGGAGCAGGAAGCTCAGCTTGCAGCAAAGGAAGAAGAAAAGGAGGGTCAAGACATCTAGGGAGACATGGATTCTTACCTCAACAATGATGATGACTTCCTGGAGGAGGATGCTGTGGACTTCTACACTGACGATGAGGACTCCGACTTCATCGACGATGAGTAGATGCACTAGAACACTGTCGTAGCATGAGATTGTATCGGTCCCACTGTATCGTAGCTTGTAGAATGGTTCTTCAAACCATCTGTTTTCCTTTATTGTTGTGGTGTGTGTTTGTATCGTGTGCTTGTTTGCATGAATGAAATGGAGTTAGTTGCAAAACCTAAGTCAAACTCAAAGTTTTAGCTTTGAAATCAAAACCATGAACCTTAGAACTTTCCCTCTTACCCCTGTATCTACCTCAATCTTCAGATGACTCGTGGAAACCAAGGAGGGAGCAGTGATACGTCCAAAACGTATATACTTTCCTAAACACTTTTGCTATTGTTTCTGCTCTATACTTGTGTGATTTGGATGCAACTAATGCGAACTGACGCTGTTTTCAGCAGAATTGCCTTGGTGTCTACTTTTTGTGCAGAAAATCAACTATCAGGAAAAATCCCGGAAAATATGCCAAAACTCCTATTTCACCCGAAGACTCCTGGAGCCAGAATACGAGACGGAGAAGAGACCTAGGGTGGCCACACCACCTGGTGTCGCGAGCCAGGCCAGGCCGCGCCAGGGGGTGGTGTGGGCCCCCCAGGCACCCCTTTGGCCTCTCTCTTCTCCTATAAGGAGCCTTCTGACCTAAAAACTTCGGGGGGGGTCGACGTTTTTCCAGAAGGAGTTCCGCTCTGCCGCCACCACCAGATTCCACAAAACAGCACCAGAAACTCCGTTCTGGCACCCTGCCGGGATAGGGAATTGGAGGAGATCATCGCCATCATCATCACCATCGCTTCTCCATCGACCATCCATCTTTCCCCCATCTATGCGTGAGTAATCCCCCGCTGTAGGCTATGGCGATGGTAGGGATTGGATGAGATCACCTTAATTGCTAGTAGTTCCCTAGAGGCCCCGCTGCAAACGGGCTGGCAGGACAAAAGATGTTGTGCAAGTTCTCATTGCGAGCACGTATGACTATGTATGGAACACATGCGTAGGATTGTCTAGTACTTGGGTGCTTTATCTTATTTATCTGCAATTGCCCTATGTTCTGATTGCTGTGTGAATTGTCTTGTCCATGCAACGCCCGTCCATCCATCCCTATGCCTACCGCACTCGAATCCCACTGTTTACTACTTTTGTTACTACTGTCTTTGCTTTACTACTGCTGTTACTTTACTATTCCTACTACAAAACTGTTGCTACTGATAAACTGTTGTGAGCAAGATTGTTTCCAGGTGCAGCTGAATTGACAACTCAGTTGTTAAGGCTGATAAATATTCTTTGGCTCCCCTTGTGTCGAATCAATAAATTGGGTTTCACTTCCCTCGAAAATACTACGATACACCCCCTATACTTGTGGGTCATCAAGACTATTTTCTGGCGCCGTTGCAGGCGAGCATAGATTTATTTATCAAGTTCACTTGGATTATCTATTGTTCACTGCTTTCCATCCATCATGGGTAAGTCTTGTGATGGAAAGGTTCCTATTTTACCATCCACTACAAGAAGAGGTACGGTTCTGAACACCTCTACTGCTCTTGATTCACCGTCTGTTTTGAGTAAGTTCCTTACACCACCACATACACATGCTACACACACTGCTACTACTGCTGAATCTAAAACTTCTGATGCTTACGATGCTTCTTCTACTATGCTTGATAAGAGTGGTTCATTAGGTCCTTTCCTAGATGCTATGGTTGCTAGAACTATAGCTGGAAATACCGAAACTCCTAATGAAGACACTGCCACACCTGTTAGCTCGCCTGAGTCTAGTAAGAGTTATGATGCTGAAGAAGATTATGTTGAGATGACTGATGAGTTTATTGAAGAATGTAGGAACACCCATGATAGGAGCGCTGCTAAGAGTCTCCTTGAGAGGCGTACTATTAGACCCAAATTATCTCTTGCTAAGTTTGTTGCTTCTCCCATAAACATTATAGATGAAGATTATGATTTCTCTCTCGATCTATCTTACATAGTTATTGTCGAGAAAGAACCTTTTTGTGGGACTAAGAATGAAAGTGCGGTAGCACATATGAATGATCTTTCTACCATGAGTGGCTTGTTTTCTGATGATATTAATATGCGTACTTATTTTGTTGCTAAGATTTTCCCTTTTTCACTGAAAGGAGAAGCTAAAACTTGGTTTGGTAATTTACCTCCGGGATCTATTGATAGCCCTGAGTGCTTGATTAGTACTTTCCTGCAAAAATATTTTCCTCCTAGTGCTAGACATGCTGTTTTGCAGGAACTTTTTGATTTTAAACAGGGAGAAAAAGAGGTATTGCCTGAATCTTGGGCAAGGTTTTGTGCTTTGATTCATGCATAGGCTAGAAGTCCATTACCTAAGAACGAGCTTCTTGATATATTTTATAATGGACTAACCGAAGAATCTAGGACATACCTAGATAGTTGTGCTGATTGTGTTTTCAGGAATAGGACTCCAAAGGAAGCTGAGGAATTAATGGCTAAAATAAGCAAGAATTATGAAGATTGGACTCCTCCTAAACAAGTTACGCCTGAAGTAATTGTACCTGAACCATCTATTCCTGTGCCTATTCCAACATCAAAGAAGAGAGGAGTTATTGAATTAAATGATGAAGTGATGAAGGAAGCTAAGAAATGTCTTAAGGAGAAGGGAATTAAAGCTGCAGATGTCAAGAATTTACCTCCTATAGAAGAATTATGTAAGCCTATTCCCTACTCACCCACTATTGAGGTACACTCTCTCCAACACTTTGATGAAGGTGCTATCCCTTACTTGAACCTCCTGATCAATGCTTAGAAGAATTTGATATCTTTATTGTTAAGCAAGATAACTTTAATAAAAGGGTGCAAAATCATCTAATGGAAAACACTAGAGCTATTGTTGAGTTGAAAGATATTGTGGAAAGAACCTCTAATAATGTTAAAATGATTGTTAAACACTTTCAAATGGTTCAAACTCAAATAGATCAACTCGTTAAAGTACAAAACGACTTGCTAGTTAATGCTGCTAAAGAAAAACATGCTTATGAAATTAGAACTAGAAGTGGAGCTGCTACCCAAGATCCTCTATATCCTGAAGGGAATCCCAAAAGAATTGAGCAGGATTCTCAACAAGCTGAAAATAGTGGTTCTATTTGTAAGAAAAGGAAAAAGAAACATAAAACTGTTGTAGAACCCTCTGAACTTGCTTTAGATCCTAATAGTATATCCATCTCTGATGCTGAAACTGAAAGTGGTAATGAAGAAATTGTTGTTCCTAATGAAGAAAAAGTTGAAGAAGAACCTGAAAACCACACTAAGACTACTAAATACACCAAAGAAGATTTTATTGCTAAGAAACATGGTAGTGAAAGAGAACCTTGGGTCCAAAAACCTATGCCTTTCCCTGATAAGAAACACGAGTCAAAGGAAGATGAACACTATAATAAGTTGTGTGAGTGGATGAAGCCTTTATTCTTGCAAATTCCTTTGACTGATGCTATTAAATTGCCTCCTTACTCAAAGTATATGAAGGACATTTTCTCGAATGAAAGGAAGATCCCTAATGAAGAAATTTCTACTTTGCTTGCTAATTATTCCTTCAATGGTAAGGTTCCTAAGAAACTTGGAGACCCAGGGATTCCCACTATCCCTTGCTCTATTAAGAACAGTTATGTTAGAACTGCTTTGTGTGATTTGGGAGCTGGAGTTAGTGTTATGCCTTTTTCTCTCTATAAGAGGCTTCAGCTTGAAAAATTGATACCAACTGATATATCTTTGCAAATGGCTGATAAGTCCACCACTATTCCTGTGGGTATATGTGAGGATGTACCTGTTCAGGTGGCTCATAATTTCTTGATATTAACTAATTTTGTTGTGCTTGAAATGCCTGAAGATGATAATATGTCTATTATTCTTGGGAGACCTTTTCTTAATACTGCAGGAGCTATTATTAATTGTAATCAAGGAAAGGTGACCTTCAATGTTAATGACAAGGAACATACTGTCTATTTCCCCAAGAAGATTGAAAGGACTTATGATTTAAATTCAATTGAACATGTTGAAGGCATTCAAGTTGGAGAAATATATTGTCCCATACCAAAAGAAAAATTTGAAACTATTATGATTGGGACAATTGCTATCAAGGTTGAGGTAACATAATCATTAATGGAATACAAAGTTTTGTCTCATATGCAATTGTTTTGGTAGCAAGACTTGATAAACCTAGCTAACAAAAGGATTCCATTGAACAAAACAATGTTTTCATTATGATTACCCCTGTTTATTTCTATCCTTTGCATTTTAGTTTTTGCTTTCGCTTAGTTTTATTTTTGTTGTTAGTTGCTTGCATGCTAGAACTTCTGTAGTTTTAGCCTTGTTTTATCCTTGCATCATGTTTCCAATAAGAAAAAGAAAAAAATCTGTCTGTCAGAAAAATCATTCTTCTATTTTTGAAAAGTGTCCCAAAATAAAGTTGTCGAAAAATTCTAGAAAATTCATATTAAATTTTTACGTGGAAAAAGGGGCAGAGGAGTACCTGGTAGGTACCAGGGGGGCCCACCAGGCAGGCACACCACATGGTGGCGCGGCCAGACCTGGGTGGCGCCATGCCCTGGTGTGGGCCACCCCTGGCCCCCCACCACTCCTCTCACCTGCCACTTTCTTCTCTCTCCCGAGTAAGCTCCAGTTCATAGCTCAAAATGACGTTCTTTCTGTGCTTGCTCTCGATTTCTTCGATCTCTTTGCTCAGTCCATCTTTCTTGCTGAAATTTGGAGCAATTGTTCCTTGGTATGTGACTCCTCCCCTTGTCCAGGTAGATTTGTGTTTAGTGGATTGTATGTTGAGTATTTTGCTGATGTAGGTGACTGGTTATGAGAGCTTGTAAGCTTGTTTGATGCTTAGAGATATAGTTTTGATGCATGTTTAGGCCTCTTGCAAGTCCCTATGAGTAGAATCCTTCGTTATATTTACTTTGCAATCACTTGTTTAATAGGTGTTTTAAATTTCAGAATAGAAGATGAGTGAACACCATCTAAACCAGCATGAGCTTTGGGTGCCTGAGGTCATGAAGGTCCACCGGGAGGAGGAAGTATTTCCCTCCATTTATCCATGCTCTGAGTTCATGAGAACTACAGGAATTCTACAAGATTTCCACACTTTGTTCTCTAATGCAGGGTTAGAGCACTTTTTGGAAGACGAGCCTTGTCAATTTGTGAAGCTAACCATGTCTATGGTGCAGGATTTCAAATTTAGTCACTCTTTGCCTAACCCCATGGTCCATTACAAAATTTACAATATTGCTGTCAATCTTTCTCTTGATAACTTTTGTGCAGCTATTAAGGTACCTCAATGGGGATCATGTAAGAAGATTAAAGAGAGACCAGAACCACTCATCGATTTATACGCAGAAATTTGTCAAGGAAGTAGCTTCTCGAAGGAGAATGGAAAAATCCGTAACATTCATCTTCCCTCCATTCGCTACTTTGCCTACTTTATTGCGAAGTGTGTTCTTGCTAGGAAAACTGCCAATAAGTTATCTTCGTTTGATCTAGCATTTATCTCTGCTGCTCTTAGACGAGATAGGTCTTACAACTTGGGTGCTTTGATAGCTTTCCATCTTGCTGCTAACCGTGAGAAAGGTGGAATTTGTGGAGGCCTCATTGCTTCTCGTTTGCTAGCATTGCATGTTTTAGTGCCTCATCATCTAGACCTACAGTTTCCCATAGAGAGGCTTGATTTTAATTCCATGATACAACATAAATTTATTTCCTCGTGGGCTAATTTGAGTGAGTTGTCTTATGAGATAACCTTTCTCAAAGCTGGTTGGAGAAAGAGCAAGTCCGAGCGTGTTGTTCTTTTGCCCGAACCTGTTTTGTTTAAACTTGATAACAGGGAAGGATGGTCCCACACGGAGCAGGAGCTTGACACGTACCTTAGAGAGCTTTCCCAACATGAGTAGGACACTAGAAGGGAGGTCACGGATGATTCGGTCCAGCCCTCGAATGAGGGAGAGTCTTCATATCAGCAACCCGCTTATGATTGGGGAGCTTCTTCTTCCTCTCATGGGCCCGGTTATGACCATTCTTACCAAGATCCGCCCGCTTGGAACCCCTATTCTTATATGGACTGATTTCTACTTAGGCCAAAAGCCTAAGCTTGGGGGGAGGTACGCCGGCACCGCACTCATCTCCATATCATGTTGCGTCGGTACTTTGTATATTCATGTTTTCGTTCTCTTTCTAGTTTTCGTTCTCCTTTGCTTTTGCTTTCTAAAACACAAAAAGACCAAAAATATTTTTGTTGTTTCTCTTGGTTTGCTTCTTCTTTTTGCCTTGTTTTGCTTTTCCCTTTTTGCTTTGTTTGAACTATTTGAAAAACCCAAAAAGATTTTGCTTGTTTTTCTCTTTTGGTTCTTGTTTAAAAATCGAAAACACCAAAAATATTTGTCGTTCTTCTTTGGTTTTTGCGAGTTGGCTACAGGGTTCGGCAGTTCTCAGTGGATTATTGGTTTCATATTATTATTCAAGCCACACAAGTGAAGAGCAATAATTAGGATCAATGACAACTTGAGGCGTGGTAAGAGGCTGGTAACGAACTCTATTTGTCTTCATTTTTGTACATATACTCATCATTGTGAGCTTGCTTAGTCCATTCATGTAGAGTGTATGTTTTCTTTGGATGCTTAGTAGTTCTTGCTTTCTTGTGATTAGCTCCAGCTCGCTAATAGTTTGTAGCATGTTTCATGAATGTTTGCTTGCATTACTCTATTCATAAATTGGTATGACACCGTGGTATCCTCCTCTGAATGTTTCATTTGATTGACTTGGCACATGCTCATGCATGCACATGACTGTGATAATCAGTTAAGCCTTGATGAATTATTTTTCCTTGTGGATCTTGAATCATTTTCATGCCATGAGTAGTCTTGTTTTGTTGCAAGCATGATAATGACAGCTATTGCTCTCTCGTTTGTCGCTCCCTTACTATTGCGAGCCTTCATTTCCACTGAGTGTTTTACTCAAGTTTCCAACTCCCTGAACCAAATATTTCCAAAGTGTCCACCATACCTACCCATTAGCATCATTTGCTACCTCCGTGCATATTCAATATGCCTTGTTTTCTTCTGAATAAAATGTTTGCTTTTTATGAGAAAGTTAGTTAGTAAAGCTCTCACAAACTTGATGGCACACTTTATTTTCTTGCTCTTAATAAACCTGAACCATTGTGTCCTTCTTTGTTGCGCATATGCTTGCGCTTTATGAGTTAAGTTAGCAGAACCATGTATCATGGGGACTGCTTTCAACGCTTCATAGGTATTTTGTACCTAGTTGATATCATGTTCTTTTACTTATGGATCCCGGCGGTGTGAAATAAAAGTGGAACTTGTAAGATGATGGAGTTTGTATGTATGTTAGAGGAACGCCTGGGCCGCTAGCCTAAGCCATGCCTAATCATGGTGGAAACTTGCAGCATAACCATAATGAGCATTCTATGAAGCATCTTCAATAAAAATCTATGCACATAGTAAATAAAAAGATCGCCGAGATGCTCATTGTCTGCTTGCCTTGTATTTTGATTATGGGATAGCTCCCGTGTCATGTGCAAGGGGTACCCCATTGGCGGTTCTCTATGATACGTATATACTTACAATGACAAGAGCTTACTTGTGACTGAAGTTGAGTAGCATGAGGATCGGTCTTAGTAAGTAAGGGGCATGAGACTTCAATTTATAACTTGTCAAGCATATCCTCTTAGTTGTGTCACTTTCACCTTAACCACATTAAAGATGCTTATGATAGGGGAAATGAGAGATCAAAGCTAATGAGTACCATACTTTCAGCATTTGGAAGCCTTTCAAATTGTTCAAAACCTTTTCCTCTACCTATTGAGTGTCCACTTATTCTTTGAGCACCTTCTTGAGAGCATAGTTGTCATTCTTTGTGTTTGTTCCAATACTTGATTATTTGTGTTATGACTTTGATGCTTGTATCTTTGATATCTTTACTTCTAGTCGTCACTTGAACTTCAGAGGTGCCTAGACATAATCAAAGGCAAGCGAGATACCACTCTATCATTCCTTTCTATGAGCATTGTAATGTTGCTTATGTTTGTGCTTCATGCTACTTATTATTCTTGAATTGGAATCTCTTCATAGCTTGCAATGACTATTAAGTAGATTCAGTTGCATACTCTTTATTATGAATTGCCTGAGTAGTTAATCACATTGCTGAGAATATTTACATCACATGAAGCAAATGTGTTCGTGAAAGTTCTTTTATCGCACTCAGTTTTCAACTGAATTGCTTGAGGACAAGCAATAAGCTAAGCTTGGGGGAGTTGATACGTCCAAAATGTATCTACTTTCCCGAACACTTTTGCCATTGTTTCTCCTCTATGCTTGTGTGATTTGGATGCAACTAATGCGAACTGTCGCTGTTTTTAGCAGAATTGCCTTGGTGTCTACTTTTTGTGCAGAAAATCAACTATCAGGAAAAATCCCGGAAAATATGCCAAAACTCCTATTTCACCCGAAGGCTCCAGGAGCCAGAATACGAGACGGAGAAGAGCCCTGGGGTGGCCACACCACCTGGTGGAGCGGGCCAGGCCACGCCAGGGGGTGGTGTGGGCCCCCCAGGCACCCCCTTGGCCTCTCTCTTCGCCAATAAGGAGCCTTCTGACCTAAAAACTTCGGGGGGGTCGACGTTTTTCCAGAAGGAGTTTCGCTCTGCCGCCACCACCAGATTCCACGAAACAGCACTAAACTCCGTTC
Organism: Avena eriantha; assembly: GCA_910589775.1. NCBI lineage: Eukaryota > Viridiplantae > Streptophyta > Magnoliopsida > Poales > Poaceae > Avena > Avena eriantha. The sequence continues at coordinate 542,566,564 of OU342743.1, forward strand.
TGGCACCCTGCCGGGACGGGGAATTGCAGGAGATCATCGCCATCATCATCACCATTGCTTCTCCATCGACCATCCATTTTCCCCCATCTATGAGTGAGTAATCCCCTGATGTAGGCTATGGGGATGGTAGGGATTGGATGAGATCGTTCATGTAATGGCATCAGATTGTTAGGGCATAGTGCCTAGTATCTTTTATTAGTGCTTTATGACTTTGTTGCGACTTGTTGTGCTTAATGCTTGTCACTAGGGCCTGAGTGCCATGATTTGAGATCTGAACTTATTATTGATTCATTATGATAGTATTGTTCTTGGTCTTATCTACAAGTTGTATACACACGTTGTTGTCCGGCACCAATGGCCCCGAAGTGACAGAAATCGCGACAACCGGAGGGAACGGCTTTGATGTGAGGATCACATGTGTTCAGGCAGTGTTAATGCTTTGCTCTGGTGCTCTATTAAAAGGAGAACCTTAATTTCCAGTAGTTCCCTAGAGGCCCCGCTGCAAACGGGCTGGCAGGACAAAAGATGTTGTGCAAGTTCTCATTGCGAGCACGTATGACTATGTATGGAACACATGCCTAGGATTTTCTAGTACTTGGGTGCTTTATCTTATTTATCTGCAATTGCCCTATGTTCTGATTGCTGTGTGAATTGTCTTGTCCATGCAACGTCTGTCCATCCATCCCTATGCCTACCGCACTCGAATCACACTACTTACTGCTTTTGTTACTACTGTCTTTGCTTTACTACTGCTGTTACTTTACTATTCCTACAACAATACTATTGCTACTGATAAACTGCTGTGAACAAGATTGTTTCCAGGTGCAGCTGAATTGACAACTCAGTTGTTAAGGCTGATAAATATTCTTTGGCTCCCCTTGTGTCGAATCAATAAATTGGGTTTCACTTCCCTCGAAAATACTGCGATACACCCCCTATACTTGTGGGTCATCAAGCAGCTCGTGCAAGACCTAATGGTGCAGATTATGCAGATGTTAGTTGCACACCGTGAAGCAAGCAGGGCAGGACATCAAGCCAACTTAGCCACATTGGAGCAGATAGCTCAGATGGCCTAAAACCACCAAGGACATGGAAACCAGGATCACCATGGATCCAAACTCAAAAACTTCTAGAATACCAATCCCCCAATCTTTAGTACTTTAGAGAACCCATTAGATGCTGATGACTGGTTGTAGACAATGGAAAACAACTTAGAAGTTGTAGGAGTTGATGACAACGAGAAAGTTCTTTTTGCCACCCACTATCTAGCAGGAGATGCAAGAGCATGGTGGAACAGTATCCGCACCATGAACCATGGTTAAGTGATGACATGGGAAGCCTTCAAAATCAAATTCAATCGCACACACGTGCCGCAAGGTCTAGTCACCCGAATGAGAGATGAATTTCGAGAACTGAAGCAAGGAAGAATGACTGTGGTGGAGTACCGTGACAGGTTCCTATCGCTTGCAAGGTATGCAACTGATGAGATCAACACGGAGGCCAAGAAAAAGGAGAGATTCCTGAACGGACTGCATGATGAGATGCAGACTGTCCTCGTCAACATCCGCTTCTAGGATCTTGAAGAGCTAGTCGACTCTGCCATTCAGATGGAAGGGAAGATTAAGCAGGCAAACGATAACGGCAAACGTCGTATGATGCAGCAATCTGGATCCAGCAGTCACCAGAAGTACCGTCCCAACCCCTCACTAGGATATGCACCAAGGAACAATCGACCCCCAATGTCTCGCCCAAGTTACCCCAAACGTAGCGGAACCAATGTGAAGTCCGGAGGAAACAATCACAGCTCCGGCAATGCAAACAACTTCAACCGTGCACCTCCCAAGAGCAACAACAACAACAACAACACTGCACCCAGAACTGGCAGCAATGTTGTGCCCATAGCAGTAAAAGACAAGTCTCAGATCACTTGTTTCGAGTGTGGAGTGAAGTGTCACTATTCCAATGAGTGTCCCAAGAAGACTACAGCCACTGCCAATGTGAATGCCCCAGCTCAACAGCAATGTCGTGTTCAACCAGGGAGAAGATTTGCCACAGGGAACCCTCACAACCGCAACGGCCGTCTCTTCCACATGAATGCCGAAGAAGCCCAAGAAGCGCCAGATGTAGTGATGGGTATGTTTTCTGTCAACTCAGTTTTAGCAAGAGTGTTGTTTGATTCGGGAGCATCACATTCATTTGTCACCGAAGAATTTGCATGCACCAGTAAGATTCACCCAACCAATTGAAGCATGTCATGATAGTTCAAATCCCCGGTTCAACAACCAAATATAGAAAAATTTGCAAAGCTGTGCCTATCAGAATACATGGGATAGATTTTTATGCCAACCTAATTGTACTTGGAACCAAAGGATTGGAAGTAGTACTAGGTATGGACTGGATGTAAAGGCATAAAGGACTGATAGACTGTGCTAAGAAATCCATCACCATGACCAGTAGCTCTAGAGTCACAGTAGAGCATATATCTGAAACCTTACCCCGTCAATTCAAGTGCAACAAGAGTGTAGCCCTGCCCACCATTGACCAAGTAAGAGTAGTCTGTGAATACCCCGACGTATTCCCAGATGAATTGCCAGGTATGCCCCTGGATAGGGATATTGAGTTCATTATCGAACTAATCCCCGGAACCGAACCCATAGCCCAGAGACCCTATAGCATGAACCCCTCAGAGTTAGTGGAACTGAAGAAGAAGTTGGATGTCATGTTAGCAAAAGGCTTGATTCAACCAAGCGCATCGCCATGGAGATCACCAGTGTTATTCATCGACAAGAAAGATGGAGGCAACCGTTTGTGCACAGATTACAGAAAGTTGAATGACGTCACCATCAAGAACAAGTACCCCTTGCCAAAGATAGAGGATCTATTTGATCAGTTACTGGAGCTCAGGTATTCTCAAAGATTGATCTTAGGACTGGTTATCACCAACTTAAGATTCATGCAACGGATATTCCGAAGACTGCCTTTACTACTCGCTATGGTTTATACGAGTATAGGGTTATGTCTTTTGGATTAACCAATGCCCCTGCTTATTTCATGAATCTCATGGATAAGATCTTTATAAATTTCCTAGGTAAGTTTGTAGTTGTGTTTATCGACAACATCCTTATCTACTCCAAGTCAGAAGAAGAGCATGAGCAACATCTGAGAATCATCCTAGAAACCCTGAGAGAGCATCGGTTATATGCCAAGTTCAGCAAGTGTGAGTTTTGGCTGAGAGAAGTAGGGTTCTTAGGACATATTGTGTCTGCCGGAGGAGTCTCTGTTGACCCCGCCAAGATCAAAGATGTCGAAGAATGGGAAGCCCCAACCACTCAAACCCAAGTCCATGCATTTCTCGAATTAGCGGGACACTACCGCAAGTTCGTAGAAGGATTCTTGAGCATCGCCAGACCCATGACCCAATTGTTGAAGAAGGACAAGAAGTTTGAATGGACTGACAAATGTGAAGCCAGTTTTCAAGAACTAAAGAAGAGATTGATATCCGCCCCAATATTGGTAATGCCAGACATCAAGAAGCCGTTTGATGTATATTGTGATGCATCCAATATTGGTCTCGAATGTGTATTGATGCAAGAAGGCAAAGACATCGCTTATCTATCTCGACAACTGAAGCAGCATGAGCAGAACTATCCGACCCATGATCTTGAATTAGCAGCCGTAGTTTTGGCATTGAAGACATGGTGTCATTATCTGATGGGTAATCGCTATGAGATTTACTTAGATCACAAGAGCTTGAAGTATATTTTCACTCAGAAGGAGCTGAATATGAGGGAAAGGAGATGGATAGAGTTAATCAAGGATTATGACCTTGACATTCACTATCACCCCGGCAAAGCCAATGTGGTAGCGGATGCTCTTAGCAGATTGCCGTGTAGGCTAAACACCATGATCAAGGACAAGCAGCCAAGTTTGTATGAGGAGTTGGAGCAGTTCAGAACTGAATTAGTTAGCAAAGGATTCTTAGCTAGCATTGAACTTTAACCCACTCTGATTAGCCAAATCAAGGAAACCTAGAAGGGAAATGAAAGTATAGACGGAATCAAACGTCGTATTGGTATAGGAAAGGTACCTGGATTCACTGAAGACGAAGAAGGAGTTCTGTGGTACAAAGGACGTATCTGTGTGCCAGCAGATTCGGAGCTGAAGCAAGTCATCATGCATGAAGCTCATGATACTCTTTATTCTATCCACCCCGGAGGAACAAAGATGTATCAAGATTTGAAAGAGCAATTTTGGTGGCACAAGATGAAGAGAGAAATCGGAAGCTACATCGCCGAGTGTGACATCTATCAAAGAATCAAAGCAGAGCATCAAAGACCCAGAGGACTGTTGCAACCATTGTAGATTCCGGAATGGAAATGGGATTCCGTCAGAATGGACTTTATCACCGGTTTGCCTACTTCCAGTAGGGGAAATGACTCAATCTGGGTCATAGTTGATAGACTGTCCAAGGTAGCTCATTTTATACCTGTCAAGGCAACTTACTAGAGTTCTAAGCTAGCAGAGCTGTACATTGCTAGAATTGTTAGTCTGCATGGAACCCCTAAGACCATAGTATCAGATCAAGGAACCCAGTTTACCTCGAGATTTTGGCAGAAAGTCCAGGAAGGATTAGGAACCAAGTTGAACTTTAGCACCGCTTATCACCCGCAAACTGATGGACAGACTAAAAGAGTCAACCAAATGCTAGAAGATATGTTGAGAGCTTGTGTGTTAGAGTATGGATCAAATGGGAAGATTGCCTGCCTTTCGCAGAATTCTCATATAACAACAGTTATCAAGCTAGTTTGCAGATGGCACCATTTGAGTTCCTATACGGAAGAAAGTGTCGTACCCCCTTGAAATGGTCGCAAGTAGGAGAGAGTCAGATCTTTGGACCTGACATTCTCCAAGAACCTGAAGAGAAGGTTCACAAAGTCCGTGAGCACCTCAAGACCGCCCAATCCAGACAGAAGAGTTATGCTGACAAGAGAAGGAGAGACCTGACTTTCAATGTCGGCGGTTTTGTGGATCTCAAGGTTTCGCCATTAAAAGGAACCCAACGTTTTAGTCTGAAAGGAAAGTTAGCCCCCAGATATATCGGGCCTTTCAAGATTTTGAACCGCCGAGGAGAAGTATCGTCTCAACTAGAACTACCTGAAGAGATGTCAGCCATCCACAATGTGTTCCATATCTCATTACTTCGCAAATGTCTTGAAGTGCCAGAGAAGACTGAAGTTTTCATGAACACCGATCACAGAGCTGTGGAGATCAACAATGATCTGACATATCATGAAGTGCCCATCCGTATCTTAGAAGAAGCTTACAGAACCACCAGGACCAGAACTATCAAGTTTCTCAGGATTCAGTGGAGCAACCATACAGAAGACGAAGCCACTTGGGAGCGAGAAGATTACATTAGGACAGAGTTCCCAGATCTCTTTAGTTCCTAGTTTGATTTGTAAATCTCGGGACAAGATTTTGTTTAAGGGGGGAAGGTTTGTAACATCCCAAAATTTCAATCCAAGGTTATTAAGATCCAAATCATCAAAATTAGGGTTAAAAAACTTTTCCAATTAAAATTATTAAAGCATTCATATGTGTGTGCCTTTAAAATAGGAGTTGATTTCAATTGCCTTGTTTAAGTGATCCATTGCTTGTAAAATGATTCTTAGGTGAAATAAACATCCTCTAGATCATTCCCAAACAAATCCCAAAGAAAAAAATCAAAATTAATAAAAGAAGAGCATGGTCATTTGTGCCATTTTAATCAGCATGCCGACTTTGGCTATTCCTAGGACTCAATTCTTAACAGAGACAAATGTGGATCTTTGCACCCCTTCCTAGTACATATAATGATGTACCAAGGCCCACTTTGTGGTCTGCAAAAAACATTCAAACACTAATTTTAAATGGCAGTTGAAAATTGAATCTATTTCATATGGGAAGATCACCCTATTTCAAAAACCACTCAAATGAGCTCAAATTTCAAAACCCAAGCACCCACAGAGTCTCAAGCTTATGCCTAACACACCCACCAAAAATCTTTTCAAAATTCCAAAGTTTATTTCTTGTGGCCATTTTCACAAACAATTGGCAGGCAAGAATCAAAGTCTAAACATAGCTCACTGTTTTGTACAGGGTTTTGCCCCCAATTGATCCCCATTTACTCCCTCTGTCTCCCCTTGATCAAACCAGACCATTAGTACCCCATCCCCTACCCCCTAGCAGCAATGCCATGCCATGCCGAGCACTATGCTTGCCGGCCGACCATGCCATCGCCGCAGCAGACCACCTCTCTCCCTCTCACCATGTCTAGTAGCTAGCCCAGACCTCACCGCCACTCTCTGTCCTCTCCTCGAGCCAGGCCAAGCCGTGGACCACCAGCTGAGCACCGCGCACTAAGTGTTTGCACCATGCCGAGCATGCGCCAGAGCGCTGCGCCCGACAAACATGCACACGCCGCCCCTCGACGACAGCCCGCGCCCACCGCGTCGCCACAACCCCAGGAACACCGCAGACATGCCCGTTCGCCGCCCATTGCGCCACAGCCACCGCTCACCGTGAAGACCGCTGCCTCTGCCGCTTAGAGCGTGTGCACCGCCCGACCAAACGCCACCGTCCCTAGGCCCGCATTTACCCCGTAGAGCATCGCCAGGAGACCAGCCACCGTCCCCTACCTTGAGCCACGCCTCTAGCATGTTGTGCAACCCTCGCCGGAGCCGCCTGCCCATCACTCTCGGTCGCGTAGTCGATCTATAAATAGAGTCCACCCCCAGCCATTTTCTGCACACACTCACCTCCCCTCTTGCCACTGATTAGTCCCCACTTCTCCCTGGAGCTGCTCGAGCTAGCAGTCGCCGGAATTTCACCGGAGCTGGCCGCCTCTGAAGGAGAAGGGCCCCGCTGATTGCGATCACCCCCGGAGCTGCCTCGACCGTCCCTGAGTTCGCCGTCGTCGACCAGTTCGTTTGCCCCCATCGCCGTCGTTGCTGGAGGCCTGGTACGCCCGCTAAGCACCCCACCGAGCCACTAGGGTTAAACCTCGCTGGCGACCTATTCATCGTCGACGACAAGCCCCAGCCGTTGATCCTATTTCTAATCTAACGACCCACATCACCGCGTACCGCTTCGCGTGTTATGAGGCGCTGACCAGTGGACCCTCCTGTCAGCTGTGCCCCGCGCCACGGAGTGTCACTAGGCCGGCCCGTTAGCGTTCCCGCGCGACCCATTTAATTCAAATTAGGATTTTCCTATTTAGTTTAAACTTAGTTCTGGACCTTAGTTTGAAAATCAATTTAGAGATATTTACAAATCCAAATGGAGTGATTCCAATTTGTTAGAAAGCTACTGAAAATATCTACCAAAGCTCGTTGGATTTAATTCAATTAGAGTTAGAGATCTCTCCTAGTAAAAATAACAAAACAGAAGCTTTTGCACCTTGCAACATTTTTATAAAATCAACCATGGTAGCTTTTGAGTTAATTCCAACTCTAAAAAATCAAATTTCACCATACCTATCTGAATATGTAATAATATTATGGTTTACATGCAGTTACTTTGGACTAGTACCAAAATAATGATATATAGGCATTTCTAGTCACTTTAAATCATTAAATAATAAACTTAAACCAAAGTAATTGTGATCGAACCTTTAAATCACTTTCCCACATGTTAGAATATGTGGTGATGACATGTGTCCACATGATCCCATATTTTAAGTGTTGAATATTAAATCTTAGTTAATTTTTCAATGAGTAGAAATTACTTTTCTAAAATAAAAAGGATGAAACTAGTTAATAAACTTGTGATGCTTGTGATGATAATAGAGCATCAAATGTGAGCCTTAGAGTGCTAATTAGAAAAGTTAAGTATTGTTTGGTGATTGTGTACACCGTATGTATTTATAGACGATAGTACCGACCAAGCTTTCGAGGAAGAGGAGTTCTATCAAGAGGAGGAAGAAAACTTCAACCACTGCACTACACAAGGCAAGCCACCATTAACAATGCAATCTAACCCTTGCAAGCTAGATAAGCTAAGCAAATGCATTAGTCATGCTTTGGTTATACCACCTTGACTATTACTTACCCCAAGTATTATTTTCCAAGCTTTACTTCTTCTACTTTAGCAAAGTTCTTTACTTGTTTTGAAGGTAGCATAAAGAGAATAAAACTTGACATAGTTAGCTAACTTTAGATGTCATTCTATGGCATGAGATTGATCTCATAATTTTCCACCTTAGTGAACACACTTAACTTAGTAGTTTAGAGTAGATAAAAACTTGAGTCACTTTAGATGGGAACACTTGGTGAAAAGGAATTATGAAACCCTTGGAATGATGAGTCATTCTGTTGAGATGTTTTGACATGCGTTGAAAAACACAAATGGTTTATGATGGTGAAAATATTGAGGCATGAGCCTTAACCCTTTTACAAAACTAATGGTTGGATTCCGATGCGATACCATTCCAAATTCACCATACAACCACAATACCTGAATTGGGTAAGGCTTAGCGGGAAGTTTATATGCATTAGTATTAGTTCCCTCGCGGGAGAGGTTTGAGCTGAGGCTACCTCTCAATGTTGTCCACCTATGCAGTGCCCAAGATGACAGATGGTCATGGTTGGGAGTCCATGCTCATAGGAGAGGTGCTTATACTAGGGTGTGTAAAGGAAAGGTTATGTTTGATTATCTGCACACTAGGTATGATGATTCAGGGTTATCCCTAACAGATGTATCGAATCTTGTGGTGAAAGTGTACCACCTCTGTAGAGTGTCAAACTATTCGAATAGCCGCGTATGCGGTTATGGACAGTTGGAATGGCCATACTGTTGCGTTGTCAGATGTTTTCAAAATGACTTATGAAATGAAGGATGAATCTTGACTTGACCACAACAGGGTTGTGTTTATGACACTAGCTTCCCAACTTTAGTGATTCTAGAACTTTGTTTTATCTTTCTTTGCTTCTGAACTCAGCTTAGGTTTCAAACTTAACCTTATAGTTAAACTTAGAGTTAGCACTTTAACTTAGAACTATACTACTTGTTAGTGGTAGTTTGCGAGTACTTAAAGAGTACTCATGGCTTTTGTCCCTAGCTATTCTCATGGCCAGACTATGAAGGAGACTGCCAAGATGATGGCCAGCAGGACGGCTATGATAACTAGGACTATCTGCCTTCGTCAGCATTGCCCGTGGCCCTGAAGATGGACCCCACCGCTACGCTTATCTTTTATTCCGTTGTTTGTTGTATTAATACTGGATCATGAGATCCTTATTTGTGTAAGACCTTATGCATGGTTTGTAATGGATGATGTACTATGATATCCAATATGTTATGTCTCGCAAAAATGGTAATCCTAGGATTAAGAGGTATGGCATAACCGCCATCTGGGATTAAAAATCCGGGTGTTGACAATTTCCAACATAAACAATTCTACATCTTTTCACCCCTTGCTAGACTAAGTGAAAATGAACCCAAGAAAACTTTACAAACTACAGATACTATTTTCAAATCCATTTAATAGGCAATTCAAAATTGAATCAAGTGTAGGAACATAGATCATCATTTTTCAAAAACAACTCAAATCACGACCCCTTGACAATTCCCAGCAACCAGAGACTACCAAGCATGTGACTAGCTCACCCACCAAAAATCATGGAAAAATTCCAAAGTTAAGTTCATGCGGCCATTTAGTCGAACACTTAGTAGACAGAGTATAGGTTCAACAACTATCTACTATTTTGAATCAATCCTGTGCTCATTCCTGTACTGCAATCAACCTCACTTGATCACCCACGATCACCCCAGTACCTAGCCGTGCAAAGGAGCAACCTCACTCACCAAAATGACAAGTGCCATGACCGTATCGAGCATGTCATGTCGGTCGACCATGGACCAGTCGCCACACACCGCGCCACCCTCTCCCACGACACCTAGCTGCTAGCCGTGACCTCACCGCCCATATATGTCCACCCCTTGACAAACGGTGAGAAGTGGAGAAGCTAGAACAGCCACGCCCATTTATGTCGCTGTCATGCCGAGAGCACGATGGAGCATCGAAGCCGCCTGATACATTGCAAATGTATCTATAATTTTTGATATTCCATGCTGTGTTTTATCTATAATTTTTGATATTCTTATGTTTTGTCCACACTTTGGAGTACTTTTCATATGATTATTTGGACTAACCTACTAATAGTTGCAAAAGTGCACAATGTTCTTGTTTTACACTTTGATGTGTAGAATTACCAAGAATACAAGTGGAAACCTTGTTGGAGTCAAATTGGGATTTTTCAGAAATCTGTGTCAAAACTATTTTTGAAGATGGTCACGTTCCAGGTCGAATACGGCGTCAAACGAAAAACTCTTCAACTACAAAGTTGTTGGCAATTTCGCGACAAACGTTCTGGACAGAAAATTTAGCTGATTCCAAGTCCGGACGGGCCATATAGGCCCGATTTACTGCAGCCCAAGATGGGGTGACGGAAATCCGAAAAGCTATATAAAGGGAGGAAACTTAATTCGTGGGAGGCACCTCCACCCACGAATTTGCAGCCACCAAAGCCATGTTTTTTCCTTCCCCATAGATCCCATATCCATGGGGAAGGGCTCCAAAGAAGCAATGAAGAAATGGTGCTAAGGGGCGGTGCTCCCCTGTGATACTGGTGGCGGGGGAAGGAGTCCTCCGCGCCGCCGCTGGCGCCGCTGCCGCATCTTCACCATCTTCACCGCCATCTCCATCGATCTCCACCACCATCTCCATCACCATTGCTGATTCCCATGATGAAGAGGGAGTAGTCTCTCTCGAGGCTAAGGGTTCTACCGGTAGCTGTGTGTTCATCTCTCTCTCTATGCATGATCATATTGTGATCATGATCTTGTAATCTATAGATCAACCTTGCTACTCAAGTTCTTTAATATATCTCTCCCTCCCCATGTGTGTGAAAGTGACAGCATGCTCACCATGGTGGCACTTAGGCTAGAGATTACAAATACTTGTTATGAGTTATATTTGGAGTTGGATGTTTTTATGAAATTGTGGTGTTTGTTGGACTCATCTAGTACTCAAGGTGACAGTGTGGGGTTTTCTAGATGGGAAAGGCTTATTTGAGGAGTGCTGTTATAGCCCTACCAACGATTAGAGTGTTCAACCGGAGAGTAGTTAAGAGTAGTATCATAAAGAGAGGATATATTTATATGAGAGTGTTCACTAGTGAAAGAATGATCCCTAGGCCTTGTTTCTAAGCACTGAAACACCGTTTGCTACTAGATCTGTTACATGTTTGCTTGCTTCCATCTTTATTTCAGTTTTATTTTAGTCTTTTCCACGCCATCAAGCTATTTTATATCACTGTTACCACTTATAATTATCTATACCACTTGTATTTTACTATCTCTTCGCCGAACTAGTGCACCTATACACCTGACAAGCGTATTGGGTGTGTTGGGGACACAAGAGACTTGTTGTATCTTGATTGCAGGGTTGCTTGAGAGGGAATACCTTTGCCACTTCCTCCTTGAGTTCGATAAACCTTGGGTGGTCCACTTAAAGGCAAACTTGCTGCTGTTCTACAAACCTCTGCACTTGGAGGCCCAACAACTTTCTACAAGAATAGAAGTGCGTAGACATCAAGCTATTTTCTGGCACCGTTGCCGGGGAGGAAAGGTAAAAGGTATTCACACCGGAGGATTAAAGAAGAAGAACCTCCCACGGCAAACGCCTATTTTCCGGTGTGAGTGCTCGAAGTTATTTCCTTTAGATTCTGCAATTTTGTCTTTTTGTTTTTTGTTTTCACTAGTTAGGCTTAATGGAAAACAACAACAAAATTAGACAGCTTTATAGTATTTATCTTGAGTTAGGATATGAAGTGTTTGAAGAGAAAATTAAAAAACCTATGAAACTTTATTTGCATGCTAATAACAATATTGTTAGTATGAATTCTTGTACACCATTATTGCTAATGCTATGGAAAAGTCAAAGCTTGGAGAAGCTAGTTTTTATGAGAATGATCTTTTTAGTCCCCCAAGCACGGAGGAGAAAATTTACTTTGATGATACCAAACCTCCAATATATGATGATTACAATGATGAATATGATATTTTCAGTCCACCTACTATTGAGGAGAAAATTAATTATGATTACAATATGCCTCCTATATTTGATGATTATGGTGATGAGAATAATAATGATAGGTATTTTGTTGAATTTGCTCCCACTACGATTAATAAGAATGACTATGCTTATGTGGACTGTAATAATTGTTTTATGCATGTGGCTCATGATAAGAATGTTTTATGTGATAGTTATATTGTCAATTTTATTCATGATGTTACTGAAAGTTATTATGAGAGAGAGAAAAACATGGTTTTATGCATCTCAATAATATTAGGTTTCCCCTCTTTATGTTGAAAGTCTTGAAGTTGCACTTGTTTTGCTTTACTATGCTTATTGCTTTGTGCTTTCATGACGTGTTTCTTTACAAGATTCCTATGTATAGGAAGTGTGTTAGACTTAAATGTGCTTTAAATTTGCTTCTTGATGCTCTCTTTTACTTCAATTCATATTTCTTATGTGAGCATCTTCTCAAACTATCATGCCTAACTTAAATACGTTAAAGAAAAGTACTCATTGGGAGATAACCCAAAAGTTTTAGATGAGTGTTGGAAGTTATTACCTCTGTAATAACCACTCCTTATCATTTTTATTTTCTTTTTGTGCCAAGAGTAACCTCTAATGAAAGAGAAGTAATGATTGGGAAAGTTGCTGTCCCGAAACAGATTTCTTTGCTTCACCGTAAAAATTCGTGAGAGAGCTCTGTATGTCGGCTTGAGCTGTAATTGTTTGTGCTTCTGCCCCAGGTTGTTATCTAACTTTCGTTAGTTTAACACTTTTTGATTTGACCAACATAAGGTCTTCGAAAAAATTTGTCTTTACCTGCTGGTCTCTTTTGACAGATTTCTGCCATTTTCTGCATTTGCTTCTTGTTGGTTCCTTCTTGAGTTCTTTTGGGGAATTGAGCTTTTTGAGGGAAGTGCTACAGTAGCTAGTGTTCTAATGTAAGTTTATTTGGTGTTATAACTGAACCTTAAGACTTATTTATCTTGAGTATACTAATGTTGCTAATGAGATTGTGTGAAGTTTTGTATGAAGGAAAAATTTCAGGTGTATGGAAGGAATGAGTAATGAGATGAAGGATGGACTAAAGCTCAAGCTTGGGGATGCCACGCGTGTCACCCCAAGGAATATCCAAGAAGTACAAGCATCAAAGCTTGGGGATGCCCAGGGCATTCACCTTCTTCATCAATAAAAATCCCAGGTTTCTTCTAAACACTTCATTTTTATTGTTTCATGCACAATTGTGTTTTTCTCGGAGCGTCTTCTTTTTCGTATTTGCTTTGGTTTTTCGTTTGCTTGGTTTTCTTAGTTTTATGAATAAATTGGTTGGACCCCCTCTTTCATACATTGGTTTTCAAATAGTTTGGTTTGGTTTAGAAAAGAGTAGGAAAGTTCATGCTTAAGTGGTAAAAAGAGCTTGTTTTTGACTGTGGCCTATGCTCTATCATGCCATGCTTGATATTGTTTTGTCTTTATGCTTACTATTCTTTGCTGTAGCATTACTTGTTATAAACAATTGAGATTGCTTAATGTGCCTTGGATGAATCATGCGTTGTTTTAGCATATTAAAGCATAGTATAGTGGTATTCTCCTTTGATGCTTTATTTGGGTTTACTTGGCACATGCTCACACCATGTTATGACTATCTCAAGTCACCATAGCATTTATGATCCTTTAGTTTTTAACTTGTAGTATCACTTTATGCTTTGATCAATGATGTTTTGTCGCTCTACATGATTATGGCCATTATTGCTCTCTTAGTTTGTCGCTCCCAGTCTTTTGCTAGCCTCCACAACCAAGTATGACTTCCACTCATGCCTCCAACTCCCTAAACCAAGTTATTCCAAAGAGTCCACCATACCTACCTACTAGCTTATGCTAGTCCAAGTATATTCATGCTTTTGTTTACCTTCCAAATTAAACTTGTTATGAGAAAACTAGTGATTAAAGCTCTCACGAACTTGATGGCACACTTTACTTTTCTTGCCCTTAATAAACTTGAACCATTGTGTCGTCTATGTTGTATATGCTTGCACTTGTTTGTTGGGAATTAGCAGAACCATGCTGTCATGGGGAACGCTTTCAACGTTGCACTTGGTACTTGTACCTAGTTGATATCATGCTCTTTTGTATATGGATGTCGTCGGTGTGAAATGAAAGGGGAGCTTGTAAGTCCATGGAGTTATGTATATGTGTTAGAGCAACGCCTGAGCCGCTGGTCTAATCCATGCTGACATGGTGGAAACCTGCAGCGTAACCATAATGAGCTCTCTATGAAGCATTCTTCTTATAAAAAAAGAGTCCTATGTTGAGAAAAAAAAAGCGAAAAGAAAAAAAAGAGATTATGAAAAGAGGAAAGAGAGAAAAAGGCACCATATTCCCATGGTAAATAAGAAGATTGCTGAGATGCTTGTTGTCTTCTTGCCTTGTCATTTTGATATGGGGATTCTTCCATATCATCGGCCAAGGGGTACCCCGTTGGCGGCTCTCTATGATACACATGTACTTACAATGACAAGAACTTACCGGTGACTAAACTTGAGTAGCATGAGGAGCGGCCCTCGTATACAAGGGACATGAGATTTCTGACTTATACTTCGTCAAGCATGTACACTATAGTTTGTTCACTTTAACCTTAATCACCTTCAAGATGCTTATGATAGGGGCAATGAGAGCTGAAAGCTATAAGTACCATAATTTTTGGAAGCTCTTTATGAGACTTAAATCCCCACTTCCTTTTATAAAAAAGCCTTTCTTCCACCAATATATTGAGTCTCCACCTACTATCTTTATGCACCTACTTTGAGAGCATAGTGGCCATTCTTAGTTCTATGTGCATTATCCCAAGACTAGTTGATTGATTCATAACTTGATATTGCTTGTTTTAAACTATTTGTATCTAGTCACTCTTATGAACTTTGAAGGTGTCTTATACATTTATACTTGCTACTCTATGAGGGACAAGCTGAATGCCATTATGCTATGTTTTCTTTATGTGAAACAAACAAACGTCTTGCAAAGCATTGTTATTCATGAATCTTTTGTTTGTGTCTTTTCATGTTGCATCATACTTTCTTTGTCTTATTGCTAGAACTTTGTCTTTCATGCTATGATTGAAGTACTACGATCCCAGCTTTGAATATTTTACAAATACTTTGATCAAGTTTATGATGTTGCATGTCACCTCAAAAATTATTTATCACTTACCTACTCGAGGACGAGCAGGAGTTAAGCTTGGGGATGTTGCTACATTGCAAATTTATTTATAATTTTTGATGTTCCATGCTATGTTTTATCTAATTTCTTATGTTTTGTCCATAGTTTAGAGTACTTTTCATATGATTATTTAGACTAACCTATTAATAGTTGCAAAAGTGCATAATGTTCTTGTTTTACACTTTAATGTGTAGAAATTACCAAGAATACAAGTGCAAACCTTGTTGGAGTCAAATTGGGATTTTCCAGAAATCTGTCTGAAACTCTTTTTGAAGATGGTCCCGTTCCGGGTAGAATACGGCGTCAAACGAAAACCTCTTCAACTATAAAGTTGTAGGAAATTTCTCGACAAACGTTCTGGACATAAAATTTAGCTGATTCCGTGTCCGGACGGCCTATATAGGCCCGATTTACTGCAGCCCAAGATGGGGTGACGGAAATCCGATAAGCTATATAAAGGGAGGAAACTTAATTCGTGGGAGGCACCTCCACCCACGAATTTGCAGCCACCAAAGCCATGTTTTTTCCTTCCCCATAGATCTCATCTCCATGGGGATGGGCTCCCAAGAAGCAATGAAGAAAGGGTGCTAAGGGGCGGTGCTCCCCTGTGATACCGACGGCGGGGGAAGGAGTCCTCCGCGCCGTCGCTGGCGCCGCCGCCGCATCTTCACCATCCTCACCGCCATCTCCATCGATCTCCACCACCATCTCCATCACCATTGTTGATTCCTATGATGAGGAGGGAGTAGTTCTCTCTCGAGGCTAAGGGTTCTACCGGTAGCTATGTGTTCATCTCTCTCTCTATGCATGATCATATTTTGATCATGAGCTTGTAATATATAGATCTACCTTGCTACTCAAGTGCTTTAATAGATCTATGTTCTCCCCATGTGTGTGAAAGTGACAGCGTGCTCACCATGGTGGCACTTAGGCTAAAGATTACAAATACTTGTTATGAGTTATATTTAGAGTTGGATGTCTTTATGAAATTGTGGTGTTTGTTGGACTCATCTAGTACTCAAGGTGACAGTGTGGGGTTTTTTAGATGGGAAAGGCTTATTTGAGGAGTGCTGTTATAGCCCTACCAACGATTAGAGTGTTCAACCGGAGAGTAGTTGAGAGTAGTATCATAAAGAGAGGATATATTTATATGAGAGTGTTCACTAGTGAAAGTATGATCCCTAGGCCTTGTTTCTAAGCACTGAAACACCGTTTGCTACTAGATCTGTTACATGTTTGCTTGCTTCCATCTTTATTTCAGTTTTACTTTAGTCTTTTTCACGCCATCAAGCTATTTTCTATCACCGTTACCACTTATAATTATCTATACCACTTGTAGTTTACTATCTCTTCACCGAACTAGTGCACCTATAGACCTGACAAGTGTATTGGGTGTGTTGAGGATACAAGAGACTTGTTGTATCTTAATTGCAGGGTTGCTTGAGAGGAAATACCTTTGACCACTTCCTCCCTGTGTTCGATAAACCTTGGGTGATTCACTTAAGGGAAAACTTGCTGCTGTTCTACAAACCTCTGCACTTGGAGGCCCAACAACTGTCTACAAGAATATAAGGGCATAGACATCACCGCCTCGTGCAGCCACACCGCGCTTCGCTCTCTCTGCTTGTACCCGCACCTGTCACGTCACTAGTGACCACGCGCCCCGTGACAACCGTATTCGATGACGAACACCTTCGTAACTGAACAGAGCACCGACGTTGCCCGACCGACTGATACCACCCCTTGCCGTGCCACCCCGCGCGTGACGATCACCATAGTCCTCCGCATCGACCCATGCCATCTGCCATGCCTAGCACGACCTGTAGCGGCGTCACCGATGAGCCCGACCATGCCGCCCTGCTTCCAATGCTGGTGTATAAATAGGATCCACCCCAGACCTCAAATGGCACACCACTTCACTCTCCACTCTCTCAGAAACCTACCTGACCCTTCCCCGGAGCAAGGCGAGCCCCATGTCGCCGAAATTTCACCGGATCCTGCCGCTTATGTGGTGGAATGGAGCCATTGATTGGAGCCACCCCAGGAGCCGCCGCGACCACCAATCGAATCGCCGTCATCGACCAGCCCATTCACCCCCATTGCCGAACCTAGCTGGAGCCCTGGTAAGCCTCCCACGACTACCACCATGTTGCTAGGTTTAGAATCTCGCAAGAGTTCTACGACATACACGATGAACCTTGATGTCTACCCACTTCTATTCTTGTAAATAGTTTTTGGGCCTCCAAGTGCAGAGGTTTGTAGAACATCAACAAGTTTCCCCTTAAGTGGATCACCCAAGGTTTATCGAACTCAGGGAGGAAGTGGTCAAAGGTATCCCCTCTCAAGCAACCCTGCAATCAAGATACAAGAAGTCTCTCGTGTACCCAACACACCCAATACACTTGTCAGGTGTATAGGTGGACTAGTTCAGCGAAGAGATAGTGAAATACAAGTGGTATGGATATAAGACAACGGTGCTAGAAAATAGCTTGATGGCGTGGAAGAGACTAAAGTCAAACTGAAATAAAGATGGAAGCAAGCAAACATGTAACAGATCTAGTTGCAAATAGTGTTTCAATGTTTAGAAGCAAGGCCTAGGGATCATACTTTCACTAGTGAACAGTCTCATATAAATATCTTCTCTTTATGATACTACTCTGAACTACCCTTCGGTTGGACACTCTAATCCATGGTAGGGCTATAACAGCATACCTCAAAGTAAGCCTTTCCCATCTAGATAACCCCACACTGTCACCTTGAGCACTAGATGGTTCCAACAAACACCGCAATTTCATAAAGACATCCAACTCCAAATATAACTCATAACAAGTATTTGTAATCTCTAGCCTAAGTGCCACCATGGTGTGCATGCTGTCACTTTCACACACATGGGGAGAGCAAAGATTAATTAAAGCACTTGAGTAGCAAGGTAGATCTACTTGATTACAAAGCTCATGATCACAATATGATCATGCATAGAGAGAGAGATGAACACATAGCTACCGGTAGAACCCTTAGCCTCGAGGAAGAACTACTCCCTCATCATCATGGGAATCACCAACGACGATGGAGATGGTGGTGGACATCGATGGAGATGGCTCCGGGGGCACTTCCCCGTCCCGGCAGGGTATCGGACCAGAGACTTTTAGTCCCCCGAATCTCCCCTTCGGTGGCGGCGGCACTGCGGAACTTTTCGTGGCTAGAGGCTTGACGATTTAGAGTTTTTGTATCGGGAGGAATCTTATAGGCGAAGCGGCAAGGTCGGTGGGCGGCCAGGGGGCCACTCCACCTGGTGGCGCGGCCAGGGCTAGCCCGCGCCACCATATGGTGTGCCCACCCTAGTGCCCTACTCCGTCTATGCTTCGTGTTTCCGTGTTGCTCCGGGAAAAATAGGCATATTGGATTTTGTCCCGTCCAATTCCGAGAATATTCATTTTTTGACTTTCTAGAACCAAAAACAATAGAAAACAGGCAACTAGGACTGTGGCATCTTGTTAATAGGTTAGTTCTGGAAAATGCATAAAAGTACCTCAAAGTGTGGAAAAATCAAAGCAAAGTAGATACTAAACAAGCATGGAACATAAAAAATTATAGATACGTTTGCAACATATCAAACCTCAGCCGTAGATCTTGTTCTAATCGTAGCACTGAGATTTGCTGATACCCGTTTCAGTTAGATAGAGCCGCTGATGTGTGGGACCATTCTGTCACCCACCCGATGCACGCGCGCTGTGCAGATGGGCCGGCCCAAGTTCTTTCCTGCGCAGAGCCCAACGACTCAAATAGAATTTTGCATTTAGTTAAAAACCCTATTCGGTCAGTATATTCAAAGAGTTGAACTTAACCAAATTGCATGATTCCAATTTTGCTAGAAAGGTATTAAAAATATCTACTCACTCCCATTGGATTCAAACCATTTGACATTATAGATCACCTATAGTAAAAATAACAATATAGAGACTTTTACCACTTCAAAAAAATTTATAAAATCAACCATAAATGCTTTTGAGTTGATTCCAACTCTCAAAAATCACATTTTCCATGATCTACATGAATATGTAAAATAGATTTGGTTTTTCAGATATTAAACATGGACTAGTATTAAAAGAATGCTATATAAGCATATCTAGTCACTTAAATATTATTAAATAGTAATACTGAATCTTGTAATATATGATCACCACTTTAAATCAGATTCCGAAGTATTGAAATATTTGGTGATGACATGTGTCAATGTGATCCCGTATTTTAATTTGAGAATATTAAATGTTAAGTATTTTCAAGGAGTACAAATTACTTTTCGAAAATAAGACAAATAGAAATGTGTAATTATTTCATGTGATGATTGAGATGATTTTAGATCATCTAGTGTGAGCCTTTGTGTACTAAATAGAAAGTAGTTAAGTATTTTTTCGTGATTGTATACCTCGTATGTATTTATAGATGCTAGTATCGACCCGGGATAGGACGAGGAGGAGTACTTCGAGGAAGAGGAAGAAAACTTCAACGACTGCACTCAACAAGGAAAGCCATCACTAATTCAAGCTATGTATGCAAGCCCACTATGCCAGATAACATATATAGGATGCACTATGCATGTTTGGTTATGCAACTTTGATTATACCAATCTTACTTTTATCTACAAGCTTTACTTTTCCTTTTACTGAAGTTTCTTATCTAGTTAATGAATTGTGATTAGTGGAAAAATAGGATGAATACTACCAAGATCATAGGACTAGTCTTGGATATTTATACTTTACTTGCACCCCTCAATAGTGATACCCTCAATACTATTGGCTAGTGCTAAAATTAAACTTGATCACTTTAGATGGGAACACTTGGTGAAAATGACTATAAAAACCTTGGAATGATGAGTCATTCTATTGAAATGTTTTGACATGTGTTATGAAACACAATAGTTTGATGATGAAACTGACTGAGGCATGAGGCTTGACTTTGTTAAAAACTGATGGTTGGGTTCGGATGCGATACCATTCCAATTTTACCATACAACCACAATACCTGAGTTGGGTAGGGCTTAACTAGAAGTTTATGTGTCTTAGTATGGGTTCCCTTGCGTAAGAGGTTGAGCTGAGGCTATCTCGTGATGAATGTCCACCTATGCAGTGCCCAGGATGGCAGATGGCCATGGATGGGAGGCCAGGCTCATAGGGGAGGTGCCTATACTAGGGTGTGTAATTGAAAGGTTAGGATTGATTATCTGCATACCAAGTATGATGATTCTGGGTTATCCCTGATGGATGTATCAAATTTTTTGGTGAAAGTGTACCACCTCTGCAGAGTGTCAAACTATTCGAATAGCCGCGTCCGCGGTTATGGACAGTTGGAGTGGCCATACTGTTCCGTTGTCAGATGTTTTCAAAATGACTTGTGACTTGAAAGATGATTTGGACTTGACCACAATATGGTTGTGGACATGAAAACTAGGTTCCCACTTAAGTAATCTAGAGAACTAATATAGGCTTTATTATGAAATACTTATGAAATAAACCTGGCTACAAACAAACCTAGAGCTTAAGATTCCTACTAGAACTACCTTACTTATGTTAGTGATAGTTCGTGAGTACTTAATGAGTACTCATGGCTTTGTCCCTGGCTATTCCCATGGCCAGACTATGAGGCATATTACTCATAAGATGGACAACAAGAGGTCTATGATAACTAGGAACATCTCCCAGCGTCAGCATTGCCTGTGACTATGATGAAGATGGAGTCTACTATGTTATATTTCCGTTTCTATGATTTGTACTAAGACTGGATCATGAGATCTTTTATTTGTAAGACTATTATGGTTTGTAATGGATGATGTACTATGGTACCAATTCTATTATGTCTCGCAAAAATGGTAATCCTAGGATTGAGATATACGGCATAACTGGCATCTGGACTTAAAAATCTGGGTGTTGACCTATACTTCTATCCTTTTGGTGAATTTATGATCTATTCTATATTTAAATTCTTGAAGATTCTTGTGAAATTCATTTGGTGGTTTTGTAACTAGACTTGGAACTTTAATATTCTTTTGGTGAAATTGTAATCTAAACTTGCATTACTTGTTAATATGTGCTATGGGAGGTTTGGAATGTATATTCAATGTTGCTTGGGAAGGTTTATTATTAATGTTACTATTTCTTTGGAAGCTTGGATTCCAATGGTTGTATTGCTATTGCATCATATTATTCATATATATTGATTTTTGTTTAATTGTGTTTAAATTCTTCTAAATTTAGCAAAGGTCATGTACAAAGTTTTAAACACACGAGAAAGCTTTCCAACAAACTTTCTCTTGAGCAGTTGTTGTTTCAAATAAGAATTCATAGAAATGAGTAATCTACAATCCTTTGACATGTCACAATCAAGCAATCAAGGTTTGCAATCATATTGTCAAGAGAAACTTCCACATCTACTTTCCCTTCCACAAAAAGTTCGAAACTCCCCCGTATTTTTAGATGGCTAACATGCAATTACACACAAACATGTTCCCGAAGTTTATTTATCTTAGGTTAATAACCTTGGGATGTTAAAATTTGGTAGCTCTTATTCACTTTGATAACTCTGAAACTATTTTCGTGTCTCCTGATCTTATTTGAGACGACTCTCTCAACCACCTACTAAAAGGATAGAAATGTCGCCTAGATGGGGTGAATGTGTATTTTGAAACTATTACAGTTTAGGATCTAATTAATGTAGAATAAAACTAGCGTTTAATTTATCAAGCCACTAGATTCAACTAAGTGCACAAACAACTTATGCTAGGCAAGACAAGCAATAATAGCAATTTATATTACTTCAATCTCAAAGGCTATCACAATGTAAAGTGAATAAGTAAAGAGCTCGGATATAGAGATAACTAAGGAACACTAAGACAATGACTTTATACCGAAGTTCACTCCCAAAGAATATAATCTTCGTTGGAAAGGTGTGGTAGCATAATGATCCCTAAATGCCACAAGTGACTCACCTTGAGGTGTGGTGGCTCGATGCACACCCGACGCCACAGAAGGCCTCACCCCAAGATGCAGAGGCACACCACTCACCAATGCCAAAAAATGCTGACCTTATTCTCCCGTATGCGCACCACAAAGGCAGGCACATGATCCACTATGGGACACTTGAGGGCGGTCCTTAAACCCAAACAAGCTTGGGGAAATCTCCATAGGTCAATTGGAGGCTCCCAAGATAATGCCACAAAAGTTCACAAGCTTGAGGCGATCTCCACAAATTAATTGGAGGCCCCAAGAAACACCACCAAGCCCACAACAATCTTGGATTTTGAAGAACCCAAGAGTAATAAGCTCAAAATCTTTCACCAATCAATTCTCCATAGATAACTCAAAATGCTGCACCTAATGCAATGGCAAGTCCTTCACTCACAAATTCTACAAAATCTACAAAAGTTATTGGGGGGATAAGACATAAAGAAGATAGGAAGATAACACCAAATTCTCCAAGATACATATCCCAGGATTTCCTTCACAAAGAAGGGATTTGGTTTGGTAGGGTTGTAGATCCATATCTCCTCTATCAAATCTCTCAAAACGATGCAAAAATCATAGGAGGAAGATGAGGAGAGGAAAATCTCTTGAAGGTCAACAAAGGAGGAGAGAGAGAGTAGAAGAGATGACTGTTTGACACATTCCCATTCCTAGACGGCACTACCGACCGCTTGGCAGTATTACTGCGTACACATCCCCAACGTCTCTCCAGCCGAGGAAGTGTGTTCGTACTACAGACCGGAAGTACCGCCTGACCTGGGATGGAACTTCTGGCTGGTACTACCGCTGTACATACAACCAAGTACTGATAAGAAGAGAGGGGTATTTGAGGGGTTACAATAGAGTAACTCGGGGCCCGCAGTATTAACCCAATACTTCCACTCGTAATACCGACAACAAAAATATCCAAACGGTACTACCGGTGGCCGGCGCTACTACCAATCCTAGAAATATTTTCAAACCAAAACATGAATAACTTGAAAATCATAACTTCTAATGGAATGAAACCAATTTTGTTGAAGATATTGAATATCACCAAGGGAAAAATACCAAGGGGGGAGAGGTGTAAAACCTACCTAAGACAAGAACATCAACCTCAAAAATTCCATAAGATATACATGGAAAATCCATTTTCATGAACTATATCTTGTTATGAAAATAACGATAAGCTCTAAACCTCACATGGATATGATATAACAACCGAGAAATATGATGCCAAGTATGCAAAGGTTTGATCTCTCTCCAAAATATGCGATCAAGTTACTCAGTCGAGAGCCCCTCTTGATAGTACGAAAATTTATCCTATAACCCTATATCCCAACTAACAAGAAGAGACCAACAAAAGAGAAAAACTATCAAGATCATAACTTTTCCTTGAGCATTCCACTTGAGCATGATGAATACGATCCTGTCCTTCTCAATATGGATCACCTTTCTTGATTGCTCTTGCTCACACTAGCTTAATGAAGACTTTCCCATGTACAATCCACTTGAGCTTGATGAAGACAATCTTGTCCTTCTTAAGATGGAACACATTTCTTGATTGCTATTTATATTGCTAGATTGATGAATAATTGAGAATGTCTCCTTCCATACTCCTATGGGAGAGTAACTTGTTTCGTCATGTATTCACCTATTCATGATCACCAAATATAGCAAGATTCAAGCATATGATTGTGGTGACCATGCATACCACTTCATGTTGTAGTACGCTAGTCGTTGACATAACACCAATGAAACACCCTGTTATCGGTATTACATCCCTTAGAGTGGTACAATAGAAACAACGCGGGTCCAAATCAGTATTAATGTCTAAATCTTAATGCATTATAAAAGTTCTAGATAACCTCCCTGGTACAATGAGGAAATTAACTTTACAAAAAAGAACCAGAAATAACAACTCGCAGACTAATCCACGATTAAGTCTACCTCATATTCTATAAGGATGTCAATTACTGCTATAGAAGTAGGTTCTATTATTCTAGGATTAAAATTCTATCTACTAATGGATTTGCTTCCTCCATGATTATTGTAGTTGTTGACTCCATTGAATTCACTATGTAGCTTTGGTATCTTGTATTGGTTCTCCTCCGCTTCCCCTTAGGTTTGTTGAAATTATCAAATAGCTCTAAAATCTAGCAAGGATTTAAAAGATATTGTTGAGTACGAGTATACTCACCAAGTTCACTAAAAAGGATTGTCTGATGCACTATCTACAACAATGGACCATAGGGCTTAGGATATTCAAGTTGATGTAAGCATTTCTTTAAAAGATTGCTTTTATTTCCAAAAATTATGTCCATCAGCCTTCAAAAGTTTACTAGAACTTCATGGAGTTTCTTTCATGCCCCGTTCGTAGCTCCTTCCCGAAACATGGAGTAACATGTCACAATTTGTACTCTCTATAGAGGTGTGTTTCTTTACCCATAAGAGATCTTAGCTTTGTTGTATAGTCTAGGCACAAATCTAGTTCATACTTTCTTGGTATGAGGCCCAGTCTAAGGTCCAAGTCAATCACTACGTTTCTCCACAACCCCTGGTATTCCCCCTTTGGGTAGTCATACCTTCGATAGCCCCTTTTAGACCCTCATAGATACCAATACCATGGAACATTATGGGCTTACACCCATGTGCATGTAGCACCACGGACATACAACTTATGGTATGGTCATCCATTAGCATGAGGAAGGAAGAATATACATCTGAATTTCCCATCCCATTCTGAAGCTTATGGTTAACATGTAATATACGATGCAAGAGTTACAATCGAAATTTGTTATTAAGTCCTAGATGATACATTCCCATGTAAATGGAAACTCCACCAACCACAAGTCATACCATGGTTCCATTGCCAACCATAATAGATTACCGCCACTCGGGCCGATAATCAATAAGTCATATTATTATAAAATATTATTTTTTGCCTCCTTTTCAAAATGTAGGTGATATCAATAATAGATTTCAAATACTTTATATAACATGACCAAATTACATGAGCAAGTGATGAACTTGCCTTTTTTACTGCAAAGATTATACAACCAAAATGTTCTAGTTGATATAAACTCCAAAATCTGAAATAGCATCATTGGTCTGGTAAGGACTAACGTCTAAAGAAGAAATATTCTTTTATGCATAAAGTATGCAATGTAGTAGTGATAAACCCTAAACCCTAGAATAAACTTTGATGGGGTAGTGTTTGTTGAGTTGGGTTAATTTCCTTAGGATGTGTTGTACTTTTAGATTAGTTTCTTACTTGTGCTATCTACTAGGTTTGCTATGGCTTAGGAAAAGTCTTACATGTTTAATAAGAAATATATCGCAGGACCACGCATAATTGTTGAGAGTTGATCACAAAGTTATTATATGAAGCCTTGTTATTTCTCTCGATACTTGAAAAGGTAATTAAGGTGTATTTATAATGTACTTGAAAAGAATAATTTTTTGAAGAAAATCGTGTTTAGTGAATAAGAAGTATTTAAATTTATAATTGGCTACTTCACATTTTTAGATCATTCTAAGATATTAAGAAAAAAAATTATCAATATAATTACATGACTGAAGCAATTATAATTCACTAAATACTTTAGAATTTTCAGTAAAATATAGAAAGATATTTTCTAATTTTATAATACTCCCTAGGTCTGAATCAAAACACTATTACCTATATTTGTGTTGTATTTTATTACCATTTTTAGTAAATGGAATGCTTTATCATTATAACAAATAGTAGTTATATTTTATTACGATGAAAATCATAGTACTTTAACTACTTGATGATTTTCTTTGAATTTAAATAATTTCATAAACATATAAAATAATACTAGGAAAATGTTTAATTATTCAATTGTAATTATTACTTGATTGCTTAAAAGAGATAAATGGTTTTTTAAATTCTATTTTTACAATTTAATCTCATTATTGAGATAAAAATGTCATATTTATTATTTTTTATAATAAGAAAGGTTCTACTAGTATTTGTTTGTATTTTATGTTTATAATTGGAATTTCATTTCCTAATATTCATTTTCCCATTTTATAGAACACAAGAATGTCAATAATGCAATATTAGGAAGTTTATCTTATTTAGATTATTTTTCATTGTTTTATTAAGTTATAATTTTAGTTTCATTTTATTTAACTCAAATAAGTTATATTATATTTTTCCTAAATAGATCTTATAATTTAGAACATTTTGGTATATAATATTTATTTTTTGATTTTTTATTAATTTTATATGTTCTTTCAAAGTAAAAATATTCCTCGGAGT
Organism: Avena eriantha; assembly: GCA_910589775.1. Taxonomy (NCBI): domain Eukaryota; kingdom Viridiplantae; phylum Streptophyta; class Magnoliopsida; order Poales; family Poaceae; genus Avena; species Avena eriantha. The sequence goes on from OU342743.1 coordinate 542,593,181, forward strand.
TTATTAAATTGGTAAAGTTATAATTTAAAAGGATAATAATTTTGGGTTGGCCTAGCTAGTCCAATCGGATGAGACCATTTGGGTCGACCCACTAAGGCCATATTGAGATGGACTAGTCCTGGCCCAACCCTGTCCCTACTCTCTCTTTCTTTCGTGGACACACTCGTGATTCCCTTCATCTTGCTCGCGAGTGCGTGACTATGCCATGCCACTACTAGGAAAAATCTAATTAGTGGCATATTTTTTGCAATTCTGTGGCGAATATTAGATGTGCACTTATACTTCATCACTATTTTATTTCTATGGCGCATATTGATATGCGCCACATATTTTTTCGAATTAAAAAGAAGGGCTAGATCTAGATCTAGATCTAGCACCGCCAGAATTTGGGAGACCGTGTCTGTGGCTGGAAATGGGGGTTGTCGAAGGAGGTGGAGGAGGAGGACGCCAGAGGAGGTGGTTGCCAGTGGTGGTGGAGGAGAAGGAGGTCGCCGAAGATGGTGGAGGCAGAGGAGGCCACCGAAGGAGGTGGTCGCCGGAGGTGGTGGAGGAGGTCGCTGGAGATGATGGTGGAGGAGGAGGAGGCCGCCGAAGGAGGTGGTCGCCATAGGTGGTGGGGGAGGAGGACATCACCGGAGGAGGAGGAGGTCGCTGGTGTGGTGGTGGAGGAGGAGGAGGTCACCGGAGAGTGGAGAAGGAGGAGGGAGGAGAAGGGCAGAAGGGGAGGAGAAGGAGAGGAGAAGTAGAGGAGAGGAGAAGTATGGAGGAGAGGAGAAGTGTGGAGGAGGGATAAGTGTGTATGAGTAAAATTAGAATCTAGCCCAATAATTCTATGGCGCATATTTCCAAATGTGCCCAGAGTTGTCTCTCCTTTTCTTATTTTTTCTAGAAAAATCTTCTTTTTGAAATAACTTTTTAATCTTTTTAAATTTGGGGATTCTGTGAAAAGCAGAATGTCCTTTAGGTATTGAACTCAAAAGGGAAATTTTGAGACGATCATTTTGATAGGTTTAAGATTTTCTACAGAGGTATTATGCAAAATCTAGAGCCATTTTACCGAGACATGACGTTTTTTTGCAAAATACATCGAAATTAATGTTTTTTAATTTCCCCTACAACTATACCTACAAATATAACTACATCTCAAAGGAATTTGTTTTGAAGTTTTTATCATTTTTGTTTATTTTTTACAAAACTGAAAAGACGATCCACGAGGGGGTGGGATCTGTTTTGGACTTTCTATAGCGCATATATCTATATGCGCCATAGAATCCCATCCACTCATACTTGGTTGTGGGTCCCATCAAATTTCTATGGCGCACGAAAAATATGCACCATAGAAACACAATTTTTGTGGCGCATATGGGTTGCGTGCTCCACATAATTGCCATATTTTTGTGGCGCATGCATTTTTATGTGCCACCGAATTAATTCTATGAAGCATGCAATTTTATATGCGCCACAGAACACCTTTCTATCTATAGCTAGTTTCTTAGTAGTGTGTGCCGCCCACTTCTGGCGAACTCAGTCCAGTACGGCCATCACTGTCAGTTAGAATCGAAGATCTACACTCCGCTCTATCTACTGGTCCAAGGTGATTCATCTAGAACTTATTATCATAGTTGCACTGACCCCTCCCTAGAGCTAGGGTTATAGTCGATGGACCCTATCGCTGATCTAACGATCTCTTGCCATGCTAGGAAGTTCCTGTGGACACGAAGATTTCTGCCGGTCGCAGCTTGGCGCAGGCACAGCACCACAATTCTCCATGTGCTACAGTTTCATGGCCCCCGTCCTCCCTTCCTCGCCTCCCTACTTCCTCTTCCTCGAATTCTAGCGTATGCCGCTGGGTAAGTCACCTTCTTCCCACTTCTTTTTTCCTTCCCTTTATACTCTTCTCTTCCTTCTCTTGCCTATAGTAACTTACCTAAGCAATCATGTTGAGCATAATTTGCCCAGATGCTTAGATTTATAAGGTCCTAGCTTTCCTAGACTCTGTTAGTGCTCTAATGTTACTGACTTAATTTTACTTGGTTTGTGGATACAGTAGTTGATCCTACTCGTCATGTTCTCCTCTTAGGCTATGGTATCTATCTACCTTCTATATATCTAGAAGTCTTGGTTTGTGACTATCATTTGTAGTTGGAATCTTACAATTCTCTAATCTATGCCATATTAAATAAGAAAATATAGTGATATACCTGATGGTGTGTTAGTTTGCTCTGTTTGGGTTTCAAGTGGTTGTTTTTAGTTGAACTGATTCAACTGGGCTCAAATGGAGGAAAGTACAATGCAAGCTCTTATGTTGTGGTTTGAAATCTTGATCGACATTCGTCAGTTTGTAATTGGCATGCTCAATTAACTGTTTATTGAATATGATGGTGTACACTAAATCTTTCAATGTTAATAATGAACCATTTAGTCCAGTAGATGCTCTACTAAGTTGTGTTTGAAATTCAAACCTTTGGTTTGAATTAAGTTGCAATACATATTGTACTGAACCTATGCTTAGCTGGCTTAAGAATTTAGATTCATATAATTGTCCATTGTATATGTTACTTGAGAAAGAGACTTGACTAAAATCATTCCTAACATACACTAGCTAGGAAGATGATTTTTTTCTAGGATTCTATTACTATGGCTTGCTCCTTCTCTATGGATTCTGTTCTAGATCATTTAAAAACTAGAATGGTGGCTTCTGCAGCTTTTAGGTTAGCTATTGTGGTGCCTCTACTTTGGAGTGTGCATAATAGTTTTCTTGAAGTATCATGGTCTACCACTATTATAGTTGGATGGAAATATAAAGATCATCCCCTAGATGAACTAGTGCTTCTTTTAGGGTAACTCTTGCTTATTACCCATGATGCAAAGCCTGAGTCTAACATCCTTAATAAGAAGAGATGCTAAATATGCTTTCATGATCTGTGATGATGAGTGTAGCACTTCTACACTAATATGAGAGTGTTCCTTTTCCTTTTCCTATTTGGAATCTACTACTATATCTGTGGAGGATAAAATCTAATAAGAACAAATGCTGTTATGGGTAAGTGATACCTTCGATCTGGCTCTGACCCATCACGACATGGTGCGATTCCCAAGTGCCCATACCAGTGGGGGCCCATGAATATGTAGTCCTATGTACACATGTACCTACACATCTGCCTGGATTTTTTTGCATGGACCGGCCACGCATGTGCCTGACATTTTTACTTCCACGCATACACGCATGACCCAACGAAGAGCAAAGCGAGTTACACGATGCCACACAACTGCCGATCGGTACGACAATTGGACTGGCGCAACCATGACATTTGGTTCAGGGATCGATCTCCCATGCGTGACTCTCCTCATCTCCCATTTCATCGACTGACCCCCCTGCGTGATGTTGCTCTGACTCTCTAGCTTTGATCCCGGTCGAAGTTCACAAGTCGCTAGGAAGATCAGCACCGATGCCTCGATCCTCTGGCAAATTCATATTGCATGTCCCTTGCCTTTTTAAGATAGTATTAATGTTCTATGTACTATCTTATTCTTTATATAATGTAGTGAATTCCTTCACAATTTTAGGTGATATGGCACCAAGACATAAGTCTAGTGTACAAAAAGGAATATAAGAAAACGAGAGATTGAACTTATTAAATTACAAAAAATGTGCTTAAAAACGGTATTTTTGGGTAGCAAGTAGTGTTGATGTTAATGACGATAATCACAATCAATAATCTGAACCCAAACATGATGATATGCCTACATATATTAGCCTTAAGTCCCATGCGGTCGACATCGCTTAGGGCCCAACAAAACATAGAGCCGGACATGCCTACTCTATGGATTCCATTCTAGATCATTTAAGAACTAGAATGGTGGCTTCTGTAGCTTTTAGGTTAGCTACTGTGGTGCCTCTACTTTGGAGCGTGCATAGTACTTTCCTTGAAGTAGCATGATATGCTGCTATCATAGTTGGATGGAAATTATAAAGATCATCCCCTAGATGATCTAGTGCTTCTTTTAGGCTAACTCTTGCTTATTACCTACGCTGCAAATCCTGAGTCTAACATCCTTTATAAGAAGAGATGCTAAATATGCTTTCATGCTTTGTGATGATGAGTCTATCACTTCTATACTAATATGAGAGTTTTCCTTTTCCTATTTGGAATCTACTACTATATATGTGGAGGCTAAAATCTAACAAGAATAAATGCTTTTATGGGTAAGTGATACCTTCGATCTGGATTACGGGTGCAGCATAGTAGCTTTTCCCCTAGAAAATACATAGGTTTATCGAAACATGGGGAGCACTTGTAAAATGTCACTGAGGAGCGTCTACAAAACTTACTAAAACGGTTTGTTTTTCCTTACTAAATCTTTCTATTTCACTTTGTATCTTGGGTTGTTTTAAATGGATGGAGATAGTCCAGGGTTGAAGATTCACATGTAACTATGCATTCATATGGGATAAAGATAAAGTTAAGCACATCCATGTGTAAAATGATCTAACATTGATAAAGTTAAGCACATCCTTAGCTACTAGATCCCCTGAAACCATAAGTGACTATAGTCTCTTGGTCCAACCGTTTACACCACGAAACCATGGGTTACAACAATTATTAAGTAAAACATACCAAAGCCTTAAAATTAGTGATGTTTTTGTAGATGCAAAGCAGATCACTAAGTGAATATTGTAATTCCCCTTTCTGTCACTGGGGTTTCGCGCATCAGACGTCATTCTCCACTCATCTCACATCACACATTGATCAATTCGAATGGGTTTTGGGTACCTACAAGTCCTCGGATTGAGGTAGAGACAAATATACAAGATAGCAAAGATCCTATGCAATCTCTACACAATATTCCCATGTAATTAGATGCACAAAATCGCTGCAAGGTTTCACCTCAACCCGCAGCTCGTGAGGACTACTAACTCATTAGGAGTAAATAATAGTGCTAGATTGTCTCAGCTCAAACTGGTATCCACATCGTCTCGATTCTTTTAGGCCATGGGATGCACACCAAGAAGGACACATGTCGATGCCGCATGGAAGCCCTGCTATCCCGTGAGGCGGACCCTGCGACGGGTCAGGAGGAAAGATACCATACCGTGAACATGTGTATCGTGCATCGTCATTCCCCGCGTCACTAGATGGTGGGCCACGCGCACGAAATAGGCCCATCATTAGCGTACGGGGGCAGGATCGGGCTCTGTGAGAGGCATTCTCAGCGTGACACGCATCTGCACCCGATGGGTTGCCGGGACCGTCGAGAGATGACATGGTGCTGTGAGCCCGAACCAGCTGTAGACTCTCGCGGACGCGGCCCTAGAGCCAGTATGGCAGTCTAGACCCTACGCCGCCGCGGTTTCTCACAGATGGGGAACATGTACAGCTGATGTGGCATTATGAGCCCATGTTGGGTGCGATTTATCGCGTAGGCAGGGCCCATCCAGAGACACCCAGAGCCGACGTGGCGATGCGTGCCCATGTTGGATGCGTTTTCTCATGTATGCGGGGCTCGTCCACCAACGACGTGGCACTGTAGACTATAGCCGGCCGCGGTTTCTCGCAGTGGAAGGGCCCGCAGACATCCGATGTGGAATCGTATTCCCTAGACGAACGGGTTTCCTTGCAGTGGAGGGCTGGCCTAGCAGCCTAGACTGTAGACGTCAGCGGTTATTCGCGGACGATACCACAACTGGTAGCATAGAGTGCGCCGCGAAAATATGCTTCAGTCTACGATGGATCTATAGCTTGAACGTTATGCTTCCCTCTTCTATATAAGCGTCTTTGCGTGTCTTCTTCATCATTTTGTCAGATATTTCTTTTACATAGCATGTTGCTAAAGGCTCGGCTTCTTGCACCCTTGTTCATCCATAGAGCTCGCTGGTCGCTCTAGTTGAGCTCCGAGCGGAGCAGGATGTGGCTTCTTGACTTTCCCGTGCATCTCACCTAGCCAACCTCTCTTCATATCTTTGGCGTTAGACACCTTGATGGCATCGCCCAGAATGGTCTTCACTGCGTCTTTAGCGTCGATGACGATGTGGTTCAACGCTCCACCCTCTGATGTCCTTCTGACTGGATGGACATGGTGACGTTCTGACGTCACCATGGACGAGAAAGCGAGGTTGATTCGGGAAAGTTCGCCGCGACCGTGAACATTTGGGCGAGACGATGACAGCGTCTTCAAACACAAACGACAAGCCTGCATTGTTATTTCTTATGTTTTTTGCTTCCCTTTTTACCCTTTTCGTCTTTACCTAATTTATTTCCTTTTGCTTTTCATCGGTACTACCATTTCACATCTAGGTGTTGGTGGCTGTGACTGTATGTGGACAACAAAAAGGCAGAGAGAAGCGAAGGACTGCCTTGTATGCCGTGTCTGTATGCGACACAGAAGGTGGTGACCTAAAAGGCTGAGTGGCGGTGTTTAGTTCCTCGACATGTTTCTAGCGGGCGTTGGAGGAAGACACACGTGTCTTCACGTCTAGAGTGAAAGTTGTGCCCCTAGACGTTGGACGCTTAGGACCCTTCTAGATATAGGCCATGATGGGCGTATGACTGTTGTCATGTTTAGATCCTAGGCTTAGATGTAGCTTCGTAGTGTCATGGAGCACAACGCTTAGATGTTATTCCTTAGAATTTAGCAATGCAATATTTTACGTGTAAGTTATGTACATATCAATTGTTTTACAAGATATAAATCTACGTGGACATGTATTAGAATGGATATGTATGTATCAATTGTTTTATGAAGGATAAATCCATGTGAAGGTCTCAGAATGGATCGAACATTGTTGTAAGATTAACCATGCACGTGATAGTAAATAAGCACGTGTGTGTTCTATTTTTTAGCTTACATGTGTGGCTTCGAACTTCACAAGTTTTAATACATAGAACAGTGCGTGCGTTCTCCTTTTACCTTCCATGCGTGACCACAAACTTCACACGTGTTAATGCATAGAACCGTACGTGCGTTCTATTTTTATCTTAGATGTGTGACTTCTCTATTGCTTTCCTTGATGGGCCGATCCAACACTAACTGCCTTCTCTATAGCCAGATGGTGGGCCCCGCTCGACACATGGGCCCGCCTTCAGCGTACGCAGGGTACGATGGCGCGCAATGAAAGGCGTTCCCTACTTGAGACCACTACCATCGGGTGGCGGGGCCCATGCCAGATGCAGATTCTCGTGGACATGGGCTCGCTCAACGCCGACGTGGCACTGTGAACCCATTAAGCCCATGGATTCTAGCAGGCATAGTGTCTGCCTAGCACTTTCTCTATCGATATCTCCATCAATTTCCTTGATGAGCCGACCCAAAACTAACTAGCTTCTCTCTACCTATAAACTAACACTATCTCTATCGAAGTTTAGTACCACCTCAGAAATTTTGCTGAGGGTTAAACCAGTTTGTAAACATGGAAATGAAAAAGCACGCAACATAGATATCAAACACCAGCTATTAATGCTATTGTTGGTTGATAGCTGGTGTTTGACATCTAGGGTTTTTGTATTGATGGTTTACTTGTCGTTTGATAGCACGCTTTGAATTTAAACTCATCATCGCTCAATGCAATTTTATCATCAAATGCTGTGTCTATTGTTGTACCCCTATCACTTAGCGTTCCTAGAGCGTATGTATTTTCTCTTTTCTCCTAACGTAGATGTAGTGTGATCACATCATAAAGCGTTCTGTCTATCGGCCACGCCCCGGGTGCGCAAAGAGAAGTTTAGTAATAATAAGGTCAACGATATCATTGTTGAAATACTTAGACTGAGACAAATATCAGGAATAAATAATAGCGCAAAAGATCGTTTCGGCTCAAACTGTTAACCATGTCATCCCGATTCTTTTTGGTCATGGGATGGATGCCGAAAAGGACATGCAGCAACATCGTAACGGAGCCCTGATATCCCATGAGGTGGGACCCACTGTGGGCTTGGAAAAATATTTCATACCGCGTACGGGTGTACCACGTGCCGTCAGAACCCGCGGTGCAAACCTGTGGGCTGCACGCAAGAACTGGGCCCGCCGTCAGCATAAGCGGGAAGAACCGCGCTCTATGAGAGGCATCCCAGGGGTGATAACGCTCCACACTTGCCACGTGGAGAGACCCACCTGGCGCTGACGTGGCACTATGAGCCCATGCCGGACGCTATTTATCGCCGACATGGGCCCACTAGACGTTGGTGTGGCGTTGTGAGCGCATGTCGGCCTCGGTTTCTCGTGGACGTAGGTCTCGCCTAGAGCTGACGTGGCGTCATAGACTTTAGCCGTGCGCGGCTTCTCGCAGTCATAGGGGGCCGCTAGCCGACGTGGCATCGTGTACTATCATCGATAGCGGGTTCTCATGGTCCAAGGGGCCCCGAAAACCGACATGGAACACTAGGCCTTAGCCACCGAGACCGATCTGGCATCGTAAATACTAAACCAGTGAGCTGTGCTTCCTGTCCGCCTCTTCTTCGACGGTAGGTGGGTAGCTCTAACAGTCTTCGTGATAGCGCTTGTAGTCCACGCATTTCCGCGCAAGCTTAGAGATACCTGCCATCTACATTGGCGGATCCTGACATTAACGGATTATGATTCTACATATGATGTCTTGCGCATTTTCGTGGATCATCAGACCACCTGCGCCGTATACAATAAGCGTTGCTTGATCTTCCTTATTCTAGCTTACCTCTATCTTCACACTCTTCTCTCTACACGCTTTCGACGCACTTTCTCTGTCGGCGAGTTCGAGCGGCCGTCGAGTGTCTCTCCGTTGGTGCTTGACGCTCTGATCTTTGGATGCTAGTAGTCTGTTCCATCGCTAATCCTTCCCTTACTCGCTAACGTGTTGTTTTCTCGAATTCTGTAGGTTTACTTTGATAGCATCTTCTAAGCTTCTTCTACTAGGTGATGTTTGGTTTCCTTCTCCTTCGCCTATTCATGCAAAATAATCCGTCTCCTTTTTTGTTGCACTCTCGAATGTTGTTTTCTTTATTTGCTAACTGCGCTTGTTTGTCTTTCATAGGTATCTTTGTCTTTCGACGTACGTTGTTGTGCATGGTTCTTCTATCTCGCTTCTCGGTACGGTTAGTCTCTTACTATATCGTCACGTGTGTCCGCGTCTTCTATTTTCCACCATTTGAGGTTTCGCTGTCGTTTTTCTTCTGATAGGTTTGCTAGGCGCGTTTCGCAAAACATTGTGTCGTCGCATCCTTTGCCTACCGCCAATCACTTGCCACGCTAAGTAAGTATATTCTTTCACGAAGGTGTTGCGTGCACTCTGTCAGCCGTAGAAAAAAATGAATAAACACTAAAAAGTCAAACAAGAAAAAGTATGAACGAAGAAAAGAGCATAGAAAAAGTGGAGGGACAAAACGATTATAAATAGCGAAAAAACTTATACAATACATAAAAAATAAACTGGAGGCAAGAATGCCAACGCAAAAGAACCGAAAAAGCAAGAGATAAAGAAAAATAGCAGGAAACATCATGTTAGAAAAAATATTTCACAATAAAAAAAGAATATGTTAATAAGGCGCCATCGAAGCAAGGAACACAAAAAATATTGCTACAAAAAATTACAGTAAAAAATATAGTAAATGCGATAAAGATAGAAAACGAAAGAAAAAGAAAATTGCGAAGCAAATAAAAACACCAAAAAAGCAAGAACGATGAGAAAGCTAAATAAAATCTAAAAATGAAAGAAAGAAAAATAAAGGTAAGGGCGCGAGAGCATGTACCGCACACAAAAACATAGAAACATCGCTGCTATACTTCACCCTACGGAGAGCCACTGACAGTCTAGAAAATATCACTGGCCAGGCGGAGAGATGACACAGTGGAATACGCAAAGTCATCAGACATACACAGGGAATCGAACACGCTTAGCGTATCATTAGCACTTATACGCCGGTATACCTAAGCTACTAAACGTCTGAATCCGAATATCTGTCCTATCGATACTTTATTCTGAGTTTGACCATTTAGTTGAACTGACTCTGTTAATTCGCTCTCACGGTAATTGGATTGTGATTTCCTCTGGATTCAATGACTGCTTCTTCTTCTGATTGTGACATATAGAATTTTACGATAGATGAAGCGTGGATTTCATTCCAATAACAACCCCTGGCCGTTCACTTAGAGAGCAGCACATTGTTCGACCTAGGGATCTTGATGAAAATCACTATCAATTAGAGCTAGCTGTTGTATGGAGGGATCGTATGATTCGAGCCTTTTTTCATGTTTTTCCCGTCGGTCTGGAGAAAGCAGCAATCAATAGGACTTTCCTAATCCTCCCTTCCTTTCAGGAAGAATGTGAAATTCTTTTTCCTTAAATGGGAGCAGAGCAGGTTTGAAAATGGATCTTAGAGTGTCTAGGGTTGGGCCAGGAGGGTCTTGGAGAAGATAGGATCACTGGCTTACAAATTGGAACTGCCGGATCAAAGTCAAGTTAACCCAGTTTTTCATGTTTCACAACTCAAAGTACAGGTGCCTGACTTCACACCAGTATTTGTTACACTACCGCCTGCATTACAATTGGACAAACTCTGTGTCGAGCCTGAAGAAATCATGTACCGTCGCTTAGTCAAACAAGGAAATGCTGCACACGTTCAGGTCTTGGTGAAATGGTCTTCACTTCCATCATCAATGGCTACTTGGGAAGATAATGATGGACTGCGCACCCGCTACCCGACTGCAAAAGCTTAGGGACAAGCTTCATCTCAAGGGGAGGGCAATGTCACCCCTGCCGTGCCGTCAGGTGTGCCACCAGCTCAAGGCGTTGCCGAGAGAGAAAGTCTGAACCCTGAAACAGAAGAAACGACAGCAGAGGAAGAAGAGGGTGAGACCAAGTCAGAGTAGTGACGCGTGAGTTGTGTGTGCGTTGAGGTGGGCACGAGTGGCCAGTGTCTATCGCGGCGCTGTAAACATTGACAAGGTTTAGCTCATGACGTTGCTTTACCTAAAAGGTATACCTAAATTCCTAACGTCCGAATGGTTCTCCTATCGTTGCAATTTATGTTGTTGAGCTCTTACTTGTAGCACGGTTGCACCTAAAAGCAACCACGCCAGAACCTAGAACGCATCGGATATATATATGTCATTGTTATGGTGCTCGAGTCTAGATACCAAAAGGATGGCACGCCGCCAAAGCTAAGCTGTGGTGAGGAAGAAGAACAAGAAAAACGATGCGAGAAGTGACGAAGCGGGGATGTTTTATAGCCGCAAGGACGAGACATGGGGTCGATCCAGACCCTGGCATATATATTCTATGCAGGGAAGATACATTTTCCTACGCAAGTGGGACCCACTATACTATATCATCGGGAGAACACAGTAGCCTATATAATCTACTCTTCCACGTCGGATCTCCACCGCGAGAAACCGCGGACGCCTACATCGTAGGCTGCCAGCTCGTCTGTCCGCCGCGTAGAAGCGCATCTAGCGAGAGTCCACACTGCCACATCACCGACATCCGCGAAAACCCGCCTATGTCTATAGCCTATGCTGCCAGATCGACCAGTGTCCAGCCATGAAAACCAGCGTATGTCAATAGCCTACATAGCTAGATTGGATCTCCTCTACGAAAAAACGCGTCCGAATAGGGTCCACATTGCCACGTCGTCGGTGAACGTGATAACCAACAAGCGTCTATCGCCTATGGTCACAGCTCACCTATAGGACAGCTATGAAAACCGTGTATGTCTACGGCCTACACTGCCAAGTCAGCTCTTCGCCACCAGAAACAGATTCTGGCCATGCCTTCCAATGTGCCACATCGGCTCTTAGTGGGCCCCACCACCCGGTGGGAGGTGCGACACACTGGTAATGCCTCTTACAGAGCGCGTTACTACATGTGTATTCTTACGGCGGGCCCATGGCGCCCGCGGTCCACCGTCTGGCATTGCGGGTACGGCGGCGCGTGTGACACTCGTCTGCGGTCTGGAATATTGCGCCTTGGCCTGCAGCAAGGCCTGCCTCACAGGATAGCAAGGATCCATTGCGATGGCATTGTGTGTCCTTTCTAGCATCAATCCCACATCCAAAAAGAATCGAAACGACATGGCTAGCAGTTTGAGACGAAACAATCTAGCACTATTATTTACTCTAATATATATATATATATATTAGTGATAACCTGAGGTGATATGTCGGTATCCTTATGAAAAACTCTTGATCACTATATATATACATTATCCTTGTTCTAGTTTCACTTTCTTTACTCATTTGTATTCTAGTGTCCTTATGATAACCATTATAACTTATCTGTGTAAACGATAGGGTCACATTGTAATATCGAGTGACCCCAGAATAAATCTCTCCATCGTGAAGGGGACTAGGATCCCATTACCGAACTATCCATGTTCTGAGACATATTTTATGAAGTACCTAAACATCACCGGTATTACCACTCTATTCAAGTGATGTTTGGATAATCTTCAAAGTAAATCTTCCAACATGGGGTCACTTGATACTCTCATGGCCTAAGCATTTATGCATAAAATAATTATGATGATTAACTATTAATATAACATGACCATTAGATCTCATAGTAAATCATTCTTTACATCAGTTCAACATCCTCATTCATCCAAAAAGTGTACTCTCATTGTTGTGGGTATCAATGTTACTATACAAATTATACCTATGATTAGGAAAAACAAACTAATGTTCTTCTTTCTACACTTGCATATGGGTTTTCCTTTGAATCTCACTATTAAGTCACATAGTAGTTTTAGCATAGAATTATAAACATAAACAATGAACATGGGAGTAATATAATAATTATTATTACTATTGCTTCTAGGACATATTTCTAACAGAGCCATCGGGGCTGAGAGGAAAATAGAAATAAACAATAGATCAACTCAGATCGACTCACAACGGGACGGAGGAGAAGCCAACTAGGGCTGCAAATAAATAAATAAGAAAAGGGTTTCATGCCACCTCCGTCCGCCGTAGGATGGCCTCATCTGGTGGAAGTTAGGTAGATGGGGTTGTCTAATAGGGGGCTTGTAGGTGGAGATGACATTGGCGCCTCTAGGATTGCCAAGGGTGACTAGAGAGGCTAGGTTAAAGCATTTTAGCAGATACCTATTCAGTAGCCGCCTATGTACTTAGCTAGAGCGATAAGGTGTGACATTATATTTGTTGTAAGCAAATGGGGCCGGTTTGTTTCCAAAAAGGAGATGCTTATCTACATGATCTTATGAAAGCAATGTGTTGTTTAAAAGGATCCATGAGTTATGTCATTGTCTATTCTAATATCGATGAGATAAAAACACAGGTGGATATGTGTTCACTCTTGGAGGTGGCATTGCTTCATAGAAACCTTGAAAGCACACCATCTTAGTTAGATCAAGAATGGAAACATAACTCACAAATATTAGATATAGCCAAAGTTAAAATGGAACAGCCTTGTGAGATCTTGATGGACTTGATGTTGGTTGAAGATCCAATACCAACTACTGTCATGAACACTGACAATCTAGATGTAATTGTCAAAGTGAATACTTGAAAGGATAACATAGTCTGCATGGAATGTAAATATAAGATTAAACTGAAATTAAGAACTTCAAAGAGTTATCATCAGATTACATCCAAACAACTAAGAATCATGCAGATGCTATCAAGTTCTATGAAGGATTGTGGTAGCAAATGAACGAAGGACATAGGCATAATAATCTTGTGAGTAATTATGATAGGAAGCCAACATATGTGATTGGAGAACACGATGACTTTGATATGTGAAACCAAGCTATCAGGTTAGATTGTTAATGAGAGGAGAGTAACTTTACCAACCCATTCCACTTGAGATGTGCATCCCTCTCATAATTTGTGGGTAAGTTTGATGTTTGTCCTATCATGTTATGATGCTTACATAGAGTAGCAAACAAGTTTTCCTAGATAGAAATGTTTAATTAATCTAAGTGTGACTATTGGTCACAAATATATGAGACGTAAGGACACCAAAAATCTCTAGCTTTACTCCCATCAAGCCACTTTGGCTTGTCGAAAGCGATCGAATCAAACTTTTCTTAACCAAGCCCTCGACAAAGGTTATCAAGCCACTGAAAGTTACATCTAGAGGGTCTTGTTGAACCTAATGCTGGCAACCAAACTTGCCTTAGGGACATGTGCGTGAAACTAAGTGATAGCATCTATGCACGTGTCGATGGGGGACTATGCCACTACGAATTGGGCAATTTAAGAAATGCCAACAGCCAATGGTGATGTCACCAGCTCTGTGAGTGCCAACTCGTTGGGACTCTAAGTTCAGAGAGATGTAGCAAGAGTGTTTCCCCACAAGGGTAACTTGAGGGTTATATCAAACTCTCAGGGAGATCTGAAATGCAGCCTTCTTCTAACCTATTTCAAGCAACCTACAAAACAAAGTATTTGTCTTGTGTCCCAAACTTCACTGTGTGGTTATCAAGCAAAAGGTTTTGTACTAGTAAAATAAAACTTAAATAAAAATATTGGAGTAAATAATAGCGCTAGATTATTTTTGCTCAAACTGTTATCCATGACGTCCCGAGTATTTTCGGTCATGGGATGGACGCCGAAAAGGACACACATCGACATCACAATGGAGCCCTGCTATCCTATGAGGTAGGCCCCTCTATAGACCAGGGTGAAAGATTCTATACCGCGGGTTGGTGTCATGCGCACCATCATACCCCGCATCGTAGGAAGGTGGGCTGCGCACGTGACATGGGCCTGCCGTCAGTGTACACGATAATGACCGCGCTCTGTGTGAGGTGTTCCTAGCGCGGCATGTCTCCGCACCCGTCGGGTAGCAGGGCCCTCCGAAAGCTGACGTGGCACCATGTGCTTATGTAGGTAGCGGACTCTCGCAGTAATGGGGCCCACCAAGAGCTAACGTGGCGCTGTAAGCCCATGACGGCCGTGCATTCTTACGGAAGCGGGGCCCGTCCATTACGGACGTGGCGCCATAAGCCCATGTTGGCCGTGGTTTCTCGTGTACGCGGGGCCCGTCTAGAGACAACGTTGTGCCATAAGACCATGCTGGCCACGGTTTCTCGCGTACGCAGGACCTGTCCAAAAACGACGTGGTACGGTAGACTATAGACGACCGCAGTTTCTCATGGCGGAGGGGCCTGCAGACATATGATGTGGGATCGTAGGCCCTAGACGGATGTAGTTCCTCGTTGTGGTGTGTCGGGTTGGCAACATAGACTATAGGCGCCAATGGTTTATCGCGGCTGATAGCACAATTAGTAGCATAGACTGCGCTGTGAATATCCACTTCGGTCTACAATGGACCTATAGCTTAAACCTTATGCTTCCATCTTCTATATAAATGTTTTGATGCGTCTCTTTTTCATCATTCTGTCAAATATTTCTTTTCTATAGCATGCTTCTAAAGCCTTGGCTTCTTGCGCACTCACTACAAGACAAAGTGCGATTTTACAACATACAGTTTTCGTAGTTGAAGGCCCATTTTTCGTGGTGCAAAATTATTCCACGACGGATGGCCTCCATGGTAAAAGTTCCGTCACCAAATAATCTACCATGATTTTTTTCTAACCATGGCGGATCACACCCTTCAACTACGGAAAACCATGTCGTGGTAGATCGGTTTCGCCAGCCTGTTGACTGCTGACGTCATGCAAAATGTCATGTGGCAAACACCATTAACGACCGCTTATTGCCGTTAACGGTCACAAAACCGTGGTGGGAGCCAAGGCCCAGCCAAGGCCTGCTAACTACTAAGTGGGCTGGCCCATCAGACAAGCCCAATAAGAAGAAGCCCATTACTATTACGGCCTGCTCCGAGGCCCCTGCTGATTGAAGGGTTCCATCACTTCTAAGCCTAGCTGCGGCCTGTTAACTTTTTAGTCTGTTAATGTTTCAGCCTGCATAAGGCCCAGCTTGGTCCACCACTATGTGGCCCATTAGAGGCCTACGCCATGTCGGTCCAGCACTATTAAAGCCTACTTTAGGCCCATCACTATTCATAAATCCCGTGGTCGACCACCCACCATAGGCCCATTAGCAAGAATGCTTGTCACTATTCTGGCCTTTTACTATTTGAGCTTGCTAGATGTGGGCCGCCCACTAACAGCCCATATGTGAGAAAGTATGCTATAGTTCTGGCATGCTATTGTCATGGCCTTTCACTATTCAGGCATTTTACTGTTCAAGCCTTCCTCTATTCTATCCAGTAAGGATGTAGGCTTTTTATTGTATTGTGGCGTGCTAATGCTCGGTCCTTTTATTGTTCAAGCCTTTCACTGTTCAAGCCCATAAGGATGTCAGGCCTTTTGCCATTTTGCGGCCTGCTATGGTTCTATCCATTTACTGTTCATCGAGCCCATTTGTGGTGTCCCTTTCATCCTTTTGCGCGCTATTCCCATTACTATTACAGACTTCTACTGTTTCGATGATTCTGAGTCCCACGCACAACAATCAAAAAAGTGTGTATGGACCATCTGGGAGCATCATTTATTGTTCATCATTGGTACAGTACATTACGGTCTAATACCAAGGCCCAATCGGCCCATTTATGGTACCGCCTACCGCCAGGTGGGGACAACGTCTACTAAATTCCTACATGGCCTATGCGATTTACCTAGATATTATATAAGTTGCAAACTTCTTCAAATTATTATATATCATCAACAAACTGAAGGGTAAGAAAATTCAGGATTTCAGTTGCTAATCAAGATTGATCCCACACATAGCAGAGTCCACATTTTGCTTTAGCAGTCTATCAATAACATCTCCCTTTGAGTGTGATAGCTACATTGGAAAAGCACCTTGAGACATGATCTTGTAGCCCCTCTTTGGTTGCAATAGCAACAATTACATTTTGAAACTAGGTAATAACAAGTTAATGCAACAAACAAGGCAAGCAAACAAACAACCATCATCATTATCAAAGAATTATACATCAAACATGGCAAACAAACAACCCATTTGAATTGGAGTTTACTATAGGTCCATGGTTTAATTAAACAAATCAGGACAAGCATTAAATAAGTGCGCCTTCCGTGAAAAGAGCAACCAAACAATGTGAGTTGCTTAGAATTTCAGCAAATATGAACTAGCCAGATCATTTTAGTAAATATGGAAGCAGTTGCCAGATAGAAAATATAATGTCATCATACATGAACTTGTAGAGCAGGGAATTCAAACCACCCATGAATGACACAATAGAGGATAGTTATGTAGTTTCTTAGGACTAAACATAACTAGATACGAAATATAAAGGCATCATGTGTGAACCTATAGAACAAGCTTTGCAAACCAACATGTTCAGTGTTCCATGTTTGAGATCTATGCAAAAGAAGAGAAAATAGTTAGTGTTGCGGATTTTGAAGAACCAGATGGCCACAACAAAATTATAATGGAATTAGTAGGAAGAGTTTAAATGTGAACTACATGATAGCAGAAGGATGCCATGGAGGAAAAAATAGCAAGAACTTAGCTGAGGACAAACTAGATACTAGAAGTCGACAACTATGGAATAGGTAATGCAAACTAATATTTTCTAGTTACTTAGATTTTGCCAGAAACCCACAACAATAGGTAATTACTATTGTATGGAGTAGCTAAAAACATGTGCATGACATCAAAAAATTTACAGCAGGTGATGCAAACCAACATGCCTAGTGACCTTGTATGCATCATAAAGAACAAGCGTGCGCAGTGACTTGGTATGTAGCACGATTACAAAAATGTAGTTCACTGCGATAGGCTTGAACTTGCTATACTGCTGACAAAATAAAAAATGGGTTAGAAATTTGGTTACCATGGTCGGAGGGGCATCTAAGCATCATCTGTGTCCATGTTGGTGATGTCGAGGTCACCGAGGCCTGAGGGTTCAACATGGTGGATGAGTGCATCGCCCGTGTATCTGGTCTGGAGCGGTGGACAAAATGCATCTAAATCAGTGGCGGAAATTACCGCTCGATTACAATTTTGAATTTGGCTAGCAGCCAAGTAATAATAGAAAAAATAGTAGTATACCAATACGCTATCTGCTCAAGAATTCAATGCCGAGCGTCACATCAACTGATAATCCATGACCATATACTTGGACCGAAAATTGGATACCTCCGATTCAAACTAGATAGGCAGTAAATTTTTCCACTTGATTGAAAATTTGAATTTGGCTAGCCTAGAAAAATGGTACTCCAATGGTGGGAGATTTTGCCTCAAAATGTTTGAAATGGAGGGGTGCGATAAGTCGGGGTACCACTCGATTATGATTTTAAATTTGGCTAGAGGCAAGTAATAATAGAAAAAAGGTATTCGTAGAGGAAAGATCGAGTGTCACATCAACTGATCATCCATGACATAATTGCACAGAAAAATTGATACTACTCTACCTCCAATTTAAATTGGGTACGTGCACGGTAAATTTTGCCGCTCGACTCAGAATTTGAATTTGGTGATAGTCCAAGTAATAACTGGTCGTAGATCGTACTTCCCTCTATTCCTGAATCCAAGGCCGAGTCACATGAACTGATCATCCAAGACCTTGCTCAAAGTAGCATTTTATTCCCGGACAGAGGGTAGAAAAATCGGATACCAAGATCACCGATTCATAAAAATTAAGGGGGGGAGGATGATTTGCCTCTCGACTACAATTTTGAATGTGACTATAGTCCAAGTAGTAAAACAGAAAATTGGTGTTAAGTCCTACTCCATCTTTTCATGAATCCATCCAGACAAAATGTTGAGCTCCGATTCAAAAATGATGTTCCATTTATCACATGACGCTATGAATATGGTGTACAACCAAGGGCTAAGACATTGTTTTGAGAACCTTATGATCAAGGATCTAGGACGGCGGTACTTGTAACATAAAGGTACTATATCATACTAGTACATATTAGTGCATCCATATATAACTAGTTTGATCGCATCCACACAAATATTACACAATAATCTAACCTTACAGCATATAAAGCG
The DNA here is from genome assembly GCA_910589775.1 of Avena eriantha. NCBI lineage: Eukaryota > Viridiplantae > Streptophyta > Magnoliopsida > Poales > Poaceae > Avena > Avena eriantha. The sequence goes on from OU342743.1 coordinate 542,612,102, forward strand.
CCAATATTAAGTACTCTAACAATCCACGAATCACATATTCAGGTAGCATACTACTTCCATATTGGTGCATCTTGTTCACAAATAGTACCTCCGTTCCACAATATAAGGTTTTTTAGCAAGCTAAAATAGCTTGCTAAAAAGTTTTATATTTTGAAATGCAGGTAGTACATTATAAGGTATCATACAAATTATAAACATGTCGCAACAAGGAAACAACCCAAGTTCATAACAAGTGTGGACTAATGCACCACAAAATACTTTCAGAATCAGGCTTCATTTCACGACCAGGGGACTAACATGTGCTAAATATTGAGCATCTTCATGACTTTCTGGTTAATTTCTATGGTGTGCTCTAGGAGGATATCAATTACTTCTAATTTGGCGATCAAATGGCTATTAACTACTTTTAGGACATATGATATAGCTCGTTCAGCTTATAGTTGTTCCTCTAGAGCTTCAAGATGCAAACAAATGGACTTCAACTTGAACTTTGACGAGCTCACTACGAACCCAACATTACACAGCGACATGCTTTGGCTATAGCACGATGTTGTAGTACCTTTGAAAATAAATCCACACATTCTGTTAGAGTTTTTTCTGAATAGTCTTTCTCAGGATTTCCCAACTCATCTTTAAATTCATTCTAGAAAGTTTTCAGTTGATAGACATATGTAAGAGAAGAGAAGTTACTATAGATAAACATGCAGATGATGTCTATGCACTTCTGTTCTTGTAGACAGTTGTTGGGCCTCCAAGTGCAAAGGTTTGTAGAACAGCAGCAAGTTTTCCCTTAAGTGGATCACCCAAGGTTTATCGAACTCAGGGAGGAAGTGGTCAAAGGTATCCCCTCTCAAGCAACCCTGCAATCAAGATACAAGAAGTCTCTTGTGTCCCCAACACACCCAATATACTTGTCAGGTGTATAGGTGCACTAGTTTGGCGAAGAGATAGTGAAATACAAGTGGTATAGATAATTATAAGTGGTAACGGTGATAGAAGATAGCTTGATAGCGTGGAAAAGACTAAAGTAAAACTGAAATAAAGATAGAAACAAGCAAACATGTAATAAATCTAATAGCAAACGACGTTTCAGTGCTTAGAAACAAGGCCTAGGGATCATACTTTCGCTAGTGAACACTCTCATATAAATATCTTCTCTTTATGATACTACTCTTAACTACTCTCCGGTTGAACACTCTAATCGATGGTAGGGCTATAACAGCACACCTCAAATTTCATCTTTCCCATCTAGATAACCCCACACTATCACCTTGAGTACTAGATGGTTCAAACAAACACTACAATTTCATAGAGACACCCAACTTCAAATATAACTCATAACAAGTATTTGTAATCTCTAGCCTAAGTGCCACCATGGTGTGCACATTGTCAACTTCACACACATGGGGAGAGCAGAGATCTATTAAAGAACTTGAGTAGCAAGGTAGATCTATAGATTACAAGCTCATGATATCAATAAGATCATGCTTAGAGAGAGAGATGAACACATAGCTACCAGTAGAACCTTAGCCTCGAGAGAGAACTATTCCCTCCTCATCATGGGAATCAGCAACGCCGATGGAGATGGTGGTGGAGATCGATGAATCTGGCTCCAGGGGCACTTCCCCGTCCCGGCAGGGTGCCGAACCAGAGACTTTCTATCCCCCGAATCTCCCCTTTGGTGGTAGCAACACTGCATAACTTTTCATGGATTTCTAATTGACGATTTAGGGTGTTTGCATCAGGAGGCATATATAGGCGAAAGAGGCAAGGTCGGTGGGCGGCCAGGGGGCCCACACCACCTGGTGGCGCGGCCAGGGCTAGCCCGTGCCACCACATGGTGTGGCCACCCTTTGGCCCCTGTCCGTCTAGTCTTCTGGCTCCGTGAGTCTTCGGGTAAAATATCGACTTTGGCTTTTGTCCGGTCCAATTCCGAGAATATTCATTTTTGACTTTTTTGGAACCAAAAACAGCAGAAAACAGGCAACTAGCACTGTGGCATCTTGTTAATAGGTTAGTCCAAGAAAGTGTATAGAAATACTCCAAAGTGTGGACAAAACATAAGAAAGTAGCTAAAAACCAAGCCTGGAACATCAAAAATATAGATACGTTAGCAACGTATCAACATCCCCAAGCTTAAGTCCTGCTCGTCATCGAGTAGGTAAGTGATAAATAATTTTTGAGGTGACATGCACCATCATAAACTTGATCAAAGTATTTGTAAAACATTCAAAGCTGGGATCATAGTACTTCAATCATAGCATGAAAGACAAAGTTCTAGCAATAAGACAAAGAAACTATGATGCAACATGAAAAGGCACAAACAAAAGATTCATGAATAACAATGCTTTGCAAGACGTTTGTTTGTTTCACATAAAGAAAACATAGCATAATGGCATTCATCTTGTCCCTCATAGAGTAGCAAGTATAAATGCATAAGACACCTTCAAAGTTCATAAGAGTGACTAGATACAAATAGTTTAAAACAAGCAATATCAAGTTATGCATCAATCAACTAGTCTTGGGATAATGCACATAGAACTAAGAATGGCCACTATGCTCTCAAAGTAGGTGCATAAAGATAGTAGGTGGAGACTCAATATATTGGTGGAAGAAAGGCTTTTTTATAAAAGGAAGTGGGGATTTAAGTCTCATAAAGAGCTTCCAAAAATTATGGTACTTATAGCTTTCAGCTCTCATTGCCCCTATCATAAGCATCTTGAAGGTGATTAAGGTTAAAGTGAACAAACTATAGTGTACATGCTTGATGAAGTATAAGTCAGAAATCTCATGTCCCTTGTATACGAGGGCCGCTCCTCATGCTACTCAAGTTTAGTCACCGGTAAGTTCTTGTCATTGTAAGTACATGTGTATCATAGAGAGCCTCCAACGGGGTACCCCTTGCCCGATGATATGGAAGAATCCCCATATCAAAATGACAAGGCAAGCAGACAACAAGCATCTCAGCAATCTTCTTATTTACCATGGGAATATGGTGCTTTTTTCTCTCTTTCCTCTTTTCATAATCTCTTTTTTTCTCTTTTTTTCTCAATATAGGACTCTTTTTTTATAAGAAGAATGCTTCATAGAGAGCTCATTATGGTTACGCTGCAGGTTTCCACCATGTCAGCATGGATTAGACCAGCGGCCCAGGCGTTTCTCTAACACATATACATAACTCCATGGACTTACAAGCTCCCCTTTCATTTCACACCGATGACATCCATATACAAAAGAGCATGATATCAACTAGGTACAAGTACCAAGTGCAACGTTGAAATCGTTCCCCATGACATCATGGTTCTGCTAATTCCCAACAAACAAGTGCAAGCATATACAACATAGACGACACAATGGTTCAAGTTTATTAAGGGCAAGAAACATAAAGTGTGCCATCAAGTTCGTGAGAGCTTTAATCACTAGTTTTCTCATAACAAGTTTAATTCGGAAGGTAGATAAAAATATGAATATACTTGGAATAGCATATGCTAATTGGTAGGTATGGTGGACTCTTTGGAGTAACTTGGTTTAAGGAGTTGGATGCATGAGTGGAACTCATACTTGGATACGGAGGCTAGCAAAAGACTGGGAGCGACAAACTAAGAGAGCAATAATGGCCATAATCATGTAGAGCGACAAAACATCATTGATAAAAGCATAAAGTGATACTACAAGTTGAAAACTAAAGGATCATAAAGGCTTATGGTGACTTGGGATAGTCATAACATGGTGTGAGCATGCGCCAAGTCAACCCAAATAAAGCATCAAAGAAGAATACCACAATACTATGCTTTAATATGCTAAAACAACGCATGATTCATCCAAGGCACATTAAGCTGTCTCAATTGTTTATAACAAGTCATGCTACAACAAAGAATACTAAGCATAAATCCAAAACAATATCAAGCATGGCATGACAAAGCATAAGCCACAGTAAAAAAGAAACTCTCTATAACACTTAAGCATGAACTTTCCTACTCTTTTCCAATCCAAACCAAACTATTTGAAAACCAGTGTATGAAAGAGGGTGTCCAACCAATTTATTGAGAAAACTAAGAAAACCAAGCAAATGAAAAACCAAAATGAAAAAGAAGACGCTCCAGGAACAACACAACTGTGTATGAAACAATAAAAACGAAGTGTTTGGAAGAAACCTGGGATTTTTATTGATGAAGAAGGGGATGCCTTGGGCGTCCCCAAGCTTTGACGCTGGTACTTCTTAGATATTTCTTGGGGTGACACGGGTGGCATCCCCAAACTTGATCTTTAGTCCATTCTTCATCTCATTACTCATTCCTTCTATACACCTAAATTTTTTCCTTCATACAAAACTTCACACAATCTTTATTAGCGACATTAGTGCGCTCAAGATAATAAGTCTTTAGGTTCAGTTCCAACACCAATAAAACTTCCATTAAAACACTAGATAATGTAGCAATTCCCTAAAAAATCTCAAATCCCCAAAAGAACTCAAAAAGGAACCAACACGAAGCAAATGCAGAAAATGGCAGAAATCTGTCAAAATAGACCAGTAGGTAAAGGGGAATTTTTTCGAAGACCTTATGTTGCTCAAATCAAAAAGTGTTGATGTAACGAAAGTTAGATAACAACCTGGGGCATAAGAGATTTTACACGAATTTCTACGGTAAAGCACATAAATCTGTTTCGGGACAGCAACTTTCCCAATCATTACTTCTCTCTCATTAGAGGTTACTCTTGGCACAAAAACCAAAAAAAGGATAAGGATCGGTTATTACAGAGGTAATAACTTTCAAGACTCATCTAGAACTTTTGGGTTATCTCCCAATAATTACTTTTCTTTAGGGCCTTTAAGTTAGGCATGATAGTTTGAGAAGATGCTCACATAAGAAATATGAATTGAAGTAAAAGAGAGCATCAAGAAGCAAATTCAAAGCACATTTAAGTCTAACCAACTTCCTATGCATAGGAATCTTGTAAATAAACAAGTCATGAAAGCACAAAGCAAAAAGCATAGTAAAGCAAAACAAGTGCAACCCTCAAGACTTTCAACATATAGAGGGGAAACTTAATATTATTGAGATGCATAAGACCATGTTCCCCTCTCTCATAATAACTTTCAGTAGCAACATGAATAAAATTAACAATATAACTATCACATAAAACATTCTTATCATGAGCCACATGCTTATAATAATTACTACTCTCCACATAAACATAGTCATTCTATTAATTGTAGTGGGAGCAAATTCAACAAAATAGCTAGCATTATTATTCTCATCACCATAATCATCAAATATAGGAGGCATATTGTGGTCATAATTAATTTCCTCATCAATAGTAGGTGGACTGAAAATATCATATTCATCATTGTAATCATCATATATTGGAGGTTTGGTATCATCATAAGTAATAGAATAGCTATCTTCCAAAGTTGGGGAACTAAAAAGATCATTTTCATGAAAACTAGCTTTCCCAAGCTTAGACTTTTCCATAGCATTAGCAATAACGGTGTCCAAAGAATTCATACTAAAAACATTGCTATTAGCATGCAAATAAAGTTCCATAGGTTTTTTAATTTTCTCTTCAAACACTTCATGTACTAACTCAAGATAAATACTATAAAGCTCTCTAATTTTGTTGTTGTTTTCCATTAAGCCTAACTAGTGAAAATAAAAACAAGAAACAAAAAGACAAAATTGCAGAATCTAAAGGAAATAACTTCGAGCACTCACACCGGAGGATGTGAGTACCTTTTACGTTACCTCCCCGGTAACGGCGCCAGAAAATACTTGTTGGTGCGTTGTTGACGTGGGAGCTTTTTCTTGTTCTTCAGTCCCCGGCAACGGCACCAGAAAATAGCTTGATGTCTACGCACTTCTATTCTTGTAGACAGTTGTTGGGCCTCCAAGTGCAGAGGTTTGTCGAACATCAGCAAGATTTCCCTTAAGTGGATCACCCAAGGTTTATCGAACTCAGGGAGGAAGTGGTCAAAGGTATCCCCTCTCAAGCAACCCTGCAATCAAGATACAAGAAGTCTCTCGTGTCCCCAACACACCCAATACACTTGTGAAATACAAGTGGTATAGATAATTATAAGTGGTAATGGTGATAGAAGATAGCTTGATGGCGTGGAAAAGACTAAAGTAAAACTTAAATAAAGATAGAAGCAAGCAAACATGTAATAGATCTAATAGCAAACGGTGTTTCAGTGCTTAGAAACAAGGCCTAGGGATCATACTTTCACTAGTGAACACTCTCATATAAATATCTTCTCTTTATGCTACTACTCTTCACTACCCTCCGGTTGAACACTCTAATCGATGGTAGGGCTATAACAACACACCCCAAAGTTCATCTTTCCCATCCAGATAACCCCACACTATCACCTTGAGTACTAGATGGTTCAAACAAACACCACAATTTCATAGACACATCCAACTCCAAATATAACTCATAACAAGTATTTGTAATCTCTAGCCTAAGTGCCACCATGGTGTGCACACTGTCAACTTCACACACATGGGGAGAGCAGAGATCTATTAAAGCACTTGAGTAGCAAGGTAGATCTATAGATTACAAGCTCATGATCTTAATAAGATCATGCATAGAGAGAGAGATGAACACATAGCTATTGGTAGAACCCTTAGCCTCGAGAGAGAACTACTCCCTCATCATGGGAATCAGCAACGGCGATGGAGATGGTGGTGGAGTTCGATGGAGATGGCTCTGGGGGCACTTCCCCGTCCTAGCAGGGTGCCGGAACAGAGATTTCTGTCCCCAAATCTCCCCTTCGGTGGTAGAGACACTGCGGAACTTTTCGTGGATTTATGATTGACGATTTAGGGTGTTTGCATCGGGAGGCATATATAGGCGAAAAAGGCAAGGTCGGTGGGCGGCCAAGGGGCCCACACCACATGGTGGCGTGGCCAGGGCTAGCCCGTGCCACCACATGGTGTGGCCACCCTGTGGCCCCTGTACGTCTAGTCTTCTGGCTCCGTGAGTCTTCCCGTAAAATATCGACTTTGGCTTTTGTCTAGTCCAATTCCGAGAATATTCATTTTTTGACTTTTTTGGAACCAAAACAGCAGAAAATAGGCAACTGGCACTGTGGCATCTTGTTAATAGGTTAGTCCAAGAAAGTGTATAGAAATACTCCGAAGTGTGGACAAAACATAAGAAAGTAGCTAAAAACCAAGTATGGAACATCAAAAATTATAGATACGTTAGCAATGTATCAGCAGACAGGTTTGGCATGTGCATGAACTGCTATAATTGCCAGCGTTGATTACACTTTAGTAAAAATATTATATTGTCCTGTATCTTTTTTGATGTCACGTAATAATAGGACTAAAAATGTGGCTCCCTATGTGTAGACACTGTGAGGTGAATGATATGTCAACTGTTTGTACAATTGAAAATGTAAACTAACTTTAGTTGCAAATCGTAAAGGTAAATGAAACTAAAAAGATAAGAAGTCCAAGCAAGTTTGCATATCAAACTTATACGTACAAATCACTGCACACGCAACATCGCAAAACATAGAGAAGACTTACAACTTTCTTTACAATGACACCATATCTATTCATCTGGCCTGCCTCCAATTTTTCCAGCAGAGTCAACTGTTTTTGTGGATCCCTATTATACTTCGCTTGCATTTGGACGAGCAAAATTAAATTGCATCACGTGGTGGAAATAGACAATGAAAAGATAAGATGCATCCATATTTCACAACATCAATTACATACTTATTTAAAATATACCAGTACAAAACAACAAGTCCTTGCCAATTGGTAGAGGTGCCCAATTATGGTATGAGATCATGTACAACTTAGTACTCATACTTTATTATGGCTAGAACTCGTACTTTATTATGGCTAGAACATTTTCTTCTTAAAGTATACCTCATTCTTTTGATCAAGCTAGTAGTGGAGAAGATCATGCCACTGATTGTTAATCATGTGATCCACGAGAGAAGTTCTTTTAACATCCTTAAAACACTTGCTAGATAAGTAGCATGTGGCATTGCTAGCGCAAACATACGAAGAATATGCTTTTGAGAACAACCTTTACTTCCTCTCTATTCTCATCGAACTTGAAAAATCTCTGAAGTAAACAATGAGTAGCATATATAACAAATGTCAAGCTAAGAAGACAAGGGACAGAGCAATTGAGTATGTCAAATAGACAGATGACTTACATGTAACTTCTTCAGTAAACCGTCAAAATACTTAGGGGTATTTTGATGGTGTTTCCATGAAGGCAAGATGGGAATATCATTCCTCACAAAAACACATGTGGTCGATGCTATATAAGAAGATTCATGTGGATCAAGTGGTCTTTTGAATGCTATTATAAATGTGATCAGAAGTCATCTGTTTAAGATTTTTTCTGATCATCGCCCCCTGGTTAATCTTCGGCATGGTGCAAGAAAAGAAGTTATATCAAAATATTAACGTATATATATGTATATATTACACATAAAACAACATGCTACTACTAGTCTCTAAACATATACCAAATTTGGTGTCATGCTAATTTGAAAGGATGTATATGTCTCTGTCAGGACTAATGGTCATTAGGAGATCATTACCACTTCATTGCTGAGAACCTGCTGTTGAAACTAGTTCTGCTGCCAATTGTTTCTGGGTAACCAGATTGGCTACTAGCGGCTATGGGATGTGTATTTTGTTATTTGCATCCGCCAGTGCAATTGGGCCCACTATTGTGGGGTTAGGACGAAACTTTTATGTTGGTGTTTTGCATTATTTTCTTTTTTGACCTAGTTGCCATTCTCAACAAGATTAAGTAGAGCCTAAGATCTTGTTCTTACTCTATTTCCTCCATTGCAAGCAAATGGCTTTTGAGATTTATCATGGAACTATGTGCAAAAGAGAAAATTAATAGGAGTACTTGTAGTGGTTGATAGCTCGAAAAGCAGTGATGCCCGTTACAACTCTAGTATCTTACTTTCTCTATGAGTATTCTAACCATATGGCACCTGGAGTGAGAAGAAACAATCATATAAACAACATGAAGTTTCAATACTATTGTCTAATCTGTTGGCCTGGCTATACTACTGATAACATAACGTGTAGGGTGCAAAGTTTTCAAAAAAACTAAACATATCGAATTAAACTGATTTTCTCAGAAGAAGGGCACTCGATGCCCATATGATTATACTCTAAACAAGGATCCATGACATACTAATTCAGCTATTTGACCTTTACATCTCAACGAGAATCATTTTAGGAGGAATTATACAGATATCAGATTCATAACGATGGTCAGGAACGCTCTAGTAAAATTTCGTAACGATCAAGTATATGAGAAAAAATACAGTACAACCAGGATGACATACTTTTGATAATCAAATGCATAACGAAAGAGAGCATAACGTGTGCAACAAGCTTTGTCTTCATGTTGGTGCGGTGGACCGGGCGCATGTCGTTTGTCCATCTTTCTGGTGCCGAAGACCAGGGAGTCCGTGAAGCATATCAGACTTTGTGGTGATGGTATGGTGGTTGCCAGCAATGCTGTGCATGCTCTGTCTTGGTGGTCGTCGGTGTGTGGAAGTCGTTCTGTCTTATTAAATAAGGGAGTGGTGTCTTCGGTCACTATAATGCCTGATGAGGAGGTTGTGGTGGTGAGGAAGGATGGCGGTGCGAGGCCATATTTATGGGAGATGCTCTGGCTCTGAGGTCGACTGATAGATGTGGGATATGACGCCTTTTATATGTGTCTAGGGAGTTAGTGGTATGTTCAAAACTTTTGAATTGCATGGCGGTTGGTAGTTCAAATAAAAATCTGCCAATGTAATGCTAAATATTAGAACGATATGAACCCGCCAAAGAATTTGGTGATCTCTACTATATTAGTACACTAGCTAGGAGTCGAGCTAGAGGAAGTGCATCAAATGCGATGGGAGGTATGAACGCACCAGCAGCCTTTACGAGGTGGAGTACTCCGTACTCCGTACTGCTACAAGGTATGAGCAGTCCTGAGCATGGGCCTCGGCTTCAAACACTCGTACTTTAGTTACTACTCCCTCCTTTTTAGTTTATTACACTTGCATGTCTATCTAGATCGGCAATTTAACCTATATAATAAAAATTATATAATACATAAATTATACCGTTAGAATATTATAAGATCTAAAGTTTCTAATGATATATATTTTGTAATATATACCTCATCTTAAGTTGGTCAAATTGATGATCTAGATAGGCATGCAAGTCTAATAAACTGAGAAGGAGGGAGTAGCCTAAGCTGATAATACAATGACATGTCATCTCTATATAAAACTATAATAGGATAATTTTGAGACACATCATATCCATAAAGTATCAGGTATATATTGTGTTCTTGTACTTTCAATCATGCAGAACTCAACTTTTACTTCCTACCTCTGTTTCAAAGCTTAAGGCTTATATTTTTTTGAAAACTCAAGCTTTAGAAAATTTGACCAAACTTTTAGAAAAAAACTATCAAGAATTGTGATATTAGATGGATACCATGTGAAAATATGTCTCATGATGTATCAAAGGGTATGCATTTCGTATTGTAAATATTAATAGTATTCTTTTGATAAAACATTGGTCAAACTTTATGTCATTTGACTTTTGGAAAAATATATGCCTTAACCTTTGAAACAGAGGTAGTACTCGAAAATTTTGGTAACATGCTCGAGAGAAAACACAGATAAGATTCTAGAATGATGGAGAAGTGTGTTTGAAGTTTATGCTTAGCGTTTATTGTGCTAAAGACTATCGATAGAATCTTCTAGATGCTATAATGGTAAAGAAGATCCAATGGTAAGATATGTTGGGATTTGCCAGTCTTGATCTAGCGGTCAAGCTTCAAAGTTATCCATACACTATATAGTGGTAAGATAAGAAAGTTTGGCCTAGTTTCATGGGATCGTTGTAAAGTCATTTGAACAGGCATAATGGCTACTGCAATGCTTGGAAATTTTGAAAACTTGGCCAGTATCCGCGAAAGATGGTCTCTTTTCTATGTACTTGATTCATACAAAAAAGAGTACACTTTTAAAAGAATATGTCCATGTTCAAAGTTTCATACTGTACTTATTTTGCAACTGAGATTAGATAAAAGTATTACAAGAATACATTTTTTATTTTACTTGGATTCTTATCATTTTATTTAGTCATTTCTAAAACAGAGTGCAAACTTTCGGGAAGACCTATCATATCAAGAAGCCTAATGTTTCAAAATTGTGAGCAGTTCTTCGACTTAATTAGTAGTGGATACCTAAAAATTACTTTTATAAATCTAGAAAAAACAATCACACACGTGTAGTTCAAATTAACTCACTTTCAAGTTGTCCACGTAGAAAGTCAGAAACACTACAAATGTTGAATATTGCATGCCTTGGGAATTATTCATCAAAGACGATGGACTAATTTTCATCAAATTTTTTGAGTCGGAGCTAAATAATTCAGAAGATGTGCCACTCTCCAAACAAAAATGACATCATAGGGGTGCCACTTGCCCATACTAGTACCTAACTATGTTATCCCTCGCTCATATCAATGCCAAGAACTACTTTCCCCCATGCTCAAGATCGGCGTGGCATGGCTTCCTCTCTTTCTTTGCTGCCCATCCTTCCTTTCTTCATATCCCACTGCCAATCACTGAGATTGAGACTGTAGAGGGAATCAATCTGAATGGAAGTTATGGATTGAGAGAGAGCGAGAGGATTGCAAGCGAATAGAGTGAGAGCGAGGTGGAGGAAGCTGGCCCGATCGGGAGCATAGATACACTCGTTTCACAAAGGAATGCATCTAGATACACTCGTTTCACAAAGGCTAAAACATCTTATATTTTGAAAGGGAGGGAGTAGTCACTAGTGGGTCGGGACATTTGACTATTTTTTGGAGTTTTCTTTTTCTTTTTGCGGCGCAATCGCTACTACTGAGTCGGTTTGAGAACTTCCACATAATTTTTGTGTGTGTCAGGGCATAAGGGGCACAGTCGCTGGCCCCTCCAATGGTGTCACATAAAAAATAAAACATGTGTTTTGTTATTTTCATGGATTTGTTCCATTTCCTGTAACTAGGTAAAACATTGTCGGGAGAAGACCATTCATAGAATATTCATCATGATATTCTTGCAACTCACTTTTTTTAGTGACTAGCAGATAGCGCATGCTTCGCATGTTGGAACACTTTAGATTGTCAATACTCCTTAAAAAGCTTGTGTTGTGAATATTTTTTTAAAGTTCACCATATATAATAAGTTTATATCATCAAATTATACATGAAAATTCTGGTTGTAACAAAATCATGGACCCTTTCAGATCAATATCAAGTGGGACATGCCTGGGGAAAACAGAAGAAGCTACAACATGCGTATACACTAATTCAGTCGAATTTTCTTAATGTGTTTCTAAATTTCCTTTTTAAGTTATGCCATTGTGATAACTTGTGGATTTCTCGCATGGATTTTATTTATACATGTGCTATATTTTTTCTCACCTACACTCATCTTTTGGCACACGGATGGTAAGTATTCGATAGTTCACTTCCTCTATTTGTGACCGACGAAAATATCATTGATGAGTGCATATTTGCCATGTTTTACATTATTACTTTGCATTGTAGATGTAGGATCTTGGTATTTTATGGTGCTCACGCACACATTTTATGTCTATTTTCACCAGGATCAGGACAGATGATGGATCCAATGGATACAATTCGTGGAGCAGTTGTACTATGGAGAAAAGGAGTCGAAAACAACATAAATCGCTTATTTGGGAAATATTAATAATACCAGAAGAAAAACAGAAGCGAACAAGGGGCAGAGAGTCTAACGACTAACTATACGACTGGAGCAATTTTTCCAGCCGTATAGCTCTAGCCGTATAGTTGGCACCGCCTCCACCTCGTCAAATAGTTTCACCATGTGCAGTTGTTCGAGGAGACGACATACAGAACACCTAGAAATCACGGAAACCTCACCTCCGGAAGGCATCTAGAGGGGGAACTCATCCACAAGAGATCCATCTTCGCCCTGCACAGATCTAGGAGGCTAAGGCATCGATCTTCATCATCCACCACTACATCACCACCATCTCCATACATCCAATCTACATCTTGTCTAGATCTTGTTGTAATTCCTATACTCATTGAGGATTTATACAACTACTATTCATCTATGATTTTTTCCATTACCATTTCCATGATGTTGATTGCCTCCACGTCTGAGTAGATCATTAGTTCTTTGGGAGATTGAAAAATCCTAGTATGAGATTGAAATAAGATAAAGTCTATTATGATATTCATCGTTATGACCATGTGTTAGATTTTCTACATCTTGATGTTGAGAGAAGTCGACCTCTCAATATTTGCCTCTTGTGGGGACTTGATGGAGGAAACTACTTGTTGGTAGATAGAGGCATGCTAGCACTTACACTGACTATAAAGCTATTGGCACCCCTTATGTATCAACTTGGGAAACCAAGGAAACTCACGGAACACTATCCATGCTATGGGATACGTCCTACGGGATTACGTCCCTTAATAGCGCAGTAATTCGATTGATGTCCATTGCTGACTGATGTGGTTATGAGGATGATGTGAGCAGTGGTTGCTGCATATTCATCCAAATACGGAGTTCCTCCCACACATACATAGTTGAGAATGTTCATGATGATAATCTTTATCTTAAATGTTTACAATACTGGTGGTGTATCTGCTACTCCCTGACAACACCTTTTCCCTACTGCAGTTCCAATCTTTCTTACATAAATGATACTTACTTTCTGTACTCAATTGTTTTACTTCACTTTATTGTACCCAAAACCCCAAAACAAATTTTTACACAATACTCGCATTTTACCTTGTCACTTAGAACTCTACCTAGCATTTCTATCGTAATATTTATTTCAAGAGTTATTAGACTTTAGACTCCTACTCCCTGTGGGATCGACATCTTTATTTTAAAACTAGCTACAAATGATCTGTGCACTTGCAGTCATCAAGCTATTTTCTGGCGCTGTTGGCGGGGAGCTAAGCAATGTAGGTCTTTTAGTTTTTGCTTATTTATTTTTGTCTTGCTAAATTTTGTTTTGAGTTACAGGTTTCCACCAACATGATGGAGTTTGAGAATATGGCTAGTCCTAACCCACTCAACAACTTTGGGAAGCCCTGTGATATTTATAAAAGAGATACCTCCAATGAGAAGACAAGGGGATTTGAAATAAATCCTCTACTACTTAGTATTCTACATAAGAAGAAATTTACTGGAGATAAAGAATATCCTGATCCATATGAGCATATTGCATGTTTTAAAGATATATGTGGCACTTTTCTATTGACGGGATATACCGCTGATGAGGTAAGGGTTAAAAAATTTAGTCAAACTTTGACAAAGTACATCTCTCTCATGGTATAGATCTGTACCCCCTGAAGTCACTACTACTTGGGATAATCTAGCCCATGAATTTCTATCAAAATCTTTTGAAATCAGGCGTCTTATAATGACCTAGAAGAATCGTTCTAATGAAGGACTAGTAAGAGCTTATATTAGATTTAAAGATTTACTACGACTATGTCCTCATCATGATTTGCCTGAATGGTATTTACTACATATCTTTTATGGTAGTTTAATTGAACCTAATAAAATTGAACTAGACTCTTTCGTGGAAGGAGCCTTTATGAATCTTCCTATACCTAAAGCTTGGGCTTTACTTAATAGAATTCGTGATCATAGAGTTTCATGGAATTTTGGTCTAGGAAGTGAAGGAGCGTAGAAATAGAGCATGATTGCATTCATGACTATAATAAAAATGCCATGTTAAAGAACTATCTAAAGAACTTTATTTGGATTTAGATCTTGTGTTGCAAGTTGTTAAAGCTTTTATAGAACATATTAAATCTCCAAAGGAGGATCCAGTCAAGTATGATCCACAACCCGAACCAGAAAAGAAAAGAGAAGATAAAGCAACACTTGCCTCCGTAGAACCAATATATTAAGTGCCTTTCCCTAACACTACACAAAAGCATATTTTTGAATATTAATAGGTCAAAGCAGTATAGGAAAATAAGGAAGATGAAAACATGCCAGGAGTCACGGAACACCTGAAAGAAACCAATGATGAAGAGGTAACAAAGGAAGAAATTATGGCTATGTACTCACATTGTAACATAGTTGAACTTGATGAAAAAACCTCTGTATTGGTTGAAGGTAAAATAAAGGTAAGAGATGTGGGTAAGCCTATTCTTCCTTGCATATTTAAAGAAACCTCTCATTACGGTTTACGTGATCTTGGCACCAAAGTTAATGTTATATCTTATGATTTCTACTAAGAAATAAAACTGGCTACAATTGAAAATACTGATATAACAATTATGTTAGCCAATAAAAACCTTAGAATTCCAATGTGAGTAGTTGACAATGCAACTGTCACAATTGGCAACAAAAACTTTCCTATCGATTTTTTAGTTGTTGATATGCCAGCTGACACTCTTTTCCCAATTATATTTGGAAGGAACTTTTTGGGTGATATAGGTGCATATGTTAACTTCAAGAAGGAGATTGTGTCTCTGAGGATTGGTGGAACGGAAAATAAATTCCATTTTTCCAAATTTAAAGATAGGCCTCCACAAATACAAGAAGAAGAGAGAACTATTGAGGAAATGGTGGATCTTTTCTTTAGTAATCAAGAAGAAGAAATAGATGAAGATCCAAATTATGAAGAAATAGTTATGGACGACAAGTCCCTAGGAGAACTCGAAAATGAATTCGATTCACTTTTCCCATTTTGGGACCTCCGACCGATGAGGCTTTTCAAGTGCCAGAAAAGAGAGGGGACAAGGAATTACCACCCCCCAGAGTTGAAGACTCTACCAGAAAATATTAAATACAGGTTTTTAGATGATACCAATAAATTCTCTATTATTATTAGTGCTAAACTTTTAGGAGCAGAAGAAGAAGAACTCATGACGATACTTAAGTAGCATCGCCAAGCCTTTGGCGTACTAAATGGATGACTTGAAGGGCATTAGTCCCATGATATCCATCCATCGAATATTCATGGAAGAAGGTCCTAAACCAGTTGCAGAATTTAATAGAAGATTAAAGCCTGAAATGAAAGAAGTGGTACGAAAAGAAATTGTATGCCTACTGGACGCAGGTATAATTTATCCTATTAAAGAGAGTGATTGGGTAAGTCTTGATCATTGTGTCCCTAAGAAGGGTGGTTTTACTGTTGTTCCTAATGAAAACAATGGATTGATACCTACTAGAACTATTGTTGGGCATAGGATGTGCATAGACTTTAGGAAATTAAATAAAGAGACTAGAAAAGATCACTATCCATGATCATTCATAGATCAAACGTTAGAAAGGTTAGCAAACCATACTCATTTTCCTTACTTGGACAAATACTCTGGTTTCTCTCAAATAGTTGTTCATCCGAATGACCAACTTAAAACAAGTTTCATAAGTCCTTACGATTTACATGCTTACCGACGTATGCCTTTTGGTCTATCTAATGCTCTAGCTACTTTTCAACGATGTATGACTGCTATTTTTGCGGATTTTATAGAAATTATAATGGAAGAATTTATAGATGACTTTTCTATCTATGGAACTTCATTTACTAGTTGCTTGGATAATCTCAAAAGAGTTTTGTAGCATTGTGAAGAAACTAATCTTGTTCTAAACTGGGAGAATTGCCACTTTATGGTCAAAGAAGGTATAGTCCTCAGACATTAGGTATCAGGTAAGGGAATTGAAGTTGATAGAGCTAAGGTTGAAGCAATAGAGAGAATTCCGCAACCTAGGGATATTAAAGGTATAATAAGTTTTCTTGGTCATGTGGGTTTTTACAGAAGGTTCATTAGAAATTTCTCTAGGATATCTAAACCTTTGACTAACCTCTTGCAAAAGGGAATGAGATTTAATTTTGATGATAAGTGTCTTGAAGCCTTTGATAAACTCAAAAATTCTTTAACTCATGCTCCCACCATTAAACCACCTATCTGGGATACAACCTTTGACTTAATATGTGAAGCTAGCGATGATGTTATAGGAGTAACTGTTGGACAACATATTGGTCCTAGATTTAATATTATACATCATGCTAGTAGAACTCTCAATGGTTCTCAAAAGAATTACCGTAAGGAAGAAAAGGAACTTTTTGCTGTATTTTTCTCTTGTGATAAATTTCATTCTTATATAGTTGATGCAAAGTTGAGAGTTCACACGGATCGTGATGGCTTAAAAGAACTCCTTGAAAGGAAAGACCATAAGCCAAGGCTGATCCGTTGGATTCTTTCACTTCAAGAATTTGAGTTGCCAATTATGCAGAGGCAAGAAATAAAAAAGTTAGATGTAGTGTCCATGTTTGCCCAGGAAGACACCAATCTTATTGACAGGAACTTTAGTCCTAGTGATTTTCGTTTACGGGAATTATTTAATGAACTAAAGTCAATTCCTCCAAAAGAGAAGGAGTACTTGCTGTGGGAGGAACTTTTCATCCCTGATTAAGAAAATGGTAAGTGCAAGGTAAGTGTTCTTACCCAAATAACTGATTTCTTTTCACAATTTTTACTTTTGAAAATTCTGCCTTCGAAATCCTTATGTTTTCTAAAGTTTTAGAGGGGTTTTACCAGCTATACGGGTGGAGTTATACGACCGGAGAGGGAGCTCCCACCGTATAGTTGGTCGTTAAACTCTTTGTATCATCTTTGTGAAATTGTTTTTGATATCTAAGCCTATACGGTCACAACTATACGACCGGAGCAAAAATTCTGGTTGTACAGTTGGTCGTAAAACTCTCAGATGGTTTTGCTTTTGATGTCTGTATCTATACGGTCGCAATTATATGACCGAAACCAAAAAATCTGGCCATATAGTTGGTCGTTAAACTCTCAGACACTTCTTCGTTCGATCTTTTGTTTATTATTCATCCATAAAAAAACTTATTGTCGGTTCCGAGTCATTATTTAATCAACTTGGACTCAAGATATTTGGAAGCATCTGCCTGGAACCAACTATACGGTCGGAGCTATACGAGTCGCGCCCGTATAGTTGGTCGTTACGCGGCAGGACACTTACAAATCCGTGATTTCTTTCCTTGTTTCATTTGGATTCTTTTCTTAGGCGACAATTTGGTGTTTCTCGCGAGTTTTACCGACCTCTGACCCCCTTTATATACTGCAATTGTCTCTCTCTCGAATCACAATCTACAGGAACCAATCTAGCAATGCGTTATCCCGTCCTAGGCTATGGGAAACCCATGGGGCTCATTGCTCCTTCCAGGGACCGATCTAGCAGCCCGTCCATGGAGGACGATGACGAGGAGGTAGAGAGGTTTAGCCCGAGGTACAAGGAGTACGTCGAGCCAAGCTACTTCAACAATGATTCCAAAGATGACGTGGTTGACGTCTACATCCATCGAGATGTCTATGATCCACCGGAGATTAATTGGGTGGCGATGAAGACATCTCAACAAGAGAGAGAAGATCGCAAACCACATGGAAAAGGGCGTGTGGAGACGGTCAATTTCATCACCACAGATCCAAGGCCGCACAAGCGTAAGGAATTATCTAATATTGGTGCAGTTGCTAGCAAGTAAGGGGAGGTTCCACTATCGAAGCCAACCATTGTCACTCGTATGAAGGTTAAGCCTCAAGAAGAGTGGAGGTACGGTTTCCACTTCCCCGATCCATCAATTATGGATGAGGAAGAAGAAGATGTCCCCAGGACCAAGGATCACGTGCAGGCACTAGAGATATATCAGAAACATGAACTACTCCATCGCGTCGAAGTCCGCCATCGTCTCAACAAGATGGAGAAGAAGGAATACCTCCTTCCATTGGTGACTAAGCTCGCAAATAGAGTAGACACTCTGCAATCTGATCAGCACCGGTGCTACAACTGCATAAATACTCTGGAGGAGACCAACAAGAAACTACGCAGCAAGATATTACACGCCATGGCGCCACTGTGATCTACAACAATCACGGTATCAAATAATCGCACGGGATTATTTGATCTCGCCTAGCTTGAGTCCAAGCTTGGGGAGATCTTTAAGACCTTGTAATCTATCTTATAAGTTTTTGTTACTATTTTCCATTAGTTCAAACTAGAAATAAAGTTTGCATCATTACCCTTCAGGAATAGTCGATCCCTTTTATAAAATTCCGAGTTTATTATTATATATGGAGCAATATTGAGTTCGTGTTTGCTTTATTGATATATGAATGACTTGAGTATAATTTTACTTGCACTTGATGATAGCAATAGGAGTCTTCCACACCATCGGTATTAATAGACCACCTAAAGATAGTTTAGTCAATATGATGTAAGTCTATGGTTTGATTTACAAAGATAAATTATCTATACAATTAAGTTGAAAAAAAAACTTGAACAAAGGGTAATAAAAGTGCTATCAGAAAAGAGTGGGAACAAGTCGAGGTAGAATCTTCAAGTCATAAGAATGCTTCATATACAATTGGAATTTGGTAATTGAGATTGTTAAACTTTGAATTCCTACATAAAGTGGAATGTATGGCTAGCTCCTTTGCACCGCACTTAAACAAATGTGTGCGCATATATACAAAAGAAAAGAAAAAGAAGAATAAAAAGAGCAAGTGCGCAAAGAGCAAGTAGGCATATACCACTATGTTGTAGTATGACAAAGAGATACTTTTGAGATTCTAAATCCCAAGTGAATACGTTGATCCTAAAACACTTGGGACTAGCTCGCTAACTAATTCGGTTGAACCGGATTCTTTTACATTATGTTGAGATTCATATTTTATGAACTATTGATAACAAAGGTGTGGAAGCCTTCTAATACTATTCAGATGGTTCGAGTAAGGTACTATACATGAACTTATTCCCGTGTATCGTACATGATAAACACATGCTTCAATTGCCTCATTTATTCTATGGACTCAACTTCATGAATATGAGGATCGGATCCATTAAGCTAAAAACTTGCTCGAGACGAGCAAGAGTCTAAGCTTGGGGAAGTTGATGAGTGCATATTTGCATCATGTTTAACATTATTATTTTGCATTGTAGATGTAGGATCTTGGTCTTTTACGGTGCTCGCGCGCATATTTTATGCCTGTTTTCACCAGGATCAGGACAGGTGATGGATCCAATGGATACAATTCTTTGAGCAGTTGAACTTTGAAGAAAAGGAGTCAAAAACAACGTAAATCGCTTATTTTGGAAATATTAATAATACCAGAAGAAAACCAGAAGCGAATAAGGGAGGCAGAGAGTCCAACGACCAACTATATGACCAGAGCAATTTTTCTGGCCGTATAGCACCGGCCGTATAGTTCGCGCCGCCTCCGCCTCGTGAAATAGTTTCACCCCATGCAATTGGATCGAGGAGACGACATACAGAAAACCTAGAAATCGCGGAAACCTCACCTCCGGAAGGCATCTGGAGGGGGAACTCATCCAAAAGGGATCCATCTTTGCCCTACGCAGATCCGGGAGGCTAAGGCATCGATCTTCATCATCCACCGCTGCATCACCACCATCTCCATCCATCCCATCTACATCTTATCTAGATCTTGTTGTAATTCCTATACTCATTGTGGATTTATATAAGTACTATTCATCTATGATTGTTTCCATTACCATTTCCATGATGTTGATTGCCTCCGTGTCTGAGTAGATCAATGGTTCTTGGGGAGATGTAGAAACCGTAGTATGAGATTGAAATAAGATAAAGTCTATTATGATATTCATCGCTATGACCATGTGTTAGATTTTCTACATCTTGATGTTGAGACAAGTCGACCTCTCAATATTTGCCTCTTGTAGGGACTTGATGGAGGAAACTACTTGTTGGTAGATGGAGGCGCGCTAGCACTTATAGTGACTATAAAGTTGTTGGCACCCCTTACGTATCAACTTGGGAAACTGAGCAAACTCACGGAACACTATACATGCCATGGGATACGTCCTACAGGATTACGTCCCTTAATAGCAAGGTAATTCGATTGATGTTGATTGCTGACTGCTGTGGTTATGAGGATGATGTAAGCAACGGTTGCTGCCTATTCGTCCTAATATAGAGTTCCTCCCACACATACATAGTTGAGAATTTTCATGATGATAATCTTTATCTTAAATATTTACAATACTAGTGGTGTATCCGCTACTCCCTGAGAATGCCTTTTCCCGACTGCAGTTCCAATCTTTCTTACATACATGATACATACTTTCTGTACTCAGTTGTTTTACTTTACTTTATTGCTCTTATACCCAAAACCCAAAAACACATTTTTACACAATACTCGCATTTTACCTTGTCACTTAGAACTTTATCTAGCATTTCTATCGTAATATTTATTTCAAGAGTTATTAGACTTCAGACTCCTGCTCCCTGTTGGATCGATATCTTTATTTAGAAACTAGCTACAAACGATCTGTGCACTTGCAGTCATTAATCATGTTCATAAAAAATTCATTGTATCCAACGTAGATCTTTTT
Organism: Avena eriantha; assembly: GCA_910589775.1. Taxonomy (NCBI): domain Eukaryota; kingdom Viridiplantae; phylum Streptophyta; class Magnoliopsida; order Poales; family Poaceae; genus Avena; species Avena eriantha. Next base: position 542,633,570 of record OU342743.1, read on the forward strand.
CATCAATCTTTTTCACTAGAAGAGAGTAATATAATAGATAAAAAATTCTAGGATTGTATACTAGATCATACCTCAACCTAGAACCAAATCAATTACTCAAACATAGATCAATAAAAACACAAAGAATAATCCGTTGAGATCATCATCATGCTCAATCTTACAAATACTAAATATAAGAGAGAGGAAGATGGAGGCGTGATGGAGATGGTGACGAAGCCGGGACTTGGTGCGTGTTGGTGGTGATTGACTCCTTCTCCTCCACTTCTTTCTTGGATGGTGTGGAGGTGTTGATGGAGATCTAGATCTTGATGGAGTTGTGATGGCTATGGAGGCGGCACGTGATAACCCCAAGTGTATTTGAGTGTCGAACCCACGAGGAGCTGAAGATAAACTATATATTCTCTAAAGCCCTATAACCTACTTATATGTCCTTCTATGCAAAGTTAGGATCTGAAGTGTGTGTGGTTGTTTTTGGTATTAACTAGAAAACAATAAAGTAGTTGAAATAAATACTACAAGTAAAATAATGCAAATGAAGTGGATCTAGTGGAGTGGATGTGGATAATCTGTGGGAGCAAATGTTTAGGCAAATTGCTATTTTATTTATTTGGTTGTCACAATTAGTGAAGCACATATATAGTCTTTTTATTATTTCTTCTAAGGAGGAGCCATAACTAGGTGTAGCCATAGATACAAGCAAATACACCACTAGTGATTTATCCCAATGCCAATTAAGAACAAAGCAGGGAATATTAAGACATAAACTCCAACCATCGTATTTAGATCTAAGGTCCCCATGATAATACCCCTGTTGATTAAGCATGAATTAATATTACATATATTTCTAGGACTTGGGATTCGGCTTCTGTCAAACTCCGTCTATCCCTCATCCTATCAACATGCAACGGTGACAACCGTGTGCATCCCCCAACATATGTGTGCACTCATATGTTAGTGCATCAAGATCATCATAGAATATAATATATACTTGTATGCAACCAAAACAAACTATATCACAATTTCCATAACAATTCACAACTCAAACATCAACATAGTCATACAATAGATCATGGGAAAATAATATATTGCATCATACATCATTTTTTCCAAGAGATTATAGTGGGGGTGATGGGACCTTGCAGTAGATGATGATGGAGATGAGCCCCCCCGAGGGGAGAGGCGTTGGTGGCAGCGTAGGGCAGTGGTGCCCCGGAGGCCTCCTAGGGTGATAGCTGCCCTTCGAGGCAGCGGCCCCTTGGCCCTTCTTCTTCCTTAGAGATCGTGCAACAATGGAGGAGCTTCTCCCCCTCCTTGGGGGCTGACAAGGAGGGGATTTTCGTGGTTATGGGTGGATTGCTCCAAAAGTAGGGTTTCCTCTATATATAGTGGTGGAGATAAAATCTTGGCCATAGTATGGATGCCCCCTTAGATCCAAGGGCTCTTGGGCATCTCTACAACCTTTCTAGGAGTCCCCTCTGTCCTTAATGAGTCCATAAAGTCGTGATTGGGCCTAAATCATTAAAGATGGAAGGAGTTTGAGTCAACCAAGTCACATATTTTGGGAGTCCCAAAACTGCTTCTGTCCATCGCAGTAATATGGCTATAAAAGTGCAGCCATATACCGATTGGAGCGAATTTTATGTCTAAATTGTTTCACATAAAATTACCCACAATTTTCCTTTCTACACTTTTTCCACTAGATGTCATCGTCATAGTCGTTTCTGGCAAACTTCGAAAAGAGTTCTGCAGGGACAGATTCCAGGAATTTCCAGATTTCTCCATAATGCGCGGTTTCCTTCCATATTTGTGTATTTCCTACAAAACAAAATGTAAAACAAGAACTTGTACAGTTTTTCAACTATTAGTATGTTAGTCCCAATAAATATAATAATCTTGCAAAATAATAATAATTTTGAAACAATAAACGACAAAGTTCATGGATGCATTTTACATGCATCAAACATCCCCAAGCTTAACATATGCTCGTCCTCAAGCATACAGGTGATAAATTTAACATGGACTTTGGATTTTATTTCTTTTCTTCTTTTTCATTGACACACAAAGTTCACTAGGTTCAATCTTTAAGGAATAACAACAAGCAAATGAGCTATAAAGTGATATCTTTCGCACTCTACAAACATGCTCAATAATAAGTAGACTTTGGGCTACTTCTTAGTTTCATGCCCTTGACCTAGAATACTCACTACTTAGTTTTATGTCTTCCCTTAAGATATTTTTATATCTCATACCAAAAGTAAACATTTATTAAACATGTGCAAAGGCCTATTTAGCTTCCAAACTCTATTTCATTGAGTTTATGATTAATCAATAGCTCATCATTAGTGTTTGGTTCCATTTACCCCTATCACTAGCATCTTTCCAGTTCAAAGAAGAGAATAATTATAACAAGATAGACATAAAGTTCAACTTTTGTCGAACACTTTCACCATTTTTTATATGGCATCAGTTAACGGTCTTGCCCTCCTACTAACCAGTATAAACCTTATTCATGGGTCTTTCAATCATATCATATGCTCTAAAAGAACCTTTACTTTTCACTTTCCATGGCTAGCCGAATCCTCGGGTGCGTATAATACGTTGCTAACGTATCCATAATTTTTGATGTTCCATGCTTGGTTTTTATCTACTTTCTTATGTTTTGTTCCAACTTTGTAGTACTTTTTATACACTTTCTTGGACTAACCTATTAACAAGATGCCATAGTGACAGCTGCCTGTTTTCTGCTATTTTTGGTACCAGGAAAGTCAGAAAATGAGTATTCTCGGAATTGGACGGGACAAAAGCCAAAGTCAGTTTTTCACCGAGGGGGACACGGAGCCAGAATACGAGACGGAGAGGGGCCAGAGGGCCGCCACACCACCTGGCCGCGCGGGCTAGGCCTGGCCGCGACAGGGGGTGGTGTGGCTGCCTAGGACACCCCCTCGGCCTCCCCTATCGCCTATAAGATGCCTCCGATACAGAAACTGTAAGTACCCGATCAAACTTCCATGAAAGATCCTGTAGCCGCCGTCATGTCCGTCCCTAGATCGGGAGGGATCTGAAGCTCTTCCCGGCACCCTGCTGGAGGGGAGAATTCACCATGGAGGCCTTCTTCATCACCATGCAAGCCTCCGGTGTGATGCGTGAGTAGTTCATCCTTGGAATATGGGTCCATGTAGTAGCTAGATGGATGGTTCTTCTCCTTTGTGCTATCATGTTTAGATCTTGTGAGCTCGGTTCATGATCAAGATCATATATTTGTAATTCTACATGTTGTGTTTGCGGGGATCCGATGGATATTGAGATGCTATTTCAGATTCATTATTGATTCCATCATGTCTTTGTTATTTCTGATCTTGCATGCTTTTCATTGTTCATAGCTATCTTGGCCAAGTAGATGCTAGCAACTCTAAGATTTAGTATTTATGCTCGATAGTGGGTTCATGCCTCTAGTAATCTGGGGAAGTGACAAAAATCTCTAAGGTACTAGATGTATTGTTGCTACTAGGGAGAAAACATCAATCCTTTGTTCACAGAACAATCGTATTGTTTACTTTACACGCATGCGTAATGTAATTATCTGTTGCTTGCAACTTAGTACTGGAGGGGGTTCGGATGATAACCTGAAGGTGGATTATTAGTCATAGATGCAGTTGGATTACGGTCTATGTATAATGTTGTAATGCCTAATTGAATCTCAAAGGAGTCAAGATGATTAGTATATGCATGTATGATTTCTCAATGTTTGTCAATTTCCCCGCTGTAATTTGTTCACCCAACATGTTATCTATCTTAATGAGAACCACCACTAGTGAACTATGGACCCCGTTCCTTTCTTTTACTATCAATCTACAACTGTTTACTGCTTTATGTTACTTTCTGCAAGCTATTACTTTCTTTCACACAGTACGTTTAATCCTTTGTTTTCAACAAAACCGGTGAGATTGACAACCTCACTGTAAGTTGGGGGCAAAGTTCTATGGTTGTGTTGTGCAGGATTCCAAGTTGGCAAAAACACCTTGGAGGTGTTTCCTTGCTCCTACTGGTTTGATAACCTTGGTTTCACAATTGAGGGAAACTTACTGTTGTGCTCATCATTATATCCTCTTGGCGTTCTCCAACGAGCTCGTTATTACACAAGTCAGCAAGTATTTTTCTGGCGCCGTTGCTAGGGAGTCAAGGACATCTTCACAAGGGGAGTCCCTCATAACCAATCTCTTTACTTTGTTGTTTTTGTTTTTCTTAGTTTATTTCTTGCTTTGTTTGCTTGTTTCTTTATCAAAAACACACAAAAAATAGTTTTACTAGTTTGCTTTCTTTATTAAAAACACAAAAAATGACTACTCTTGAAAACACTAAGTTGTGTGACTTCAATAGAACCAACAACAATGATTTCATGTGCACACCTATTGCTCCACCAGTTCCTGAATCTACTTTCTTTGAAATAAAACCTGCTTTACTAAATCTTGTTATGAGAGAACAATTTTCTGGTATTGGTAATAAAGATGTTGCCGCTCATCGAAGTAACTTTGTTGAACTTTGCGAGATGCAAAAGCATAGGGATATAGAATGGCTGAATTCCTTAACTAGGAATAGTATTGATTCTTGGACTAAATGCAAAGATGATTTCATTGGAAAATACTATCCTCCTGCTAAGATTATATCTATGAGAACTGAAATAATGAAATTTAAACAATCTGATAATGAACATGTTGCTCAATCTTGGGAAAGAATGGAATCTTTGGTAAAGAATTGTCCCACTCATGGACTGACTGCTTGGCTGATTATCCAAACCTTTTATGCAGGATTGAAGTATTCTTCAAGAAATCTACTGGATTATGCTGCTGGAGGTACCTTTATGACCATTACTTTGGGTGCTCCAACGAAGCTTCTGGATAATATGATGGTTAATTTTTTTGAATGGCACACTGAAAGAGATCCATAAGGTAAGGAGGTAAATTATGTTGAAGAAACCTCCTCCTTGAGTGATAAAATTGATGTTATTATGGCTATGCTTGTTAATGGGAAATCTCATATTGATCCAAATCATGTTCCCTTCGCTTCTTTGGTTGCTCAAGAAGAGCAAGTTGATGTGAACTTTATAAGAAATAATAATTTTAGCAACAATGCCTACAGGAATAATTTTGGTAATAATAACTATAGGCCATATCCTCCCAATAATGGTAATGCTTATGGAAATTCCTACCACAACAATAGGGATGCGCCCTCTGAACTTGAAGTTATGCTTAAAGATTTTATTAGTAAACAAACTGCTTTCAATAAAACTATTGAGGAAAAACTCTCTAATGCTGAAAGAAACATAGCATCGTTGGCTGAAGCACAATCTTCTTTGAATAAAATGGCTGCTAAAACTGAAACTAATGAGAATCCCTTTGCTGCTACTAATGCCATACAAGTTAGAATTGATGAAAATGTTAGATTACTAGCTGAATTGCATGCTAAGTGGGAGCGAGAAGATGAAGTTGCTAGAAACATTAGTGTTTCTACTATCACTACCACTAGTGTTGAAGCTAGTAATAGCTCTACTACTCTAGATGATAACTATGATTTTGATCTTGATGGTTGCAACATCTCTGAAGTAATTAAGTTCCTACAAAAGCTTGCTAAAAGTCCTAATACTAGTGCTATGAATATGGCCTTTAGAAAACACATTACTAAGATGAAACATAAAGCTTCTATTCCTATGAAACAAGAAGATGGTTGGGAACCCATAATTAATATGAAAGTGAATGATTTTGATTTCAAAGCTTTATGTGATCTTGATAGTAGTATTTCTATTATGCCTAGAAGGATTTATGATATTCTTGATTTGCCACCACTCGAAGATTGTTATTTAAACATCCCACTTGATAATAATGCTAAAAATAAACTCATGGGGAGTATTAATGATGTTCTTATTATGGTTAACAATGCCTATGTCCCTATTGATTTCTATGTTTTGGATGTTGAAGGCAATAATTCTTGTCCTATTACTTTGGGAAGACCTTTTCTTAGAACTATTGGTGCCAGTATTGATATGAAAGAAGGCACCATTAAATATCAACTCCCACTCAAGAAAGGTATAGAAAACTTCCCTAAGAAGAGAGAGAAGATCACTTTCGTTCGGTAACACCCCAACATTTGAGCTTAGAAATAAGCTGAACACAGGTGTGTGCATTGCATTCATGCATAGAAAATCCGGATAATTTTCGCGCTTTTAAATAAAACTTGTCAAAGTGATTGAAGCTTCTCTTAACTTGGTGGAACTAAAGTAGATCATCAAGTTGACTGCGATAAGTTTCAATATGACCTTTGCTAAAACCTTATCTTTGGGTAATATAATTTGATTTAAGGGTAGATCAAATGTAATAAAACTAAGTCACAACACACTACTTAATAAGGAGTATTAGATATTCTAGAGATCATTACATGGTATTCCATATCACAACTCAAGGATGAATGCTTAATATTCTAAAGATGATATTAAGATATTACCGACCATAAACTTTGTATACCAAGTTAAATATATTACTTAAGTAAAATAAACTCTATAACTAAATCTGGAAACACTTGTTTGCCATAGTTACTCCTACCATGGGTATCATGGTAGTTCATAAACATTGACTCCTATTACAAATAGAGTAGGAATGGAAGTCAAGCCAAGACCATCAATTACATACCCTTAGTGTCATGATAATAGGTGACATTCCTATTTAACCAAGTCCTAGTATCAATTGATCATCAATATCTAGGGATCAATTCTTGACCTAGAACTTATTGACTCATAGCCTTTGACCTATTGTGTTGACCTTTCAAATACCTTAAGTAAATTAATCTGAAGGAAGAACTAGATATGGTTGAATGTACCATCATCAATGGAATGTGATCATTAGTGGAGATCAAACCATTTGATGTTGGAGGAGTTAACTCACTCATGAGTTAACTAGAAGCAGTATTTAAACCAAGAAGTAACTAGTGATCATGGAGCTATGAGAAAGCTAGTAGTATTAGTACATTAGATGACAATCTTGTTAGGACAAGTGGATATAGACCTATAATAAGCTTTCTTAACAAGATAAGTCTTTTGAGAGAGTAATACAAGTTTACTAACTAGATGAGCATAGATCTTGATCAAACAATTGGAAGGCTAAGCTTTGTATGATCAAAGGATGGTGGTCATTATTCCCAAGTCACTTGAGAATAGATAACTAGGTGTTGAAGAAGACTTGTGAGTATACCAAATTAGGTAAAGCCTAGTAAGCTAAATCATCTAGCTTGATCATTAGAAGTCAAGCTAGAGCATGATGAAGTATTTGATGAGTTGTATGGAGTAGTTGGAAGTGAAGTAGTTTAATCAAGCTAATACAAGAACAAACTTGTATTGTGGAGAGTAGTACCATACTTATTCTAGAAGATTGATATCCCTTGTTAACTAGAGTGAGGATTGTAATCTTGTAAGCCTTGGATATGGTTACAAGATGAGTTTAAGGAAGTTAATAGATGGAGTTAGTAGTAGCTACATAGATAGGTGTATCAATGGTAGTTAACTAAGAAGAAGTTTTATACTAGGAGTAAGAATGGAGTAATGTTGAAGTGGCATGACCATGTCATCATATGATGATGGATATGGTGGAGTTAGATGATTGTCTTATTCAGGAAGATGTGATCTTTGTGAATAAGATAAGTGATATTTATAGATTATATTTAGGAAAGGAATTCCTTATCTCAAGATATCCTTAGTGAGGTATTAAGGTAAGGATTCTTGAGAAGCCTTGCCCAGTTGATTGTCTTAAACCCTAATAGGAACCTAGAATGATAGAATTGTCATGATCATATTACTAAGTAATTCCAATATCTCACTCTATGTGGATATATCAAACCTACTCATAGATTGAGAAGTAGTATTCCTAAACCTTGATCCTTATCCATATCCATACTAGAATATGAGTCTATTAAAAAAACCTTCCTAAAAACCGATGGCAGTTATTGATGATTGTTATTTATGCTTCTTAACTTCACCATCATTGTCCATGGTAGTTCTAAACACTTAAATCAAGGAGGATTTGAATGAGAGAAATTCCCAAATATGGAGAACCATGAAAATCAGAATCATCTTTGTGAAATCTTACTAAATGAAACAAACCCTAAAACCCTAAATTAAATTTACTTTATTTAATAATAGAATCCTTCATATAGTTATGAATATTTAATATACAATAAATAGTAGAAAGAAAAAGGTTATAACTACTTCATACAACAATGCATAAACCTGCAATTCTCTGGATGTTTAAATCTTTGTGGAAATCAAATTTGAAGTGATTTTTAAATAGAAAAGAAAACAGAAACTGGAATTAAAATAAAAAAGGAAAACAAGAACAGAAGCTTCTGGCCCGTGGCCCAATTCTCCGCGTGTTTATTTGACGCTGGCGAGCAGCAGCAGTCCTCTCACGCTCACTTTGCTTCACCCTAGAATCGGCCCACTTGGCCAATACCCTTTCGTCGTCTTCCACCACGCATCACAAGCATCTCTCTAGAGGATTTGCCGTCGCCCGATGTCAATCAACGTCGTCAGCCAAATTGGACCACTACGATGCTCGTCGACATCCCAGACCTCGTTGATAAGATCGGCCGCGCTCTCCTCTCTCTGTCCATACCGATCTTATCCTCTCTCTCGCCCTCTAGAGCCAATTCCTTTTCCCCATAGGAAACCCTAGCTCGGAGATGTGCTGGTGCCGTCGATTCCGTGCTAGCCTTGGCCAGCTGAGGCGATGGTGGTGACCATCATGCTCTCCTTGATCGATTGACCCCATCTGTGCAAGCCGAGGAAGCCCTAGGCGCTGAAATTGTTACCTCTGTCTATTGCTCGCCGTCGACCATGGCGACGCCGTCCGAGCTTGCCTCTCCTTTCCGTCGCCTCTGTAAGCTTCCAGGTGCTCTCCTGGTTTTGATGATCCTCTCCGATTCGACCCTAGCCCTCTGTAGCACCGCCTCCATGAGCACCAGACACCGTCGCCGTTGTCCGTCATCGGTAACCGCTTTCCGGTGACCATTCTCGGGCGACGCCGCCACTAATATGTCCGCCACCGTCTCATGGTTCCAACGCACCAAACCATAGCTATGGGGATGCCCTACATCGCCGCCAGCGACCGTTCCCTGGCGTTGGAGGCTGGGCAGACGTCATATTGACGTCACACCCACATCACCCTCTACCACGTCGCCGGGTGGACTGGTCTCTGCTCACGTGGTAGCCAACGTGGTACTGACCCCATGGGTCAGTGACCCTGGGTAGAATAGGACCCGGTGTGAAAAGTTTCTTCTGTTAGTAAATAGATAAAACAATATAGATTTATATATACATACATTTTAGTAATTTAGGAAAATAGTTAAATCTTAAAAATGGAATATCTTTTGTTTTATAATTCAGAAAAATGCATATAATATATCAAAATGCTTAGAAAAATAAAATCTATAGTTTAACCTTATTATAAAATATTATTGTGTTAATTATTTAAATAATCATTATTTAATAAAGATTTTAGCAAAATTCTTATAAAAACAAAATCTACATTTACAAATTGTTTAAATTATTTTTGTATCAATTAACCAATATTTATTATTTATTAGGTATTTATAAATTGAATAAACTTGTAAAAATCATATCTTATTATTTAAAATTCAAAAAAATACTTATAATATACCAAAATGATCACAAAAATGAAACCTACACACCAAAATTATCAACTCATACTTTTGAAATAAAATAAAAGGTAAATGTCTAATAAATCTTATTTAAACCCTTTTTCTTTTATTTTAATTCATTAAAAATATATAGATCTTAACTATTCCCTTTAGTATTGTTGGTTTAAAATCTAAAAATATAATAGCAAGTCAATTAATGTTAAAGTGAAGTTAAAATAGGTAAAACCATTTTAAAATGTATCTACTAGAACTATCATCTCAAATTAAGGGTATTTTAATTTTCTTGAAAAGATTTTATCAATTATAAAATCAACTAAAATAGTATATTGTTCATCACAAGAATCCTATTCACTTATACTATGATTATTTAATGTAGTAATGTTTTCCTATTTAATAATCTTAGATAATAAGAAACCTTAAAGTGTTAGCCTTAAGTTTAAGTACTTTTTACTTTGTAAAAGTAATCCTTCCTCAAAAGTTATTCTTTAAAGAAACATTAAAAGTAATCTTTAAACACTTCTTTAAAAGCTCTACTTGATTCTTAATCTTGTTTAAGAAATATTTTAGATAGCATGGTCCATTTGAATGCTTAAGTATTATATACTACTTGTTGTATTTAATTATTGTTTCACACACTCTCACAAGCCTTAATAAGATGCACAAGTGTGAATTTTTTATAAAAGTGGAACACATACTAAAGAACTCATTCCCAGTTTCCAAACCCTAGATCAGATACAATTATTCCGGGGTTTCACGTTTATCAAATTGCATTACATTACTTATGCATCGTTGCATCTTGCTTCTTTAAACATTAGTCCTTACCAGACCAATGATGCTATTTACAGAATTTCGATCTTCTAATATCTTGAAGACCGTGAGTGCATAATATTGCAATCACAAAAGGCAAGTTCACAACTTGCTCATGTCCTTTGATTATTTTCTATCAAATGCTTGTAACTCAAATGTTGTCATCACATGCACTTCAAAAAGGTCAGAAAACACTATTTTCATAATAACATGATTATGGATTATTTACCAAGAGTTAATAATCTTTTTGATACAGTTCCGGTGTTAAAGGAACATAATATCTAGGACTTAACAACCAATGTCGCCAGTGATTCTAGTGCCATATATTACGCGTTAACCATGAGATTTGGAATGGGACAGAGAAGTCAGTTGTATCTTCTTCCTTTCATATGGAGGCAAGATGACCTTATCGTGACATTGGGATTCCTGGTATGGATCCAACATATGGGTGGGCACTCTTAGGCCCCACGATTTTGGTGCCTAGATTATTTATGAGTGGCTGCCGGAGGTATAGTCGGACCTTTTAGGGAGCTTGTCAGGGGCATCACCATTTCATAGAGTCTTCGGGAACTCACCAGGGTTATAGCTTGCGCTAGTTGGAGGCTTAACGGAGGTGTAGTCAGCCCCGGAGGATCATGCAGACATATGAGGTCGCGGAGAGGGCAGTGATTGGCTTGGATCACCTACTGGGCCCCACATCAAGGAATTGTGGACGAGAAAGATCGCCTGGTTGTGCAACAAGGAGTTGGTCTCTCATGGGTAAAGCAACGAATCTCTACAGAGTGTAAGAATTGTGACATGTTACTCCCTGTTCCGGGAAGGAGCTATGAACGCGGCAGGAAAGGAACCCCATGAAGGTTCTAGTCAACCTATGAAGGCTATCAAACATAGTTTTCAGAATAAAATCATCCTTTGAAGAAATGTTTACGAAAACCTGCATTTTCTACAACCTATGGTCTGTGGCTGTAGATATAGTGCATCATACACTCCTTTTTAGTGAACTTGCTAAGTATGCTCGTACTCAACCGTACCTTCTTAACCCTTGCTAGGTTCTAAGCCATTGAAGACGATGTCAACATCAATTTCTGCTCAAGAAACCATCATTGACAACTCAAGTTCTTCAATAAAGTCAATGAAGTCAATATATACATCAGCTGAAGTGAAGATGAAGTGTTGGTTTAGATAGGAGTAGATTCTCTAGCCATAAAACCTATTTCTGTAGAGCATTGCAATAGCAGCAATGGCAAGCCAAATAGTTTAGATGCTAGTCTTAGTTACTAGATATTTCTAAGTTATTATTTTTGGTTCTTCTTTGTAAGGAGTTCTTTCTCTCCCTTTAACCTAGAGTATACTCTGGATCTTTTGTAAAGAGTCGAGTTGTAATCTATAGTCATGTCTTGGACCTGCTGTGTTTCTGTTGTACCACTCTGACGGATGTAATACTAGTGAATGGTGTTTCATTGGTGTTATGTCAATGACTATAGTATACTACATCATGCAGTGGTATGCTGGGTCACCGCAGCTGGTATCCGAGCTTTGACCTTAGGATTAAAACCCTTTTAGGAAGATCTGTAGGATGGATATTGACTATAGGAGCCATCTTATCTAAACCAAGACTTGTGATGGATATCCACTTGAGGATAAACCTTGTCACACTTATGTTGGATGTTCTTATCATCTTTCTTAAGGATTAGTTATATATATTCTCTAGAGAAATGTCATTTTAGTGTAGCTCTAAAGAGGTATAACACCACTAAGATATCCTAAATAAGTTAAAATATCAAAGAAGATTACGACTAATATTAGAATGTCATGTGGAGTAGTATTAGTGATGGAGTCTATATTTAGAATCCATGTGAAGTAGCAGAATCTTATCACTAGTAGATACCACCATACCATACAGGGTAGACCATCAGAGTATGTATAGATACAATTGGAAGTAAATCATGTGGCATTCACTTAAGAATTCCATGTGATGGAGTAGAATTTTGTTACGAATCATTAATTGTAAGCTAAGAATAAGAGTCTTCATGGTGAGATTAGCTCTTTAATCATGATGATTAGGTAAATTTTAACAAGTTCGTGGTGAGAATAGCTCAGAGACCATGATACTTTGTAATTAAGACAAGTACTTAGTAAATAATCTTGTAGTAACAGTAAGTAAAGAACAATGAAGGTCTATGATAGAAGTCATAGGTGCCATAATATTACAATAATTTTGGGATTAAGGTAGTAACTACAATTTTGTTAGTAGTTTTTAGATATCATGTGAGGATAGTTTACGATAGAATGGAAAGTTGGTAGTCTTTAGTAGTCCCAAAAGAAAGGTAAGAGGTTATTCAGAACCAAAGTGAGACCACTTTGCTCAAAATCATCAAGTTGCAATTGGGCAGTTTGGGTAAATAATGAGATAAAGAGTAGTTTAAACCTTAAAGTTCTAAGTATCACAAGGTAAACCTATATTAGGAGGTGTCTACACAGCTAAGCCTGAATTCTAGAGGTATTATACTCAACTACTATATTTTGGGCTTAGAATGATGTGTGGTATATGTCCCACATTTGGATTTCTTGGTTTTTCTTGCATCTTCTTGATTGACTAGATCTGTGCATGAAGTTTGACTTGATGTGAAAATGCATGTTGCATCATCACGTTATTACTTGATGTTATAGACCTAGATAGAAAAGGGAATTCGTGTAAGGGAGTGACGAGTTCCGAAGATCAAGTTGAAGACTTGAAAGAAGAAGGAAGCTAAATATAAGGAGTATCAACACTATTTTAAAAGATGGATCAATCCCAACTCACTAGGAGCTAGCAATAAGAAGGATTATTAGTGCAGAAAAAGGGGGAGAGCAACATGAAGGAATGAACTTAAGTTCACTTAAGTTGGCGATGTTGCTAAGAAGCTAATGAAGTAGTTGTACCAGGTTCATGGAAGTATCATGAATCAGTGCAAAGAAGAAGTTTTGGTAAAAAAGTGGTATTCAAGCTTTGACAACTCAGAGAGAATGCCAATATGAAGTCAAAAAACCCGTAGGGTAATCCATACACCTAGGAAGTTCCGCAGCTGGTATCTGTAGTTGGTATCCGTAGCTGGTATCCTAGCGGTGTAGTGAAGTAGGTCATCTTTGTGTAATTTAAAGAGTATAAAACTTGGCCTAAGTTAAGTTAGACCTAAGGAAGTATGAAATTAAAGATCGCCTTTCGAAACGCTTCGTAAGATCGGTCTTACCAAAGCGAAAGTGTCCAAAAGGTTAAAAATAAGACACATAGTGCCGGAAGAGTCATTTTAGAGATCCACAACTATGTGGGCACACCACAGATTCTTTCGTGAGGCCTTATATAGGTAAGATTTAAGCTAGACAGAGACTAATACCTTAACTAGTGGGTATTATATATGTAGTTTAGAGACCATTAGAAAACCCCGAGGGAGAGAGTAAACAATAATCATTGAAGTGTTGTTGTCAAATTTTCTCACTAAAGGTTGGGAAAAGAAGTATTAAGTCATGATGGGATTAAGCCTTATTCTCATAAGGTTATACGAAGTCATCATTGTAAAGTATTTTCCAACAATATGTCTAGATACATGACCCAAGTAGATATAACGGTTTAACCCTAGTGGACTAGTTATAAAGAGGAAACAACTAATAAGTTTTTCTTGAGAAGGAGGAGAGCCTACCAAAATAAGTCCAGTGTAAAGTAGTAAGAAAGCCTGATTGGAATGGACTAAATGTGTCCCAAACCAATCAAAGAGATCGTAGTAGAAGGAGTTATACTACATATAGGAAACAACAGTGGATATAGTCGGAATGAAGATGATTCAAGGAAAAAGATTTGGATACGGGATATCACAACTATCCCCAATTGTGATCACAATGGAATTGAGAAATGGTGTGATCAATACAAGTCAACACCTCGTTCCAAAACGCAAGGGAGTACGAACTTCGGGCATGAAGTTTATTTTAAGGGGGAGAGTCTGTAACACCCCAGCATTAGAGCTTAGAAATAAGCGGAACACAGGTATGTGCATTGCATTCATGCATAGAAAATCCGGATAATGTTCGCGCTTTTAAATAAAACTTGTCAAAGTGATTGAAGCTTCTCTTAACTTGGTGGAACTAAAGTAGATCATCAAGTTGATTGCGATAAGTTTCAATATGACTTTTGCTAAAACCTTATCTTTGGGTAATATAATTTGATCTAAGGGTAGATCAAATGTAATAAAACTAAGTCACAACACACTACTTAATAAGGAGTACTAGATATTCTAGAGATCATTACATGGTATTCCATATCACAACTCAAGGATGAATGCTTAATATTCTAAAGGTGATATTAAGATATCACCGACCATAAACTTTGTATACCAAGTTAAGAATATAACTTAAGTAAAATAAACTCTATAACTAAATCTGGAAACACTTGTTTTCCATAGTTACTCCTACCATGGGTATCATGGTAGTTCATAAACATTGACTCCTATTACAAATAGAGTAGGAATGGAAGTCAAGCCAAGACCATCAATTACATACCCTTAGTGTCATGATAATAGGTGACATTCCTATTTAACCAAGTCCAAGTATCAATTGATCATCAATATCTAGAGATCAATTCTTGACCTAGAACTTATTGACTCATAGCCTTTGACCTATTGTGTTGACCTCTCAAATACCTTAAGTAAATTAATCTGAAGGAAGAACTAGATATGGTTGAGTGTACCATCATCAATGGAATGTGATCCTTAGTTGAGATCAAACCATTTGATGATGGAGGAGTTAACTCACTCATGAGTTAACTAGAAGCAGTATTTAAACCAAGAAGTAACTAGTGATCATGGAGCTATGAGAAAGCTAGTAGTATTAGTACATTAGATGACAATCTTGTTAGGACAAGTGGATATAGACTTATAATAAGCTTTCTTAACAAGATAAGTCTATTGAGAGAGTAATACAAGTTTACTACTTAGATGAGTTTAGATCTTGATCAAACAATTGGAAGCCTAAGCTTTGTATGATCAAAGGATGGTGGTCATTATTCCCAAGTCACTTGAGAATAGATGACTAGGTGTTGAAGAATACTTATGAGTATACCAAATTAGGTAAAGCCTAGTAAGCTAAATCATCTAGCTAGATCATTATTCAAGCTAGAGTATGATGAAGTATTTGATGAGTTGTATGGAGTAGTTGGAAGTGTAGTAGTTTAATCAAGCTAATACAAGAACAAACTTGCATTGTGGAGAATAGTACCATACTTATTCTAGAAGATTGATATCCTTTGTTATCTATAGTGAGGATTGTAATCTTGTAAGCCTTGGATATGGTTACAAGATGAGTTTAAGGAAGTTAATAGATGGAGTTAGTAGTAGCTACATTGATAGGTGTATCAATGGTAGTTAACTAAGAAGAGTTATATACTAGGAGTAAGAATGGAGTAATGTTGAAGTGGCATGACCATGTCATCATATGATGATGGATATGGTGGAGTCAGATGATTGTCTTATTCAGGAAGATGTGATCTTTGTGAATAAGATAAGAGATATTTATAGAGTATATTTATGAAAGGAATTCCTTATCTCAAGATATCCTTAGTGAGGTATTAAGGTAAGGATTCTTGAGAAGCCTTGCCTAGTTGATTGTCTTAAACCCTAGTAGGGACCTAGAATGATAGAATTATCATGATCATATTACTAAGCAATTCCAATATCTCACTCTATGTGGAGATATCAAACCTACTCATAGATTTAGAAGTAGTATTCCTAAACTTTGATCCTTATCCATATCCATAACAGAATATGAGTGACGAGGGTTTAACTCATCAATGCCCATTGTTATGGATTGGGTTTTGGAGAAGGAGGGAGCGCTGGAAGCATCAATCGGCTACCAAACAAGCACACAGGGGACTCGAAGATTTACCCAGGTTCAGGCCTCATAGAGATCCCTACTCCTGCTTGTCTGCTCGTGGAATTAATAGAGGAATTGAAGATTACAATGGTGCGCAGATGAAATCTGGCGAGAGTTGTGGAAACTAGGGTTGCGTGTGTGCTCCTCGCTGCCCCCTCCTAGCCTTTATATAGATAGGTAGGTCTCAGGTAGCAGGTCGAGTCGGTTACAGGTTAGGGTTTTCCCTTTAAATTTCTATCTTTAGCTTCTTCTTGTTCCGCAACCAATCTAGAGTGGTTACTCGAGTTCTCAATTTGGGCCTTGGCAACGCCGTGGGCTTCCGCCGTATTCAGCCCATATATACCAAGCTTGAGTACCTGTAGGGTATACCCATGTCAGTAGCCCCCTAGTGTCCAGTGGAATCGTAGATTCGACTGGGGACTTTATGAAGCCTTTCGAGTGCACGACTAAGTATTTTCCGATTGCTCTGTTTGTGTCATAGGGATTGTTAATGTGCGTGCCTGATTTAACCAATGTATCGGTATCAGTTAACTACCTTAGGGCGAAACAATGCAATCTACTTGAACTCGAGTCCCCGGACTCGAATTCAGAAAAGTGCTGGCGTAATTCGACTCAAGCCGTGGAGGTCTTACAGGAGTCGAATTCCAGTATATGGGTGTGAGGACTTGACGCGTCCGTCAAGGCATGTTCATCGTACCTGTAGGCACGGATACATTTCTGGTAGTGCAGAACATGGATATATTTTGTATCTGTGAAGGCATGTTCATTGTACCTTATGCGGCATCCGAATTTTGTCATCGCGGAGATGATTTGGGTGACCCAGGAGACGCAGTCTCTTTGTAAGGAAAAATCACAAGGCGGTGTCGCCATAAAATTTGAGTGTGGATGTTATCGACACACAGTACGACGTACAAATAATCATATGGTGCGCGACCAGCGCTCCCTATGGGAGTAGCCCCCGAGTGCCTGGTTGAGTCGAAGACTCATGCAGGGACTAAAGAACTTTTGTCACTTCTATCATCTTTTGTTTGCTTGTTTCAGTCGAATTTATTTCTAGCGCTCCCTATGGGAGTAACCCATGTCCATAGTCGAATCGCGGATTCGAGTGATTCGGTATGTTTTGAATGTCCATGTTCCTAAAAAGAAAAAAATCATAGGGTGCGCGACCAGCGCTCCCTATGGGAGTACCCCCGAGTGCTTGGTGGAGTCGAAGACTCGAGCAAGGACTAAAGTAGTCGAAATCTTCTACTGCTCAATTTTGGATGACATCAGTGCTGACTATGTGATGATCTTAGTTGCCCGCGTGAGCGGGTTTGACAGGACGTGAGGAGCGGTGGGTCCCATTTTCTGACTCTGATTTGACCGGGCGTGCGTAATTTTTGTTTTAACTACACCTCCTCGATTTCCACGCGTAATGGGGGTAGTGGGGGACGGTTCGTGTTTCGGGTCCTCCACGTGTCGATCATGATGAACGCCACATGTCTGATAGGGTTTTTGCTGGCTGTTGGATTACATCTTCCAGGGGGTTAAGTAGCAGTGCTGCAACGGTAATTTTTCCCATCTGCTCTTTTCTCTTCCTTTGCCTCTGTCGCCATTGCTGCTTCTCCTCTACTTCCTAGAGTTCATCTTTCTCGCGGCACTGGACCAGCTTCACGTATTCCCTAGTTACTTCCTCTGGTCGCATCGCCACCACAGGTTGGGGAAGAAGAAGGGAGGTGCTGCGGCTGAATCCGCTGCCGCCACAGTTGCTGCCAAGAAGAAGGGCAGCTCCACCGCTGCGGGCACCAGCGCTGCCGCCGCCGGGAAGAAGAAGGGTGCGGGCACTCGCGTCACCAATGGCGCGTGGCGCGTGTCCATTATCAAGTCTTCTGAGCTCCGTCTCCTGTGCCAAGATGGAGTTCTATCTTCCACAGTCGATGACTCGCGTGTCCCCGGTGGTGAGGTAACCCCTTGTCCTCCTGCCGTTTTTTGGGTGATGTTCCTAGCGTTTGTCTTCCGCGGTCTGTCGCTACCCCTGCATCCTTTCTTGAAGGGCCTTCTTTGTTTCTATGGGCTCTAGCTGCACCAGCTATCCCCCAACACCATCCTCCATGTAGCTTGCTACATTACTCTTTACGAGTGATGGCTCGGAATTGAGCCACACTTTGGTCTCTTCAAAACTGAAGCGCTAGTCGGCGTCTGGCTCCATAGTCTACGATGTAGGTGGCTGCGGTATCCACATCGACTCCTCCGTCACATACTTCGACATCAAACTCATGGCGTCCGTCCAAGGGTGGAGGGACAAGTGGTTGTACATCCGCGACCAGAAGGCCGACGGAGACCACTTCAGACTCGCGCCCTTCGATCCTGCAACGCCGTGCAAGAGGAGGCGCTCCTGGAAGAACATAGTGATGCCCGGCGAGTTCACAGAGACAGATGTGATGTACGAACGCGTCTGCGACCTCGACAGTCGCATGGGTAAAGAAGAGGGCGGTTGCGCCCTCATTCGCACGTGGCTGCGCCGTTGTGTCCAGCCCCTATAGGCTAGAGTCCACCCTATGTTCCAGTGGGCTGGCACAGACGATGTCACTCGCGTATCTGCCGATGGCATTGATGTCTACGCACATCTATTCTTGTAGACAGTTGTTGGGCCTCCAAGTGCTGAGGTTTATAGAACAGCAGCAAGTTTTCCCTTAAGTGGATTACCCAAGGTTTATGGAACTCAGGGAGGAAGTGGTCAAAGGTATCCCCTCTCAAGGAACCCTGCAATCAAGATACAAGAAGTCTCTTGTGTCCCCAACACACCCAATACACTTGTCAGGTGTATAGGTGCACTAGTTCGGCGAAGAGATAGTGAAATACAAGTGGTATGGATATAAGACAACGGTGCTAGAAAATAGCTTGATGGTGTGTGGTTGACGTGGGAAAAGACTAAAGGCAAACTGAAATAAAGATGGAAGCAAGAAACATGTAATAGACCTAGTAGCAAACGGTGTATCAATGCTTAGAAACAAGGCCTAGGGATCATACTTTCACTAGTGAACACTCTCATATAAATAGCATCTCTTTATGATACTACTTTGAACTACTCTCCGGTTGGACACTCTAATCCATGGTAGGGCTATAACAGCACACCTCAAAGTAATCCTTTCCCATCTAGATAACCCCACACTGTCACCTTGAGCTCTAGATGGTTCAAACAAACACCACAATTTCATAAAGACATCCAACTCCAAATATAACTCATAACAAGTATTTGCAATCTCTAGCCTAAGTGCCACCATGGTGTGCACACTGTCAACTTCACACACATGGGGAGAGCAGAGATCTATTAAAGCACTTGAGTAGCAAGGTAGATCTATTGATTACAAGCTCATGATCTCAATAATATCATGCATAGAGAGAGAGAGATGAACACATAGCTACCGGTAGAACCCTTAGCCTCGAGAGAGAACTACTCCCTCCTCATCATGGGAATCAGCAATGGTGATGGAGATGGTGGTGGAGTTCGATGGAGATGGCTCCGGGGGCACTTCCCCGTCCCGACAGGGTGCCGGAACAGAGAATTTCTGTCCCCCGAATCTCCCCTTCGATGGCGACGGCGCTGCAGAACTTTTCTTGGCTGGAGGATTGACGATTTAGGGTTTTTGCCTCGGGGGAGATATATAGGTGAAAGAGGCAAGGTCGATGGCCGGCCAGGGGGCCCACACCATGCCTTGGCGCGGCCAAGGGGGACCCGTGCCTAGGGGTGGTGTGGCCACCCTATGGCCCCTCTCCATCTCGTATTCTAGCTCCGTGAGTCTCCGGGAAATATAGGCATATCGGCTTTTGTCCCGTCTAATTCCGAGAATATTCATTTTCTAACTTTATGGAACCAAAAAACAGCAGAAAACAGGCAATTGGCACTATGGCTCTTGTTAATAGGTTAGTCCAAGAAATCATAAGAAAGTAGATAAAACTAAGTATGGAACATCAAAAATTATAGATACATTTTCAATGTAACAACATCCCCAAGCTTAACTCCTGCTCGTCCTCGAGTAGGTAAGTGATAAAAATAAAGAATAATTTTTAAGGTGACATGCACCATCATAAACTTGATCAAAGTATTTGTAAAACAATGATAGATAAGATCATAGTACTTCAACATAGCATGAAAAATAAAGTTCTAACAATAAGACATAGCAAGTATGTTGTAACATGAAAAGGCACAAACAAAAGATTCATGAATAACAATACTTTGCAAGATGTTTGTTTGTTTCACATAAAGAAAACATAGCATAGTGGCGTTCAGCTTGTCCCTCATAGAGTAGCAAACATAAATTCATAGGACGCCTTCAAAGTTCATAAGAGTGACTAGATACAAATAGTTTAAAACAAGCAATATCAAAGTTATGCATCAATCAACAAGTCTTTGGACAATGCACATAGAACTAAGAATGGCCACTATGCTCTCAAAGTAGGTGCATAAAGGTAGAAGGTGGAGACTCAACAAAAAAGTAAAAGAAAGGCCTTTGTAGAAGGAAGCAGGGATTCAAGTTTCATAAAGAGCTTGCAAAAAGTATGGTACTTAATAGATTTCAGCTCTCATTTCCCCTATCATAAGCATCTTGAAGTGATTAAGGTTAAGGTGAACAAACTATGGTGTATATGCTTGACGAAGTATAAGTTGGAAATCTCATGTCCCTTGAATACGAGGGACGCTCCTCGTGCTACTCAAGTTTAGTCACTGGTAACTTCTTGTCATCGTAAGTACATGTGTATCATAGAGAACCGCCAACGGGGTACCCCTTGCCCGATGATACGGAAGAATCCCCATATCAAAATGACAAGGCAAGCAGACAACGAGCATCTCAGCAATCTTCTTATTTACCATGGGAATATGGTGCTTTCTTCTCTCTTTCCTCTTTTCTCATATCTCTTTTTTAATCTTTTTTCCCAATAGGACTCATTTTTATAAGAAGAATGCTTCATAGACAGCTCATTATGGTTACGCTATAGGTTTCCACCATGTCAGCATGGATTAGACCAGCGGCCTAGGCGTTTCTCTAACACATATACATAACTCCATGGACTTACAAGCTCCCCTTTCATTTCACACCGACGACATCCATAGACAAAAGAGCATGATATCAACTAGGTACAAGTACCCGTGCAATGTTGAAAGTGTTCCCCATGACAGCATGGTTCTGCTAATCCCCAACAAATAAGTGCAAGCATATACAACATAGATGACACAATGGTTCAAGTTTATTAAGGGCAAGAAAAGCAAAGTGTGCCATCAAGTTCGTGCGAGCTTTAATCACTTAGTTTTCTCATAACAAGTTTAATTTGGAAGGTAGATAAAAACATGAATATACTTGGAATAGCATTTGCTAATAGGTAGGTATGGTGGACTCTTTGGAATAACTTGGTTTAAGGAGTTGGATGTATGAGCGGAACTCATACTTGGTTGCGGAGGCTAGCAAAAGACTGGGAGTGACAAACTAAGAGAGCAATAATTGCCATAATCATGAAGAGTGACAAAACATCATTGATCAAAGAATAAAGTGATACTACAAGTTGAAAACTAAAGGATCATAAAGGCTATGGTGACTTGGGATAGTCATAACATGATGGGAGCATGCGCCAAGTCAACCCAAATAAAGCATCAAAGGAGAATACCACAATACTATGCTTTAATATGCTAAAACCATGCATGATTCATCCAAGGCACATTAAGAAATCTCAATTGTTTATAACAAGTCATGCTACAGCAAAGAATACTAAGCATAAAGTCAAAACAATATCAAGCATGGCATGACAAAGCATAGGCCACAGTCAAAAAGAAACTCCCTTTACCACTTAAGCATGAGCTTTCCAACTCTTTTCCAATCCAAACCAAACTATTTGAAAACCAATGTATGAAAGAGGGGGTCCAACCAATTTATTCAACCAAACTAAGAAAACCAAGCAAACAAAAACAAAAAACAAAAAACAAAGTCGCTCCAAGAACAACACAACTATGCATGAAACAATAAAAATGAAGCGTTTGGAAGAAACCTTGGATTTTTATTGATGGAGAGGGGGATGCCTTGGGCATCCCCAAGATTTGACGCTTGTACTTATTGGATATTTCTTGGGGTGACATGCGTGGCATCCCTAAGCTTGAGCTTTAGTCCATTCTTCATCTCATTACTCATTCCTTCCATACACCTGAAATTTTTCCTTCATACAAAACTTCACACAATCTTTATTAGCAACATTAGTGCACTCAAGATAATAAGTCTCTAGGTTCAGGTCTAACAAGAATAAAACTTCCATTAAAACACTAGCTACTGTAGCACTTCCCTCAAAAATCTCAATTCCCCAAAAGAACTCAAAAAGGAACCAACAAGAAGCAAATGCAAATAATGGCAGAAATCTGTCAAAACAGACCAGCAGGTAAAGGCATATTTTTCAAAGACCTTCTGTTGCTGAGATAGAAAAGTGTTGAACAAATGAAAGTTAGATAACAACCGGGGGCGGAAGCACAAAAATTCACGCCTCAAAAAGACGTACAGATATTTTACACGAATTTTTACGGTGAAGCACAGAAATCAGTTTTGGGACAACAACTTTCCCAATCATTACTTATCTCTCATTACAGGTTACTCTTGGCACAAGAAGCAAATAAAAAGGATAAGGAGCGGTTATTACAGAAGTAATAACTTCCAAGACTCATCTAAAACTTTTGGGTTATCTCCCAATAAGTACTTTTCTTTAACGCCTTTAAGTTAGGCATGATAGTTTGAGAAGATGCTCACATAAGAAATATGAATTGAAGTAAAAGAGAGCATAAAGAAGCAAATTCAAAGAACATTTAGGTCTAACCCACTTCCTATGCATAGGAATCTTGTAAAGAAACAAGTCATGAAAACACAAAGCAACAAGCATAGGAAAGGAAAACAAGTGCAACTTCAAAAATTTCAACATAAATAGGGGAAACTTAATATTATTGAGATACATAAAACCATGTTTCCCTCTCTCATAATAACTTCCAGTAGCATCATGAATAAAATTAACAATATAACTATCACATAAAACATTCTTATCATGAGCCACATGCATAAAAGAATTAATAATCTCCACATAAGCATGGTCATTCTTATTAATCGTAGTGGGAGCAAATTCAACAAAATAGATATCATTATTATTCTAATCACCATAATCATCAAATATAGGAGGCATATTGTAATTATAATTAACTTTCTCCTCAATAGTAGGTGGACTAAAAATATCATATTCATCATTGTAATCATCATATGTCGGAGGCATAGTATCATCAAAGTAAATTTTCTCCTCCGTGCTTGGGGGACTAAAAATATCATGCTCATCAAAACAAGCTTCCCCAAGCTTAGACTTTTCCATAGCATTATCAATAATGGTGTTCAAAGAATTCATACTAATAACATTGCTATTAGCACGCAAATAAAGTTCCATAGGTTTCTTAGTTTTCTCTTCAAACACTACAGGTCCTAACTCAAGATAAATACTATAAAGCTCTCCATTTTTTTGTTGTTTTCAATTAAGCTTAACTAGTGAAAACAAAAACAAGAAACAAAAATATATAATTGCAGAATCTAAAGGGAATAACTTTGAGCACTCACACCGGAGGATGTGAGTACCTTTTACCTTACCTCCCCGGCAACAGCGCCAGAAATAGGCGTTTGCCGTGGGCGGTTCTTCTTCTTTAAACCTCTGGTGTGAATACCTTTTACCTTACCTCCCTGGCAACGGCGCCAGAAATAGCTTGATGTCTACGCACTTCTATTCTTGTAGACAGTTGTTGGGCCTCCAAGTGCAGAGGTTTGTAGAATAGCAGCAATTTTTCCCTTAAGTGGATTACCCAAGGTTTATCGAACTCAGGGAGGAAGTGGTCAAAGGTATCCCCTCTCAAGCAACCCTGCAATCAAAATACAAGAAGTCTCTTGTGTCCCCAACACATCCAATACACTTGTTAGGTGTATAGGTGCACTAGTTCGGCGAAGAGATGGGGAAATACAAGTGGTATGGATATAAGACAAGGCTACTAGAAAATAGCTTGATGGCGTGTGGTTGACGTGGGAAAAGACTAAAGGCAAACTGAAATAAAGATGGAAGCAAGCAAACATGTAATAGATCTAGTAGAAAATGTTGTATCAATGCTTAGAAACAAGGCCCAGGGATCATACTTTCACTAGTGAACACTCTCATATAAATATTATCTCATTATGATACTACTCTGAACTACTCTTCGGTTGGACACTCTAATCCATGGTAGGGCTATAACAGCACACCTCAAAGTAAGCCTTTCCCATCTAGATAACCCCACACTGTCACCTAAGCTCTAGATGGTTTAAACAAACACCACAATTTCATAAAGACATCCAACTCCAAATATAACTCATAGCAAGTATTTGTAATCTCTAGCCTAAGTGCCACCATGGTGTGCACACTTTCAACTTCACACACATGGGGAGAGCAGAGATCTGTTAAAGCACTTGAGTAGCAAGGTAGATCTATAGATTACAAGCTCATGATCTCAATAAGATCATGCATAGAGAGAGAGATGAACACATAGCTACCGGTAGAACCCTTAGCCTCGAGAGAGAACTACTCCCTCCTCATCATGGGAATCAGCAATGGTGATGGAGATGGTGGTGGATATCGATGGAGATGGCTCCGGGGGCACTTCCCCGTCCCGGCACGGTGCCGGAACAAAGACTTTCTATCTCCCGAATCTCCCCTTCGGTGGCGGCAGCACTGCGGAACTTTTCGTGGATGGAGGGTTGATGATTTAGGGTTTTTGCCTCAGGGGAGATATATAGGTGAAAGAGGCAAGGTCCATGGCTGGCCAGGGGGCCCACACCATGCCCTGGCACGGCCAAGGGGGGACCCGCTACTAGGGGTGGGGTGGCCACCTATGGCCCCTCTCCATCTCGTATTCTGGCTCCGTTAGTCTCCGGGGAAAATAGGCATATTGGCTTTTGTCCCGTCCAATTCCGAGAATATTCATTTTCTGACTTTCTGGAACCAAAAACAGCAGAAAACAGGCAACTGGCACTGTGGCTCTTAATAGGTTAGTCCAAGAAATCATATGAAAAGTACTCCAAAGTGTGGACAAAACATAAGAAAGTAGATAAAACAAAGCATGGAACATCAAAAATTATAGATACATTTGCAATGTATCAGGCATTTCCGCGAGTGAGGTAGATAAAAGGGTGCGACTGGTCACCAAGTACACCACCAAGGATGTGCTCCCCAGTGAACTAGTCGTACCTCCATTTGATGCTTCTAATCCTCCTCCTGAGGTACGATCGTGCTACGAAGTAGCTTTGTTGGTCGAATGCTTTTCTTTTCTTGACTTGTGCTAATTTGTTTTCTATATACAGGATTGGAGGGTGTCACCCTGTATGCCCCCTCTCCCTAAGGGGGTTATCCCTCGCGAAGCCTTGGAAGAGGACGAGTCGGAGTCGACCGTCCCATCTGAGGGGGATGAGGAAGCCCCTGAGTCGAGTAGTCCGGACACTCGCAAGCGTTCGCGCAACAAGGATTCAGATGCATCATCTCCTTCGACTCCGGATGGCGCGGTTATTGGTGCAGACTCGCCAATACCTGCCGTTCCTGTGAGCACTGTGGCGACATCTTCCCGCAAGAAGATGCGGCTGCCAAAGGAGCCGTCGTGAGAGTCGGGGGATCAATCCTTCGATTTTGACATGTTTGATTGGTAAGTATATGAGTCTTCCTTTTGGTTCTTCTTTGGAGTTGCATTCTCTGGATGTTGTATTTGTTCTGCAGTCAGCCGGCGTCGTCATCTTCTGGCGACGTCCAATTTTTGAAGGAATCTAGAGTCGCGACCTCCAAGGCCAAGAAAGTGGCTGAGCGCACTCCTTCTCCTCCATTGGCGGCCTACTCCGGGCATAATTCATCAAGTTCTCCACACGATGTGGAGAACCAGATGGTTATCCGAACGACTGCACATCAATCGACTTCGGAGTCATTGGGGGATCATGTATGTGTAGTGTTGTTTCCTCCGATTTTGCAGTCAAATTTTTTCATCCATACCATATGTTGATCCTTTACTGTTTCTTTTGTCGCAGCTCATTGTGAAGGAAGCCACTCGCCTGGCGGAGCAGGCGCTTGTGATGGGTCGCTAGCATGCAATGCTAGACAATCGCCATCGCGCGGTTAAAAGTGAGTGTTTTCTTTTCTTATTATTATTCATCTTTTTGATATATTCAACTGACGTTCTATCTTTTTTTGTTTCACGGCTGAGCATAATGCACTCCTTCGCTATGCTGCTTCCCTCGAAAAGGCACTCGCCGCGGCGGTGAAGTGTCGCGATGAGGCAATCGCAGCACATGACAAATCGCGGAAACGCGAAGAGGATCTGCGCACCTCCATCGTAGCTAGGGAGAAGTTGTTCGAAGGACAACTTTTGTCGATTGCCAAGGCTCTCTCAGGTATTCCCTTGTCTGGATTTTCATCGTGTCCCTTCTTTCGAATTTGTTGCTGTGCTGATTTTTGTACCAATGATTGATTCTTGTGTAGATGCCAGCGGTCTGAGCTTCGACCCCCAGGCACTCCGTCATGATGATGCCCTGGCAGGTGCCATCTCGGCAGTTGAAGATCGCAGTGCTTCCGTTCAGGGGACACTCACCAAGGCCAAGGGCGTGCTCGGTCGCCTCCATGAGGAGTTGGCACCCAAGGCTGAGTTAATCGAGAATATGGATGATCTGGTGGAGTTCCTTGCTGGAGGCATTCCTGCGGGCTTCAAGAACTCACTCCGTGCGGCTGGCGCTTCGATGTCACTCATGATGGTTCAAGCCCATGGAATCGAGGTTGATCCTGCAGCAGTCTCCAAGGCGATGCCTGTTAGCGCGGATGGCCAATAGGTAGTCTTTGCTCCTTTCGCATCTGCATGTGGCAAGTACGGGCCGCAACTGATCAATACAATTGCGAAGTACTCTTAGGAAATGCAGCGAGCCAAGAAGGCGGCGAAGGCTGCGGCGTCCGGGGCCTATGGGAAGTCTGTGGCGTCTGATACCGCCACAGACTCGATGAGGCCCCCAAAACCGAAGTCCAAGTTGAAGAAGCCAGTTGCTCCTCGGTAGTCGTGTATGTAATAGTTAAATAGCCTATCTCTTTTGTCTGGAACATGCCTTTGGCGAGTGTATCTACTGATACTTTATTATTCTCGAATGCACTCAAGTCTTTTGTCTACGCATCGCCTTAGTCTTCTTATTGTCTCTTGCTTGGCTTGTGATAGGGCACATCGAGTGGTCCTTCGAGTGAACCTCAGAATATGCCATCCGCTGATGATACTTTGGCGCAGTCGCGCTCAAGGGTAGATGAACTGTCTGCTCTCGTGACTCCGTGACCGCGTGAAGCAGTTGGAGCGTGAACTGCCTGTTCTCCGTGGTAACACGGATGTATGGAAGTCGAGGGCGGAGAAGGCCGTCGCCCAAGAGCAATATCTGCTAGGGGAGGTGACGCAGCTGGGCGACCAATTCAAGTGTTAGCTTTCTTCTTCCTTATCTTTTTCTTGTAGTCACCCACAATAGTTCGTTGTCTTCATACTTTTGCCTTTCCTTGGTATAGTTGTTAGTGCACACCATCCGAAGCATGAGAAGGATAGGATTGCCATTCGCATGAATGATCTGACCCAAGAGCAGCTTCAGGCGAGTGGATACTTCTAGGTGGATCATGATCGCGCAATCGCACTTGCGACCCTGGAGGATCGTGCATCGCGAGTGCTTCACTTCCTAAAGAAGTCGCAATCGTGCTTGAAGAATATTTATCAGACGATGTTCCCGCTAGATGTCGTTCCATCAAGACTGCTGGCCCTTCTTGCCAAATTCCAAGACTTGAGTGCACTCCGCAAGTGTGTATGGCAACAGTTAGTGGCTGGTGCCAAGGCTGCTCTATCGCTGGTGCGACTGCATAGGCCTGATGTGGATGTTGGAGCAATTGCGGCCTGACTGCCAGTGTCGCCAGCAGGTTCGACTTGGATCATGGTTCCTCACCACCATGCGGTGGATCGTCCAGCGAAGGAAATTGTCGACTTCTTCGAGGAGCAGACCAACGTTCCTTTGTTGTAATAGTAGTTTAGTTTGTATCCTGCACATAGTTGCACCAGTTTTGTAAAGTTCATATATATATGATGTGTATAATTGATTGACATCAATGTAAAAAGAGCTTGTTAGCGTGTATGTTTTGCGAGTGCATTGCACTATGCGATTCCTTTTCATTAGCCTGACTTGTGTTTATCTCAGCACCTTGCCAACCTGTCAGGTGCGTTGCAACTGGGTTGGTGTTTGTCAAGGGTTTTGATTGGTACATCAGCTACTCAGGATATCGCGTTAGTTCGTAGAACATATGTGTATAGGGTGGCGCAGCCCCCGAGTGGATACTTTGCAAAAATAAAAGGAACACAGAGTTTGGGGGCACTTAGCTTTATTTATTCGCAGGATAGTACGTGGTACAATGTGTGGCTAAGTAGCCTTGGCTGTGTAGCCTTATTTGTAATGTAAAAATAAAAGACGACTAAGGGTAGAAGTGTCACAGCTGTGCGACGTCCCAGGGGTTGGAGTACGCGACTCCTGTCTCGAAATCTTTGAGGCGATAGGCGCCACCTGAGATTACTTCTGTAATCACGTATGGTCCCTTCCAGGGGGACTCGAGCTTGAGATGCCCTTGCTGTTTCAGTCGCAGGACTAGGTCTCCTTCGACGAAGGACCTGGGGCATAGCCTCCTACTGTGGTAGTTGCGTAGGTTCTGCTAGTAGATCGTTGACCTTTCCGCGGAGATTTCCCGTGCCTTGTCAAGGAGGTCGATGGAGTCTTCGAGTGCAAGAGTTGACTCCTGGTCACTGTAAGCGACCACTCGCGGTGCTTTGTATCGTACCTCTGCGGGTAGCACCGCTTCAGCACCGTGCACCATGAAGAACGGGGTATAGCCCGTGGTGCTGTTTGGAGTTGTGCATAGGCTCTAGAGTACTTATTGCAGCTCGTCAGGCTAGCAGCCTGCGGCTTGTTTGAGTGGCCTGAGGAGTCGCTTCTTGATGCCGCCGCAGATGAGCCCGTTGGCTTTTTCGACTTGACCGTTGGTCTATGGATGTGCTACGGAGGCATAGCTTACGTTGATTCCCAGATTCTCGCAGAATTCTTGGAACTCCTTGGATGTGAAGTTTGTCCCATTGTCCGTGATGATGCTGTGTGGTACTCCGAAGTGATAGACGATGGACTCAAAGAACTTGACATCGTTGTATCCTGACTGGTTAGTCACTGGCATGGCGTCTATCCACTTGGTGAATTTGTCGACTGCGACCAGGAGGTAGACGTAGCCTCCTCGTGAGGATTTTGGGAGCTTGCCGACCATGTCGAGTCCCCATTGCGCGAAGGGCCAGGCCAATGGAATTGACCGGAGTTCCGCGCCAAGTGTGTGTGGCTTTTCCACGAATCGCTGGCAAGCGTTGCATTTTTGGACGATGTCCTTGGCATCACGTATGGCCGTAGGCCAGTAGAATCCAGCTCACAGAGCTTTGGCGACGAGGGCTCGACTGCTACCATGGTGCCCGCAAGTCCCCTCATGGATGTCGAGGAGAACAGCTCTTCCATCGGCATTGGAGACGCATCCTTGGAGTACTCCTCTGATACTGCGCTTATACAGTTCGCCGTTGATAACAGCGAATGCCTTGGATTGCCGCACAATGTGTCACACGTCAGTCGGGTCGTCCGGTAGCCTTTTGCTAAGAAGGTACGTGATGTACGGTTGAGTCCAAGATGGCTCGATCATCATGACGCTCATCGGTCCTTCGAGTCCTGTGTCAAGCTCCAGGTCGTCGAGTGCTATTGTCTCATTAGGTGGCGCAGCCCCCGAGTCCGTTGTCACGCTTGTTTTTTTCTCTGCGGCCTTTGACTTGATGGAGAATTTGTAGATACGCTCGAGAAATACCCCAGGTGGTATGGAAGCGCAGGTAGAGCCTATGTGTCATAGCTCGCAACCATCGAAGTCCCCTTCGAGTGTGTCGTAGAGGTCGTGGTAGGCGATCATATTATCGTTCAGTGCATCGCACTCGTGCATTGTCTGGTTGACGACCCGCTTAGAGTCGCCATATATTATGAGCCTCTTGGCGTCGCAGGCTTTTGCCATCCTCATCCCGTGCAGCAGGGCCTCGTATTCAGCTTCATTGTCGGAGGCGGTGAACTGCATTCGCAAAATATATTTCAGCTTGTCTCCCTAGGGCGATGTTAGTATGACACCTGCGTCAGCTCCATCCTTTCGCTTGGATCCATCAAAGTGCATTGTCTAGAGGTAGGACATATCTGGTTTTTCAGGGAGCTAGTTCTCCATCCACTGCACGAGGAAGTCAGGGAGAACTTGTGACTTTATTGCGTCGCGTTTTTCATATGTAATGTCTTGTGGAGACAGTTCGATCCACCAAAGCGCGACTCGTCCGGTGGCGTCGGAATTGTTGAGGATATGCCCAAGAGGGGCGTCGTTGACTACCACGATTGGGTGTTCCTGGAAGTAGTGGCACAATCGCCAGGCTGTCATGAAGATGCCGTACAACAGCTTCTGGTAGTGCGGGTACCGCTACTTTGTTGGCGTAAGTACCTCGCTGAGATAGTAGACTAGGCGTTGTACCCCGTGGACCTTGTTTTCCTCAGCTCGTTCTACCATGAGCACTGTGCTGACCACCTGGTTGGTGGCGGAGATGTATAGCAATAGTGGTTCTCTTTCGCGTGGGGTCACCAGTACTGGCGAGGTGGACAGTAGGCGCTTGAGGTCTTCGAATGCTTCATGTGCCTCGTTGGTCCACTCGAAGTTGTCAGCTTTGCGGAGGAGTAGGTAGAAGGGCAGTGCCTTTTCGCCCATGTGATTGATGAATCGACTGAGCATCGCAATTTGTCCAGCCAGCTGCTGGACACCTCTTATGTTCTTCGGCTTCTCCATGGCCAGTATGGCTTTTATTTTCTTCGGGTTCGCCTCGATCCCTCTCGTGGAGATAAGATACCTGAGTAGTTTCCCAGATGGTACGCCGAAGGCGCACTTGTCCGGATTGAGCTTGATCCGGTAGCGGTCGAGGTTGGCGAAGGTTTCGCGTAAGTCATCGATTACTGAAGCTTCCTCTTTGGTCTTGATGACGCTGTCGTCAACATAGACTTCGATGTTGCGACCAAGTTGGTTCTTGAGGCAAGCCTGCATGCACCGCTGGTAGGTGGCTCCTGCGTTTTTTAGCCCGAAGAGCATTGTGTTATAGAAGAACACACCAAAAGGCGTTGTAAACGCTGTTTTCTCTTGATCCTCCTCCTTCATTCGAATCTGATTATAGCCTGAGTAGGCATCGAGAAAGCAGAGGCGCTCACATCCCGCGGTGGAGTCAATAATCTGGTCGATTCCTGGCAGCGGGAAGTGATCCTTTGGGCAGTGCTTATTCAAAGAGGTGAAGTCCACGCACAGCCGCATGATATCCATGTCCTTTTTTGGTACTAGCACCGTGTTGGCGAGCCAAGTGCTTTCCTTGATCTCGCGTATGAATTTCGCGTCGAGGAGTCTGTTGATCTCCATTCCGACTGCCTTTGCTCTTGGTTTAGACAGTCGCTGAATTGTTTGTTTGACTAGACTTGCGTCTGGGTTGACATTGAGTACGTGCTCGGCGAATACCCTGGAAACTCCTGGCCTATCCGCTAGACACCAGGCGAAGATATCCTAGTGCTCACGGAGGAATTCTACGAGCACGAGTTCCTATGCGAGACTCAAGTTGTTGGCGATGAGGGTCATCTTGGCAGGATCCGATGGGTGGACCTAAACTTTTTTCGTGTGCACCGATGAGTCGAAGGATAGGTCGGGTTAGCTTGGCCGGCTCAGGGGAGGCAGATTGTTGTCTGTTGAGTCCTTCATTCTCGTGAGTTCTTCCTGCATGCCGAAGGACTAGGAAATTCTGTTGAACTCCCTGTCGCAACTGTCGGACCTCTCGAAGCTCCCGTTGATTGTGATGACGCCATTAGGCCTGGCATTTTCATCTGCAGATAGGCGTAGTGCGGCACTGCCATGAACCTAGCAAACGCGACACGTCCGACGATGCAGTGGTACTCTGAGGGCCAGTCGAGGACTTCAAAGTTGATGTGCTTGATTCGAAAGTTTTTCCAAGGGGATATACACCTTTGCCTAGGTTGATTTTGCCAAGGGCATATAGACCTTTGCCTAGGACGATGCCATGGAATGTTGTGTCCGAGGCCTCTAGGCAGGTCAGAGGGATCCTCATTGCTCGCAAGGTACTCGCGAACATAAGGTTGATGCCGCTTCCGCCGTCCATGAAGACATGGCTCATGTCGAAACCTCCAATTTGTGCCTCGAGTACGAGGGGACAGTGGCCTGGACGAGGTACTTGGCGCGGATGGTCGCGCTTGTCAAAGGTGATGCAGGAGTCGCTTCCACTGAGGTACTCAGTGGTGGATGGTGGTGAGTTTGTCGCCAGATTCACTTGGCGAGTGATGGCCTTTTGCACCCGGTTGGAGGGGCGAGCCTTTTGGATCATCATGGTGCCCATGGCCCGTGGGTACGGCTCACCTCCGTGATGCTGGTCGGGTGCAGCTGCATTTGGCAGTGGTCCAGGTGGTGGTGGAGGAGCTCCATGTGCCACATCGCCTAGGGCGGCTCCATAGCCCCTGTTAACCGCGTCACGATTCATCCGAGCCAGACCCTCATGAAGTTTGAGGAACTCGCGACACTTCTTGAGGAAGTGGCTGGATTTCTTTTTGCCATCATGCTTGTCGATGTAGAAGTGCACAGTGCATGGCCCGGACAGCTTGTCTTCAATGGATGCTGCGGGTGCTTCATCGCGAGTGCGGCGCTGCCATACTGGCGTGCTTTTCCCGGAGTCGCGGTATCCACCGCTACGGTAACTGCTGTTGCGGTTCTAGTCGCGTCTGTCGGCATAGCCGGCTGCGACCATGTTGACGTCGTCGAGGTCATCGTAGATGCACATTTGATGTTTTCTTCGGCGGTCAAGTCTGTGCTCGAGTTCTACTTCATCATCAGAGTGAACACGATTCTTCACCGAATCTTCTCCGTCTTCCCATCGGTTCGCAATTTCCATCAGGTGGTCAATGGTTTTGGGCTTCGAGCGACCCAGCTTCTCCCTGAGCTCTCTGCGGCGAACGCCGCCGTTGAATGCGTCGATTGCGTGATCCTCCGAGATATTTTCTACGGAGTTCATGATGATGGACCACCTCTGGATGCACGAGCGTAGCGATTCGCCCGACCTTTGCTGGCAGCACCTCAGCTCTTCGATTGACGCGGGCCTTTTGTAGGTGCCCTTGAAGTTGCACACAAAGCTGTAGACCAGCTCTTCCCAACTGCAAATGGATCCACGTGGGAGGTTGTTAAGCCATGCCAGGGTGGCACCCTGTAGCTGTAGCTACAGGAATTGCATGGCCGTGCTTCGACTCCCGCCGTGGAGCCTGACGGAGGAGATATGGTCCTCTAGCCAGATTTTTGGGTCTTGTAGACCGTCAAACTTTGGGTTCTCTGATGGGAGCTTAAACCCCTTGGGCATTCGCTTTTTCCTGATGGCCCTGCTGAAGCATCTAGCGGCACAGAGCTCCACGTCTTCGTCTTCTGAGTCAGTCAATCGGGCACGTTGCACCCTCGACTTGTCGATCTTGCGCTGTGTGATGTCATCACACGCGTCGTAGTCGTGGTCGTGTCACCGGGAGCAGCGGCATCGAGACAGATCGTAATTGTCATCGCTGGATGAGGGCGAGGAATAGCGTTTTGCCAGAGCCTTGCCTTTCTTCGGCTCCGTTGTCAGCTCTTTGTCAAGAGCGGCCTCGATTAATCCCAAGCGCGCGATCGTAGATTGGTGCATGGCAGCTCGAGGATCTCTAGCTGGCGGCTGGTTGTTGAGGAGGTACATGGTGGCCGTTGTTAGCGCAGCTTTCCGCGTATTTGGGAGCATGTTGCCACGCATATCCACCATCATGGAGCCAAAGTCGAGGACTTTTTTGGCTTCAACACGCTCTTGTTCAGTGAGGTGGGCCAGTCGAGATCGCCTCTTGTTAGTGATGTACTCATTGCACTTGGAGGAGGATCCTCTGTGGGAGGAGAGCCCAGCTCGCCGGAGGCTCGACTCGTCTGCTGCCTTTTTACGCGCCTCGAGTTCCGTGATTGTTTGTAGTTGGCGTTTGTATTCCTCCTTCAGGAGCCAATGGTAACCCATCAGCAGTTCTTGCGGGGAGCCGAAGGGTAGTGGGTGGCCTCGTAGGGCTTCACGGCAATGAGCCCACTCGAGATCATTGAGCCTGATCACGACACGTTCGCCAGTTTGTTCATCCACCATGGTGGGGAGTTCGGCTGCCCCTCCGTTGTTGATGGGGCGCCGTAGTGGGGCCACTGTTGGGTGGTCCGCCATTAGGTATGCCACCGTTTGGCGGGTCGGTTCCATTGCCACTATTGCACGTGTTGTCGCGATTGGCAGAGGAATCGCCCGCGTTGATGACAGCGCACATGAAATGGTTGGGGAAGCTACTGCTCCCGCAACTTTTAGATCCGGAGCCATAGGCTCCATCTTCAGTCGCTAGGTCGCCTAGATCGGATTCGCGACTGCTGTCGCTGACCGTATTCTCGACTGTTGTCGAGGAATTGAGCTCACTGAGGGTGCCGGTCGGCGGGGGGAACCACGATGCTGGAGCGATCGATGGTGTTGTCGGCTGGTCAGCATGCGAAGCGTGCCCGTCTGACCAACTTGGAAGCGGAAGCTCCTAATCGCCAGGCTAATTCCGTCGCCCACGGACTCAAAAGCTGGGCGAGTGGCCGGTGTGTCGATGGTGAAGGCGAACACACCGAAGAGCTAGCGAATCTCCGCTGTTGTGGAGTTGTAGATCGCAGTTGATGGGGCCGAAGAAGCCGCAACATCAGCACTCCCAATTCCCACAGACGGCGCCAATTGACGAGGTTTTAACTCATCAATGGCCATTGTTATAGACTTGGGTTTTGGAGAAGGAGGGAGCGCTGGAAGCATCAATCGGCAAGCAAACAAGCACACAGGGGACTCAACGATTTACCCAGGTTCAGGCCTCGTAGAGGTCCCTACTCCTGCTTGTCTTCTCGTGGATTAACAGAGGAATCGAAGATTACAATGGTGCGCAGATGGAATCTGGCGAGAGTTGTGGAAACTAGGGTTGCTTGTGTGCTCCTCGCCGTCCCCTCATAGCCTTTATATAGATAGGCTAGGTCTCAGGTAGCAGGTTGAGTCGGTTACAGGTTAGGGTTTTCCCTTTAAACTTTCTATCTTTAGCTTCTTCTTGTTCCGCAAGCAATCGAGAGTCCGTAGGTTACTCGAGTTCTCTATTTGGGCCTTGGCAACGCCGTGGGCTTCCGTCGTATTCAGCCCGTATATACCAAGCTCGGGTACCTATAGGGTATACCCATGTCAATGAGTCTATTAAAAAAACCTTCATAAAAACCCATGGCAGAATAAAACATCAGTGAGCCAACCCATCCACACGAATTCTGAGGCATTCTTCTCTAAGGCCCCTCCCATCGGCTCTCGCTGGCGCCACTCCGGCGTCGTCGCACACCAAATCATGGGCTCCTCTTCACTTGATTCTTCTGGTGGTGATTGGAAAATCACCTATTCCGGCAGTTCCACCGATGGTAAGTTCCTTGTTGGATCTCTGGTTCTCTCGGCTAATCGCTGGCTGGTCATTCTCAATGCCAACGGTTCTCCACTTGAGGGTAGAAGCATGGAAAATGGGGAGGTACTCATGATTGGTTCAGTGGTGAGGTTCCCCTCTCATCTTGCAAAAATCAATGATATTTCGGCACCATCTTCTGGTTTTCTTGGGATTTCTCATGTTATTGAAAACAAGGTTGAAGATTTGAAACTTATGTGGCACGTTACTAGCTCTTCCTTGCCATCAGATGATTTGGACAAAGCTCCTGGTTTTTTGGTCCTTTATTCTCTTGCTAAGCGTGTTGTGTTGCTAAATCATGACAAGGTGGTGATTGATGCTAGATTCCTTCTTCAAAATGAGAAGATCTTCTCTGGTGTGACTTTGGATCTTATTATCAAAAGGGTGGTGTTGGGTGCTCAAATTGTCGATGTGCCTCTTGCATCATCGGACAAAATCAACAAATGCACCTCATTGGATTTATCTAAAGGGAGGTTTTTTGAAACAATATGTTCAAAAAATTTGGCCATCACATCAATTTCTCTGGAGGATTTCGCAGAAGGCCTTTCTTCTTGGTTGGCTCATTTGGTCATGCAAATTTTAAGATTGATGTTCATACTATTGGCATTGTACTCCAAGCATGTTTTGGGGGACAAGCATCAAAATTTCAAGTCAAGATCCTCCAAGATAGAACATTTAGGTTCTCTGTTGCATCACGTGCGGTGGGTTTTGAAATATATAATTCTGGTTCTTTCTCAGATGAATCATTTATCTTGAAGATCAACCTTTGGGGTGATGGAGGTCCAAATTGGAAATTTGAAGAGAAAGAATATTACAAAGAATTGGACAAGGATTGGATTTTTGTTTCATACAAAAAGAAAATTAAGAATTCAGTCTTTGATCGTATTGGTTCGCCGACGTCAACGGCCCCATGCAATAACGGTCAAATAAAAGGTGATATTAAAAGAGTTATACCGGGTACATCATTTACGGAAATAGTGATTAATGGTAAAGTTATTGAGGGTGCGAAATCTCCTGCAGACAACAAATCAACCTCAATTAATTTGCCTGGTCTTTTACCATTTTTGAAATTCCCAACTTTCCCTTCTTTCCTGGCCCGACAAATCTTACATGCATTGGTTCAAGGCCCATGTCACGCCGCAAGTATCGCGGCCGAGGGTGTTTGATTGTCTTAAAGATTTTGCTCTTGCCCAAAAAGGAATTCGCCCGAACCCCTGCCTCCTCAACTCCCACGCCTGTAGAAACCCCAACTTCCTTGCTCTGCTCGTCGCCGGCTACAACCGCCAACGCAATGGCAAACATTCCACTTTTTTTGAGGTGAAACAGTAGGGAAAAAATCCCCACTGCATTTTTTATTATATACGAGTATGTTACAATGAGAAATGATCTAAGGTAGATCACAAACAGTTACAACTAACTCGATCTATGCAGAGAAGAAAAAAATGAGACAATCTATTCTATCCCTAGTCTAATTGCTGATTGAGCCAGACTTTGAATTTCTCTTTGTATTTTCCTTTGATTCTAAATTGTATCCATCTCATTTCTTGGTAGAAAATTGCTTTCCATCTATCAAAAGTGGGTCTTTTTTCATTAAAAATCTTCTCATTTCTGCATATCCAGATACCCCAGGAAGTCAGGATAATGATCTCCATTGCAAAAGGTAGATGTAATTTTTCTTTGATGTTTGAAATAGCCTCTAATCCTGTTAGATTTGCAGTTCTGTTTCTGGAAATATGGTCCCAACATTTTTTTGCAAATGGACAATCCCAGAAAAGATGATTTGCTGATTCTTCTGAGATGCAATTAGATGTAACACAATTGTAATCAGGAAGGTTGAAATTCTTTCTCATCAGAAGATTTCTTGTATTCAATCTGTCTAGTAGCAAAAGCCAGAAAAATAACTTGTGTTTATTTTGACAGGAGGTTGCCCAAACCCAGGAAAAGTGAGGTGGTGATGGTGAGTATCCAATCATGGCTGAGTAGGCCTTTTTAACTTCAAATTTATCTGATCCCCAAATATAGTTCCAATTATCATGGGTGTCCTCCTGAGTGTCATGCCTAAAATCCTAGCATCTTTCTTCCATGACTAAAAACTCAGAGAATGCTTGTTGAGAGAGAGGTAGGTGGAAGTAATCTTCAAGAAATTCAGCATGAAGGAAGTCATGAACACTGATGTTTGTGGACTTAGCATAGGACAGAAGGTGAGGGAATTTATTCATCAAGCACTCAGCTTGCCAAAGGTCAGTCCAGAAATAAGCAGATCTGCCTGATTTCAAATTGCATTTAGCCATGCCTTGAAAGTTATCAATTAATTTGATATGTGACTTCCACCAGAAAGATCCTTCCATGCTTCTTCCAGGTAGTTTTCCACTTTTGTAATAAGTCTCCCATATGAGATGAACCCATGGTATGTCCTGGTGGTTATAGCATTTGTCCAAATTTTTCAGAAGGAGTGCATTATTTTGAATCTGTAGGTTTAGTACCCCTAAACCCCCTTGATTTTTAGGACGGCAGATTTTGTCCCATGATACAAGTGCTTGTCCTTTTGCTTGCACATCTTCAGTCTTCTTTCTCCACAGACAATATCTCATATATTTAGTAATTTGATCCTTGATGGCTATTGGCACCTCTAAACAACTCATAAAAATAGAGGAAGTGAGGAGAGAACAGATTTGACCAGCTGCAATTTTCATCCATAATTCAAGAAATCAGCAATTCCACATAATCTTCTTTCCACTCTCTGAACAATGGGAAGAAAGTGCTCCATGGATGGATTTGTAATGCTTAGAGGAAGTCCAAGGTAAGTAAAAGGGAGGCAGCCAGTTTGACAGTTGATTGTCATAGCAAAATGCATAAGTCTATCATTACATGTGTTTATTGGCATCATGCTAGATTTCAGGTAGTTGACTTTGAGTCTAGTGGAAATTGCAAATGTTTGAAGAAGTGCTTTCAAGCATAATAATTGAGATGCATCAGCTTTAAGTATCACCAATGTGTCATCAGCATATTGAATAATAGGGAAGTCACTGTTGGGTGGTCCCACAGTAGGTGGGGTTAGAAGATTCATATGCATGGCCTTGTTTAGAACTGATTGCAGGAGGTCAGCAGTAAGGGACAAATAGTAATGGTGAAAGTGGGTCTCCATGCCTAACACCTCTCCTGCAGTAGAACTTTTTACCAGGCACACCATTAAGAAGAATTTCAGAAGTTCCAGATTCAAAGATCATTTCAATCCACCTAATCCATTTTCTCCCAAATCCTCTAGCTTTAAGGATATTTGTGATGGCAGAGTGGTCTACTATATCAAATGCCTTCTCAAAATCAAGTTTGAGAATTAAAATTTCTTCCTTTGACTTGTGGCATTGGAATAAGTATTCAAAAGCCCAACCAATGCAATCTTGAATAGATCTATTGTTGAGAAATCCATATTGGTTTTTATGTACCAATTTCAGAATAATAGATTGCAGTCTATTAGCAAGAAGTTTGGTAATTATTTTGAATATACAGTTCAACAAGGAGATTGGTCTGAAATCAGCCGATGAAGATGGGCAAGTGACTTTAGGTATGAGTGTAATGTAAGAAGAGTTGATGCTCTCAAGGGATACTTTCTCATTGAAGAACTCATGTATCAGTAATTTGATATCATATCCAATGATAGACCAGCAACTTTTGATAAATTCATTATTAAAACCATCAGGACTAGGTGACTTGTCATTTGGTAGATCAGTGATAACCTCCTCAATTTCCTTGTCCAGAAAAGGTTTTTCAAGTGAATTCTTCATCTCATCAGTCATTCCATTTCCATAGAAGTCTGCAAGGTTATAGTGCATCTCAGTTTTGACTGATGTACCCATTCTTGCCCTGAAGTCATTCCAAAGGATATCAGCCTTGTCATAGTGATTTGTAAATTCCTGTCCAGATTCATTCTTGATCATAGATATATAATTGTGTATGTAACTGATGGCAGCTTTGGAATGGAAGAACTTAGTGTTTTCATCCCCAAGTTTTACCCATTTAATTTTCCCTCTTTGTTTCCAATAGGTGTTTTGGTTCTGAAGAAGAGAGATAATATGGGATTTCAGGATATCTCTGAGGTGCCATTCATTGATGGTTAATGTTCTAGATTCTTCAAGTAGGTCCAGGAGATCAATGGTTTTATTCACCTTAGCAATCTGGTCCTTTAAGCAAGGTAACTGTTTTGCCCAAATCTTGATGCCTCTCCTCACATTTTTCAACTTGGCACAAATTCTTTTTGCCATGTCTTGATAATTCACTGGTATATTCCAAGCATTTTGTACAATCATCTTAAAATCAGAATGATGAAGCCAGTAATTTTCAAATCTAAAGATTTGTGCCTTGGGGATTGTAGTTCCAATGGATATGACACAGGGAAGATGATCAGAAGTAGGTTTGGATAGTGGAGTAACCATAGTGTATGGGTATTTGGTTGTCCAAGAACTAGATGTAAAAACCCAGTCTAATCTTTCCAGGAGTGGTTCTTTTTGCATGTTACTCCATGTGAATTTTCTACCCTTTAGTGGCAACTCAATAAGGCCCAGGTTGCAGATAGCATCGTTGAAGAGCATAGTTTCATTAACATCTCCCCCACTTTTATTTCTATCAGTTAGACTTCTGATAAGGTTAAAATCACCTAACACTAGCCAATACATACTATCAGGCATACTGATGTTTGAAAACCAGTCTAAGAAATCCAACTTTCTATCATTTTGACATGGACCATATATATTAGTAAGAGTCCAGGAATCATTTGATAATTGAGAGGTGAAGGTGACAGAAGTTGAGAAATCATTTTGAAAAGCCCTGGTACCATTAAATAATGTACTGTTCCAGATGGTAATAATTCCTCCAGATGCACCAATTGATGGTAAGTAATCAAAGCTGTCAAACTTGTTTGGACAGAATTTTTTTAAATAATTGATATCAAAGTTTTCTCTGTTGGTTTCTTGGAGACAAATAATGTCACATTCAGATTCCATGACCTTGCTTTTAAGTGCCAACCATTTTTTCTCAGAGTTAATTCCCCTGAGGTTCTAGTTTAGAATCTTCCAGTTTCTGTTGTTACTCATTTAAAAACCAATTGGGTGAGCATTGGGGTGACACAAAATTTGTAGTCACACAAACAAGACTGAACATAGCATAGGATACTGAATTCATAAACATGTCCAACAGCAAATAGGTCTGCAACAACTCATAACAGACATGCAAAGTAACTGGTCCAGTCACAAAAGGATAGATTGTTGTAAACATTAACCACATTATTTAGGTGCTTTCTTCTTAGACTGTTGTCCACAAGATTCAGCAGCACCTCCCTTCTTCTTGCTTGGAAGGTATTGTTCTGGACCAGTCTTCTTCTGTCTAGGCTTTCCAGGTGGCTTGATGATCAATTCATTGATCCTGCCTTTCTTCAGCAACCTTTTCTCAAGTTCTC
This sequence comes from Avena eriantha, assembly GCA_910589775.1. Taxonomy (NCBI): domain Eukaryota; kingdom Viridiplantae; phylum Streptophyta; class Magnoliopsida; order Poales; family Poaceae; genus Avena; species Avena eriantha. The sequence continues at coordinate 542,675,099 of OU342743.1, forward strand.
CCTCCTTAACCTTGCAAAATGAATCAGCAAGATTCTTAACAACCTTATTACTGAGACAAGGTGGAGCAGCATTGCAAGAGAGACAATTATGATCAGAGAAATTCATATGGCTTTTAAAACCCCCATTAAGTTCCACAATTCTGGGGCTCCTTCTCACCTCAGATTCCACCAATGGTTCTTTACCCCTCCTCCTCTTTGCAGGAGCATTTGGCACCATCATGCTCGATGGGGAATCATTCAGGCAATGGGGAGGAATCTGTCCAACACATTCATCAGGTATAATGAAGGTGAAAGTAGTTTCTTTAGTAATTGGTTCCCTAATAATCTCCCAAAGTGGAGATGTGAGGAAATGTCTAGTCCAACTGAATTTCTTAGGAGTGATGAGCATTAGAGTGATAAAATTAAACCAACTTACAGGAATGTCACATTGCAGTTTGCCTTTGTCAGGTGAGGGATTCATGTGTGGAGCAAAGAATCTGTCCCATAGTTCAAGACCTTGCTTTGAGAAAGAATTCCTAGCAGAAAGCACCTCCGATGAATTGACAAAAGGAGTAATGGCCATTCCAACTTGAAGGTGTGCCTCATTTGGAGAGAGGAGATTAGTGTCCTCCATCATCCAGTCATCTTGCATGTTACCCTCATCAGCTTGGATGGTGTCCTCTTCCTCATCTTGGTAATTCTGCAGAATGTTAAGTAGTCCTTCTCCCATGCCCATATCCAGATTAGCATTAGCAATATTTTGTTCCACTTCTATATCCTCAGATCCATGGACAGATGCCTTGTCACTATCAGATGAAACATTTGCAATAGGGATAGATCCAGTAACAGCACTATCAGCCTCCAGAGGTGGCAAATTCTGGTTGTCAATGGGCATGTCAACCCCTTCAGCAAAAATAGGTCCTTGGACCGCATTCCAGTTTCCCCAGCCAGCATTATTATTCTGAGGGGCAGGTTCAATCCATTGATCCCATCCACCAATTTCTCCTTCAGGTGGTGGAGGAGGAGGTGGAGAAGGGGGCCCAAAAATGGGTCCCACCATAGGTAGAGGGTGTGGGTCAGCACCATCATCAGGTAGTGGGTCCTCATCAGGTGCCCCCCCAGGAGATTGCTGTGCAAAATTTCCACAGAAAAGGTCCATGATTCAGTGTCCACCAGGTCCCCAATGGTGAATCTAACACTTTTAGGAACATCTAAGAGGTCAGTGACTCTGAGCTTTGCAATGATCCTCCCCTTGTGCTCAAGGTCCCTCTCCCAGAGCAAAACTTTACCAATATCAGAGAAAATAGCATTCAGGTCATCATGATGCCAGTGATTAAGTGGAGGACCCAGTAGCATAACCCAACATTCATTGTTGAACTGAGTCCTACGACAGTTGATTCCTTCATTATGCCTATCAAAAGAAATAGCAACATCTTGGAAGGGAATATGACCCACAGCAATTAACCGGTCACGGTCACTGACATTTGCAAACTGAACATATGCAGAACCAAATGGGCAATCTTGAATATCACGAAATTCAACATGTGCATCGTTGATAAAGAAATCTTGCAACACATCCCTGATATTACCGAAAGGGACTAGACCAGGAGGAAGGGGATGGATGTGCGCAATGGCATACTGTTCATGTGCCCTTGGTCGGCGAGGAACCACCACCCTTTTGACCTGATTCCTGCCCGCCACCTGGATAATCTCGAAGCCATGGGGAAGAAATGGTTGAGGGTCAAGTGGAATGTTGGCCATTGCGTCGGTGGTTGTCACCGGCGACGAGCAGAGCAAGGCAGTTGGGTTTCTCTAGGCGAGGGAGTTGAGGAGACAGGGGTTTCGGCCGAGTTAATTTCTTGGGCAAGAATAAAATCCTTAAGACAATCATACATCCTGGGCCGCGAAACTTGCGGCATGACATGGGCCTTGAACCAATGCAGGTAAGATTTGTCAGGCCAGGGACAAGAAGGGAAAGTAGGGAATTTCAAAAATGGTAGGAGACCAGGCAAATTAATTGTAGAAGATTTGTTGACTACAGTTGATTTCGCCTCTTTACTACCATTACCGTTGATCACAATTTCTGCAAATGATGCACCTAGTACTACACGAGTAATTTCACCTTTATTTTGACCGTTATTGCATGGGGCAGGCGACGTCGAAGGACCAATACGATCAAAAACAGAGGATTTATTTTTTCTTTTGTATGAAACAAAAGTCCAATCCTTGTCCAATTCTTTGTAATATTCTTTCTCTTCGAATTTCCAATTTGGGCCTCCATCACCCCAAAGTTTGATCTTCAAGATGAACGACTCATCAGAGAAAGAACCAGAATTATATATTTCAAATCCCACAGCTCTTGATGCAACCGATAATATAAAGGTTCTGTCTTGGAGTATTTTGACTTGAAATTTGATGCATGACCCCCAAAACAAGCTTGAAGAACAATGCTAATAGTATGAATATCAATCTTAAAATTTGCACGACCAAATGAACCAACAAGGAAGAAAGGTCTTCTGCGAAATCCTCCTGAGAAATTAATGTGGTGTCCCAATTTTTTGAACATATTATCCTCAAACTTCAGCCCTTTAGAGATATCCACAGAAATACTGTATTGTTTGGTTGATGAATTGGGCACATCGAAGATTTGATCACCCACCACCACTCTTTTGGTGACAAGATCCAAGATAACACCAGAGGAAACTTTCTCATTTTGAAGAAGGAATCTAGCATCAATAACCACCTTGTCATGATTTAGTAACACAACCCGCTTAGCAAGAGTATACAGGACCAGAAAACCAGGAGCATTGTCCAAAACATCAGAAGGCAAGGTAGAGCTAGTAACATGCCACATAAGTTTCAAATCATCACTCTTGCACTCATGAACATGAGAAGTCCCGAGAAAATCAGATGTTGGTGGCAAAATATCATTGATCCTTGCAAGGTGAGAGGGGAACCTCACCATAGAACCAATCATGAGAACCTCCCAATTTTCCAAACTTCTACCTTCAAGTGGTGAACCATTGGCATTGAGAATGACCAGCCAGCGATTGTACGAGAGAATAAGTGATCCAACGAGGTACTTACCATCGGTGGAGCTTCTAGAATAGGTGATCTTCCAGCCACCACCAGATGAATCCAGTGAATGAGAGCCCATGACTATGTGTGTGACGGCGCCGGGAGTGGCGCCGGCGAGTGCCGGTGAGATGGGCCTCCTAAGAGGCATGCCTCGGAAATCGTGCGGGTCAGACTCGTGACCACCAAAAATGCAAACATTCCACTTGACCCATAGTTGTTCCTACCCCATGGCTTTGAGATTCTGCAGGTGGCTGGCCGGAATCGGGTCAAGAGGGTGGTGGTTCCTCGTCGACCGAGGGTACATGAACAGTATGCTATTGCACACATTCATCCCCTTCCCCCTGGTCCAGTTCAATTTGATAATATCCGAGATGTGTTGCAAGATTTCTTTTTCAAAGAGGTTCGTGTTGATTTCCGTGATATTCAAGATTGTCCATTTGGCTCTGCATATGTTCAATTTACCAATGTCAGTGACCGAGACCGTTTAATTGCTACAGGTCCAATCCCCTTCCAGGACGTTGCTATCTCTTTTGCTAGGCATAATGAGGGCATTAACTAGCGTAGGACTCAATTTAACAATGAATGCTGGGTTATGCTCCTAGGACCTCCACTTGAGCATTGGCATACTGAGGACCTGAAAGCAGTCTTCTCTGATATTGGTAAGGTGCTACTTTGGGAAAGGGACCCTGAGCACAAGGGCAGGATCATTGCTAAACTCAGAGTCACTGATCTTTTAGATGTGCCTAAAAGTGTTAGATTCACCATTGGGGACCTTGTGGAAACAGAATCATGGACTTTCTCTATAGAACTTTTAAACAGCAACCTCCTGGGAGGGGGCCCACCTTATGAGGACCCACTACCTGATGATGATGCTGACCCTCATCCCTTGCCTGTGGTGGGACCCATTTTTGGCCCCCCTCCTCCACCACCTCCTCCACAACCTGAAGGGGACATTGGTGGATGGGACCAATGGGTCGAGCCTTCTCCTCAACAATATAATGCTGGTTGGGGTAATTGGAATGCAGCTCAAGGACCTGTGTTTGCTGAGGGTGTTGACATGTCTATTGATAACCTGGATTTGCCACCTCAAGAGGCTGACAGTGCTGTTAATTGTTCCATTCCTATTGCCAATGTTTCTTCTCACAATGACAAGGCATCTGTCCATGGAGCTGATGATATTGAAGTGGAACAAATGATTGCTGATGCTAACCAGGATGTGGGCATGGGAGAGGAACTGCTCAATATTCTGCAGAATTACCAGGATGATGAGGAGGAGAACCACCATGCTAATGAAGGAAATCAATAGGATGACTGGATGATTGAAGACACAAACCTTCTCTCCCCCAATGAGGCACACCTGCAAGTTGGGATGGCCATCACTCCTTTTGTCAATTCCTCTGAAATGCTATCTCCTAGGCAGTCCTTCTCCAAGCAAGGACTAGAACTCTGGGACAGATTCTTTGCTCCACACATCAAACCCTCACTTGACAAAGGCAAACTGCAATGTGATATCCCTGTAAGTTGGTTTAACTTTATCACCCTCATGCTCATCACTCCTGAAAAATTCAGTTGGGCAAGACACTTTCTTACTTCTCCACTTTGGGATATTATTAAGGAGCCAATTGCAGAAGAAAATACTTTCACTTTCATTATCCCTGATGAATGTGTTGGACAGATGCCTCCTCACTGCCTGAATGAATCTCCATCAAACTTGATGGTGCCAAATGCTCCTGCAAAAAGGAGGAGGGGTAAAGAACCATTGGTGGACTCTGAGGTGAGAAGGAGCCCCAGAATTGTGGAACTTAATGGGGGATTTAAAAGCCATGTGAATTGTTCTGATCCTAATTGTCTCTCTTGCAATGCTGCACCACCTTGTCTCAGTAATAAAGTTGTTAAGAACCTTGCTGATTCATTTTGCAAGGTTAAGGAGGGGGAACTTGAGAAAAGGCTGCTGAAGAAGAGCAGGGTCAATGATATGATCATCAAGCCACCTGGAACACCTGGACCAAAGAAGACTGATTCTGACACAAACCTCCCAAGCAAGAAGAAAGGTGGAGCTTCTGATTCTTGTGGACAACAGTCTAAGAAGAAAGCACCTAAATAATGTTTTTAATGTCTGCAAACTATTGTCCTTTTGTGACTGGATCATTTACCCTTGGAGTCTGTTATGAGTTGTTTTAAACCATTATGTTGCTATGCATGTTTATGAATTCAGTACCCTATGATATTTACAAGTTTGTTTGTGTGACTACAAACCTTGTGTCACCCCAATACTCACTCAATCTGTTTATCAATGAGTAACAACAGAAATTGGAAGATTCTGAACTGGAAACTCAGAGGAATTAACTCTGAGAAGAAATGGTTGGCATTAAAAAGTAAAATCATTGAATCTGAATGTGATATCATTTGTCTCCAAGAAACCAAGAGAGCTATCTTTGATACCAATTATTTAAAGAAATTCTGTCCAAATAAGTTTGACAGCTTTGACTTCCTACCTTCAATTGGTGCTTCTGGAGGGATCATCATCATATGGAGCAGTTCATTATTTAATGGCATCAGAGTATTCCAAAATGAATTCTCCACTTCTGTCACTTTCACCTCACAACTATCTAATGACTCCTGGACTCTTACAAATATCTATGGACCATGTCAAGATGATAGGAAAATTGAATTTTTGGACTGGTTTTCCAAAATCTCTATGCCGGATAATGTAGGTTGGCTTGTCTTAGGGGATTTTAATCTTATTAGAAGACTTACTGATAGAAATAAAAGTGGGGTGATGTTAATGAAACTATGCTTTTTAATGATGCTATCAGCAACCTGGGACTTATTGAACTACCACTGAAGGGAAGGAAATTCACTTGGAGTAACATGCAGAAAGACCCACTTTTGGAAAGACTTGATTGGTTCTTTACTTCTAGCTCATGGACAACCAAATATCCATATACTTTGGTTACCCCCTTATCTAAGCCTACTTCTGATCATCTACCTTGTGTCATCTCTATTGGAACTAACATTCCCAAGAAACAAATTTTTAGATTTGAAAATTACTGGCTTCATCATTCTAATTTTAGGATGATTGTGCAAAATGCCTGGAATATACCAGTGAATCATCAGGACTTGGCAAAAAGGATATGTGCCAAGTTGAAAAATGTGAGGAGAGGCATCAAGATACGGGCCAAACAGTTACCATGCGTAGGGGACCAAATTGCTAAGGTGAATGACACAATTGACCTTCTGGATCTAATTGAAGAATCTAGAACCCTAACCATCAATGAATGGCACCTCAGAGATATTATGAAATCCCATATTATCTCTCTACTCCAGAACCAAACACCTATTGGAAAAAAAGAGGGAAAGTTAAATGGGTAAAACTTGGGGATGAGAACACAAAGTTTTTTCACTACAAAGCTACCATCAGTTATAGGCACAATTATATTTCAATGATCAAGAATGAAAGTGGCCATGAATTTTTCAATCACTATCACAAGGCTGATATTCTTTGGAATGACTTCAGAGCAAGAATGGGTACATCAAACAAAACTGAGATGCATTACAACCTGGTAGATTTCTGTGGAAATGGAATGACTGATGAGATGAAGAATTCACTTGAAAAACCTTTTCTTAGCAAAGAAATTGAGGAGGTTTTCTCTGATTTTCCAAATGACAAGTCACCTGGGCCTGATGGTTTTAATAATGAATTTACCAAAAGTTGCTGGTCAATCATTGGAAATGATATCAAATTACTGATTCATGATTTCTTCAATGAGAAAGTCTCTCTAGAGAGCATCAACTCATCCTACATTACTCTCATTCCTAAAGTCACATGCCCTTCTACCTCTGCTGATTTCAGACCAATTTCCTTATTGAACTATGTGTTCAAAATCATTACCAAACTTCTTGCAAATAGACTGCAATCTGTTATTCTGGAATTAGTGCATAAAAATCAATATGGTTTTCTCAATAATAGATCTATTCAGGATTGCCTTGGATGGGCATTTGAATACCTATTCCAATGCCACAAGTCAAAGGAGGGAATCCTAATTCTAAAACTTGATTTTGAGAAGGCATTTGATACAATTGATCACTCCGCCATCATAAATATCCTTAAAGCTAGAGGATTTGGCAGGAAATGGATCAAATGGATAGAAATGATCTTTGAATCTGGAACCTCTGAAATCCTACTAAATGGAGTGCGTGGGAAAAAATTCTATTGCAGGAGAGGTGTGAGACAAGGAGACCCTCTTTCACCACTACTATTTGTTCTTGCTGCTGACCTTCTACAATCTGTCTTGAATAAGGCCATGCATATGAACCTTCTAACGCCCCTATAGATGGACCCCCCAACAGTGATTTCCCTGTTATTCAATATGCTAATGATACATTGGTGGTACTTAAGGCAGATGCTACTCAATTATTGTGCTTGAAAGAACTTCTTCAAACATTTGCAAATTCCACTAGACTCAAAGTCAACTATTTGAAATCTAGCATGATGCCAATAAACTTATGTAATGATAGGTTAATGCATTTTGCTATGACAATCAATTGTCAAACTAGTAGCCTCCCTTTCACCTACCTTGGTTTGCCACTAAGCATTTCAAAACCATCTATGGAACATTTTTTGCCCATTGTTCAAAGAGTTGAAAGAATATTATGTGGTATAGCTGATTTCTTGAACTATGGAGGAAAATTGCAACTGGTAAAATCTGTTATGTCCTCACTCCCTCTATTTTTCATGAGTTGTTTGGAGGTACCGGTTGCCATCAAGGATCAAATTATAAAATACATGAGACATTTTCTATGGAGAAAAAAGACTGAAGAAGTTCAAGGAAAAGGACAAGCTCTGGTGTCTTGGGATAAAATCTGTCATCCTAAAAATCAGGGGAGTCTAGGGGTACTAAACCTACAGATTCAAAATACTGCCCTCCTTCTAAAAAACCTGGACAAATTCTACAATCACCATGACATCCCTCGGGTTCATCTCATATGGGAAACATACTACAAAAATGGAAAATTACCAGGAAAAAGCATGGAAGGATCATTCTGGTGGAAATCTCATATCAAATTAATTGATAACTTTAAAGGCATGGCTAAGTGCAATCTAAATTCAGGAAAGTCTGCATATTTTTGGTCTGACCTTTGGCAAGATGAGTGCCTGATGAATAAATTCCCTCGCCTTCTGTCCTATGCTAAGTTTTCAAATATCAGTGTACATGACTTCTTACATGCTGATTTCTTGGAGGATAATTTTCACCTACCACTTTCTCAATAAGCATACTCTGTGTTTGTAATCATGGAAGAAAGATGCCAGGAAATCATGCATACCACTCATGGGGATACCCATGATAATTGGAGCTATATTTGGGGGTCAGATAAATTTGAAGTAAAAAAGGCCTACTCAGCCATGATTGGATACTCACCATCACCACCATACTTCTCTTGGGTATGGACATCCTCTTGCCACAATAAACACAAGTTCTTCTTCTGGATTTTGCTTCTAGACAGATTGAATACAAGGAATCTTCGGAAAAGAAAGCAGTTCATCCTGCCTGACTACAATTGTGTGACTTCCAACTGTTACTTGGAAGAGTCAGTAAACCATCTATTCTGGGAACGTTCATTTGCAAAAAAATGCTGGGACCATATTTACAGAAACAGAACTGCAAACCTATTAGGATTGGAAGCTATTTCAGACATCAAAGAAAAGTTACATCTACCATTTGCAATGGAAATCATTATCATGACTACCTGGGGTAAATGGATATGCAGAAATGAGAAGATTTTTGATGACAAAAGACCCACACTTGAAAGATGGAAAGCAATCTTCTATCAAGAGATGAGATGGTTACAGTTCAGAATCAAAAGAAAATACAAGGAGAAATTCAAAGCCTGGCTGAACCAGCAATTAGATCAGGGATAGGGTAGACTTTACCCACTTTAGAATGGTTTTATTTTCCTGTTTTGGTCTACCTTAGATCAATAGACTATCTGTATTTATCTTTGTAACATACTCAAACCTTATAATAAAAAAATTGAAGTGGGGAATCTCCCTACTTTGTCACCTTAAAAAAACCCCATGGCAGTTATTGATGATTGTTATTTATGCTTCTTAACTTCGCCATGGTTATCCATGGTAATTCTAAACACTATAAATCAAGGAGCATTTGAATGAGAGAAATTCCCAAATATGGAGAACCATGAAAATCAGAATCATCTTTGTGAAATCTTACTAAATGAAACAAATCCTAAAACCCTAAATTATATTTAATTTATTTAATAATAGAATCCTTCATATAGTTATGAATATTTAATATACAATAAATAGTAGAAAGAAAAAGGTTATAATTACTTCATACAACAATATACATAAACCTGCAATTTTCTGGATGTTTAAATCTTTGTGGAAATCATATTTGAAGTGAATTTTAAATAGAAAAGAAAACAGAAACTGGAATTAAAATTTAAAAAAGGAAAACAAGAACCAAAGCTTCTGGCCCGTGGCCCAATTCTCCGTGTTTCTATTTGACGCTCGCGAGCAGTAGCAGTCCTCTCATGCTCACTTTTCTTCAGCCCAGAATCGGCCCATTTGGCCCATACCCTTCCGTCGTCTTCCACCTCGCGTCGCAAGCAGCTCTCTGGAGGCTTCATCGTCGCCCGATGCCGATCAATGTCGTCAGCCAAATTGGACCGCTACGATGCTCATCTATGTCCCAGACCTTGTTGATAAGATCGTCCGTGCTCTCCTCTCTCTGTCCATACCCATCTTATCCTCTCTCTCGCCCTCTAGAGCCAATTCCTTTTTCCCCACCAGAAACCCTAGCTCGAAGATGTGCTGGTGCCATCGATTCCGTGCTCTCCTCGGCCAGCTGAGGCCATGGTGGTGACCATCATGCTCTCCTCGGTCGTTTGCCCCCATCTACGCAAGCCGAGGAAGCCCCGGGCGCTGAAATTGCTACCTCTGTCCGCCGCTCGCCGTCGACCATGGCGACGCTGTCCGAGCTTGCCTCTCCTTGTCGTCGCCTCTGGAGCATGGACCGCTGCAGTCAGGATTCTGATGGAAAAGGTGTTGTTTGGAGGCAAAATTCGCGAAGTTCAGAAAATCCGGGAAAATACATGGAAAATTCTATTTTTCTAGAAGACGAAGATTGCCAGAAGAGGGAGTGGATATGGGCCACAGGGAGGCCACACCACCCCCTAGGGCGGGCCACCCAGGTCGCGCCACCAGGTGGTGTGGCCGCCCTGGTCCACTCCTGACTCTCCCCTCTGGCGTATATTATCCTCCGGAAACCCTAAGACTCGGGGGGCAACCACAAAAAGATTCCGCCGCCTCTTCGGGGCAGAAAACACCGAGAGAGAAAGATCTCTCTGACAGACAAATTCTGCCAGGGGAATTCCTTCTCGGAGAAGGGAGATCATCGCCATCAACACCACCATCAAGCTAGACTTCATCGGGATCATCATCATCATCTCCATCACAAACATCATCTCCACTTCATACTGCTGTAACAATTGGGTTCAATCTTGCATAGTTCTTAGAGAAAACTTTCCCGGTGTTGATTACACTTTGTAGTTGATACTATTGAGTGAACCATTGAATTATCGTTTATGTTCAGATTGTTACATATCATTATTTGAAATCTGAGCATGATCCATATAATGTCTTGTGAGTAGTTCGGTGTGTTCTTGAGGACATGGGAGAAGTCATGTTGTTAGTAGTGGAATTGTGTTGAGAAATATTCAATGGTTTGACATTTAAGTTATGGTGTACTTCTTCTAGAGATGTCATGTGAACGTCGACTACATGACACTTCACCTATATGGTCCTAGGGGAATGCATTGTATATTTGGCTACTAATCGTAGGGGTTGCCGGAGTGACAGAAACATGAACCCCCGTTAGGAAACCTTTGCACAAGGGACGTCAGGGTCTTAGAGTTTAAAGTTGTGGTTAGGTTTCTACCTTAATTACTTTCTTGTACTTGTGGATGCTTGTAAGGGGTATAATCACAAGTATGTATTAGTCCTAGGAAGGTCGGTACATTAGCACAGGTTCACCCACACAACACTTAGCAAACTAAAGAAGATTAATCAACTACATGAAGCTAAAGCACTAGACGATATTCCCGTGTGTCCTCGAGAACATTTGGTCATCTTAAGTAATACAACTGGCTTGTCCTTTACTAAAGAAAAGATTGGGCCACTTGCTGCATTTATTCTTATTGTCTTTTATTTACCCATACTTCATTTACCTGCATTATCAAAAATCCCTAAAAATCCATTCACTAAGTATTTACAGAGAATTCCTGCTCCTAGCCACTCGCCAGCACCTTCTGCTCCTCGTTGGGTTCGACCCTCTTACTTATCGAAAATACTGTGATACACCCCCTATACTTGTGGGTCATCAAGACTATTTTCTGGTGTCGTTGCAGGCGAGTGAAGCGCTATTGGAGAGTGGAACTAGTAAAGGGAACTTCTACTGTGAGTATTGTTTACTTCTGTTAGTTGCTTTATTTCAATATGGATAATTCGCTGAGTTTCTTATGTCGTAATGCTACTACCACTGCTAAGGTAGTAGATGAACCATCACTTGATGAGAATGATACTTTTAAAATACTTACAAGAATTATTGATCGTGTTATGGATAACTATTATGTTGGAGATGGAACTACCCATCCCGGTGATCATTTGCTCTTTATACACGAATTATGCAGGTTGTTCAAGTGTGCAGGTATTACAACAGATCAAGTCAACAAGAAGTTATTCTCATTATCACTGAAAGGAAGAGCTGAAGAATGGTATAAGCTGCTAAAGAATGGTCAAGCTCTTGAATGGGAGGAAATAGTGCCTCTCTTTTATTCAAAATTTTATCCTCCTAGTGAGATTCATAAAGATCGGAATCAAATATACAACTTTTGGCCTCTTGATGGAGAGAGTATAGCTCGAGCTTGGGGAGATTGAAGTTACTAATTCTCAGATGTCCCATTCATGAGCTCCCCAACAATATTATTATCAATAACTTTTATGCAAGGCTTTCTCTTCATGATAAGGATTTATTGGATGCTTCTTGTGCTGGATCATTCATTCGCATGGAAGAAGAAGCTAAATGGGATCTTCTAGACCGTATTCAAGACAATGTTGAAGCATGGGAGAATGACAAAGGAAGAAAGTCAGGTATAAATTATCATTTCAAATGCATTGAATCTTTTATGGAACTGATGACTTTCAAAATATTAAAAATGCTTATGGTCTTGATTCTCAAGCTATTGCAACTTATTTTAAGGCTTTTGCTTCCTATATTGAAGTTCCTAAAAAGAAGTGGAATAAGTATCATGAACCATATAAAGATGTTGCTAAGTGTGTTCCTGCAAGAAATACTGAAGTTTATACTGCTAATCATGTTTTACCTGAACCTTATATTGAGAGAATACCTTTCCCAGTTAAACTAAAGGAACATTCTATGATAGCTAGTATGGTTAATGAAAGTACAAATAAAACTGTTGAACCTGATAAACAAATGGATGATGAACCTATAATAGAAAATGTGAAAGACTTTGTCACTAAATATGTAGAAGATGGACACACTATCCTTTGTAAGGATATCCCTAATATTGTTTCACAAAGTAGTGTTATGAGAGCTAGTGTCCCTGTGTTTTCTGTTAGGATAAGTGATCATTGCTACAATGGTTCTTGTGATAGTTATATTGTTAAATTTATGCATGATACTGAAATCTACTATGAGAGAGGGAAAAGTGTTCTTATGCATCTCAATAATATCAAGTTTCCTCGTTTTATGCTTAAAGTCTTCATGTTGCACTTGTTTTGCCTTTCTATGCTAGCAGTCCATGGTTTCAACTTGTTTGCTTATAAAACTCCCTTGCATAGGAAGTGGGTTAGACTTAAACATATGTATTTTCACTTCCTAATGCTCTTTTTCACTTCAAATCATATTCTTATGTGAGCATCATTGAAATTATCATGCCTATCTTAATGGCTATAAAGAAAGAGCTTTTGGGGAGACAACACAATATATTTTTGCTTTCAGTTTGTTTTTGTTACTTTGAGTCTTGGAAGTTATTACTTAAGTAATAACCTCTCCTTATCCTTTTTGTTTGGTTTTTGTGTCAAGATCAACCTCTAATGAAAGAGAAGTAAGATTTGGGGAAGTTGTTGTCCCGAAACAGATTTTTGTGCTTCACCGTAAAAATTCATGGGAGATTTCTGTACGTTGTATTAAGCTGCAATTTTTTGTGCTTCTGACCCAGGTTGTTATTTAACTTTCGTTAGTTTTACACTCTTTGATTTGAGTAACATAAGACTTTCGAAAAAATCGATCTTTACCTGCTGGTCTGTTTTGACAGATTTTGCCACTCTTGCATTTGCTTCTTAAATCGATTTTCTTTTTGAATTCTTTTTGGGTTTTCAGAAGGAGTTGCTACAGTAGCTTATGTTCTGATGGATTTCAGTTGAAATTGAGCTTAAAAGGTTTATTACCTCGCTTATACTAATGTTGCTAATGAGAATTGTGTGAAGTTTTGTGTGAAAGAAATTTCCAGGTTAGTGGAGAAAATGGTGTAATAAGGAAGTGAAAGGTTCATGACTCAAGCAATAAGTGTATGAAGATGAAGATATTGATGTTATTCAAGCGATAACTCCGGAAGAATCTACTAAAGACCAAATTTAGAGACATGTAGAGTCCGTTTTCGAGTAGGTAATAGTTCTGGTAAGAAAAGTTCCACGAAAAATCTATCCAGTTATATTTTTGCAGTTTTTATCCAACAAGGAAAGCAACGAAGGGAAAGAGGGATGGAAGCAGAGCCTAGGTGGCTCACACCACCCTGTGGCGTGGGCCCACCCCTGTCTGTGCCACCAGGTGGTGTGGCTGCCCTAGACTCTGTCTCCGACCCATTTTCTCCCAGTACCTTCCTTTTGTTGTAAAACTTCGTAATATATAATCCCCCAGATCCCCCGAGATTCTTATATCATGGTCTCATCATGTTTTTGTTTCGATCTTTTTCTGACAGCTAGAGTCCCAGTCTTGGAGCCACAATGTTTTCCTCTGGATCAGCCAAGGAAGATTCCTCAGCGGATATCATCAACCCATACATGCGTGAGTTGAAGATTCATCCCAATGAGTTGTTGCTTGAAGATGGGGAGGTACGGATAAAAGAGGTTCAAGGCCCTAAAGGTGAAGGAAGTATGGAGGACAGGATGGAAGCGCTGGAGCAAGAAGTCTTTAGGTACAAGAAGATGGCAGAATGCGAAGTGGATATCATCCATAAGATTTGTTCCGGACTCATCGTCGAGCACCAAAAGGAGACTGCTAAGCTCAAGGATGAAATTCTCTCACTCCACCAAACAACCAACCAACTGCAAGCACAGCTCTACGACTTTCAAAATCAAAATTGTGAGTATGAGGTTAGGTTTAAACACATAAGTGATGCTGCTAGTTTCAGGATGCTGGAGACTACGATGTCTTCCGTTGATGGGGAGCCCTTACCTTGGAAGTCGGACGATCATGAGAGAACACCACCACCACCGAAGGAGTAATTTGTCATCAGGTTTTGGCATCCCCTTGGTTTGTTCCAAGCTTGGGGGAGTGTCGCGGTATCACATCACTATCTTCTATCTTTTTACCTTTTTAGTAGAGTCATATTATGAATAGAGAAGTTATCATGTAGGATGGTTTGCATTATGTAAGTGTCCCCTCTCTCGATAGATATCTATGTATCCCTTGGTGTGAGTTGTCGTTATGGAATATTAATGAGAAGTTCTATCATTCACTATTTTGCATATCTTATGATTAGTTTTCAATTCCTGTTATATGATTGATCTTGTCATTAGTATTGGTATCGCTTTGGGATCATTGAGTTAATTTATTTGGTCTTGGCAAACCTGGCTCGGTCAGTAGTTGCACTATTTTTAGAATTGAATGAAAAAAAGATAAAAGTACTCTTAAGAAATATAATTTCATCATATTTCTTTCTTTCTTGATTGGCTCATAAGCTTAGTATTCTCTAGTTAAGAGTGTTTGTGCTTCCAAGGAAGATTGCATGTTTGCTTTTATCACCTGTATGTTTGTTTGTTTCCTTCAACTCTTATGCTTGCTACCCAGCATTGCTAGCCAAAAACTTGTACTGAGAGGGAATGCTTCTCGTGCATCTAATCCTTAAACCAAAACCTATGCCATTTGTGTCCACCATACCTACCTATTAGGATTATTTCTATTCCAAGTAAATTCATGTTTTTATCTACTTTCCAAATTAAACTTGTTATGTGAAAATTAGTGATTAAAGCTCTCACGAACTTGATGGCACACTTTCCTTTCTTGCATTTAATAAACTTGAACCATTGTGCCCATCTATGATGTGTATATGCTTGCGCTTTGTAAGTTGTGAATTAGCAGAACCATGCTTACATGGGGAACGCTTTCAACATTGCACTAGTACTTTGTACCTAGTTGATATCATGCTCTTCTGTCTATGGATGTTGTCGGTGTGAAATGAAAGGGGAGCTTGTAAGTCCATGGAGTTATGTATGTGTGTTAGAGAAATGCCTGGGCCGCTGGTCTAATCATTGCCTAATCATGGTGGAAACATGCAGCATAACCATAATGAGCATGTATGAAGCATTCTTCTTATAAAAAAGGAGGTGGAGATTGAGAAAAGAGAAAAAGAAAAAAAAGGAAAAGAGATGAGAAAAGAGGAAAGAGAGAAAAAAAGCACCATATTCCCATGGTAAATAAGTGCTGAGATGCTCGTTGTATGCTTGCCTTGTCATTTTGATATGCGGATTCTTCCGTATCATCGGGCAAGGGGTACCCCGTTAGCGGTTCTCTATGATACACATATACTTACTATGACAAGAACTTACCGATAACTAAACTTGAGTAGCATGAGTAGCATCCCTCGTATTCAGGGGACATGAGATTTTCAACTTACCACTTGTCAAGCATATCCTCATATTTGATCACTTTAACCTTAACCACCTAAAGATGCCTATGATAGGGGAAATGAGAGCTAAAAGCTAATAGGTACCATAATTTTTGGAAGCTCTTTATGAAACTTGAAATCCCTGCTTCCCTTTGCGAAGAGCCTTTCTTTTACTTTTTAGTTGAGTCAGTAAACCTATTCCCTTCTATCTCAGCAAGTATTTTGAGTTATTGTGTTTCATTCATATGATGATTTATTCAATCATGTTTCTTATGTTCCTTGTTTTGCACATTGTGCTTATCTTAGTGTCTACTACTTTGAAAGCTATCATTGAAAACAAGTTATTTGTGAACTCCTGGAAATTGTCAACTATTCTTCGACCAAGAGCTAAGTTTGCCATTACCAATTATGATTTACTTTATGCATCTTTATTGTGTTTCATTTACTTATTGCAAGTTAAGTTATATAATAGTGAGTTGTCTTCTACTATTATTTATGTATTGATGAATGTGATGCTTCTTGTCAGTATTCTTTTATCGAATCTTCACTCCATGAACCTAAGGGCATGTTTATTGAGCTTAGTTTCGCTTGGGGACAAGCGAAGTCTAAGCTTGGGGGGAGTTGATACGTCCATTTTGCATCACTATTCTATATCATAATTTACTGTTATTCATTGATATATTTCATATTAAGAGATGATACTTATGTTATTTCATCTATTTTTGCATGGTTGATGAATTTTGGAGCATGGACCGCTGCAGTCAAGATTCTGATGGAAAGGTGCTGTTTGGAGGCAAAATTCGCGAAGATCAGAAAATTCAGGAAAATACATGGAAAATTATATTTATCCAGAAGACGAAGATTGCCAGAAGGGGAAGTGGAGATGGGCCATAGGGGGCCCACACCACCCCCTGGCGCGAGCCACCCTAGGCCACGCCACCAGGTGGTGTGGCCACCCTGGTCCACTCCTAACTCTCCCCTCTAGCATATATTATCCTCTGGAAACCCTAAGACTTGGGGGGCGACCACAGAAAGATTCCGTCGCCTCTGCAGGGCAGAAAACACTGAGAGAGAAAGATCTCTCCGGCAGACAGAATTCTGCTGGGGGAATTCCTTCCCGGAGTGGCGGATCCTCTCCATCAACACCACCATCAAGATGGACTTCATCGGGATCATCATCATCTCCATCACCACCATCATCTCCACTTCATACCGCTATAACAATTGGGTTGAATCTTGCATAGTTCTTAGGGGAAACTTTCCCGCTGTTGATTACTCTTTGTAGTTGATGCTATTGAGTGAACCATTGAATTATCGATTATCTTCAGATTGTTACATATCATTATTTCATCTTTGATCATGATCCATATGATGTCTTGTGAGTAGTTCGTTTTGTTCTTGAGGACATGGGAGAAGTCATGCTGTTACTAGTGGAATTGTGTTGAGAAAGATTCAATGTTTTGATATTTAAGTTGTCGTGTACTTTTACTAGTGGTGTCATGTGAACGTCGACTACATGACACTTCACCTATATGGGCCTAGGGGAATGCATTGTGTATTTGGCTACTAATCGTAGGGGTTTCCGGAGTGACAGAAACCTGAACCCCTGTTAGGAAACCTTTGCACAAGGGACATCAGGGTCTTAGAGTTTAAAGTTGTGGTTAGGTGTATACCTTAATTACTTTCTTGTACTTGCAAATGCTTGCAAGGGGTATAATCACAAGTATGTATTAGTCCTAGGAAGGTCGATACATTAGCACAGGTTCACCCACACAACACTTAGCAAATTAAAGAAGATTAATCAACTATATGAAGCGAAAGCACTTGACGATATTCCCGTGTGTCCTCGAGAACATTTGGTCATCTTAAGAAATACAACCGGCTTGTCCTTTGCTAAAGAAAGGATTGGGCCACTTGCTGCATTTATTCTTATTTTCTTTTATTTATTCGTACTTTATTTACCTGCATTGTCAAAAACCCTAAAAATCCATTTGCTAAGTATTTACAGAGAATTCCTACTCCTAGCCACTCGCCAGCACCTTCTGCTCCTCATTGGGTTCGACACTCTTACTTATTGAAAATACTGCGATACACCCCCTATACTTGTGGGTCATCATGAAGCATGGAAACTAATAATAAAAATGAATGAAGCAATGGAAAATCTTAAAGATAAAGAAAACATTACAAATAGTTTTTCAGAATATGCTTGCATTAACGATTTCCTTGCAGATGAGAGGACAAATGCAATGATTAAAACCCTCGGTATTGATTCTTACTCAGTAAAGAAAATTATTGAGAATTATGTAGGACATTTGCAGGTACCTACAGAATGGGAAACCCATAAATCCCTCAAAGAAAATAAGCATGCAAGAGGGCAGATGGAAGAGTTCTCGTCAATACCTATTGAAGGGATCATCTAAAAAAGGCAAAAAGAGGAAGAACAAATAAAGAAGAGATCAAAGAAACCATAAAGGAACCCCGAAGCTACCAATATAAATAATGTTATACTAAAGGATCTTATGGAAGCATGAATAGTGGACAATGAAGTGGTTATGCTATACCTTGAAACCTCAGAATTCATCAAAAGTAAGGTTCGAGGTAACAGAACTTATAACCAATGACCCCTATATATTATGGAGAAACTTTCTTATATGGAATCTGTGAGCCAATTTCCACCATAAATATTATGCCTTCATCACTTTATGAGGAACTATGCTACAATTTAAATAATCCAGATGTGGAACCGGTAGACACTACTATTAAATTGTCCAATAGAACCAATATAAAACCGGAAGGAGTGATATATTGCAAATGTATCTATAATTTTTGATGTTCCATGCTTGGTTTTATCTACTTTCTTGTGTTTTGTTCCAACTTTGGAGTACTTTTCATATGATTTCTTGGACTAACCTATTAACAAGATGCCACAGTGCCAGTTGCCTATTTTCTGCTGTTTTTGGTTCCAGGAAGTCAGAAAATGAATATTCTCGGAATTGGACGGGACAAAAGCCAAAGTTCCTATTTTACCGGAAGACTCATGGAGCCAGATACGAGACAGAGGAGGGCCAAGGCCTGGCCACCCTCCCCCCCCCCCCCAGGTGCGGGCTAGCCTTACCAGAGCCACCAGGTGGTGTGGGGCCCCCTGGCACCCCCTCGGTCTCACCTCTCGCCTATAAGAGCCTCCTGATACCAAAACCCTAAAACATCAAGCCTCCAGCCACGAAAAGTTCCGCAGCGCCGCCGCCACCGAAAGGGAGATTCGGGGGACAGAAAGTCCCTGTTTCGGCACCCTGCCGGGACGGGGAAGTGCCCCCAGAGCCATCTCCATTGATCTCCACCACCATCTCCATCAACATTGCTGATTCCCATGATGAGGAGGGAGTAGTTCTTCCTCGAGGCTAAGGGTTCTACCGGTGGCTATGTGTTCATCTCTCTCTCTATGCATGAGCTTATTGAGATCATGAGCTTGTAATCTATAGATCTATTCTGCTACTCAAGTGCTTTAATGAATCTCTGCTCTCCCCATGTGTGTGAAAGTGACAGCGTGCACACCATGGTGGCACTTAGGCTAGAGGTTACAAATACTTATTATGAGTTATATTTGGAGTTGGATGTCTTTATGAAATTGTGGTGTTTGTTGGACTCATCTAGTACTCAAGGTGACAGTGTGGGCTTACTTTGAGGTGTGCTATTATAGCCCTACCAACGATTAGAGTGTTCAACCGGAGAGTAGTTAAGAGTAGTATCATGAAGAAGAATATATTTATATGAGAGTGTTCACTAGTGAAAGTATGATCCCTAGGCCTTGTTTCTTAGCATTGAAACACCGTTTGCTACTAGATCTGTTACATGTTTGCTTGTTTCCATCTTTATTTCAGTTTGCTTTTAGTCTTTTCCATGCCACGAAGCTATTCTCTATCATTGTTACCACTTATAATTATCTATACCACTTGTATTTCACTATCTCTTCGCCGAACTAGTGCACCTATACACCTGACAAGCGTATTGGGTGTGTTGGGGACACAAGAGACTCCTTGTATCTTGATTGCAGGGTTGCTTGAGAGGGAATACCTTTGACCACTTCCTCCCTGAGTTCGATAAACCTTGGGTGATCCACTTAAGGGAAAACTTGTTGTTGTTCTACAAACCTCTGCACTTGGAGGCCCAACAACTGTGTACAAGAATAGAAGTGCGTAGACATCAAGCTATTTTCTAGCGCCGTTGCCGGGGAGGAAAGGTAAAAGGTATTCACACCGGAGGATTAAAGAAGAAGAACCTCCCATGGCAAACGCCTATTTTCTGGCGCCGTTGACGGGGAGGAAAGGTAAAAGGTACTCACATCCTCCGGTGTGAGTGCTCGCAGTTATTTCCTTTAGATTCTGCAATTTTGTCTTTTTGTTTCTTGTTTTCACTAGTTAGGCTTAATGGAAAACAACAACAAAATTAGAGAGCTTTATAGTATTTATCTTGAGTTAGGACATGAAGTGTTTGAAGAGAAAAATTAAAAAACCTGTGTAACTTTATTTGCATGCTAATAGCAATGTTATTAGTATGAATTCTCTGAACACCATTATTGCTAATGCTATGGAAAAGTCTAAGCTTGGGGAAGCTAGTTTTTATGAAAATGATCTTTTTAGTTCCCAGCTTTGGAAGATAGCTATTCTATTGCTTATGATGATACAAAACCTCCAATATATGATGATTACAATGATGAATATGGTATTTTCAGTCCACCTACTATTGAGGAGAAAATTAATTATGATTACAATATGCCTCCTATATTTGATGATTATGGTGATGAGAATAATAATGATAGCTATATTGTTGAATTTGCTCCCACTATGATTAATAAGAATGACTATTCTTATGTGGAGAGTAATAATGATTATATGCATGTGGCTCATGATAAGAATGTTTTATGTGATAGTTATATTGTTAGTTTTATTCATGATGCTACTGAAACTTATTATGAGAGAGGGAAACATGGTTTTATGCATCTCAATAATATTAAATTTCCCCTCTTTTTGCTGAAAGTCTTGAACTTGCACATGTTTTTATTTACTATGCTTGTTGCTTTGTGCTTTCATGACTTGTTTCTTTATAAGATTCCTATGCATAGGAAGTGGGTTAGACTTAAATGTGTTTTGAATCTGCTTCTTGATGCTCTCTTTGACTTCAATTCATATGTCTTATGTGAGCATCTTCTCAAACTATCATGCCTAACTTAAAGGCGTTAAAGAAAAGTACTTATTGGGAGATAACCCAAAAGTTTTAGATGAGTCTTGGAATTTATTACCTCTGTAATCACCGCTCCTTATCCTTTTTATTTGCTTTTTGTGCCAAGAGTAACCTCTAATGAGAGAGAAGTAATGATTGGAAAAGTTGCTGTCCCGAAACAGATTTTTGTGCTTCACCGTAAACATTTCGGAGGGAGCTCTGTACGTCTGATTGATCGGTAATTTTTTGTGCTTCTGCCTCAGATTGTTATGTAACTTTCTTTAGTTCAACACTTTTTGATTTGAGCAACATAAGGTCTTCGCAAAAATTCGTCTTTACCTACTGGTTTGTTTTGACAGATTTCTGCCATTTTCTGCATTTGCTTCTTGTTAGTTCCTTCTTGAGTTTCTTTGGGTAATTGAGATTTTTGAGGGAAGTTCTAAAGTAGCTAGTGTTATAATAGAAGTTTATTTGGTGTTAGAACTGAACCTTGAGACTTATTTATCTTAAGTGCACTAATGTTGCTAATGAGATTGTGTGAAGTTTTGTATGAAGGAAAAATTTCAGGTGTATGGAAGAAATGAGTAATGAGATGAATGATGGACTAAAGCTAAAGCTTGAGGATGCCACGCATGTCACCCCAAAAAATATCCAAGAAGTACAAGCGTTAAAGCTTGGGTATTCCCAAGGCATCCCCTTCTTCATCAATAAAAATCCCAGGTTTCTTTCAAACGCTTTATTTTTATTGTTTCATACACAGTTGTGTTGTTCTTGGAGCGTCTTCTTTTTCGTTTTCGTTTTGGTTTTTGTTTGCTTTGATTTGATTAGTTTTCTGAATAAATTGGTTGGATCCCCTCTTTCATACATTGGTTTGCAAATAGTTTGGTTTGGTTTGGAAAAGAGTAGGAAAGTTCATGCTTATGTGGTAAAAAGAGCTCGTTTTTGATTGTGGCCTATGCTTTGTCATGCCATGATCGATATTGTTTTGGGTTTATGCTTAGTATTATTTGCTGTATCATGACTTGTTATAAACAACTGAGATTGCTTAATGTGATTTGGATGAATCATGCGTTGTTTTGGCATATTAAAGCATAGTATAGTGGTATTCTCCTTTGATGCTTTATTTGGGTTGACTTGGCGCATGCTCTCACCATGTTATGAATATCTCAAGTCACCATAGCCTTTATGATCCTTTAGTTTTCAACTTGTAGTATCACTTTATGCTTTGATCAATGATGTTTTGTCGCTCTGTATGATTATGGCCATTATTGCTCTCTTAGTTTGTCGCTTCCAGTCTTTTGCTAGCCTCCACAACCAAGTATGAGTTCCACTCATGCATCCAACTCCCTAAACCAAGTTATTCCAAAGAGTCTACCATACCTACCTACTAGCTTATGCTATTCCAAGTATATTCATGCTTTGTTTATCTTCCACTTGTTATGAGAAAACTAGTGATTAAAGCTCTCACGAACGTGATGGCACACTTTAATTTATTGCCTCTAATAAACTTGAACCATTGGGTCCTTCTTTGTTGCGTATATGCTTGTGCTTTATAAGTTGAAATTAGCAGAACCATGTACCATGGGGAACGCTTTCAACATTGCACTTGTACTTTGTACCCCGTTGATATCATGTATTTTGCTTATGGATCCCAGCGGTGTGAAATAAAAGTGGAACTTGTAAGATCATGGAGTTTGTATGTGTGTTAGAGAAACGCCTGGGCCGCTAGCCTAAGCGATGCCTAATCATGGTGGAAACTTGCAGCATCACCATAATGAGCACTCTATGAAGCATCCTCAATAAAAACCTATGCAAATAGCAAATAAAAAGATCATTGAGATGCTCATTGTCTGCTTGCCTTGTCATTTTGATTATGGGAAAGCTCCCGTATCATGTGCAAGGGGTACCCCATTGGCGGTTCTTAATGATACACATATATTTACAATGACAAGAGCTTACTCGTGACTAAAGTTGAGTAGCATGAGGATCGGTCTTCGTAAGTAAGGGGCATGAGATTTCGGCTTATAACTTGTCAAGCATATCCTCTTAGTTGTGTCACTTTAACCTTAATCACCTTCAAGATGCTTATGATAGGGGCAATGAGAGCTGAAAGCTATAAGTACCATAATTTTTGGAAGCTCTTTATGAGACTTGAATCCCTACTTCCTTTTACAAAGGCTTTTCTTCCACCATTACATTGAGTCTCCACCTTCTATCTTTATGCACCTACTTTGAGAGCATAGTGGCCATTCTTAGTTCTATGTGCATTGTCCCAAGACTAGTTGATTGATGCATAACTTGATATTGCTTGTTTTAAACTATTGTATCTAGTCACTCTTATGAACTTTGAAGGTGTCCTATGCATTTATATTTGCTACTCTATGAGGGACAAGCTGAATGCTATTATGCTATGTTTTCTTTATGTGAAACAAACAAACGTCTTGCAAAGCATTGTTATTCATGAATCTTTTGTTTGTGCCTTTTCATGTTGCATCATAGTTTCTTTGCTTATTGCTAGAACTTTGTCTTTCATGTTATGATTGAAGTACTATGATCCCAGCTTTGAATGTTTTGCAAATACTTTGATCAAGTCTTTGATGGTGCATGTCACCTCAAAAGTTCTTTCTTTTTATCACTTACCTACTCGAGGACGAGCAGGAGTTAAGCTTGGGGATGTTGATACATTGCAAATGTATCTATAATTTTTGATGTTCCATGCTTGGTTTTATCTACTTTCTTGTGTTTTGTTCCAACTTTGGAGTACTTTTCATATGATTTCTTGGACTAACCTATTAACAAGATGCCACAGTGCCAGTTGCCTGTTTTCTGCTGTTTTTGGTTCCAGGAAGTCAGAAAATGAATATTCTCGGAATTGGACGGGACAAAAGCCAAAGTTCCTATTTTACCGGAAGACTCACGGAGCCAGAATATGATATGGAGGAGGGCTAGGGCCTGGCCACCCCCCCCCCCCCAGGTGCGGGCTAGCCTTACCCGCGCCACCAGGTGGTGTGGGGCCCCCTGGCACCCCCTCGGTCTCCCCTCTCGCCTATAAGAGCCTCCCGATACCAAAACCCTAAAACATCAAGCCTCCAGCCACGAAAAGTTCCGCAGCGCCACCGCCACCGAAGGGGAGATTCGGGGGACAGAAAGTCTCTGTTCCGGCACCCTGCCGGGACGGGGAAGTGCCCCCGGAGCCATCTCCATCGATCTCCACCACCATCTCCATCAACATTGCTGATTCCCATGATGAGGAGGGAGTAGTTCTTCCTCGAGGCTAAGGGTTCTACCGGTAGCTATGTGTTCATCTCTCTCTATGCATGAGCTTATTGAGATCATGAGCTTGTAATCTATAGATCTATTCTGCTACTCAAGTGCTTTAATGAATCTCCGCTCTCCCCATGTGTGTGAAAGTGACAGCGTACACACCATGGTGACACTTAGGCTAGAGGTTACAAATACTTGTTTATTTGGAGTTGGATGTCTTTATGAAATTGTGGTGTTTGTTGGACTCATCTAGTACTCAAGGTGACAGTGTGGGGTTTTCTAGATGGGAAAGGCATACTTTGAGGTGTGCTGTTATAGCCCTACCAACAATTAGAGTGTTCAACCGGAGAGTAGTTAAGAGTAGTATCATGAAGAAGAATATATTTATATGAGAGTGTTCACTAGTGATAGTATGATCCCTAGGCCTTTTTTCTTAGCATTGAAACACTGTTTGCTACTAGATCTGTTACATGTTTGCTTGCTTCCATGTTTATTTCAGTTTGCTTTTAATCTTTTCCACGCCACAAAGCTATTCTCTATCACCGTTACCACTTATAATTATCTATACCACTTGTATTTCACTATCTCTTCGCCGAACTAGTGCACCTATACACCTGACAAGTGTATTGGGTGTGTTGGGGACACAAGAAACTTCTTGTATCTTGATTGCAGGGTTGCTTGAGATGGAATACCTTTGACCACTTCCTCCCTGAGTTCGATAAACCTTGGGTGATCCACTTAAGGGAAAACTTGCTGTTGTTCTACAAACCTCTGCACTTGGAGGCCCAACAACTGTCTACAAGAATAGAAGTGTGTAGACATCAAGGAGTAATCAGAAATATCTATGTCTTTATTGGATCACTCATGTACCCCCTTGATTTTCATATTGTTGATATGCCTCGAGATTCTTTTTGTCCTATCCTTTTAGGCAGGCCTTTTATTTCCATCACCAAAGATCAAGTTGATAATAAAAAGGAGACTATTTCACTGAAGTTTGGAGAAGAGGAAATGACATTCCACTTCGCCAAACTAAAGAAGAGGCCATATGAAGTGGAGGATATCAAGGAAGTGAAGATGATTGTTGAGCTAGCGGCAATTCATTTTAGTACTCCACAAGATGAATTAGAGAGGAGTCTAATTAATTGGGAGGAAGCACCAGATGATGAGGAGAAAGAAGACATGGATAATTACCTTGATTCAATTCTAGAAGCACAAAATCCACATGACTATGAGGAACTGGTAAGAAAAGGAGATGAAGAGCCTCCACCAATAGAATTTAAAAAACTTCCAGACAATATGGTGTATGAGTTTTTAGATAATGAAAATAAATGCCCTGTTATTATTAGCAACAATCTATCGGAAAATGAAACAAATAAACTCATTTCAGTTTTGGTTAAGCATCGTGAAACTTTTGGGTATACATTGAGTGATATTAAAGGAATAGATCCATATATCTTAACACATAAGATTACCATGCTTGATCATGTTGAACCTGTAGTAGATACACAAAGAAGGCTTAATCTGAAAATGAAAGAAGTAGTAAGAAAAGAGGTTATACACTTACTAGATGCTGGCATAATATATCCTATCTCCGATAGTAAGTGGGTTAGCCCAGCTCATTGCATACTGATGGCCCAAAATCTATCGAGCTCGTTGGGGAACCCCAAGAGGAAGGTATGATGAGCACAACAGCAACTTTTCCCTCAGTTATGAAACCAAGGTTATCGAACTAGTAGGAGCATGGAAACACCTCCAAGGTGGTGTTGCCAACTTGGAATCCTGCACAACACAACCACAGGACTTTGCCCCCAACTTACAGTGAGGTTGTCAATCTCACTGGTTTTGCTGAAAACAAAGGATTAAATGTATTGTGTGGAAGAAAGTAAAAGCTTGCAGAAAGTAAACAGAAAGCAGTAAACAATTGTAGATTGATGATAAAAGAAAAGACCAGGGTCCATACTTCACTAGTGGTGGCTCTCCTTAAGATAGATGACATGTTGGGTGAACAAATTACAGCGGGGCAATTGACAAACATCGAGAAAGCATACATGCATATACTAATCATCTTGACTCCTTTGAGATTTGATTGGGCATTACAACATTATACATAGACCATAATCCAACTGTATCTATGACTAATAATCCACCTTCGGGTTATCATCCAAACCACCTCCAGTATTAAGTTGCAAGCAACAGATAATTGCAATACGCATGGTATGTAAAGTAAACAATATGATTGTTCTATGAACAAAGGATTGTTGTTTTCTCCCTAGTAGCAACAGCACATTTAGTACCTTAGAGATTTCTATCACTTCCCCAGATTACTAGAGGAATGAACCCACTATCGAGCTTAAATACTAACTCTTGGAGTTGCTAGCATCTACTTGGCCAAGATAGCTAATAACAACAGAAAGCATGCAAGATCACAAATAACAAAGACATGATAGAATCAATAATCAATCTGAAATAGCATCTCAATATCCATCAAATCCCCGCAAACACAACATGTAGGATTACAAATAGATGATCTTGATCATGAACGGAGATCACAAGATCTAAACATGATAGCACAAGGAGAAGAACTAGCCATCTAGCTACTACATGGACCCGCAGTCCAAGGATGAACTACTCGCGCATCACACCGGAGGCTTGCATGGTGATGAAGAAGGCCTCCAAGGTGAATTCTCCCGTCCCGTAGGGTGCTAGGAAGAGCTTCAGATCCCTCCCGATCTAGGGATGGAGATGACAGCGGCTACAGTCTCTTTCGTGGAATTTTGATCGGGTATTTAGGGTTTTTGTATCACAGGCACCTTATAGGCGAAAGGGGAGGCCGAGGGGGTGCCCTAGGCGGCCACACCACCCCCTGTTGTGGCCAGTCCTAGCCCGCGCGACCAGGTGGTGTGGCGGCCCTCTAGCACTTCTCCGTCTTGTATTCTGGCTCCGTGTCCCCCTCGGTGAAAAACTGACTTTGGCTTTTGTCTCGTCCAATTCCGAAAATATTCATTTTTTGACTTTCCTGGAACCAAAAACAGCAGAAAATAGGCAGCTGGCACTGTGGCATCTTGTTAATAGGTTAGTCCAAGAAGGTGTATAAAAAGTACTCCAAAGTTGGAACAAAACATAAGAAAGTAGATAAAAACCAAGCATGGAACATCAAATATTATGGACACATTAGCAATGTATCACATACCAAGACAAGGTGGTCTTGATGTTGCTATGAATGAGGATGGTGAGCTAGTTCCTGTAAGACCCATAGTAGGATACCGTATGTCAATTTACTTTAGGAAGCTAAACCGTGAGACACCAAAGAATTATAAACCTATACCATTCATGGATAAAATTTTAGAAAGACTTAGTGCTAATTCTTACTTTTTCTTTCTTGTTGGTTATTCTGGATATTCTCAAATTTCCATACAGCCGGAAGATCAAGAAAAAATAACTTTCACTTGTCCTTATGGCACATATGCTTATAGATTAATTCTGTTTGGCTTATGTAATGCAGCAGTAACTTTTCAGGAATGTGTTCTAAAGATTTTTGATGATTTTGTTGAGAAGACTATGGAATTTCTAACAAATGATTTTGTTGTTTGTGGAAAAACTTTTGATAGTTGCCTCTACAATCTAACCAAAGTCTTGCAGAGATGCAGGCAATCAAACTTGGTTTTGAATTGGGAACAATGTCGTTTCATGGAAAGAGAAGGTAAAGTTTTTGGGCATAAAGTTTCGGAGAAGGGGATAGAAATAGATAGAACTAGTATAAATGCTATAGAAAATCTTCCAATGCCTCAGGACATTAAAAATCTAAAAATGTCTCTTGGACATGCAGGTTGTTATAAGTGGTTTATAAAGGATTTTGCTAAGATAGCTATGACCCTCACCAATCTTCTTGATAAATAAACTCCATTCTATTTAGATCATGAATGCATTGCAGCTTTTGAGAACCTTAAGAATAAACTAGTTTTTGCACCTATTATGCAATCCCCAAAATGGGATGAACCTTTTGAAATCATGTGTGATGCTAGTGACTATGCTTTAGGGGCTATGTTGGGAAAGCGAGATGGAAAGAATTTAAATGTTATTTATGTTGGGTCCGCAGCATAGAAAACAAAAAAAAATCCTACGATGGGAACTATACGCCAAGATCTATCTACTAGATACAGAGCAACGGGTGGACATACATCCATAGAGAACTTACCCTCGAAGACAATGAGTTTTGTTAACGAGTAGGAACTCGTGGTTGATGTAGTCGTACGCTTGCCGATCTCAAGATCGTGTGGAAGTCCGAGCGCCGCAAATCAGCAGCGCATCCGTCCTCGCACACATGTTTAAGCCACCGAACAACCTCCACCTCCTTGCTCCAGTGAATCAGCGGAAGCAGCAACTCCTTCCAGACGCAAGGCCACCGGGAACATGTATCTCGCTAATCCGATACCATGGGGGAATATCTAGAGGGGGAGAGAGATCCTTCACGAAGAGGTGTGGTTTGTGAGAGGGGAGAGGGGGGCTTTATATTGGAGGGAGGGAGACCCCTCCCCTCACATAGCCGGCGCATGAGGGGGGGACTCCTCCCCTCCTTCATTCATGTGGTGAACCTCCACTCACATAAACATGGCCTCCACCCAAAATCCCACTCACATGTATTAAATTTCCACCAAATTAAATGCAACTCTCAATTAATAAAACTCTTTTATTTATTTTATTCAGAATTTTTTTAATTACTTTAATTAACAAACATTCACATAAAACCCCTTGCAACATTTCAATATCACATGCAGAACCACTTTCTGCAATTTCACCCGAAACAATTCCGGTTTCTATCGAAACAATTCATGTTTCTATCAAAACATTTCCTGCGCTTTGCAAACCTTTTTTCTGGAACATATGTGCTCCTAAATGGTGTCTGGCAACCCTTAAGTGTGTCACCCTACGGTTCAATAATCAGAAGCGGGACCTGGAGATCCATACTGACTCCTACATATTCAACGATGACTTCTGTGATCGTGAGAACCTTTAACGTCAGCAATTTAATCCCTTTGTCTCATGATATAATACATGTCCGAGATTCGATCATCGGTATCCAGATACCTACTTTGATCCCGTGACCGACATGCACTCTTTTCTTGTTCCCGTGATATAACATTCTAGTGATCACATCACTTGCTTGCAAGCTATCTTAATGTGATATCACCGAGAGGGCCCAAAGTATATCTATCCGTCATCGGGATTGACAAATTCCACTCTTGATCCATGAGCCTCAACATAACACCTTCATAGCACCGAACCCACCTTTATGGTCACCCTGTTACGGTGTGATGTTTGATGTTATCAAGATACTCTTCTGGTGTTAGCAATTAACATGATCTCATGGTCTAAGGACTAAGACTACTTTGTATGATGTTATAGCAATATAAACATAATGACTTGATCGTAATGCTATACTTCGGATGAATGTTCATCACATCATTTCACAAATGCTGTGACCTTGTTATTAACAACATCCAATGTCCATGATCAGGAAACCTTGATCATTTTGTTAATCAACAAGCTAGTCTATAAGAGAGGCATAACTAGGAACCCTTTTTGTTTATTAAACACACATGTATTGATGTTTCCTATCAATAGAATTATAGCATGCAAAATAAACATCTATCATATACAAGGAATACATAATAACAACTTTATTATTGCCTCTCAGGGCATATTTCCTTCAGTCTCCCACTTGCACTAGAGACAATAATCTAGTTTACATAGTGATAAATCTAACACCCATGGAGTTCTGGTGTTGATCATGTTTTGCCCTAGGGAGTACTTTAGTCAACGGATCTGCTACATTCAGGTCCGTGTGCACTTTACAAATCTTTATATCTCCATCCTTGACATGCTCGCGGATGGAGTGAAACCGGCGCTTAATATGCTTGGAATTCTTGTGAGACCTTGGTTCCTTGGCTTTGGCTATGGCTCCATTGTTGTCACAATAGATCACCATTGGCTCCAACGCACTAGGAAACACACCTAGTTCCGTTATGAACTCCTTCATCCAAACCGCTTCCTGCGCCGCTTCTGAAGTAGCAACATATTCCGCCTCCGTCGTTGATCCAGCCACCACAAGTTGTTTGGAGATCCTCCAACTAACTGTTGCTCCGTTCAAGAGAAATACGTATCCGGATTGAGATTTAGAGTCATCCGGATCAGTGTCAAAGCTAGCATCGACATAACACTTAGCGACTAGCTCTTCTTCACCTCTGTATACAAGAAACATATCCTTAGTTCTTCTCAAGTACTTAAGGATATTCTTGACCGCTATCCAGTGTTCCGAACCTGGATCAGATTGGTACCTACTAGTCAAACTAATAGCATGTGCCACATCCGATCTTGTACATAGCATGGCATACATTATAGAGCCTATGGCTGAGGCATAGGGGATCTTATCCATTATCTCTCTTTCTTCTGCCGTAGCCGGACTTTGAGTCTTACTCAATGTCTTGCCTTGCAACATAGGTAAGTACCCCTTCTTACTTCCGTCCATATTAAACTTCTTTAATATCTTATCAAGGTATGTACTCTGCGATAGCCCAATTAGGCGTCTTGATCTATCTCTATAGATTTTAATGCCTAATATATATGAAGCTTCACCAAGGTCCTTTATCGAAAATTTGTTGTTTAGATAACTTTTAACACTGTTTAAAAGATCTATATCATTTCCAGTCAATAATATGTCATCCACATATAATATCAGAAATGCCACATTGCTCTCACTCACTTTCTTGTAAATACAAGCCTCTCCATAAGTTTGGACAAATCCAAACTCTTTGATCACCTCATCAAAGCGGAGATTCCAACTCCGGGATGCTTGCTTCAATCCATAGATGGATCGCTGAAGTTTGCACACCTTATCAGCATCCTTAGGATCGACAAAACCCTTAGGTTGTATCATATACAACTCTTCTTCAATATTACCATTGAGGAACGTAGTTTTGACATCCATCTGCCATATTTCATAATCGAAATATGCAGCAATTGCTAACATAATCCTAACCGAGTTAAGCATCGCTACGGGAGAGAATGTCTCATCGTAGTCAACTCCTTGAATTTGTCGAAACTCCTTTGTGACAAGTCGAGCCTTAGAGATGGTTACATTATCATCAACATCAGTTTTTCTTTTGAAAATCCATTTATTCTCAATGGCCTTTCAATCGTGAGGTAAGTCCACCAAGGTCCAAACCTGGTTTTCGTACATGGATTCCATCTCGGATTTCATGGCTTCTAGCCATTTGTTGGAATCAGGGCTCATCATCGCTTCTTCATACGTTGCAGGGTCATCTATTTCATCAATCATGAAATTCATAACAGGATTGCCGTAC
Source organism: Avena eriantha (assembly GCA_910589775.1). NCBI lineage: Eukaryota > Viridiplantae > Streptophyta > Magnoliopsida > Poales > Poaceae > Avena > Avena eriantha. The sequence continues at coordinate 542,706,925 of OU342743.1, forward strand.
AGTTCAGGAGCTGCACGTGTCCTGCTTGAGCTGCGAGGTTCGGTAGTGTCCTCTTTTGGAGTTTCATGATCAATATCATTAGCTCTCTCTTCATTAGGTGAAGTCAACTCCAAAACAACTTCTGGTGCTGCGCTACTCGCCATTTCATGAAGAGAAGGTTCAATAACCTCTTCGAGTTCTACCTTCCGACTACTCACACCTTTCGCGAGAAACTCCTTCTCAAGAAAGGATCCATTCTTGGCAATTAAGACCTTGACCTCGGATCTGTGATAGAATGTATACCCAATCGTTTCCTTAGGGTATCCTATGAAGACGCATTTTTCCGCTTTGGGTTCGAGTTTATCCGGTTGAAGTTTCTTCACATAAACATCGCATCCCCAAACTTTAAGAAATGACAGCTTAGGTTTGTTTCCAAACCATAATTCATACGGTGTCTTTTCAACGGATTTAGATGGTGCCCTATTTAAATTGAATGTAGCGGTTTCCAGTGCATAACCCCAAAATGACAGTGGCAAGTCAGTCAGAGACATCATAGATCGAACCATATCCAATAAAGTACGATTACGATGTTCTGACACACCATTGCGTTGTGGTGTTCCGGCAGGCGTGAGTTGTGAAACTATTCCACAGTCTTTCATATGTGTGCTAAACTCGTAACTAAGATACTCTCCTCCACGGTCGGACCGCAGAAATTTGATCTTTCTGTTACGATGATTTTCCACTTCATTCTGAAATTCTTTGAACTTTTCAAAGGTTTCAGACTTATGTTTCATCAAATAGATATACCCGTATCTACTCAAATCATCCGTGAAAGTAACAAAATAACGATATCCACCTCGCGCCGACACACTCATTGGTCCACACACATCAGTATGTATGATTTCCAATAAATCTGTCGCCCGTTCCATTGAACCGGAAAATGGCGTTCTAGTCATCTTGCCCATAAGGCATGGCTCACATGTATCAAATGATTCAAAATCAAGTGATTCCAAAAGTCCATCAGAATGGAGTTTCTTCATGCATTTAACGCCAATATGACCTAGACGGCAGTGCCACATATATGCAGATATATCATTATCAAGTTTAATCCTTTTAGCATCAACATTATGAATATGCGTAATACTACTATCGAGATCCAACAGAAATAAACCATTCAACACAGGTGCATGACCATAAAAGATATTATTCATATAAATCGAACAACCATTGTTTTCAGACTTAAACGAATAACCACTTTGCATCAAACACGATCCGGATACAATGTTCATGCTTAGTGCAGGCACCAAATAACAATTATTCAGGTTTATAACTAATCCCGACGGCATATGGAGAGGCAGCGTTCTGACGACGATCACATCAACTCTTGATCCATTGCCGACCCGCATCGTGACCTCATCCCTTGCTAGTTGTCGCTTGTTCCACAGCCCCTGAACCGAGTTACATATATTAGCAACCGATCCCGTATCAAATACCTAGGTGCTACTGCGAGTACTAGTCAAGTACACATCAATAACATGTATATCACATATACCTTTGTTTGCCTTGCCGGCCTTCTTGTCCGCCAAATACTTGGGGCAGTTGCGCTTCCAATGGCAGTCCCCTTGCAATAGTAGCACTCGGTGTCAGACTTAGGGCCAGCTCGGGGTTTCTTTTCAGGCGCGGCAACAGATTTGCCGCCCTTCTTTCCCTTCTACTTGCCTTTCTTGTCCTTCTTGAAACCGTTGGTCTTATTGATCATCAACACTTGATGTTCTTTCCTAATCTCCACTTCTGCAGTCTTAAGCATTGACAGAAGCTTGGGAAGAGATTGGAGAACATGATGTATGCCTAAGTCAATGGGAATCGTTATTCCCATGGACACAAGCTTATCGGCGTACCCAGACATTTTGAGTACGTGCTCACTAACGGAGCTGTTCTCTTCCATCATGCAGCTAAAGAACTTTTCAGAAGCATTATAACTCTCTACGGCAGTATGGGTATCGAAAATCATTTTCAATTCTCCCATGGTATCAAAGGCATTGCCATTTTCGAAACGTTTTCGAAGTTCTGGCTCTAGCCCATACAGTATGCCATAATGAACTAAGTTGTGGTCCTCCTGACGAGTTATATAGACGTTCTTTTCCTCGTCAGGGGCATCAGGAGCTGGTGGGGGGCCTAGTGGTGCCTCTAGCACATATTGCTTTTGTGCAGCAGTGAGGAGAATCCTCAAATTCATAGCCCAGTTGGTGAAGTTGCTACCATTCGCAGCAAGCTTCTCTTTCTCCATGAACACATTGAAATTAAAAGCAGGTGGTGCCATCTACAACAGAATTTGTAAAATATATTTAGACTAAGTTTATGATAGATTGAGTTCAACTAATCCAAATTACTAATGAACTCCCACTCAAAAACAACATCCCTCATGTCCTTTTGGTGATTACATGAACCAAATCCACTACACCAAGTCCGATCATCACGTGAGTCGGTGTAGCTTCAAAGGCGGGCATCATATCAACTATATGACTCATGCTTAACCTTTCGATCCGTGTTCCGAGGCCATGTTTGTACATGCTAGGCTCGTCAAGTAAGAACCTTAGTATTCGCGTGTGTAAAACTGTCTTACACCTGTTGTATGAAAGCATAGAGTCGAGAACACCCGATCATCACGTGATGCCTCAAAACACGATCCACAAAACGGTGCATACTTAAGGAAGAATACATTTTATCTTGATAACTAAATGAGGGATCATCTTATAATGCTACCAAAAGCGCCAAACTAGCAATATAAGATGCTAACATCTAATGTGTGAAGTGAGGTGATATGGTCCATGCATTTGATCTCTATCATTTGCATCGTGGTATGATCTCTATCATTCCTTTGTGTGTAAGGCCAAGGTCTATGGAACTTACACGTTAAGTGAATTGTAAGAGTATCTATCATACATCTACTTACAACAATACCATATCAAGACACTAGCCCAGCAACGATCTAAACTAGACGCCTCTAATTTATCAATTGCAAGTTTTACGTGGCTCAGGGCTTTCGGAGATAGAACTGGTCTTACCTACGAACATGAACAACAACGAGGATAACCAAGTTATTAGCAACTCGTTGTAAATCAGATATTGACTATAGTAGGAGAGACAGACACCCGCTAGCCACTTATGCAAAACTAGTTGCATGTCAGTCGTGGAACCGGTCTCATGTACGATGACAGGTAAGGTTGGTCCAGGCCGCTTCATCCCACTATGCCACCAATATCCAAAGTACATAGAAGATGCAATAACATGATCATCATCGCCCACATATAAACATATGTGTACTACCCGTGCAAAGCACCTACGCATAGATCAGGCTCTGATACCACTGTTGGGTCCGCAGCATAGAAAACAAAAAATTTCCTACGATGAGAACTATACACCAAGATCTATCTACTAGATACAGAGCAACGGGTGGACATACATCCATAGAGAACTTACCCTCGAAGACAACGAGTTTTGTTAACGAGTAGGAACTCGTGGTTGATGTAGTCGTACGCTTGCCGATCTCAAGATCGTGTGGAAGTCCGAGCGCCGCAAATCAGCAGCGCATCCGTCCTCGCACACACGTTCAAGCCACCGGACAACCTCCACCTCCTCTCTCCAGCGAATCAGCGGAAGCAGCAACTCCTTCCAGACGCAAGGCCACCAGGAACATGTATTTCGCTAATCCGAGACCATGGGGGAATATCTAGAGGGGGAGAGAGATCCTTCACGAGGAGGTGTTGTTTGTGAGAGGGGAGAGGGGGGGTTTATATAGGAGGGACGGAGACCCCTCCCCTCCCATAGCCGGCGCATGAGGGGGGGGACTCCTCCCCTCCTTCATTCACGTGGTGAACCTCCACTCACATAAACATGGCCTCCACCCAAAATCCCACTCACATGTATTTAATTTCCACCAAATCAAATGCAACTCTCAATTAATAAAACTCTTTTATTTATTTTATTCAGAATTTTGTTAATTACTTTAATTAACAAACATTCACATAAAACCCCTTGCAACATTTCAATATCACATGCAGAACCACTTTCTGCAATTTCACCCGAAACAATTCCGGTTTCTATCGAAACATTTCCTGCGCTTTGCAAAACTTTTGTCTGGAACATATGTGCTCCTAAATGGTGTCCGGCAACCCTTAAGTGTGTCACCCTACGGTTCGCGAATAATACAGACATGATTGAGACTCCTCTCAGATCAATAATCAGAAGCGGGACCTGGAGATCCATACTGACTCCTGCATAATCAACGATGACTTCTGTGATCGTGAGAACCTTTAACATCAGCAATTTAATCCCTTTGTCTCATGATATAATACATGTCCGAGATTTGATCATCGGTATCCAAATACTTAGTTTGATCTCGTTACCGACATGCACTCTTTTCTCGTTCCCGTGATATAACATTCTAGGGATCACATCACTTGCTTGCAAGCTATCTTAATGTGATATCACCGAGAGGGCCCAGAGTATATCTATCCATCATCGGGATTGACAAATTCCACTCTTGATCCATGAGCCTCAACATAACACCTTCATAGCACTGAACCCACCTTTATGGTTACCTTGTTACAGTGTGACGTTTGATGTTATCAAGATACTCTTCCGGTGTTAGCAATTAACATGATCTCATGGTCTAAGGACTAAGACTACTTTGTATGATATTATAGCAATATAAACATAATGACTTGATCGTAATGCTATACTTCGGATGAATGTTCATCACATCATTTCACAAATGCGGTGACCTTGTTATTAACAACATCCAATGTCCATGATCAGGAAACCTTGATCATCTTGTTAATCAACAAGCTAGTCTATAAGAGAGGCATAACTAGGAACCCTTTTTGTTTATTAAACACACATGTATTGATGTTTCCTATCAATACAATTATAGCATGCAAAATAAACATCTATCATATACAAGGAATACATAATAACAACTTTATTATTGCCTCTCAGGGCATATTTCCTTCAATTTATTATGCTAGTAGACCTCTTAATAAGATTCAGAAACACTATGCTACTACAGAAAAATAGTTTGTAGCTATAATTTTTGCTTGCGACAAATTTAGATCTTACATAATTAATTCTAAGGTGATAATTCATACGGATCACCAAGCTTTGCATCACCTCCTTGTGAAAAAGGATGCTAAGCCCAGGTTGATTAGGTGGGTTTTATTACTACAAGAATATGATTTGCAAATAGTAGATACGAGGGGTAAAGATAACCTAGTAGCAGATCATCTCTCTAGGATGGAAGGAATAATTAATAACCCTATGCCTATTAATGAATCATTTCCGGGAGAATATTTAGCAAACGTTGAAATAGATAATCCTTGGTATGCTGAGTATGCTAATTATCTAGCAACGAAATTTAGACCTCCTAGTATGTTAAGAAATCAAAAAATGAAATTCTTTAATGATCTTAAATATTACTTTTGGGACGATCCGTATCTATATCGTCATGGACTTGACGGAATGATACGGAAGTGCGTTCCTAACCATGAGATGAATGCGATATTCAAAGCTTGTCATGACAGTCCATATGGAGGGCATCATGCAGGTAAGAGAACTTCTGCAAAAGTACTTCAATCTAGATTCTATTGGTCCACCTTGTTAAAGGATGCACACAAGTATGTGGAATACGTGATGCTTGCCAAAGAAGAGGTAATATAGGTAGGAGATAAGAAATGGCAATGAATTATAGTCTCATAATTGAACCCTTTGATGTATGGGGAATGGATTACATGGGACCATTTATAGAGTCTAATGGTTATACTCATATTCTTGTTGTTGTTGACTATGTTAATAAATGGGTTAAAGCTATTCCAATGAATCATGCAGATGCAGCTACCTTAGTAAAGATGATCAAGGATGCCATATTCCCCAGATTTGGAGTTCCTAGATTTTTAATTACTGATGGTGGTTCTCATTATGAAGGGACCTTTCAGGAAAATCCTCAGCAAGTACGGAGTAACCCACCGTGTTGCCTCACCATATCATCCTCAAATGAGTGGTCAAGTCGAACTCTCTAATAGAGAATTGAATACCATACTCGACAAGACGGTGGACAAATCAAGAAAAGATTGGTCATACAAGTTAAATGACACTCTATGGGCATACCGTACTACTTTCAAAAATCCAATAGGCATGACACCTTACAAGATGGTGTACGGTAAGGCATGCCATTTACCTTTAGAATTGGAACATAAAGCTTTCTGGGCAATCAAGAATCTAAATTATGATCTTAAAGAAGCTAGAGAAAAGCGTTTATTAGATATTCATGCTTTAGATGAGTTTAGAAGTGAAGCCTACGAGAAAGCTAGATTGTTTAAGAAAAAAGTGAAAAGATGGCATGATAGAAAAATAGAGAATAAGACTTTTAAAAGTGGAGATAAATTGTTGCTCTATAATTCTCGTCTTAAGTTGTTTCCAGGAAAGCTCAGATCAAAGTGGGAATGCCCATATATAGTTGAAGAAGCTTACCCATCAGGAACAGTGAAGCTCCAAGGAAAAACACCCTCTCTTGCATGGGTGGTAAATGGACAATGTTTGAAACATTATCGAGTAAGAGAAGATATAAGTGCAGTCACCATAGAGTTGATCACTCCAGAAGAAGTGATTGAACAAAAATATACAAGGAAGGACAACTTCAAGAAGAATGAACTCAAGAAGGAATGAGCAATGCTACGGTCAAGCTATTGACCATAAAAGAGTGCTTCATGGGAGGCAACCCATACGAAATAAGGTTTGATTAAGGTTTTAAAATTTAAGTTAAGGTTTTATTTGGATATTGTGCCAAACAAGAAACATTTGATGCTCTAGCAAAGAAGAAGGGAGATTGGATAAGCCAAAGTTGGTCGAAAATCTAAGCTGGCATTTTTTTGTCAAAACTTGATATTGTGTTAAGTTTCAGATTAATAAGAATCTTAGGAGAAGCAAAAAAATTGGTGGACACAGAAGGTTTAATGACCAACTATATGGCGGGAATAAAAGATTCATATGTATAGTTGCAGTCGTATAGTTGTGCCGACATCACCCCTTCCATCCACAAAAGGTACTGAGGTTTAACGACCAACTATAGGACCGGAATTAAAAATTATGCCCGTATAGTTGCGGTCGTATAGTTGTCAACACCTTTGACAAAATAATTTCCAGAGTACTGAGAGTTTAATGACCAGCTATATGGCTGTAATAAAAAATTCCGCCCGTATAGTTGCGGTCATATAGTTATCGACCCATCTCCGAAAATTTTATTTAGGATACAGAGAGTTTAACGACCAACTATACGGCGGGAGTAAAAATTCCTACCCGTATAGTTCCAGCCGTATAGTTAAGTTTCACCGTAGATCTAATCTATAGTCGGTTCATAACTATATGGCGGGAGCAATACGGGCTGCGCCCATATAATTGCTCGTTACGCAAGGCGGCTAGGGTTTTTGACCCCTCCTTTTAAAGCTGATCGCATCTAACCTTTTTCATTAAGTTTTCACAGAGCCACAACCTCCAACCTCGAAATATCTTCACCATCCCTACAGAAGCCCTTTAACAACATCTATGCAGCTAAGCCATGCAGCCCTTCCATGTCAACAAGATCTAGAAGAAGAAAAAAATCCCATGAAGAGGATCGAAAGAAGCAGAACCCAAAGGATCGTCATTATCATTCGGCCAGGAGATCAAGCCTCTCGCAGATTGGAAGGACATGTTCCCACAAAGGATGTAGATGACGAGACAAGCTGAGCAGGGAGGGAACAAGGATGAGTACCTCCCTAATCCTTATTGTTACAACATAAGATCCTATTATAAACCTCCTATTGGTCCATCGCCTCTTAAACCTAAGAAGGTGGGGCAAGATGACATTCATGATAAGATTTGTGAGATATAAAAGGTCTCTAAGGCATGCATTGAAACAATTGGAGAAGGGATTGGCTCCTACTAGATGATGAGCAAAGACCTTGAGAAGAAGGTCGATGCAATCGATGGTAGAGTTGGTTTCTTGATTAAAACTATCTTTGAGTTGACAAATGAGAAGAAATTCCTCGAGAGGAAAATATTAAAGCTCCAATATGACATGGCCAAGCTCAGCATTCGCTTTGCAAGCATAGTTAAAGAGAGAAACGTAAAAGAAGAAGGCAACGCTCTTTCTGCCAGGGAGGAGGAGTAGATACCCACAAGGAGTTAATTGATCCTGCCTGGCTTGATTCCAAGCTTGGGGAGATCTTTAAAGACCTTGTAATCTTTCTTATAAGTTTTATATTATAGTTTTTGCATTAGTTCAAACTAGAAATAAAGTTTCCATCATTAGAATTCCCTTCAGGAATAGTCGATCCCTTTAATGAAATTCCAAGTTTATTGTTATATATGGAGCAATATGGAGTTTGTGTTTACTTTAATAATATATGAATGGCTTGAGTATAATTTTACTTGCACTTGATGATAGCAATAGTGAAGGGAATATGCCCGAGAGGCAATAATAAAGTGGTTATTATCTTATTCCATGTTTATGATAAATGTTTATTTTGCATGCTATAATTGTATTAATTGGAAACGTTAATACATGTGTGTTTAATAAACAAAATAAAAAGTTCCTAGTACTGCCTCTCATATAAACTAGCTTGTTGATTAACAAGATGATCAAGGTTTCCTGATCATGGACATTGGATGTTGTTAATAACGAGGTCACAACATTGGTGGAATGATGTGATGAACATTCATCCGAAGTATAGCATTACGATCAAACTCATTATGTTTATATTGCTATAACATCATACGACGTAATCTTAGTCCTTAGACCATGAGATCATGTTAATTGCTAACACCGGAAGAGTATCTTGATAACATCAAACGTCACACCGTAACAGGGTGACTATAAAGGTGGGTTAAGTGCTACGAAGGTGTTATGTTGAGGCTCATGGATCAAGAGTGACATTTGTCCATCCCGATGACGGATAGATATACTCTGGGACCTCTCGGTGATATCACATTGAAATAGCTTGCAAGCAAGTGATGTGATCACTAGAATGTTATATCACGGGAAAGAGAAAAGAATGTATGTCGGTAACAAGATCAAACTAGGTATTTGGATGCCGATGATCGAATCTCGGACATGTAATATATCGTGAGACAAAGGGATTTAGTTACGACGTTAAAGGTTCACACGATCACAAGAGTCATCGTTGAATATGTGGGAGTCGGTACATACCTCCAGGTCCCGCTGCTGATTATTGATCGGGGAGGGGTCTCGATCATGTCTGCATTATTCGCGAACCGTAGGGTGACACACTTAAGGGATACCGACACCATTTGGAGCAAATATGTTTCAGATAAAGATTAAGAAAGCGCTGGAATTATTTCAATAGACACCGAAACTGTTTCGGGTGAAATTGCTGAAATTGGTTATGCATGTAATATTTAAATGTTGTAGGGGGTTTTATGTGAATGTTTGTTAATTAAATTAATTAACAAAATTCTGAATAAAAATAATAAAAGAGTTTTATTAAATGAGAGAGCATTAAATTTGGAGAAATTTAATGCATTTAAAGTGGAGACTTTAAAAGAGAATGTGAAGGGGCATTTTAATGTGGAGGGGTTACCACCACATGAATGGGGGAGGTGAGGAGTCACCCTCCCATGGGGCGCTGGCCATGGGGGAGGGGTACCCGCCCCTCCTCCTATAAAAGGCCCCCCTAACACCCCTTCTTCCTCACACCTCCTCGTGAAGGATCTCTCTCCCCCTCTAGTATTATTTCCCCACGGTCTCGGATTAGCGAGATACATGTTCCCGGTGGCTTTATCTGGAAAGGACTTGCTGCTTCTGCTGCTTTTCTGTAGCGAGGAACGGAGGTTGTCGGGGTACCGGACGTGTGTGCGATCACGGATGCACCACTGCTTTGCGGTGTTGGACTTGGTGGTGCTGTACTTCCTGGAGCTGGATCAGATGGATGTGCTGGAGCCGGACCTGTTGGACTTCATCATGATCTAGAGATCGGCAAGTGTACGACTACATCATCCATGAGTTCAAACTCGTTAACAAAGCTTTGTTGTCTTCGATGGTAAGTTCTCTATGGATGTATATCCACCCGTTGCTTGTATCTAGTAGATAGATCTTGGCGTATAGTTCCCATCGTAGGACATTTTTTGTTTTCTATGATGCGAATCCCAACAGTGGTATCTGAGCCTGATCTATGCGTAGGTTCTTTGCACGGGTAGTACACATATGTTTTTATGTGGGCGATGATGATGATGTTATTGCATCTTTCATATATTTTGGATATTGGTGGCATAGTGGGATGAAGCGGCCCGGACCAACCTTACATGTCATCGCACATGAGACCGGTTCCACGACTGACATGCAACTAGTTTTGCATAAGTGGCTGGCGGGTGTCTGTCTCTCCTACTATAGTCAATATCTGATTTACAACGAGTTGCTAATAACTTAGTTATCATCATTGTGGTTCCATGTTCGTAGGTAAGACCGGTTCTATCTTCGAAAGTCCTAAGCCACGTAAAACTTGCAATGGATAAATTAGAGGCGTCTAGTTTAGATTGTTGTTGGGCTAGTGTCATGATATGGTAATGTTGTAAGTAGATGTATGATAGATACCCTTACAACACACCTAACGTGTAAGTTCCATAGACCTTGGCCTTACACACAAAGGAATGATAGAGATCATACCATGATGCATATGATAGAGATCAAATGCATGGACCATATCATCCCACTTTACACATTAGATGTTTGCATCTTATATTGCTTGTTTGGCGTTTTAGTAGCATTATAAGATGATCCCTCATTTAAATATCAAGATAAAATGTGTTCTTCCTTAATTATGCACCGTTCTATGGATTGTGTTTCGAGACATCACGTGATGATCAGGTGTACTCGACTCTGCGTTTTCATACAAACGGGTGTAAGACAGTTTTACACATGCCAGTACTAAGGTTCTTACTTGGCGAGCCTAGCATGTATAGGCATGGCCTCAGAACACGGACCGAAAGGTTAAGCATGAGTCATATAGTTGATATGATGCCCATATTGATGCTCGCCTTTGAAGCTACACCGACTCACGTGATGATCGGACTTGGTGTAGTGGATTTGGTTCATGTAATCACCAAAAAGGCACGAGGGATGTCATTTTTGAGTGGGAGTTCATTTCTAATTTGGATTAGTCGAACTCAATTTGTCATAAACTGAATCAAAATGATTTTGCATAATTTGTTATAGTCATTGGCGTCTGTTCACTACCTTATGCTTAATTTTTAATTGAGATAATAGAACTATAGAATTCTGGATATTTACTTTACGAACCGGTATCGTATTGTTTTGAATGTCAATTTAAAGTTTATAAGTCCTATTGCAAACTTTCAGCAAACTCTATTTACTCCATGAAGTTTAATAAGTAGTATTAAATTAAGAGTAAGAACTCCAATGTTAGTATCTAAAGTTTCATGTTTGCCTCCATGATTATTGATATTGAAAAGTTGTTTTAATATCAAGATTATATAGGAGTTGGAAATTGTTTCAGAAACCATCATGTGTGAAAGATATTGTGATATCTGAAACAATGTTTTTGGTTTCATTATGATAGAGTATAATTTAGCAAAATAGATGTTCTCATATTGTATGAGAATTTGTGAAGGATCGAGATGCTAAGCATCCGGATCTCCCAAAAAGGTTTTGGTAACTAACATTATACTCGCGATTCTTCCTTACAGGCTATAGTAGCTTGATCATGAAAGTTGTCATGATAAGGATGAATAGAAGATGTAAGTAAAATGTTTAATACACTAATAGATTACTAAAGAATGGATTTTCGAAAGAACACCAAACATTTGATGATGGTGATCCACCTCAAAGTGCAAGTTCAAAGGTATTAGTACTTGACTATATACACTTTGTACTATGTGTCATGTGAATGACACCACTATTGATGTTGCTAGATTCTTTTAAAAGAAAAGGAATTGTTGAAAGAGAATCTATAAAATATTTGGAAGAAAAGAAAAGGTTAGAGATGTCCAACTTAGGTATATAGAAGATATACATGTTATGGTTGTATTCCTTGCTTGTTAAACAATGTGGTTCTGAGGTATTGGATACCGGTATTGGATACCGAATTGGTTGGTATGAAGTGTCATATAGGACAACGCAATTTATGAACTGCAATGGCCTAAGTAACTAGCAAGAGAATAAGTGATGATGTTCATCGAAAACAAATAAAGTGTTATTGTGTTTTTTGTTGTCGTCAAACCTAGCCTTCAAGATTTGTTTTAATAATTGTTATTTTGTTCCGGTATACGAGAACAATGGTTGTTCAAAAAATTACCGTATTCCATAAAGGATGGATGAACTTTTACAAGTCTAGTAGGAGAAATCACATCCATAAACACTATTGCTAAAATGTCGCAAGACAAATGATTGAAAGATCACTTATGAAGTGACACCGCTGTTTAAATTATATTGGAAAGAAAACATGAAGAAAATCCATGTTGATGGATTTTTGGAGTCTTTGATTTTGATCAATTGACACTTGTGAGACTTTCCTCGAGATAATTGAAACTCCGTTCATAGGCTAAAGAGGAACGGATGACTAACTTATTGGATATTATGCATGTTTATGTATATAGTCCATTATGTGTAGCCATCTGCGATGGATCCTTTTGCTTCATATGCTTTCTCCAGAAATTTAAGTGAATATATCTATATATTTACTTAATAAGGAATAAGTATGGAACATTTGAAAATTGTTCAAATACTTTCAAGATGAAGTGAAAAATCATTGTAACAAGAAAATAAAAGAGTTTATGATTTGATCATAAAGGAAGATATTTGAGTTACATGTTTAGCAAAACACTTAAGATTGAGGAATTGTTCCATGATTTGTGTTTCCCGGTAAACCATAGGAGTATGGCATGTTCGAGAGATGAAATCAAACCATTTTTGACATGGTAAGATCAAAGGTGTCATTTATAAAACAGACATTATGTTTGAAGGATTGAAGCTTTAGAGACTACCGCTTTTACACTGAAAAGATCACCATCATGATCCGTTGAAATGACACCATATAAGTTATGGTTTGGGATAAAACCCGAATTGTCTTCTCTTAAATTCTGGTATGCTATGCATAAGTAAAATGTTTACAACCAAAGTCGGATAAGAACGTCTTTGTAGGTTATCCCAAAGAATTTGTTGGGAATTTCTCCATAACACCGAGGACAAAAGAGTTTGTTACTTGGAACATCAAGTTTCTTGAGAAGGAATTTTTCGCGAAAAGTTAAGTGGGAGGACAATAGAACTTTGATAAGGTTGTTGAACCTTAGCTATATGTGCTAAGTAGCGCAGCGCCGGAAAGTGTCCCGGTGGCGGCCACAATGCTCATGGCTCCCGTGATTACAAAGGTTATGATATCGGAGATTAGAGTTCCCATTGAACCGTGTGGGTTGGTAAGAATCAAATAGTGTGATTTGATAAGCAAGTTGTTATTGTTTTGATAATGATGAACCGACTACATGCAAGGAAGCAATGATGGGCCCTGGCTCCATAAAATGACTCGAAGTCATAGAAGCAGTGATAGTATCCATACACGAGAATCAAGTTTCTGAACTTGGAAGACCCTCCGGAAAGGCGCTAAGCCTATCGGTCGTGTTTGGATTTATAAAGAAATAGACATGGATGTTTAACATCTATGAAATAGTCGACATGTCGGAAAGAAGTTTACGGCAATGTTCAAGGAGTTCACTATGAAAAGATTTGATCTTTCATAGCGATATAGTCTTGACGGATTAATGTAGCAACCACTACATATAATTTGGTATATGGGAGTTGAATAAACAAAAGAAGGTTCTTCTAATAGAATGGTTACCTAGGACGTGTACATGACATGGTTCGAAGGGTTTTGTTAATTCAAAGGGTGCTAAAAGGGCATGCAAACTTCAATAGTTGAAGTAAGCATAGCGGAGTTGGAATCTTCACCATGATGAAACTGTTGAAAGAGTTTAAATTCATCGGAGATGATGAAGATGCTTGCATTTGCAAAAAATTAAGTGGGAGCGCTGAGACATATTTCTAATACATTATGTAGAGGACATATTGTTGATTGGAAATGATGTATCTTTTATTGACACAAGTTAATAATTTCATTAAAATAGGATTTCGATGAAAGACTTGGGCAAAACCGGAATATTTGGCATCAATGTCTATATGGATAGATTGAGGCGCTAATATGGTTATGCCAGACGTACATATATGAGATATTGAAAGGGTTCAATATGGAACAACAAGAAAGGTTCTTGCTGCATGGAAAGGATTGTATCAAGATTCAAGTGTTTCAACACTTGGTGAGTAAAATCACATGAAGATTTTGATCGATTATACCGTGATATGTATATATCCAGATATGTCTTATGCTCTAAATGTTATGAGCACATACCAGAATGATTCATAAGATGATCATTGGATGATAGTAAAGATAATCTTATGAGCTTTGGAAGAACTAAGAATGTATCATGTATAAGTGACAAATAGTTAAAGGTAGTTCATTGTAAAGTGTTACATTGATACTATTTTGTCACAAGATACAAATTAAATTTATCTCAATTTAGACTATGGGTGGCACAATGTAATGGAAAGGATGTTCCATGATGGATTTGGATAAGTTCCAAAGTTGAAACATTGTGACAGATACTACAACAAAAGGCTAAGTATATGATTGCTATAGTAGCAGCAAAGGAGGGCATTTGTGTTATGTAGTTTGTTATCAAACTAGGTGTGGTTCAAAATGGGCAAATACTACGAAGATATATTGTATGACAATAATATCAACATATTTTAACCCGAATGAACTAAAGGTCTCACCAAAGGACCAAATTTATACAAAGCCATCTCATTTGAGAATGAGTGATGCGTAGAGACACAAAGACATGCAAATACACACGGACCTGAAAGTGCCAGATCCGGAGATTATGTTAACCACTAGCAAACGCGTATATTCAACTCCTAGGTGTTGTATATACAAGTTTACAAACTAGATTATTGACTCTAGTGCAAGTGGGAGAATGAAAGGAATATGCCCGAGAGGCAATAATAAAGTGGTTATTATCTTATTACATGTTTATGATAAATGTTTATTTTGCATGCTATAATTGTATTAATTGGAAACGTTAATACATGTGGGTTTAATAAAAAATACAAAGTTCCTAGTACTGCCTCTCATATAAACTAGCTTGTTGATTAACAAGATGATCAAGGTTTCCTGATCATGGACATTGGATGTTGTTAATAACGAGGTCACAACATTGGTGGAATGATGTGATGAACATTCATCCGAAGTATAGAATTACGATCAAAGTCATTATGTTTATATTGCTATAACATCATATGAAGTAATCTTAGTCCTTAGACCATGAGATCATGTTAATTTCTAACACCGGAAGAGTATCTTGATAACATCAAACGTCACGCCATAACAGGGTGACTATAAAGGTGGGTTCAGTGATACGAAGGTGTTATGTTGAGGCTCATGGATCAAGAGTGGGATTTGTCCATCCCGATGACGGATAGATATACTCTGGGACCTCTCGGTGATATCACATTTAAATAACTTCCAAGCAAGTAATGTGATCACTAGAATGTTATATCACAGGAACAAGAAAAGAGTGCATGTCAGTAACGAGATCAAACTAGGTATTTGGATGCCGATGATCGAATCTCGGACATGTAATATATCGTGAGACAAACGTATTTAGTTACGACGTTAAATGTTCACACGATCACAAGAGTCATCATTGAATATGTGGGAGTCAGTACGGATCTCCAGGTCCCGTTGTTGATTATTGATTGAAGAGGGGTCTCGATCATGTCTGCATTATTCGTGAACCGTAGGGTGACACACTTAAGGGATACCGACACCATTTGGAGCAAATATGTTTCAGGTAAAGATTAAGAAAGCGCTAGAATTATTTCAATAGACACCGAAACTGTTTCGGGTGAAATTGCTGAAATTGGTTATGCATGTAATATTTAAATGTTGTAGGGGGTTTTATGTGAATGTTTGTTAATTAAAGTAATTAACAAAATTCTGAATAAAAATAATAAAAGAGTTTTATTAAATGAGAGAGCATTAAATTTGGAGAAATTTAATGCATTTAAAGTGGAGACTTTAAAAGAGAATGTGAAGGGGCATTTTAATGTGGAGGGGTTACCACCACATGAATGGGGGAGGTGAGGAGTCACCCTCCCATGGGGCGCCGGCCATGGGGGAGGGGTACCCCCCCTCCTCCTATAAAAGGCCCCCCTCACACCCCTTCTTCCTCACACCTCCTCGTGAAGGATCTCTCTCCCCCTCTAGTATTATTTCCCCATGGTCTCGGGTTAGCGAGCTACATGTTCCCGGTGGATTTATCTGGAAAGGAGTTCCTGCTTCCGCTGCTTTGCTGGAGCAAGGAACAGAGGCTGTCGGGGTAACGGACATGTGTGCAATCACGGATGCACCACTGCTTTGCGGTGCTGGACTTGGTGGTGCTTGACTTGCTGGAGCTGGATCGGATGGATGTGCTAGAGCCGGACCTACTGGACTTCATCACGATCTTGAGATCGGCAAGTGTACGACTACATCATCCACGATTTCCAACTCGTTAACAAAGCTTTGTTGTCTTCAAGGGTAAGTTCTCTATGGATGTATATCCACCCGTTTCTTCTTTCTAGTTGATAGATCTTAGAGTATAGTTCCCATCGTAGGAAAATTATTGTTTCTATGATGCGAACCCCAACAAATAGGAGTTTTCCACACCATTGGTATTAATATAACACATAAAGATAATTTGGTCAATATGTTGTAATTCTACGGTTTGATTTACAAAGAGAAATTATCTATACAATTAAGTTGAAAAAGAAACCTTGAACAAGGGAAAATGAAAGTGCTGTCGAAATAGAGTGAGAATAAGTCGTGGTAGAATCTCAAGTCATAAGAATGCTTCATATACAGTTGGAATTTGATAATTCAGATTGTTGAACTTGGAATTCCGGATACTTTTACATTATGGTGAGATTCATCTTTTATGAACTTTTGATAACTAAGGTGTGGAAGCCTGCTAATACTATTCAGATGGTTCAAGTAAGGTAATATTCACGAACTTATTCCTATGTATCATATATGATAAACACATGCTGCAACTGCCTTATTTATTTTAATCGACTCAGCTTCATGAATATGAGGATCACATCCATTAAGATAAAACTTGCTCGGGACGAGCAAGAGTCTAATCTTGGGGAAGTTGATGAGTGCATATTTTCATCATGTTTTACATTATTATTTTGCATTGTAGATGTAGGATTTTGGTATTTTACAGCGCTCGCGCGCACATTTTATGTCTGTTTTCACCAGGATCAGGACAAATGATGAATCCAATGGATACAATTCTTGGAGTAGTTGTACTATGGATAAAAGGAGTCAAAAACAACATAAATCGCTTATTTGGGAAATATTAATAATACCAGAAGAAAATCAGAAGCGAACAAGGGAGGCAGAAGGTTCAACGAGCAACTATACGGCGGGAGCAACTTTTTCGGCCGTATAGCTCCGGCCGTATAGTTGGCGTCGCCTCCGCCTTGTCAAATAGTTTCACCCCGTGCAATTGGTTCAGAGAGACGACATACAGAACACCCAGAAATCGCGAAAACCTCACCTCCGGAAGGCATCTGGAGGGGGAACTCATCCGCCAGGGATCAATCTTCACCCTGCGTAGATCCGGGGGGTGAAGGCATCGATCTTCATCAACCACCACTGCATCACCACCATCTCCATCCATCCCATCCACATCTTGTCTAGATCTTGTTTCAATTCCCATACTCATTGTGGATTTATACAAGTACTATTCATCTATGATTGTTTCCATTACCATTGCTATGATGTTGATTGCCTCCATGTTTGAGTAGATCTCTAGTTCTTGGGGAGATGGAGAAACCCTAGCATATGATTAAGATGAGATAGAGATTATTATGTTACACATCATTATGTGTATATGTTAATTGTCTTCATCTTGATATTGGGAGTTGTGCACCTCCTTAATATTTGCCTCTTATGGGGACTCGATGAAGGGGATTACTTGTTGGTAGACGGAGGGATGATAGCACTTACTGTGACTATAAAGCTGTTATCAATCCTTATGTACTAACTTGGAGGTATCAAGGAGAACTCATAAAGCCATGTCCATGCCACGGGAGAGATCCCTTAATAGCGCAGTAACTCGATTGATGTCGACTGCTGTCTGTTGTGGTTATGAGGATGATGTGTGAAGCGGTTGCTAGCAAATCGTCCATATATGGAGCTCCTCCCACGTACATACACATTATGGGAATATTCGTTATAATAATCTTGATTGCCTAGTCTAAATTGCTAGTGGTGTACCCATTATTCCCCGAGAACGCCTTTTTCCATATTGTAGTTCCAAAGTTCTATTACACAGGCGATTCTTATTTTCTGCATTAAGTTTTGCTTTACTTTAAATTACCTTGTTCAACCAAAAACCCAAAAACAACTCTATTCTTGCATCTTAAAGTTATTTCTTAAGTACTTCGTTTAGTTATAATTAAAAGCATTTTAGTCTTTTGCCTACTGCTCTCTGTGGGATCGATATCTTTATTTCGAAACTAGCTACAAACGATCTGTGCACTTGCAGTCATCAATAAGTTTTGGTCAAAACAGACCAGAATATCTGGCCAACATATCCCGGACTATCCAGCTCATGTATACCGAGTATCTGACCCTTTGTGCTACGATTTGTTTTGTTCAATACTGCATTGTGTCAAATAGTTGAAAAAATCAAGAAAAAAAGAGAAAAGAGAAAAAGTATTCAAAAAAAGATAATAGAGAAAAGAGATACAAAACTGACAAAAGAGATATATCAAAGCTTGATTGGAGGCCTAGTTTCTAATAGCACTTCTAGATTGAGCAATCTTGTGCCTATTTATTTTGAGATATTACTAGCGTTTCTCTTGTTCATTGCAATATTCTTATTCATAAGTTGCTTTGCCACGTTTATCTCCACTGTGTGTGTTTCCTTAGGTGTTTGTCACATGATCAACACTAGGACTTGCTTTGGTGTAGTTAGGTAACCATACCTAGAACTCCACTTCATACGCATGCTTTGTCGTGTGATCGTTCTTGTACCCTCGGTATTTGCTTCATCACATCCATGCATGTGTCGTTTATCCAAGTTGGTAAGCTTTACTAATTCACTTTGGAATGGTAAGATTTCCTTTTCTTGTAGTTGTGAGTGAGTTGTGAGGGAGCCATGATACGTCCATTTTGCATCACTATTCTATATCATAATTTACTGTTATTCATTGATATATTTCATATTAAGAGATGATACTTATGTTATTTCATCTATTTTTGCATGGTTGATGACTTTTGGAGGATGGACTGCTGAAGTCAGGATTCTGATGGAAAAGGCACTATTTGGAGGCGAAATTCTCGAAGATCAAAAAATCCCAGAAAATACATGGAAATTCCTATTTCTCCAGAAGACGAAGGAAGCCAGAAGGGGAGCGTAGATGGGCCACAGGGGGCCCACACCACCCCCTGGCGCGGGCCACCCTAGGCCGCGCCACTAGGTGGTGTGGCCACCCTGGCCCACCTCTGGCTCTGCTCTTTAGCGTATATAATCCTCCCGAAACCCTAAGACTCGGGGAGCGACTATAAAAAGATTCCGCCGCCTCTGCGGGGCGGAAACTACAGAGAGAGAAAGTGCTCTCCGGTAGGCAGAAATCTGCCGGGGAAATTCCTTCCCGGAGAGGGGAGATCATCGCCATCAACACCATCATCACGCTGGACTTCATTGGGATCATCATCATCATCTCCACCAGCACCATCATCACCACTCCATACTGCTGTAACAATTGGGTTGAATCTTGCATAGTTCTTAGGGGAAACTTTCTCGGTGTTGATTACTTGTTGTAGTTGATGCTATTGAGTGAAACCATTAAATTATCGTTTATGTTCAGATTGTTACTTATCATTATTTCATATCTGATCTTGATCCATATGATGTCTTGTGAGTAGTTCGGTTAGTTCTTCAGGACATGGGAGAAATCATGTTGTCAATAGTGGAATTGTGTTGAGAAAGATTCAGTGGTTTGATATTTAAGTTGTGGTGTTATTCTTCTAGTGGTGTCATGTGAACATCGACTACATGATACTTCACCTTTATGGGCCTAGGGGAATGCATTGCGTATTTGGCTACTAATCGTGGGGTTTCCGAAGTGACAGAAACCTGAACCCCCATTAGGAAACCTTTGCGCAAGGGAGTGTAGGATCTCAAAGTTTAAGGCTGTGGTTAGGTTTTTATCTTAATTACTTTCTTGTAGTTGTGAATGCTTGCAAGGGGTATAATCACAAGTATGTATTAGTCCTAGGAAGGTCAGTACATTAGCATAGGTTCACCCACACAACACGTATCTAACTAAATAAGATTAATCAACTATATGAAGCGAAAGCACTTGACGATATTCCCATGTGTCCTCGAGAACATTTGGTCATCTTAAGTAATACAACCAGCTTGTCCTTTCCTAGAGAAAGGATAGGGCCACTTGCTGCAATTATTATTATTGTCTTTTATTTACTCGCACTTTATTTATCTACATTATCAAAAAACCCTAAAAATCTGTTTGCTAAGTATTTACAGAGAATTCCTGATCCAAGACACTCGTCAACACTTTATGCTCCTCGTTCAGTTCGACGCTCTTACTTATCAAAAATACTGCGATACACCCCCTATACTTGTGGGTCATCAAGCCACCAAAAGATTTTTGATTTAGTGAACTAATATATTATCATTCTTCTAGTGAAGTTCATGTGATGCAAAAAAAAGGATGATGATACTACCATTACTTGGCAAGATTATGAAGAATTGCGGAGATCATTTACAAGGGCTCATTACTCACACAACAGACAAAATTGCGAAAGATGTTTAGTCAACACAACTGCAGGTGGAAGATACTGCCACAACAGTCACGTGAATCCAAACATAATGTACTATAATTCAAACAAGTATACAAGGTTTGACAGAGTCTGTGAATGGTTTGAGGCTATTAGTGGAACAACAACAACACCCACATGTTGAGGATGAGGATGCCGGCATCAATGATGGTAATTTTTCCACTGCCCCTGTGGTTGGCAGCGATCATGGTGATGGCCCTACAGGCTGTGGTGGTGCTCATGGAGGTCGTGTGCTTGGCTTTGCACCCATTGGTGCTCAATGTTATCCACTACATGCACCTGCACAGCCCGATGATAGATTGGGTAAGCCCAAATTCTCCATACCTAGATTTGAGGGAGGACCTGATGTTGAAGAATACCTCACCTGGGAGCTGAAGATAGAGAAATTATGGCGCTTACATAACTATATAGAAGATATAAAGATCAAGCTTGCTAGTTCAAAGTTTGATGGTTATGCATTGCAATGGTGGGATGGCATTATACGAGCAAGGCACGAAGATGGTGATCCACCTATCATTACTTGGCGCACCATGAGGGAGGTTATGTGAGCTTGTTTTTTTCCTCCCAATCATTTGCGTTCTATCTTCGACAAGTTACAACAAGTGAAGCGAGGTTCTATGACCGTTGATGCATATTATATGGAGATGAATATGCTTCTACAACAACCAAGAGTATGTGAGTCTATTGAGATGACCATGCAACATTTTCTCCATGGCCTAAAGTTTAGCATCAAGAGTAGTGTTCAACACCATCAGTATCATGATATGAATGAGTTGTTACATCATGCACGTGAGGCTGAAGCCTAGTCTGCCGAAGAAGCTCTAATCAAATCTCGTTCCACAGGAGGTGGGCGTTTCTCTTCACGGACTAGTTCGTATGCGCCCACATCTAGTGCAAGTCATGTTGATCGCCCGTCTACATCAACACGACCTACTTACAGTGTTTCCAATATAAAGAAAACAGCCCTACAGCGAGTGGTACCAGTTCGAACATGCCTACGACACATAATCGTGATATGGAGTGCCATACATGTGGTGGCAAGGGTCAGTTCAAGCGGGATTGTCCTAACCAGAAGGTCATGTATCTTAATGAGGCTAATGAGTATGAGATAGGAGATGATGCTGATCCGGATGCTTCGGATGATGATGGTTACCCTAGTGATGATGGTGTGGATGTGTTTTCTTTGCCGGCACCAACCATTATTGTTTCTTAGCGGCATCTCATTGTGACGCCTCAGTCTAGTGCTACAAGTCAGCGTTGTAATTTGTTCCAAACAAAGGCACTGGTTGCTCCATATAAAGCTTGCAAGATAATCATTGATGGTGGAAGTTGCCGCAATTTAGCAAGCAATGAGTTATGTGCCAAGCTGAAACTAAAGTATCTACCACACCCTCATCCATATTATATTCAATGGTTAAGTGACAATGGTGAGATGAAGGTTAGACACATGGTGCTTGTTGATTTTGAGATAGGACCATACAAGGATTCCATTGATTTTGATGTGGTTCCTATGATGGTTTGTCATTTGTTATTGGGTAGACCGTAGCTATTTTATCATTCCATGCAACATAATGGCTGGGCCAATACATATCATTTGGATTTCAAGGGAAGAAAAATCAATTTGTAACCTATGTCACCATAAGACATTGTCAATGAATCTCGTCAGAAAACTAAAGTCAATTTCGAGGATGCACCTTCATTAGTTGATAGGCGAGATAATGTAACAACTATGAGTGATATAACGAAAAGTGAGAGAGTGCCCAATTTTCTTATATTAGACACCAAGGAAGACATGAGATGATTTAGTGCCTCTTGTGCCCATGTATAGGGGTGATGTTTTAGTTTCTAATGATATGACCCCTCTTTCTCTTGGTGTTTCTAATCTGTTACAGGAATTTAGCGACGTGTTTCCATAAGAAGTACCTATAGGTTTGCCACCTTTGCGAGGTATTGAGCATCAAATTGACTTTATTCTAGGAGCATCGATGTCCAACCATGCACCATATCTCACCAACCCTGAAGAAACAAAGGAAATTCAGAAACAAGTGCAAGCGCTTCTTGACAAAGGTTATATTTGTGTGAGCTTAAGCCCTTGTGTTGTTCCTGTTATCTTAGTTCCTAAGAAGGATAGTACATGGTGCATGTGTATAGATTGTAGAGCTATAAATAACATCACTATTCAATATCATCATCCTATTCCACTCTTGGAAGATATGTTAGATGAATTGAGTGGTGTTGCAGTTTTCTCTAAAATTGATTTGTGTAGTGGTTATCATCAAAATAGGATGAACTAAGGGGATGAATGGAAAACTTCCTTTAAGACTAAGTTTTGTGTATGTGAGTGGTCAGTAATGCCTTTTGGTTTAACTAATGCACCTAGTACTTTCATGAGATTAATGAACCATGTCTTAAGGAATTTTATTGGAAAGTTTGTGGTTGTATATTTTGATGATATATTAATCTACAGCCGCAATGAACATGAACATAGTAATCATATTAGATAAGTCTTGCAAGTATTACAAGATGCTAAGTTATATGCTAATCTTGAAAAGTGTACATTTTGCAAAGATAAGGTTATATTTATGGGATATGTTGCCTCTAAACATGGAGTAGAGGTAGATTCATCCAAAATTCAAGCAATTCAAAATTGGCCTACTCCCATGAACATGAGTCAAGTATGAAGTTTTCACGGTCTAGTTGGTTTCTATAGACGTTTTGTGAAAGACTTTAGTACTATTGTTGCACCTTTAATTGAATTAACTAAGAAAGGTGTACCTTTTGAGTGGGGCATAACCCAAGATCATGTTTTTTATGAGCTAAAACGATTATTGACTTCCACACCTTTGCTTGCACTACCAGATTTTTCTAAGCAATTTGAAATTGAATGTGATGCTAGTGGCATAGGATTGGTGGTGTTTTGATGCAAGGGGGACGTCCCATTGCATATTTTTCTGAGAAACTTTCTGGTGCAAAGTTAAATTATCCTATCTATGATAAAGAATTGTAAGCACTTGTTAGAGTTCTTGAGGTTTGGCAACATTATTTGTGGCCAAAAGAATTTATCATACATTCTGATCATGAAGCTTTAAAATATCTCAAAGCTCAATCTAACTTGCATAGGAGTCTTGCTAAGTGGGTTGAGTTCATTGATTTCCATACAATATTAAACATAAAAAGGGAAAAGATAATATTGTTGCCGATGCTCTATCTAGGAAGTACATGTTATTAACACAATTGGATATCAAAGTTCCTAGTTTAGAGATTTTATGTGATTTGTATGCAAGTCATCATGATTTTGCTAAACCATATCGTTTGTGTTCTATTGGGAGGGCATGGGATAAATTTCACATCCATGATGGGTATTTGTTTCGTGCTAACAAACTATGTGTTCCAGAGTCATCTGTGTGTTTGTTGTTGCTATAGGAATCACATGCTAGAGGCTTGATGGGTCACTTTGGGCGTGAGAAGACACTACTCATGCTTACTGATCATTTTTATTGGCCTAAGATGAGGTGTGATGTGGATAGGTTTGTCAAGACATGCATTACTTGCAACAAGTCAAAGCCTAAGTTGAGGCCTCACGGTTTGTATACGCCATTACCTACACCTACTACAACATGGGAAGATATTAGCATGGATTTTCTATTAGGTTTGCCTAGAACTAAAAGAGTCCATGTGTGGTAGTGGATAGATTCTCTATAATGTCACATTTTATTGCCTGCCACAAAAGCGACTATGTGTCGCATATTGCTAACCTATTTTTCAGGGACATTGTGCGTTTAACTAGAGTACCAAATACGATTGTTTCTAACCATGATGTGAAGTTCAAGAGCTACTTCTGGAATACACTTTGGGGAAAGCTAGGGACGAATTTACTATTCAGCACTACTTGTCATCCCCAAACTGATGGTAAAACAGAGGTGGTGAAAGGAACACTTTCGACATTGCTACAAGCTATGATCAAGAAGAATCTTACTAAATGGGAGGAGTGTTTGACACATGTGGAGTTTTCATACAACCGGGCGGTTCACTCTACCACACAGCTTTGTCCTTTTGAGGTGGTCTATGGTTTCAAACCCATTACACCACTGGATTTGCTGCCTCTTCCTATCTAAGAGAGAGTCAATATGGAAGCATCGAAGAGAGCATATTTTGTGAGGAAGATACATGTGAATACGAAAGAGGCTATTGAAAATAAGGGCAAGAACAATGTTGAAAGAGCTAACAAGAAGCACAAGGAGGTGTTGTTTCAGCTTGGAGATATGGTTTGGGTACACTTTCACAAGGACATATTTCCGGAGTTGCGTAAGTCCAAGTTACTTCCGCGTGGTGCTGGCCCTTACAAAGTGATTGCTAAGATCAATGATAATGCCTACAAGATAGATATTCCTCAAGATGTATTTGGAGGTGTCAGTGATAGTTTCAATGTTGTTGATTTGACACCATATGATGGATAAAACCTTGGAGCATCGAGGTCGACACCTTTTGAAGGGGATATGATGAGGACATCCCTACTGACTTGCTATCTCCAAATCCTAATGAAGTTGTCGATGTTGTTGCCAAGAGCAAGTCCAATGAGATCAGGATTGGACCTATTACTAGAGCTCGTTCCAAGCTACTTGAACAACAAGTGAATTCACACCTAAATGTGATGAGAATTTTATACTGCCTAACTCTTTGCACTTATGTATGATCAAGTTCATTGAAGAAACAAGTATTGTGCAAGAAGTAGAAGGGATACTGCAAGAGGAGCCATGCATGATGATCATCAATGGATGCGCGGGGGAGGTGCGGGAGGCAGGTGCATGAAGCAAAGAGAAGATCATCGAGAAAGACGCGAAGAAAACCAAGAAGACCGGAGTGTCCGGCCGACAACACCCGGACAGTCTGGCCTACCCAGAGACACGACGAGGTGGCAACCAGCCAGAGACCCAAATCAGAAGCCACCCGGATTACTGCCGGAAACTTTGAAGTTTCTGCCTGAACTAGACTGTCCGGTGTGTATCACCCAGAGTGTCCAGCCCATACGGACCGGGGTGTCGGGCCGCTGATGGACCTGGTCTGAATCGATTGTATCAGTTTGAGTCCTTTATGACTTGTTTTCATTTTTGGCCACCACAGTCGCCCATATAAGCCCTGGGATGCCCCCTTAGCTCAGTTTAGACCATGTTTAAAGTAAATCCTAGATCCATTGAGTTGCTACTTGCAATTAATTGACTCCCTACACCAAATCGATGTATTTGCTACTATCAATCAAGTGTGATTAGTTGATCCATTGGGATTTAGCCAATTGCAAGTTTTGTGTGATCTGTTGTTCCATTGTGAATTAGAAGATTGCAATACCGCTTCGTGGTCAGCGGCTACGTCTGCAAGTGTGTGAAGTTGTGAATATCTACAAGGGTTGAGAGCTATTATATTGGCATCAGGGATCGATCGAGAGGTTCATGAGGCATACAAGTTATCTCCACCCACTATCATCATATATCCACCTCGCTTACTAAGAAGATCGGGCCACCCCATATCATGTTGGTATCAGAGCTCTAGGTTGATCATGATGCGGATTGGTTCATTCAGCTGTCTTTGCATGATTTGCAGTGGGTACCATTGGGTAATCCGTCACCATACTGTTGGTGAAGATCGAGGTGGACTTCGTTCGTGCGAAGGTGGCTAGCAGCATCAAGGGAGAAGAAGGCGATCGTCCCAGATCTATTTATGTGGCGGCATGTGTGGAGGCCAGAAACACAACAAAATCAGCGATCGTTCTGATCCGACCAACCTAGGCCAGAAAGACAACGCATGTGTGGTGGGCCTGAGTTTGGCCAACACCGGTCAGTTCCAGCAGACTAAGCTGCAGGAGAGGGAGTACGTGGATGAGGGAGTCGCACCATATTTTTTTCTACTAGTTCATGAAACAGTCTACGGATATCATCAAATAGTCTACGGACACTTGTTTAAGTTGAGTCCATACTCAGGTGTATTTAGCTTATTTAGATCCATGGCGTACAGAAATTTGTTATGTCCGTTGTGGGTAATATGCATGGTATACCGTCCGTTGCAGTTGGAGGATGCTTGTGTCTCGGTCAGGTTGATGGTGTCGAAGACCAAAGAGTGACAAGGGCAGTATCAAGTCAAGAAATCCAAGAGAGAGGATGAGGCATGGAAGGTGAGCAAGACTTGAAGACAACTAGTCGGGTGGGAGGATGAGGTGTGGAAGACTGGCGAGGTTTTGAATACGGAGAGTGGCGATGTTGCTGATTTGATGCCACATGCTGGATACGACCCTCTGGCATTGAGGAAAATGCCTTTTGAATAAGGGTTTTCTATTTCCGTGCCCTCGGGTCCTTAGTTGTACTAAGTTTTCCCCAGCTCCTTAGTTTTTCCAAAGTTTTCCCCAAGTCCTTGTTTGAAACCTGCAGAAGGAGCTCAGACGGCAGGATTCCTGTTTAGTTGACCGTTCCGTGCTGACGTGTGGGGCCGCGTCGTGTGGGGCCGCGTCGCGTGGGGCTGGTAGAAAGGGACCACGTGGGACACGACGAGACCGTGTTTGGTTGCACGTGAGCAGGAGCTGGGTTTTGTCTCTCTCGGCCCAAATTGGCATTTTCCGTTTTAAGAGTACCTTTTCCCCCTCCTTCTCTCTGTCTTTTTTCACCTAATTAGTATCAAATCTAGAGAAACTTGCATTTCTGTCTTTCTTCAATTATTTCTGCCTTTTGGCCCTCGTTGTTTCTCCAATATGGCAGCAAATCTAGTACTCCATCTGGTCCATATGTATGTAGTTAAATCTAGAAGCAAATCTACAGGGTAATGTACGATAAATTCACACAGTCATATAGTAGAATAGGGATAGATAATAGGGATCCCTCCCTAGATAATAAGCTGCATACAGCAGCCAAACATAGTAACAGGTTCGAGGTTCTTCACAGCACCATCATACTAACAACATAACAACAAGGGATCCCTAGCTAACAACAAAATAGGAGGCAGCAGCAGCACATGTCCAGGACTCCGCCTACCCCATCTGCCTCTGCCTCCACTTGTTGCTCCCCTTGGGAGCCTTGGGCTTGAGCGGAGGCATGCGCCCATAGTTGTCAGAATCGTGATTCTACCATGCGATTTTACGACTTTACGACCCAAATTGAGTGGATCGATTCTACGATTCTACTATGTAGAATCTACGATTTCACGATTTTAAAACTTATGATCCTACGGACTACGATCCTACCATAGAGATTCCGATCCGATTCAGAATTACAATTCTGACAACTTTGCATGCGCCCGGCGGAGATCTCCACCCGCTAGAAGCTGCGGAGGTGCATGTCGAGCGCCTTGTGCTTGGCGCAGAAGGATTAGGCGTTCACCATCGTGCCGACCTTGGGAAAGGTGTTGCCGATGTTCTCGGCATGCGTGAGGAGGTAGTTGAAGTCAGTGCCGCCGAGTCTCCTGGTGCAGAAGGGCACCTGTAGACACCCTTGGCAAAGTAGGAGATGTACTGGCCGACCTGCAGCCTCCGCAGCACCTGGCGGGTCTTGGTGTCATGGTGCTCGTCGTCGCTGCCGACGTCGCTGCCAGACACCTGATCCATATCAAACGGAAACTATGAATGAATGAGTTGCAACGATGACTAACCTGCATGATAACAAAGTTAGGAAAAACAGAGGCAGCCTCAGTTAGAGTGGACACGATTATATATCTACAGGGATGGTGTTAGCGAACCAAAGCTCATGCACAACATATTTGTACACAGCAATGGTTCGATGAACCCTCCCTGTAAAAATTTGTGCCCAACGATTCATCATAGGCAAAGAAACAGATTCCAGATCTGAACTTGAACACATTCCAGATTATTTGCAAAATTAAACGGTTGATATCTTTTGATTCGTGCATAAAATAACTGATTGAGATCCCATGATTACTTGCATAAATTAACTGATTGAGATCCCATTATTACTTGCATAAATTAACCGAACGGCCGAACCCCAAATCTTAAGCGAAATCAAGAAGGGATCAAAACAAAATGGAATAAAATCGGCGCAAATATTAACCCAATACTCATCCATCTACAGATCCATCTATACCAGCAAAAATAGGGTTCAAAAAGGAATGGGGAACAATAAAGGAAGAAAACGGTAGTTACCTCGTTCCATGGGTCCTCCATGGAGGTGTCGTAGGGGTTCAGGGGCGGGACGTACGGCACATCCTCGTAGGGGTCCCATACCGGCGGATCTGACCGCCACCGGCGGCAGCAGCCTCCGATGCACCGGCGGCGGCGGCGGCGACGACGACGACCGTTGAGGGGACGGCGTCGAAGAGGGCGGCGTCGCGCTTGGAGCCGACGGTGTCATGGACGATCGGATTGGCATTCTCCTTGTCCATCTCGCCGGCAGAGGAGAGGGAGAGGGAGAGGGTTTTTTGCTTTGGAGAAGATGATGGGACGTGAGAGAGGCGGCGTTGCGTGAGCGAGTGAGAGTGACAGAGATAGTGGGAGGAGGCGTCTATAAAGGCGAGGGGTGGTTAATGCGACCCGCGTCCTACGCGTCCACCGTTGCACGTCTGCACGTCTTGGACTTCTGCAACGCGACACGCGTCCACGATTGCACGTCTTCGACTTCTGCACCTCGACCCGCGTCTACGCGTCAACAAATTGCACGTCTTCCATTTCTGCACCGCAACACGCGTCCTCGAGTCTAACCCTGGAAATTTAGATATACTCAGGTATATCCTCGAGTCTTATACTAGCATTTTTTGTGTGCTCAGTTTTCCCCTTGAGTGCTAATACTGGCTAGTGCAATATGCTCAGTTTTACCCTCAAGTGGCTGGTCAACAGAGAGTCAACAAATGGGATTAACTAGTTAAATGAGTCATTTAATGTGCAAAAAATTCCGAAAAAGAGTGGCACTTACTCATGAAGTCTTTACCACAAATTGCCACTTCTCAAATCATAGATAAGTCATAGATAAATCAAGTTTTACCACAAATTGCTACGTCTCAAATCACCTAGTAGCTATGAAGGTGCATGGTTTTCCACAATAAGCCCTTCCCAAAACAGCTTTCCCCAAAACATACTTTGTCTAAATGAGGCCACAATTCTCACACTCATGTATATTTGTATTGCAAATAGTTTGAGGTAGGCCAAGATGGGTTTCATTGTACAAAACACGCATTTTCCATTTTTGAAATCTCATATTTGAATCCCTTAGTCTGTTTACTACTCAGGTGCCCTTGGTTTCTTGATACTACTCAGTTTTGCCCTCTCCCTTCACAAATTCTCGCAGACGTGCAACATTGCCCTGATTGGTCTAGCCCATGTCACGCGGATCGTGCCCGCCGACCGTTGATCGTATGATCTAATGGGTAGGATAACCCCTCTCTCTGTCGGCGGTTAGCTTCCACCCTCTAAGTATGCTAAAGGGCGGTTTTCTGTATTATTTTTCACGCGCTAAAAATTATAAACTCTTTTAGGCATTACTTTTCATGCAAAAAATGATAAACCATCACCGATTTGTTGTAGCCATTACTTTTCACGCAAAAAATGATAAACCATCACCGATTTCTTGTAGCCATTAATTTTCACGCAAAAAATGATAAACCATCACCGATTTCTTGTAGCCATTACTTTTCACACAAAAAATGATAAACCATCACCAATTTCTTGTAGCCATTAATTTTCACGCAAAAAATGATAAACCGTGACCGATTTGTTGTAGCCATTACTTTTCACGCAAAAAATGATAAACCATCACCGATTTCTTATAGCCATTACTATTCACGGTAAAAAATGATAAATGAAACAATCTATATGTCTCTGTATTTGAAGTTTGGGAGGGTTCACCATCTACTTATGTTAACTTTCGAGGTTTTGACCTGAAAATCGAATGGGTATTATAAAGGGAAATAAAAGTTCAAAAAAATATAAAAGCGAAACAATCTACCTATCTTTGTATAGAAGATCGTATGTATGATTTTTGAGGTCATTTAGAGAAGGTAGAAAAAAATCCCTTTTGAGAAGGTCGAAGAAACCTAACTTGTTACAAAAGCTGGTTTTAGTGAGACCTAACCAAGTTTGGCATACATGATGCCATACCTATAACAACAAGGAATATCTAAAAGGGAAAGTTTCACAAAATTTGAAATTTAGGGTGAAAATGATGCCATACATGATGCTGTTTTTCGAGGTTTTGACCTGAAAATCAATTAGGTATTATAAAGGGAAATAAAAAGTTCAAAAAATGTAAAAACAAAACAATCTATCTATCTATGTATAGAAGATCAGCTGTATAAAATTTGAGGTCATTTAGAGAAGGTAGAAAAAATCACCTTGTTAGAAAAGCTGGTTTCAGTGAGACGAAACGGCAAGCGCTTAAGCAAGTGATTTTTTCGAACATCTCCAAATGACCCCAAATTTGCCATACAGATGCCATATGTGTAACAACAAGGAACCCTATCTAAAAAGTGTCAAAAAAGTTTGTCCAACCGTATAGCTCTATCAAAAAGAACCTCACCATGGCGCTAGTATAATTTTTAGTTACAAACTTTCGTTACCTAACCTTCAACATGAAACTTGTTTCAAATTCATTTTGGCGTACAAGAAACAAATCCCACCTTGATTCGAGCACCACAGCCTCCAAACGATGCCGATGCCGATATCGGCATGGTCAGAACGGCTATGCTCGCCGCCACTGCTAGGTCACCGTTGGGATGCACCCTCAATCCCGTCCCCTCATTCGATCACTGACACACCAGAGATACCGCCGAGGCCAATGCCGAACGTACATGCTGATGCCAATGCCGAACATGCATGCACGCCGCTATGGGCATGGCCACGCTGCCGCGCTATGCTGGACGCCACAGACCACCGCGAGGTCTTTCCCTTCGCCACCGCACTCTTCTAGCACCCATCTATACACGCCAGAAAGGAGAGACACTAGTTTTCTCTACATTGCTCGCGTTCGTGTCCGACACGGCCAGTCAAAGTTTTGAGGTAGTCGTCGATGTCGTCGACCATTTCTTCTCTTCTTTGCATGGTTAAACGTGTCTAGTTCATATCTATCTAATGCGACTGGTCTCGCCTCATGTAGTTCTTTGTGGACATCGATCTCATCTCGGCACCCCACAGGCCACCTCCTCCGTGCCATCGCTGTAGAGATCCATTTAAAAATCTAATCATACACGTGTATTGCCCCTTGTATCAGCGTCATGGCCCCACTTGTCATTCGATATACCGAAGCCCCACTCGTTCACGTTTTGGTCAGGGATACAGCGATGCTTATGGTCAAACAAAGATGGATGGTCTGACGTGTCTTTGCGGGCTCTACGTGGCCCCACTAGTCAGAAGATAACGGTCAACCGTCGGGCAACCGGCCGTTACAGCACCTGTGATGGTTTCAGACAAGGTCTTGGGGAAAACTGAGGAAAAACTAAGGAGCTGGGGAAAACTGAGCACAACAAAGGACCCGAGGGCACGAAAATAGAAAGCCCTTTGAATAATGGGAGGATGATGAGGGACCAAGATCGGAGTATCCAGCCTAATCACTCTGGAATATCTAGCCACACCGGACCAGCCTGTGCCGACCTGAGTGCCCGGCCTGTTCGGATCATTCCGAACCGGATGTATCATGTTTAGAGTCTAATTAGTATAGATGTCATTTTGGGCATGTCCAACCGACTAGGTTCAGTTTTCTTATATATAGGAGTAAGTCGGCTAGGGTTTAGGGTAGCTTTGAGTTTATTCAGAATAATGTAGAACTTAAAGTTCATATTATCACCATCCCTCTAGGATCGGCATGTGTGATGGCATGTCGGACATTCGTCTATATATCCATGAATAAATACAGTTCTTGAATTGTCAAGAGTAATCGTGCGTGCATGAAGGTCCTCGAATTGTTGAGGGTTGTCGATCTTTTGGCGTGTCTATCCTGATATGAGGTTCGTCATCCGTCGTCGAGTTGCTCGCAGGATTGGCATTCCCCAATCTCCAGGTTACATGTTCCGCTCACGTGATTGAGAGATCTATTAGATCCCTTGGATCAGGAGGTGCATCGTGAAAGATCGGGCAAACAATATGTATTATCTAGAGTCTTGCGACTTAAACATCACCCAAGCGATTATTTAGATGCTTCATCAATATACTTTTGATTATATCAAGTTTAGAAATCATGGCAATGTATTCTAGAGGATCATAATATTTTTCTCAAGCTATATAAAAGTTTGAAGAAAGTGCATCAAAACTCTAACTCAACTCTTATGGGGCCTAACAAAACCAAGTGTATCCCATATATAAATTTGAACCATTACTTACCTAAGCAAGCATTTAAAAGCAGTGAGATACATGATTACACAAAAACTTATTGAATAATATCATTGCACAAGACTCTACACATGCAAACATAACTTCCCCAAGATTTGAACTTTGCAAAACCAAACTTGAATAGATCACTAAAAGAAAAGAGAAGAATACAGTTATCAAAAGAGAGTGTGAGAAGTATTTACCTCCACAAGCTTAGATGAAAGAAAGGGTGACGCACTTTGCCGATGATGTAGGAATAACCTCTCTTTCAATGGACGTGGACCTTTGGTTCAACGAATACTCTTTGATGTGGTCCGTTGGTTGTCTTCCTAAATAACTTGGCTTTTATTGATGGAGGTTCAAGTTGTAAGGTTTTACTTGGCACTTGTTGTTGAAGCGTTGAATTGAAACAAGTAGATGGATTGTGCAAATATTTACATGGTTGGCACAAACTGTGCACGTCATCACACAAGGTTTAAGTCCCTGCAAAGATAACAAATGAAATATAAGCGAATGATTTGGTGAACGACTGAAGTTACTTCACCCAATTGAGAAAAAAGGCATGAAGTACTACAAAGAATTATAGACTAGGAAGTTTTGGAGATAGATGAAAGAAAAATAAAGTATAATACTCACAGTTTCTCGGATTGTCTTCATTTTCATTTTTCTTTTCTCTTTTTTTACTCACAAAGTTGGTACGGACGGGCGGTACAGTCAGAAGCTTGTGACGGCGCTCGTTAACCTTGTAGTATATTTTTAGTGTTTTGGTGGTATGCTGGATGGAATTGGGACGGGCGGGCAGTACGGGCAGACGCGCCCGTCCTAGCGCTCGTTAAACGCTCTGGTATTTTTCTTATTTTCATCCATCACGAAGCAAGATTAGTACAGGCGGGTGGTACATGCACATCTGCAAGTACTAGAGCTCGTTAAACCCACTGGAACCTCCAAGACAATTTATTTTCTCTGAAAATTCTCCAAAGGACCTGAAACGTTAGTCCAACATCTAAACCACGCATATATATAATTTTATAGAAGCTTAACGAACAAAATAAGTCACGATTAGAGCGACAAATAAATTCTACCTTTTAAAAACTAGCCCAAGTAAACTCTGTTAGAAAAACATGCAAAGGTACAAAGCACCAATACAACATGAATGCAATTAAGCAAAGTCACAAATCTAAGAAAGACACTTACAAACTTCTGGGTTGTCTCCTAATAAGATCTCAACTTAAATCCATAGACCAAGGCTCCAAGCAACATATAGTCGAAGACGAAACCTCTTGCGGTGCATCAACATCATATAAATAAATAGGACTTCGCCTTTAAGCAAGAACTGATGCACCAGGTGTTGTGAGAATCTACTCTCACTGTTCTACCAAGAGAGGGTTAGAGATTTATGATCAGTCTTTGAATCTTTACCTTGGCAACCATTGTAAGAGTACAGTTTATAATATTCTTTGGGAGCCAGTAGTTTGCTTTGTGGCAACGGACTTTCCTGCACCTCATTATAAAACAAAAGGCATAGCAAATAGATATAGAAGGCATACAAGGTTCCTTATTTGTCTCATCATTATCAGTATTCTCAAAAAAAGTATTTAGACAAACACTAGAATCATTAAAGATTTATTTAGGGAAATCATCAAGAATTGTAGAATCATACAAGTCATCATCATCAGTAGAGTCATATGCATCATAAGGCATATAATAAGGAGATGGGATAGCGTCATATTTATACCATTCTCCTTCATCATCTTCTTTCTTAATGGGGTTCTTGATATCTTCCATTCATAAGGGCAACCCACCCTAATACAGCCTCATACTCCTCGCGTGTTACTCCTTATCATATCCAATTAATTAATGATTCGCCTTACCTATTTCTTGGGAGCTTGTCGCGGGTATGAGATGTTCAACATGAGGCTTCTTGGTTTTACCCTTCTTTTCTGCCTCTGGTACAACAAGAGGAAGATATGGGAGTAACAGTAGAGGGTTATTCTCCATTTTTAGTAGCAACAGTTTTGATATGATGAAAATGATTAGCTATGAAAGGCATTGCTTTAGAAAGAATATTTCTAACTATGGTATCACCATAAGGAATTTCTTCACTACTATTTTCATCTTTGAAAAACTCATTCATCAAACTCTTTAGATGAGTAGGGTGAGGTTTTTCACAATATCAACATGCCATTGATGAAAAATATTCTTCATTATGTTCAAAAGGGGTTTTTGTCATTTAAAGAACCATGACACGTCATGTCTAACTTAGATTTGGTAGAAGGATTTAAGCCTCCATAAAATATTCTCAACAATAACCAACTAGGCAAATCATGAGGTGGAAAATCATGCAACAATTTTAAGAACCTATTATAGGTTGCTATTAGTTCTTCATTGTTGCTTTGCTTGAAAATCATGATATCAAACCTACACTCATAAATTTTCTTTTGATGAATAATAATCAAGAAAAGCATTTGAGGTGCCTTCCCATGATGTGAAATCTTCTACAAGTTCTGAGTATAACCATTCTTTAGCTTTCCCTTTCAAGGAGAGTGGGAACAATATTAATTTTAGCTCATCATCTGTCCAAATGGCCAACCTCACCATAGAACACAATGCAGTGAAGTTCTCACTATGCTTGTATGGATTATTCTCTATATCTTCTCCAAAAGCATCTCTCGAGATGATCTTTATTAGTCTAGGATTAATTTCATAAATCTCCTCTATGACAACAGGCTGAGCAATAGGTGAACAGGAATAATCACTATTGAAAGTACCATTCTCCCCAAGATTCTTTTGTGCCATGATTCCAATATTTTTGTAATTCTTTATTACAATAAATAACAAGGCTAGCAATAAAATATTAACTGATTTTTTTGTTCTTTTCGAAAAAATAAAAGCTGTAAGATAACAGCAACAAACAGAAATGAACTATGTGCAAATGGGAAGGTAATAACCAAACGCTTTTCCTTCTCGGCAACAACACCAATTTGATGACTCAGTTCATGTACCAACAATATGGTTATTGCAGTTGTAGTAGCTAATATTTATTAGAAAGTTTGTCCCACGAAAGCTTTGCAAATGGAAATAACACAACACACAGCCACGTTGTCAGTGTGGCCACGTTCGCACCAAAAACAGTGTTTGGAAATAGTCTACTCTATAGGTTGCTAGGATAACGGTAATTTATAGAGATTTAAAGTAACAAAGAACAAAGAACTAAACAAGAAAAGGTAAAACTGAAATTAAACAAGAGAGATTGTAATTATAGGATTGAATGGAATAAGGGCGCTGTCTAGGTTTTCGGTGTCATTAGTACTAGAGGGGCAACTATGTGGCTATCTATTGGAATTGCACAAGATACTTTTTTAGATAAATAAACGATCCCCAATGCTTCCGGATTGTCACATGTATTTACTACATAGATCCCCACGCTAGTGTCACACTAGTGTCACACGCGCAAGTAAGTAATACATGCCGGACCAAAGGATCGCATGAACTCATCTATCTCCTCCTTGTCACTAGAAGAGAGAGTAATATAATAGATAAAACCACAAAGTCTAGGGTGGCATACTAGACCATACCTCAACCTAGAACCAAATAAATTAACCAAATATAGATGAATAATAACACAAAGAATAATCCATTGAGATCATCTTCACGTTTAGTCTTACAAATACTAAATACAAGAGAGAGGGAGATGGAGGCATGATGGAGATGGTGATGAAGCCAGCGTACGATGTGTGGTGGTAGTGATGGACTCCTTCGCCTCCTCTGCTTGCTTGGATGGTGTGGAGGTGTTGATGAAGATCTAGATCTTGATGGAGTAGTGGCTGATATGGAGGTGGAATGGTACCAGGACTCCGCCATGGATATCTATGGAGAGGATGAGATCTCCCTTGACTCCTCGCTCCTTTATATATATTTAGGAGGACCCCAAGAGTCACTAATACATTCGCTATGACATAAGGAAGGTCTAGAAACAAACGGAAGACAAAAAGGTGAAGAAATTTGTTAGTTCTACTGATCTGCATCGCCCAGAACCCGCTGTACGGGCGGACGGTATGACTAGCCGCACCCGTACCGACGGTCGTTAACCCGCGAGATGGTTTTTGTATTTTCTCCGTCATTTATTCGTAAGAAATCTGATTTGGGTATTCTTTTCCTAGTTGGATTTGTATGGACAAGAGATACAACGCAATGGCTTTGGATCTTCATCTGTAGTTGATGGAAAAATCCAATTTTTCCACCCCTCATATGGCTAAGTATGGTGCCTGCATCCCTTCCATATTGCTCTATCCTTTCTTCTTTGCCTTACTTCATTCATTATCATCCATAACACCTACGCATGTCAAAGACAAGGAAAAGTAATAAATCCTACTAAAAACTAATAGTTGTGCAACACTCGTATGAAAATAAATAAGAACTTGTAATCATGCATAATAGGCATAGTTGTAGCTAGATGGAGCATGAGATGGGTGGCAATATGAATATTTTGTATGCTTAAATATGCATCACAATTGCTCTCCTTAGTACCCAGGTACCATGACACAAATTCTTGAAATTTTCGCAACATTAGGGCTGGCGAGGCCCTCGACATGATATGGGGTAAACATGTGGACGATGACTATGCTGATGTTTGTCCAAATTGTTAACAAAGAGACTAGGGAAGATACTATCATAAATTATTTCGGACCATCCCCAATACAAACAACTCAACCGAATATAATAGAGCATCTTGTCCTCGAAGTACCAAGCACAACGGACTAGCTTCTTCTTGAGCATGATGCCTTGTCAAGTGAGCAAGAATACGTATGAATGGCAGGGGGACTAACGACCATGATTTTGTGTTTTAATAAGAAGATGGTGATGGTGATGAGAAATCACGTCCAAATGTGGTTGCTTATTCTGATAGGATGAGAAATAGAGAATATTTGGTTGATTCGAACTTTGAGCCTAACTCTGGGACTGATGAGGAAGAGGATGTTGAAGATGAGGAAATGGAATGCAGATATGATGATGAAGACGAGAAAAGGTTAGTGATACACTTTGGTTGATTCAAATTTTGGACTCACAAAATGAAAAATAAAGATTTGTTGACATAACTTTGAAATTCCTAGTTGGATAAGTTCTTTGCAATACCAAGATTAACCTATATGTCGAGTTTCGGCATTCCATCAAGAGATGCCATGGTTTTGGCAGTGATCATGATAACTAGGGTTGAAACCCAAGTTAACTTCTACATGATAGCCATCTGGGTGAAGGCTTGCATGTCCAAAGTATTTTTTTTATGTCTTGTTTATGATTTTTCCTAGGTAGTAGGTCATAAATAAAGAGTCCATGTGCATGTTTTCAATTTTTGGATTTTTTTTAATTTCCTTTGGTTTGATTCAAAAATGTCCAAACTTGGCGGCATGCTCAACCATGCAAGGGTTTCTAGATTTTGAATCCTATGCATAGATCTAGCCTAGGGCACCTCTAGGGCATCCCAAACCATTTTTGTTTGGATTTTGAGACCAATATTTAGGGTACCTAGAGTTCAAATTTTGAATTATCCAAGCATTACTCAAGAATAAGTAGTATATAGATCCACCTCGAGAAAAATACCCATCTCCCAGGAATGGCCATACAACATGACCTAGAATGCATGAAAAAAGCGTTGACTCTTTAACCCCAAACTAAATTCATGGACTTTATTTCTATCCAAGACCCCTTTCCACAAAATGCCAGCTGCTAGGTGACTTACTTGATGCTCGCCTCGAACAACACATAACATGTCTGCCTCCTGCTACTAATGCGCTCCAAAATTATGGATGTGCCATCAATTCCTCAAAGCAGAGAGCCAGCAAGTCGTCCCATCGGCATCACATCGTATTGGTCAGCAACATTGATTACCTCCTCGGTTCCGCTCATCTATCCCATTAATCCCGAATCATATCCTTCCTATTTAACTTATCCCCTTCCCCATAATCCTTGCACACCTCACCATGTCCAATCTTCCTCTTTATTGACAAAATATCTCTGCCCCCAACACCAGACCCATGGCCACCTTCGAGCTCCCGCCCACCGCAAAGGAGCTCCAAGCCCCACCAATCGAGATCAACGAGGATTATGCGCTGTGCATTTGGGCATTTATCCCGAGGAGGGGTCAGTGGAAGCTGGCATATACCTTCCTCGATGCGGGCTACATCCACAATAACATGCACAACCACTAGAGCCACATGTATGGGCTCTAGAAGAATGCGAAACTCAACATTGACGGTGCGCTTTACCAACCCCAAGGATGTCACTCTGCTCTATGGTCGCGCCTACCACTGCGGTTGTGAGATGGTGGTGTTAACCCAGGCCAACCACTGCACCAACTAATGGGACCAGTTCCCCAATGACAGTATATTCATCCATAACGTCCTCCCGGAGCTACCGATGGCCATAATGGCGTCGTAGGCAAAGGAGGTGGTGGCGGCAATGCCGGAGCAGGATTAGGAGCACAGAACTGGCGGGTGTATTGCCAGTTCCGCTAGTACCTAGTAGTAGGTAATTAGTAATGTAAGCTTCTGCTTGTAATTAAAATATATTTATGGCTTGTACCTTGTTCGTCAGATTTGTGTACTCTTTTTTCTAGTATTTCAGTTCTATCAGATAAGCGACAAATCTTCTCTATTTCAGATTCATCAAAAGTTGATAGTCAAACATAGACAAACTTGGTCCCTTATAATAATATACATACCTCTACTTGGTCCATTAGCATCAAACGCCAACGAACTTAGGCCCTTAGTGTCAAACTCCAACAAACTTTCCTTTGTGCCATGGCATGGCTCGAACCCATGATTTTGGAAAAGTGTATTTTCCTTTGCCTCACTAATCATCTGCCTTAGTAACGCACTTTTGAAATAATACACAGTGTCACTAGCCCCCTTTTAATCCAGCCTCACTAGTCTCATGTCAATCCAGCTCTGTGTCACTGCAAAAAACTAGCCGTTGAGTTTGTCATCGGCCATATGTTTCTCTCTTACCATTTATTCCGAACATGAACGAGATACTTGCCATCGACACCAATACTGTCACATACACATCCACAATCTCTTGAATATAACCATGGACAGAATCAACCTAAGGCTATGCAAGCTGAGCTTCAACGACCTTCCTATAGAAGCCATGGAGATGGATGTGTTGAATTAAATCCTCCACGGCTTTGGCAGGGAGGTGCAGGAGATGTTTCCCTAGGAGAGTCAATCCTTCTGCGAGTTACCTAGGTCGCTGATCGCTTCCAAGCATTGGATCACCATGCTTATCGATGTCGGCCTCAGTAGGCCATCATGCCTGGTTAGAGGACCTGGCGACGGGCCATCAGCCAGTACCAAAAAGAGCTCTACAAAATATATAAAACATTTTCTATCCGCCACACCATGGGAGCGCAAGCTGGCAGGGGTATCTGAAGATGGACAAGTACAGAAGCATCGACGACCATGCAAATTGTGATCTAATCGTTGTATATTATTTGTGATCATTTAATAAATTGAGAAATTTAAAAAAAAATCAATTAGTTTTGGCTAGTTCATTCAACAAACACCTAACATACAATACTCAGATTAGATCCAAACTTGGCTAAAACTTGTTTCTTTCCATGGATGTTATGTTTATATGAAAATACACATGTGGCCACGAGTGAGTGAGATCAATCGTATCGTGGTGTAGAAATTATCATAACGCGACCGACATGTCTCTGCATCCGTTCGGCGTGCCAAAGTGGTTGCATCTGGGCTTGGGATACCTCGAGGATAGACTTTGTTAACCGTTATTCCGCGACTGATGGGCTAAGTGATGGATCCTGTATGTCAGGAGGAATTCAAATCTTTATGTTTTCAGAAGGCAAATAGAGCTGTGTTCTTGGTCCCACGAGCGGGACCTAACAACATAGTATCTATTTGTTTGATCGCTGCTGATGAGGCAGAGAGGAGATCCCACGTGTAAAAAAACGAGTCAACCAGACAGCAAGTTAGCCAACACAAAAAGCAGATGACACCAGGTCGATACAGATGTAACGAATCGAGCGCTGGCTCGTGGCATTTCTCCAGTTGCCTAATTCGTAGCGGCACGATTCAATTTCCACGTGAGCCGGCGAGACCGTCGTAATAAACCTAATAACTTTTGGACACATACACATGAGCATGCGTGGTAGGTTTAGTCTAGTGTGTTTGACTTGTGTAAGTTTGCCATGTATGATCTCGACGGCGATGGATTTTGTGAGAGCGAAAACTGACGTCAAAGAAACTGATTATATACGTATCTCATTATTGCAATGCCTTGATGAGAAGGTACCTCAAGGAGAAGCATTTCATACGACATTCTCTCACACACGGCTTGTATATACAGGATTTTCACACTACTGCTATCAATCGCGCAAGGCCGTACCCCAAGATGATCGGGCGGTCGACACATGTAAAAAGCTCATGATCCATGTGTCAGGTCTTTATCGTAAATCCATGAGTCAGGTGAGACGCCTGGGATGGCTGCCACGTACACCAGGCAAAAGATATGAGTAGCAGCAGTGTTCCTGGCGCGCCGGGTTACACGTACACATGCACTGTGGAAGGCAAAGCTCACTAGGCAAAGAAGTCTGTATCATTCATCTTCTTCGATTGATCTGAGCAATAATAGTTTAGTAACCCATACCGTTCCTTTCCCAGCCCTATAAATAGCAAGGGGTGTCCAGGAGGCAATCAGTGTCAAGTGGTACGCATCAGTACTACAAGCAGCACTAGTCTAGTCTCCCAAGAGGGGTCGATCCATCACCTTGCTCTAGTTCGACAGTCTTTGTTTATAGAGCAGGGTATCAGACTGAGTACCCGGCTTCTCCCGAGAGCTCGATCGCCGAAGATGGCAGCCGCTGGGAGCCCTTTGGTCTTCGCTGTGGGCATCGTAGGTATGCATGTACACACCACGTATATGTTAGATGCACGCGTCACATCGTGGCCGCAATTTCACAGATCGATCAAGCTTCTCACAAGCATAGTTAGTTTGCACAAAATCTGACCATCTTTTTTGCATTTATGTACGCGCGCTGCAGGCAACATCCTGTCGTTCCTGGTGATCCTTGCGCCGGTGCCGACGTTCTACCGCGTGTACAAGCGGAAGTCGACGGAGTCGTTCCAGTCGGTGCCCTACGCGATGGCGCTGCTGAGCGCAATGCTGTGGCTCTACTACGCCCTGCTCACCAAGGACCTCCTCCTCCTCACCATCAACGTGGTGGGGTGCGTCGTCGAGTCCGTCTACCTCGCCATCTACATCTTCTACGCGCCCAAGAAGCCCACGGCCTTCACCGTCAAGCTGGTGGCCATCATGAACGTGGGGCTCTACGGTGTCATGGTCGCCGTCCTGCAGCTCTGCGTCAAGGACGGCGAGAGCCGCGTCACAATCGCCGGCGCCATC
This sequence comes from Avena eriantha, assembly GCA_910589775.1. Taxonomy (NCBI): domain Eukaryota; kingdom Viridiplantae; phylum Streptophyta; class Magnoliopsida; order Poales; family Poaceae; genus Avena; species Avena eriantha. The sequence continues at coordinate 542,749,639 of OU342743.1, forward strand.
GGGGCAGCCTTCGCGCTCGCAGTCTTCGCCGCCCCTCTGGCAATCATCGTACGTCATTTAATTAAGCACACACTCGCATCGATCTTTTATAGTAGTATGTTCTAGTTGTTCATGTCAGCCATTTGTATACTCATAGCTAGCTATATATAGCCATGCATGTTAACTACGAACGTTTGTGAAATTTGCAGAGGCAAGTGATCAGGACCAAGAGCGTGGAGTTCCTTCCCTTCTGGCTCTCCTTCTTCCTCACCATCAGCGCCGTTGTCTGGTTCTTCTACGGACTCCTCATGAAAGATTTCTTCGTAGCGGTACGTGTACTTTTCCTGTACTTCACCCAACAGTTAAGTTAAGAATTATATTTCTCCAAGATGGCAGGCACGCGAGCTAGCTAGCCTTGCCAGCTTAGGGTGCGCTTAATCGGTTTTAAACAGAAACTACTTTATGCAAGCATGCATATGTCGCAACAACAAGATAGTGCGCTGGGCCAGGTGCCCCCCAGTTGTTGCATGCATGCATGGGTTGAACGACCTAACAAAAAGACACTACTCCACGCAATGCAATAAGCTACTATATCGTTCACAAAAGCAAGTGATACGTAGTACTAGTACTTGCAATCGCGTAGAAAGACCAGTTAAAGTACTACCATGACGCCTCTAGCTACGTTCTTGTCGTTGGTTCAAAAGACTGCAGGACTACTAAAGCAGTCAGCATGCAGTTCAGATCACTTGGCTACCTTTGTAGTAGTACTAGCAAACTGTAACATAAGCAAATTGCAGTTCAATGCTGAATTTTGCAAATGATATAGAGCCGAAACGTGTACTATTGTTTTGTGTGTGCAGACGCCGAACGTGCTGGGGTTGCTGTTCGGGCTGGCCCAGATGGCGCTCCACCTTGTGTACAAGAACCCCAAGAAGAAGGGGGCCGTGTCGGAGGTACTCCAGGTCCCGGTGGACGAGGAGAAGAACCAGGTGCAGCTTCAGCAGCAGCAGCAGCAGGAGGAGGAGGAGGTGGGGCACGTCGTCGCGGCCACTATCGACGCCGACGGCAGGGACGAGCAGGACAAAGACATGCAGCAGAGCGTGGCCATCGTCAACATCACAAAGCTGCCGCCGCCCGAGGAGCACCCGGTGATGCCGGCGCTCGAACACCCCGCGCCGCTGCCGCCCATGAGGATGGCCGTGGAGGTGGTCTGATCATCTTCTACAAAGAGTACGTGTGTGCGTTCGGAGCACATGACACTGACGTCCCTACGTCCTGACTGTCTGTCTGTCTATCGATCGATCTCTCTCTCTCTCTATGTGTGTTCAGTACTTATTCGTAGTTCCTAAATCTAAGTTCGTGTTAATCCGATCGTAATCGTAGTACAGTAGTATATTTTGTTGGTTAATTAGTACTAGTAGTACGTGCCTACATACGTATGTAGGAGGTGTGGGTTCGATGTGATCTGATCATCGATCGACGCATGATTGGAGGAGTCGTGCATGTCATGTGTGCCGGCCTCCGGCAGCTTAGAGGTGGATGCAAGGTCGTACCATGCATTTGCTTACTAATAAAAAGCCCATGTATCCTCCTTGTTTCTTGTGCGAGCTCTGTCAGTACCCGCTCCTGTTATCTGATGAAGTACGAACGGTAAGTGAAGGGGATAGATTAATCCGGATAGAAGAGGCGAAAACAACCGAAAATTAACATAAAAATATATCCTGGGACCTGTGGGTTATGGGCCCACCACGCTTCCGCTGCGCCACTCTGATTTTCAGATGTGAAAGTATGGTTGCGGTCCTAACTATCTTTTGTAAAGATCAAGTTCGCGTGTATCTCCCACGCGTCTCTACCCTCTCCTCTGTTCGAAAAGAACAAAAGGAGAACTTTTTACCGGATAGATCACTCGGGCAGTCATCGTCGAGGAGAGCTGCACTAGCCAAAGGATATGGAGCCCTTTATGTCCCATGGAAGAACGATAGGAAGAGGAGCTTGTGGTCCAAGGACTAGACGATGAGCTCCCGAAGTACTACCACTCTATAGCGCAATGGAAGATAAGGAGGTGTATGGGTCCATCTTTCCTTATCCTTGTCGCTACTCACTGCAAAGGTTTTAGCTACGGTTTTTGTAGCAGCTTTTTTACCATGGCAATAAGAATCGATCCTTTGAAATCTTGAATAGTGGGATCTCGGATCATCTTGTTGCCTATACATATAATTACGATCTGGATTCAACTGCATACATGTTACACACATGAATTTCGTATGACATATACGTAAAATTCGGGTTTAGGGATTTGGATGTTTAGGAGATGGGTTTTGTTGTATACATAATTTTAGGGATTGTTGCATACATATTGCACGCATGGATGTTGTATGTTGCTTAACATGGACTCTTATGTTGCGTACACATGTATTTTGTACGGCCCATAGGTTGACCTTAGATTCTCCATATGATCGATGCACTCATAATGTACAATTTTTTTGCGTCGCAATTAGACATAGCAAGTTGATGCATTTAATTAAAATGTTGTGTATGTTGCATGCATTTTATTTTTATTTTTTATGAACAGCGGATGTAGAAAATTAATATTAATTTTTGCATGATTTTCATGGTGCAACAATCGGAAACCTTGCTCGAGCAATGGAGCGCTATGATAGTTAGCACTTGTAAAAGTGGTTAGTTCTAGTTGTTCATAATCCTAGTTAATTATTAGGTAGAAGATAGATATGTATATGTGCAATGATAATCAAATGTCTTGTTGCTAACTAAAGGAGTAGAGTGTTTTTTTCATGACAAAATTATTGTAAATCCGTAATTTGACAATGTAACCATGATTTGTGGCATACATGGCCTCTTTGGTTTTGGATTTAGTTAAGACACATAGCAAAAGAGGAGGGAGGATAAACAAACACCCGCTCGATTGAAAGTATATACCATGGGGGGTCTAAGTTACCACTATGTATCAAGAGTGACAAGTAATTTGAGATAGTGGTCCGAGCACTCATATAATATTTATTGGTGATTTCCTTTAGGTTGATTAGTATAGCAGCATGGCCCAAGGTTTAAAATGATTGATAGATTATCCATACTAACAAGATGCATCTTCTTTTATGAAAACTCATGTGCATACAACCTCTCAGTTAAGCATAGTTAAATAGGGGAAAATATTGTGAGGGTGACCTCTCTGAAATATTTGAGTGAAGACAAAGTGCAGGGGAGACATGTCTTGGTTTGTGAGGCCTTCCAATAGTCTAGAGAGCGACCCGGGAGTAATCGTGGTCTTACAATTAGTTTGTACTCTATGTCAACATTGCTAGTATTTTTTTAATAAGACACATATTTTAATGCTTTTATTAGTAAAGTCATACTTATTGTAGATCAAGAGAACATTAACTACAACCATGTGATGGGGTAAACAAACTCACACCATAGAAACGACCCTAAGAAAGAGATATTGCATCAAAGACCATTTGCATCAAAATTCTTGCCAAAGTCACAGCAGAACTTATCGCTATTGGAGCCGAACAACCGAAGCCACAACCGAGAAGTGTAAAAATATGAGTTTGGAGATTATTTAGTGGATTTTAAATTGAAACTTTGTGAAATTTCTTTGAGTTCCTTTTCCTTATGATTTTTCCAAGTTCCCCTTTGATAGTATGACATGCCTATGGCTCAAGAAATGAGAATTACAATGAACACGAGCATATAAAATTCTCTAACTTTTTAAAGGGTTGCCAAGCATCTACTTTTGTAATTTCTAGGATCAAAGGATGTTATCGTGAATAGCTAATCATGTGGAATGATCACCGGGGATTAACTTTTGCAAAACTTTGCACAAAATTGATTAGTTTCCCAATTGTATTGTCATGAATCATCCAAAACGCATTTAGACATCCTATATGTATTTTAGGCATCCATTTACTAGGGCTTCACATATGTCATGATGGAAGTGAGGATCAAGGGAACTGTGGAAGTTGCTAGGCCTCCCGGCCATGTCAACTGTCGAGATACTGAATGTGATATGTATCAAACACTTGATCACGTTTTTCCCCAATAGTTCGTCGAGTGTGATCGGTGGAGGCCTTCGAGCGCATGCCCTTGTTCTTGGCATATTGACCTATCCCTACGTGGGTTGGTGCTATCCAGCCCACAAAGCCATGGAGCATTGTCTCGAGTCGCAGAAAAGATAATTGATGTTGTTTAGCATAACTACTAGGTTAAGATAGGTGTTTAAGTCGGCGGGAGGCATTAGTTCACTGATATGCACCGTTGATTCATTTAATTAAATACATATCTCAAGTATCATGTTTCAATTTTCTACAATTACTGGAAAGACATAGGAGCATCCCACTCTAGCCCTAGTCTCTACTTTTCTATTTAGGCTTATGCCCCTTCCTCCTCCGGGCTCTAGTCTCTTCTTTGGACAATTGAAGTATATTCCTAAATTGTCCTACATTTTGTATATATTCTTTATGTGTGTGAACCCTCTAAAAAAACTTTTCATATACTAACAACCGTCTCCCGCAAGAGATCTCCTTTTGCATGCATGTACAAATGGGTTTGAAATAAATATGCAAGTTACACCGACTTCCATAATTCCTAGAGAACATAATAAAATTACATCGTCCTAATCACTAGTGGAGAACGGACATGTTGTCCCGGTTCAAGAGGGCTTTTAGTCCCGGTTCTGCAACCGGGACTGCGGAGTCAGGACTGGAGGTCCCTATCTCTAGTCCTGGTTCTGTTACGAACCGGGACTAGAGTTCACTCATGTGGCAGCGGCAACAGGAGGGGCACGGAGGACCTCTAGTCCCTGGTCGTAACACGACCTGGGACTAAAGCTTTCCTACCATGACAGAGAATTGAGTGTTTTCTCTGTCGCGGCACGATTTAGAGGTTTTTCGTTTTCAATTTTTTTTGTTATATAATAAAACTTGTTGATGTTATATATTGTATGTATGTTGATGCATATATAATATATAACTTGTGTTACAAGCATACATATAATATATACAATTTGGTTACATGGAGATCACAACCGGGACTAGAGCTCGTCTATTCGATTACATACTTTCATCTATGACATAGAATTTTCCCCTTGGGTCTATGACATGGTCAACCAAAAATCCTGCCAATTCCTCTTGAATTAGTATTAGGCGCTCCTTCGGTTGGAGTCCCTCCCGCATTCTTTCCAACTATATATAAAAGAAGGAGATCAATATGAATATCAATCGTCATAACAAATATTATGAATGACACTCGACACAATTGATGGTAATAAAATAAAATTGTGAATATATTGTTCACATACTTTTAAAAATGTCGTGGGGTCCCGCTCGCTGACCTCCGAGCAAATGTACTCAAAAACGGAGTATCCACACAAATGAGTCCCTCGTGGCTTCCTCTCGCACTATACGAGAATATAATTCAATCAAATAATAAGCAAGCATGATATAATGATACTGAAACTAGAATCAAATAGATGTGGGGAACTAGCTCGTACTACTTACATCGACCGGATGAAAACTAAGCTCATCCTTAAAAGCACGAATTGTGATCTTGGTGAATTCTTTCCAAACCCTGCCCAAGAAAAAATGAATAAATGAGTTATTAGTTATACTTGATATCTCAGGAAATAAACGAAAGAGACCGATATAGTGCAATAATGACTGAAATTACCTATGGAGCACATCTATAATCATTTTGTTCTTCGACATTTCTTTATTTAGTGGGTCCTTGATTTCAACTCTTTCATTGTCAACTTCAATTATTAGCAGAATGTAATGAAAGTTGCGCATGTTTATATACATCAGTAACTCATCAATTGCAGTTAATAGAGTAAGCAAAAGTGAATGTGTACAAGACAGTATAACAATCTTACCTGAAGTTGTAAGGAAAAAATTATTCTCTTTTTGTAATGTTGCCTCTTTAGGTATCTTAGTAAGTTCTCCTCCGTTTCCTCAGAGAATTCCCTTAGCAATCGCTCATTAACTCGACGTGGATCGACGAACCCAAGATCAAAGATTCCCCTTCGGTCACATTCCTCGCGCCACAGACCTCTAGTCCCGGTTGGAGGCTCCAACCGGGACTAGAGGTATTTTTAATTGTTTTAAATGCAGAAAATTAATAAATATTGTAAAATCAATATTTATCATTCTGTAATCAAGAAAATTATGTATTATATATTAAAATTTTCAGAAAACAAGATCTATAATTTAAATCTATTATTCAACTAATTTGTTTGCATATTTTAAATTAGAAAATGCATTAAATCATATCTTTTGCATACTTTCGAATTTGATAAAACTTTCAACATAAAAAGTGTTTGAATTTGATTGACTAATCCAAAACCTTTTTCTATTTTGTAAAATAGTTGGTCTAACTATTAAAACTAGTAATTGGGAGTAACGATATTTCTAGGGCCTTTAGTGCCGGTTGGAGCCACTAACTGGAACTAAAGATATTTCTAAAGCTTTTAGTCCCGGTTGGAGCCACTAACCAGGACTAAAGATATTTCCCTATTCTGAGGGCTATCGAGTCACGCGCCATGCTTTCCTGCCATTTCCCTCCGCTTCACGCCATGTTTTCCCGCCCTTTCCCTCTATATCTAGGCCGACCGCCATGGCCATCCACACGTCCACACCTTCCCCTCTCACAACAATGGACACCGCATACTGGGCCATTCTAACCCTCGAGGAGATCGAGGCGATGTGCGCCTCCAGCTACCCATGCCCGCCGGGCTACCGGCTTCCCGCCGACTGGATGCTGAGAGCTGGAGGGGTTCTTGTCCCTCCTATGCCACAAGGTTCCGCATGCCAGGCAGCCATCACGCACCACTTCTACCTCGAGCTCACGACAGAGCAAAGGATGGATCCCCATTGGGATCCCAACAACTATGACACCTGGAATGCCTTCTTTGCTAACCGGCAGGAAAGGGAGCTCGCTAGGTATGAGGGTGACGACCCTCCCCCGGTGAACCATAACAAAGCCGGCTGCCGCCTATGGTGGGCGAACCGGACCATCATCAGCATGATGTGCTACATCGCGTAGGGAGATCATCCTCACCTGCGGTGCCTACACCCGCCGCAGATCCATAAGAAGGGTGGCGGTGGTGAAGGCCGTGGGCATAGCGGTGTCGTCATCCGAGAGCCTCCTCCCCCACGCGTCGTGAATTCGAGACCGGAGTGGCAGGTGCCTCCGGAATATGCTACGTCTGGGCTTAGGATCCAGTTGTGTGTGCCTAGGGACGACGACGACGAAGATGACGATGACGAAGATGACCCGGAAGCTGTGTACTATAGGGCTAGACATGAGTATGACTAATAATGGGGGACCTTTATAATCCCGATTCTGTAGTCCCGTTTTTTAATATTATTAAATGTCTTGAGTGTTAGTAGTCCTGGTTTGTGGCTGGACTAGGACTAAAGGGGGGCTTTAGTCCCAATTCTGTAGTCCCAGTTAGGAAATCGGGACTAATGGATTGTTTCCTACTAGTGTTGGTCTCTCTACAACTTTCCTGAACTATGAAGATGTTGTTCTATTCTTGTGCCGGGGAGCTAACTAATTTCACATATTAGGGAGTGCATCTATGGCCAACTTGTTGGAGATACCGGAGGACTGTGGCTCCGCCAGCATCTCCCTCAAGTTGGCCATAGTGTTTTCCCTGCTCTCGCACACCATCTGTAGTTTATAACTTCTCTAACTAGATCAATACGCTAGGGAGCTAACTAATTTCACATATTAGGGAGTGCATCTATGGCCAGTTTTTTGGAGATGCCGGAGGACTGGGCACCATTGGCATCTCCCTCAAACTGGCCATAGTATTTTCCTGCTCTCGGATACCATCTTGATTGCAGTTGATAACTTCACAAGGATGCCTATTTATAGATTAAGCAGCACAACATAGTGTCGACACTCACGACATAATGTTGACACTCACCCCTGTCATAATGCCACCACCCACCGAAATAGTGTCATCACTCACTGGCATAGTGCCGCCACTCACGAAATAGTGTCGACACTCACTGGCATAGTATCGCCACCCACGTTTAGTACCGGATGGTGTCTCCAACCTGGACTATCTATAGTCCAGGTTGGAGACACCAGCCGGGACTAAATGGGTTCATCTTTACTCCCGGTTGGAGACACCATCCAGGACTAAATCATTTTTAGACTCACACTATGATGTTTCTTCAGAGATCAAATGCAAGTTTAAACTTGGTATATTGATTGCATCTCAAAACCAGCAAAGGTAAAATTCATAATACATATAGTCACTTGGTTCCTAAATTGCCTTGCTTATGACCACGTGGCCGTAACCATGGAGCATCTTCATCAATTAACATGATGCTTGGGTCATCCTTCACCGGGAAGGGAGGAATTTCATGAAACTTATCATAATCTTCTGACATGTATGTCTTGTCCTCCACTCCCATGGTGTTTCTTTTGTCTAAAATAATTATTTGGTGCTTTGGCTCATCGTATGATGTATTCGTTTGCTTATCTTTTCTTTTTATCGGTTTGGTAGACACGTCATTCACATAGAAAACCTGAGCCACTTCATTGGCTGTAACACGCTCAAATTGGCCCTATGCAAGTTTTAGCCCTTCCTGCCAAACCTGCATAGAAACGATTCAAGGACGCCCACCAGGCACTTTCGTGTGCGTGGAAAACGAAGTAATACTATTACACATCAGTCCTCGATGGGACCCACAGAATAGATATATATACAACAGCGACTCAGCGGGTCAAGCATACAGATATACAAATACGAAGATCCAAATCACCTTGAAAAAGATACAGCGTCCGAGTATGGACAAGATGCAAATCAGGCTAAGAGCCCTGAAGAATAACCAATGGCGTCCATAACCCTGCCCAGGCCAAGCCGGAAGGGTAACCCTGCTAACGACGTCGAACTCATACCTGCTAAACAAAAGGGGTGCCGACAAAGGGCGAAGGGAAAAATATGAGCGTCAGTACTGAGGCTAGTACACGACGAGGCTAGAATTCGGCGTCTCTCGCCTACATAGGTATGGTGGACTGAAGCGGCAGCGCAGCAGCACTAAACAACCTATAGAGACTCCATAAAACTGGCGGCTATTAGAGAGGGGTAAGAAAGACCTATCCGGATCCAACCTGATACTAACACCAATCATACCCATCCTGGGATTCCCCCTCGAGACTAAACGAGGAAGTCAAACCGAGGAACTCACACAGTTGGCAGTTTTATTCATTCCATTATAGTTGAAGCACTTACTAGTCATATATAGATATTATGAGTCATCCTGATAGCATAAGTAGTGGGCAGTTTCAGTTAATATTCCTTTGTGGTTGGAACATTTACTAGTCAGATATAATTGTCCTGAGGAATCCCAAAACCCAGCAATTGTTGGCACTTTTATCACATTCTATTGGAGTTGCAATACTTACTAGGCAGGTACAGCATGTCACAAAACAACCCCAGATCCACCAGTTGTTGGCATTTTTAATATCCATTCCGTTGTATTTGAATCTGATTACTAGTCACATATTAAGTCAAATTTATAGCACTACTTTAGTTATGCTTGTCTATGATCGAGATACTGTGCTCCAAGTCGTCCATAACCGCGGACACGGCTTTCAGAAAGTTTTACCCTGCAGGGGTGCACAAATAGCAACACACACTTGATCAACCTCGGAAAAACCAACTCAAAACCCAACGAGGCATGCACGACAAAGCGATCACAGGATTCATAAATATTTCAGGGGGCCACCCCACTAAGCTACCCGCGACAAAGTTGGCCGGCTCCGAGACGGACCCAGGGTTTGTATGGATGGAGGTAAACGACTGGGAACCCGAAAATGTGACTGGGCTTGTCGATACAGTGAAAACGTGTCACGATCCTAAACAGTACAGGTGCTCCACGCACAATCGTAAATAAAGTAGTAAAGCATGGCATAAGTACAGGATAGTAATAAAACCCCAAACTAGTTTGGGGCCCCAAGAAATAGAAATGAATCAAGCTCTGGCTCAGGGGGTCCATAAGGCCTCCCGGATGTGGATAGTGCGAAAAATCAAGGAACAGGTATCAAGTACTCGAGGTCCTACGGGACACAAGTGAGCGTGGAAGAACCAAATAACATCTATCGCCTACCGATGCCTCTGCATTAGTTATATCTAGCAATTTAATAGTTGTATTTAAAGTCATGATCATCTCCACCATTAAACATCTCCACCATAAACATGTGCCAGCATCCAACAACTGTGGTACTCGACAACACGAGATCGCACCTGAGCAAGCAACTACGACTCGCAAGGCCAGCTATCTACCAAACACAGGTAATAGGAGGTGTCCAAGGTAATATAGAGGCTGCACGGGATATAACTGGTGCACGGAAACTAAAGCATCACGACACGGATAGCAATAGATCAACAGGAGGAAGTAAAGGCTATAAATGCAAAATAGGTAGAAGGGGAAGAGATGCTCGCCTAGGAGACACTGCCGAAGGTTCATATCCGGAGAACTTGTCGATACTCGCATCAACTCATCGGCCTAATCCGCGAAGAAGCAAACACTAGAAGAAACACCGGATGCAATATTTAATACTACGGCAGAAGATCCGGCATGATTATCATATGATGCATGGCATGACGAAGATGCGATGCAATTAGGCAATATTAAGAAGAACCGGGGTCCCGACAATTAATTAGGCGGTTCAAGTTATTTAGGTACCCCACAATTTAAATGTTGTATTAACAGGGCGAAACATGGCATCAGTTCGCTACACCAATTTAATTGGAGTCCGGAATAAGACTAGAATAGCCCGCATATAGACTCCATATTTAATTATGCGGTGAATCGGCATAATGCGCCCAAACCATAGGCAGACATGCATGCATGAACAATTTAATATGCGACAATTGATAATGTCATATTATAAAAATAGGGGTCTCGGATAAAGGGGTCACACATCTAGGGTCGAAGATCTTGGGGTCCCGGAGGTTCGGGTCTGGGTCTCAGGGTTCAGGGTCTTCGGATCTGTGAAGGAGATCATGGCGTTCCGAGGAGAAGATCTTGGCGTTCGGGATGAAGAACTTGGCGTTTCCGAGTCGGCGAACTTGGCGTCCTGGGTCTCGGTCATCGAATTCGGGAAGAAGAACTTGTCGGTCCCAGGTTCCATGTCGGCGTACTCGACGTCCGTGGCGGCGAACTCGGTGTTCCGCGGTGAAGTACTTGTCGTTCCGGTGGCGATCTTGGCGGTCTTGGGGTCCGGGTCTTGGCGAAACTTAGGGTCGACTTGTCTATGGAAGATCTTGTCAGCGGAATCCATGTGGCCGATCTTGGCGTCCAGGTAGAAGGCCTTCGGGCATCGGATCCGTGTAGGCGCATCGAGGCCTCGGCACAAGGTACGCGAATTCTCGGAAGATCTTGGCGATTTACGGTTCACGCGGGCGGACGAAGATCTTGGTTCTGGGCGTCGATATCTTCACGGCCCTTGTAGCAGATCTTGCGTGTCCATGTTGGAGGCCTTGGATTCTGTGACGGAGAGCTCAGGGTTGGCACCGGTGATCTTGTTGGTATATCTTCGAATACTCTCGTCGTTGCGATGCAGTTCATCGAGGTCCTCCGGGTGCCACCATCGTTTCCTCACATGGACTCCTCCGCGTCTCATATCTTCAGCTTTTTGCCACACACATTAACAGCACATCAACAGGGGTCAAAAGGCATGTGCGACCACGACTGACGGTGTAGAAGAAAAAGGGGAGCAAGGCCCTGCTCATCAACCTGGTAGTATGTGGCACAAGAACGGAGCTCGTCGAGGGTGGGAGAAGGGGACCCGGGCCTTGGCAGCGGCCGGAACGGAGGCGAGCGGCGGAGACGGTTGGGCGAGCACGGGCCAGTGCGGGTCGCGAGGAAGGCGGGCCCAGCGACAGCGCGCGGTGGAGGACAGGCAGTCGATGAGGAGAGGTCGAGGCGGCCGTTGGGACCTGGGGTCGAGGAGGCGCAGGCCGGTGGCGGCTCGTCGAGCGGAGGCGGTCGAGGCGGGGCCCGAGGCGGAGAGAGGAGACGGCACCGGAGCGCGGGGTCGGTGTCGAGGCCGCTGATGCACATGGCGAGCGGAGGGGTGAAGGAGGCTGAAGGCGGTGGGCTCCGAGGAGGCCAGCGAGAAGGGCTTGGAGGAGGAGGACGTCGCGCGCTCAGGAGGTGACCGCGGGTGGCCGGAGACGGGGAGGCCGCGCAGAGACGACGCGGGGGAGGGGAAGCGGGGAAGATGAGCGGCGGCTCGACGCTGAGCTCGGCCAGGGGCAGCCACGGCCATGTGCGGGCTGGGGCAGCGCCGGGCGAGCCCTGCAGCAGGTGGGGCAGGGGAGGCGACCTCAGCGGGAGGAGGCACGGCGAGTGAGCGGGGGTTGGTGGGGAAGAAGAGAGAGAGAGAGAGAGAGAGAGAGAGAGAGAGAGAGAGAGAGAGAGAGAGAGAGAGAGAGAGAGAGAGAGAGAGAGAGAGAGAGAGAGAGAGGGAGGGAGAGAGAGATGCGGTGGGTGGTGGGCCAGGGAGAAACAACGAGAGGAGTGTGGCGAGGCCAGCACGTCTCTCCCGTGTGCCGCCTGCGCAGGACGGGGAACGCGACGGGGTCCGTGTGCTGGGGTGGTTCGCGGCCAAGGGAGATAGCGGGGTGGGCCTGCCGGCAGGCGTGGTAGGCGGCCAGGTGCGGTGGGTGCGGTCGGTGTGTGAGGGAGCTGGGGTTAGGTGGGGGGATAATGTGGCGAGTGGGGTGTGAGGAAGGCTGCGGGTTGGGCACAACAGCAGGCAGTGGGAGGCAGGTGTAGCGGGGTTTGGTCGGTTGGGTTAGGGGTAGGTTGGGTCTACTAGGGTTTTGGCTGTTTGGGTAATTTTTGGGGGTGGCCGGCTGGGTCGGTTCGGCTCGGTTCGGCTGCCCCCTAAAAATAATTTAAAATTTCATTTAATTTTAAAATAGACTTTTGCAAATAGTCTTTAGACAAATAAATGATCCGGACGAGAGACAGGGGTTTTGATTTGAACTAAGCCGAGGGAATATTTAGAAATCAAAGTAGGCTTTTAGAAAAATATTTTAGACAAACAGATGCATGATGATGACGATGCTCAAATGCAATGTGGCATGATGACATGAGCATGCGGTCATGATGATGAGAGGCACAAAAACACAGCGATTTTCTAGTAGTGGTTTTAGCGGGATGCCACATTGGCCAGGACGAATGGTTTGTTTAAGTACGCAATATTGTTGAGATCCACTGTTGGCATTCCATACTTTTTGTCTACCTGAACCCCACCTCCTGTCAGCTTGACCCATTTGCACTGAAACAAAGGGACCTTAAAATTAGGTCCATAGTCAAGTTCCCATATCTCCTCTATGTAACCATAATATGTGTCATTTGACCCATTGTCATCTGTTGCATCAAAGCAGACACCACTGTTTTGGTTGGTGCTCTTTTTATCTTGGGCGATCGTGTAAAATGTATTCCCATTTATCTTGTACCCTTGGAAAGTCCATATAGTCGAAGATGGTGAGTTTTCCAACAAGTACTGCTGATCACAAACAGTGTTGTTATTCATGAGATGTGTTTGCAACCAACCGCCAAAACTTTTCATGTGTTCATCTATAATCCAGGAGTCAGGCTTCCCCGGGGTTATTGGAGCATACAATATTCTTGTGTTAGTTGATATACGGACCTGCCAAGGTGGAATTTTGTAGAACTGTGTAGTGTGCTTGAGTGAAAGAATGCCCGTCCCTACATATTGTCGATTTCCTTCCTAGCGTTCCTTTTCCACTCAGCCTCCTCTCATGCTGTGATTCAGGAAGACCAATCGACTTAATGTCAGGAATAAAGTCAACACAAAACTCAATGACCTCCTCTGTTCCATAGCCCTTGGAGATGCTTCCTTCTGGTCGGGCATGGTTATGAACATATTTCTTCAAGACTCCCATGAACCTCTCAAAGGAGAACATATTGTTTAGAAATACAGGACCCGGAATGCTAATATTGTCGACTAGGTGTACTAGGAGATGCGTCATAATATTGAAGAAGTATAGTGGGAATACCAACTCAAAACTAACAAGACATTGGACCACATCATTATGTAACCTTGGTAGAATTTCTAGATCGATTCCCTTCTAAGTAATAGCATTGAGGAATGCACATAGCTTCACAATGGGTAGTCGAACATTTTCCAGTAGAAGCCCCCTCAATGCAACTGGAAGCAATTGCGTCATAAGCACGTGGCAATCATGAGACTTTAGATTCTGGAATTTTTTCTCTACCATATTTATTATTCCCTTTATATTCAACGAGAAGCTAGATGGGACCTTCATACTGCTCAGGACTTCAAAAAATATTTCCTTCTTTTCTTTGGTAAGAGCATAGTTGGCAGGAATTAGACGTCCTTTATCCATCTTCATTGGATGAAGGTTGTCTTGGTCTTTCATACCTTATTGGTCATGCCGTTCTTCGGACGTGTCTTTTGCCTTCCCATACACGCCCATGAAGCCTAGTAGGTTCACGCAAAGATTCTTTATCATGTGCACGTCGATTGCAGAGTGGACCAATAAAACTTTCCAATAGGGTAGATCTGAAAATGTAGATTTCTTCTTCCACATGGGCACGTATCCGGTAGCGTCATTCGGAGCAGATTGACCGCTAGGACCCTTTCCAAAGATTACTTCTAAATCCTTGACCATACCAAATACATCATCACTGGTAGGATGGATAGGCTTCTTCCGGTGATCTACCTCACCTTTGAAATTCTTGCCTTTCTTTCTTGCGCGATGACTAGGTGGAAGAAATCAACGATGCCCTAGGTACACATTCTTCCTACATTTATCCAAATATATACTTTCAGTATCATCTAAACAATGCGTGCATGCATTGTATCCTTGTTTGACTCATGAAAGGTTACTAAGAGCAGGCCAATCATTGATGGTTACGAATAACAACGCTCGTAGGTCAAATGACTCCTGTTTGTGCTCATCCCACATACATACACCTTCGTCACGCCATAACTATAGAAGTTCTTCAACTAATGGCCTTAGGTACACATCAATGTCGTTGCCGGGTTGCTTTAGGCCTTGGATAAGCACTGGCATCATAATGAACTTCCGCTTCATGCACAACCAAGGAGGAAGGTTATAGATACATAGAGTCACAAGCCAGGTGCTATGACTACTGCTCTGATCCCCAAAAGGATTCATGCCATCTATACCTAGACCAAACCTTAAGTTTCTTGCATCATCTGCAAAGTTCGGGTAATCTCTATCGAATTTTCTCCATTGCTTCCCATCCGCCGGGTGTTTGGACAATTTGTCTTTCTTGTGGTCTTCTTCGTGCCATTGAAATAACTTGGCATGCTCTTTGTTTCTGAACAAATGTTTCAACCGTGGTATTATAGGAGCATACCACATCACCTTTGCAGGAACCCTCTTCCTGGGGTGCTCCTCGCCCTCAACATCACCAGGGTCATCTCGACTGATCTTATACCGCAATGCACCGCATACCGGGCATGCATCCAAATTCTCGTACTCCTCACCGCGGTAGAGGATGCAGTCATTAATGCATGCATGTATCTTCTGCACCTCTAATCCTAGAGGGCAGACAACCTTCTTTGCCTCGTATATACTGGCAAGCAATTCGTTATCCTTTGGCAGCTTCTTCTTCATTATTTTCAGTAGCTTCGCAAATCCCTTGTCCGATAAACCATTCTTTGCCTTCCATTGCAGCAATTCCAGTGTGGTGTCGAGCTTTGTGTTGCCATCTTCGCAATTTGGATACAACATTTTTTTGTAATCCTCTAACATGTGCTCCAACTTCTTCTTCTCGTTTTCATTTTTGCATTCTCTCTGACCATCAAGAATGGCCTGACGAAGATCATCAGAAGTCTCATCTGATGCCCGGTCTTCACCTTCTTCTTGTTCACTATATTCCATTGCAGAGAACATTGGATAGTTGTCATCATTCTCTTCTTCTTTGTTGTCTTCCATCATAACCCATCTTTCTCTGTGCTTTGTCCAACAATTATAGCCGAACATGAAACCATACTGAATCAGGTGGACATGAATGGTTTTTGAGGAAGAGTAATCCTTCTCATTCCAATAGACACGGCACAGACAACACATAAAACCATTCCGCTTGTTTTCCTCAGCCACTTCGAGAAAATAATGCACGCCTTTAATGAACGCGTCAGACATTCGGGAACCGTCATACATCCATGACCAACTCATCTACATTATATAAAAATCTTGGATCATTTTCACTTCATTTACTTGTTGAAATCTAAAAATTTAGTGTGTACTAACAACCTATATTTAAAATTTTACATGCACCAATTTTTAAATTGGACAAAACTATTAACATAAAAATGTTGAGTTTTTAATTATTGATCTAGCAGTGAAAACCTCATTCAATTCTGAACCCCAAAACTCTAAAATTACACATCTCAACTTTTAGTAACTTTTTGCATAATCAAAATATGTCTAAAATTACACATATAGTAAATTCCCTCTATCTTTGTACTTCTAAAGCATGAAATCCATCTCTACTTCTAAAGCATTGAGCAAAATAACAATGATAGATGAAAGAAAGAAGTTGCTAACCTTTTAGAACCTTGGATTGAAGGGTGCCACCAAATCTTGACAAATCTTGGACAAAAAATCGGGATGAACTTGAGCTAGCTTAGAGCAAAATAGCCATGAGCTCGTGTAGGATGAAACAAGGGTATATTTTGTATTACAAACCGGGACTAGAGATCACGAACTAGTCCCAGTTTGTATTACAAACCGGGACTAGAGATCACGAACTAATCCCGGTTTGTATTACAAACCGGTACTAATGGTCACCCGGCTCCTAGCCATTGGGGTCCAGATCTTTAGTCCCGGTTGGTATTACCAACCGGGACTAGAGGTCCCAAGCGAACCGGGACTAGTCACCTGCGGCCTCCTAGCCGTTGGGATAGGGATGAACCGGGACTAGTGCTAATGATGGCTCAATGTTGATGTAGAGCTTGTTGGGGAACCCCAAGAGGAAGGTATGATGAGCACAGCAACAAGTTTCCCTCAGTTATGAAACCAAGGTTTAATCGAACCAGTAGGAGCAAGGAAACACCCCAAAGGTGTTGCTAGCTGAGCCTTGGCAGGGCGCACTACCGGTGCTAATAACAACATGGAGACCTGCACAACACAACCATAGAACTCTGTCCCCAACTTGCGATGAGATTGTCAATCTCACCGGTTTTGCTGAAAACAAAGGATTAAACATATCGAATGGAAGGAAGTAATAGTTTGCAGAAAGTAACACAAAACAGTAAACAGTTTGTAGATTGTATGTAAAAGAAAGGACCGGGATCCATAGTTCACTAGAGGTGGCTCTCCTTAAGATAGATAACATGCTGGGTGAACAAATTATAGCGGGGCAATTGACAAACATCGAGAAAGCAATACATGCATATACTAATCATCTTGACTCCGTTGGAACTTGATTGGGCATTACAAAATTATACATAGACCGCCATCCAACTACATCTATGACTAATAATCCACCTTTAGGTTATCATCCGATCCCCCTCTAGTATTAAGTTGCAAGCAACAGATTATTGCTTTACGAATTGCGTGTAATGTAAACAATACGATTGTTCTATGAACAAAGGATTGTTGTTTTCTCCCTAGTAGCAACATCACATCTAGTAACTTAGAGATTTCTGTCACTTCCCCATATTACCAGAGGCATGAACCCACTATCGAGCATAAATACTAACTCTTGGAGTTGCTAGCATCTACTTGGCCAAGATAGCTACTAACAACGGAAAGCATGCAAGATCACAAATAACAAAGACATGATAGAATCAATAATCAATCTGAAATAGCATCTCAATTTCCATCGGATCCCCACAAACACAACATGCAGAATTACAAATAGATGATCTTGATCATGAACGGAGCTCACAAGATCTAAACATGAAAGCACAAAGGAGGAGAACCAGCCATCTAGCTACTACATGGACCCATAGTCCAGAGATGAACTACTCACGCATCACACCGGAGGCTTGCATGATGATGATGAAGGCCTCCAGGGAGAATTCCCTTCTCCGGCAGGGTGTCGGGAAGAGCTTCAGATCCCTCCTGATCTAGGGATGGAGATGACGGTGGCTACATACTCTTTCGTGGATTGTTGATCGGGTACTTAGGGTTTTCGTACCGAGGGCAATATATAGGCGGAAGGAGAGGCCGAGGGGGTGCTAGGGTCGACCAGACCACCCCCTGGCGCGGGCCAGGCCTGGCCGTGCGGCCAGGTGGTGTGGCCGACCCCTAGCCCTTCTCCGTCTCGTATTCTGGCATCTGAAGTCTTCCGGAAAAATAGGCACTTTGGCTTGTGTCCCGTCCAATTCGGAGAATATTCATTTTCTGACTTTCCTGGAACCAAAAACAGCAGAAAACTGGCAGCTAGCACTGTGGCTCTTGTTAATAGGTTAGTCCAAGAAATCATATGAAAAGTACTCCAAAGTGTGGATAAAACAGAAGAAAGTGCATAAAATCAAGCATGGAACATCAAAAATTATAGATACATTTGCAATGTATCAACATCCCCAAGCTTAACTCCTGCTCATCCTCGAGTAGGTAAGTGATAAAAAGAAAGAATAATTTTTGAGGTGACATGCACCATCAAAGACTTGATCAAAGTATTTGTAAAACATTCAAGGCTGGGATCATAGTACTTCAATCATAACATGAAAGACAAAGTTCTAGCAATAAGACAAATAAACTATGATGCAACATGAAAAGGCACAAACAAAAGATTCATGAATAACAATGCTTTGCAAGACTTTTGTTTGTTTCACATAAAGAAAACATAGCATAATAGTATTCAGCTTGTCCCTCATAGAGTAGCAAATATAAATGCATAGGACACCTTCAAAGTTCATAAGAGTGACTAGATACAATTAGTTCAAAACAAGCAATATCAAGTTATGCATCAATCAACTAGTCTTGGGACAATGCACATAGAACTAAGAATGGCCACTATGCTCTCAAAGTAGGTGCATAAAGGCAGAAGGTGGAGACTCAATGTAATGGTGGAATAAAGGCCTTCATAGAAGGAAGTAGGGATTCAAGTCTCATAAAGAGCTTCCAAAAATTATGGTACTCATAGCTTTCAGCTCTCATTGGCCCTATCATAAGCATCTTGAAGGTGATTAAGGTTAAAGTGACACAACTAAGAGGATATGCTTGAGAAGTTATAAACCGAAATCTCATGCCCCTTACTTACGAAGACCGAACCTCATGCTACTCAACTTTAGTCACAAGTAAGCTCTTGTCATTGTAAGTACATATGTATCATAAAGAACCACCAACGGGGTACACCTTGCACATGATACAGGAGCTATCCCATAATCAAAATGATAAGGCAAGCATACAATGAGCATCTCAGCGATCTTTTTATTTGCTATTTGCATAGGTTTTTATTGAGGATGCTTCATAGAGTGCTCATTATGGTGATGCTGCAAGTTTCCACCATGATTAGGCATGGCTTAGGCTAGCGGCCCCGGCGTTTCTCTAACACACATACAAACTCCATGATCTTATAAGTTCCACTTTTATTTCACACCGCTGGGATCCATAAGCAAAAGAACATGATATGAATGGGGTACAAAGTACAAGTGCAATGTTGAAAGCGTTCCCCATGATACATGGTTCTGCTAATTTCAATTTATAAAGCGCAAGCATATACGCAACAAAGAAGGACCCAATGGTTCAAGTTTATTAGATGCAAAAATGTAAAGTGTGTCATCAAGTTCGTGAGAGCTTTAATTACTAGTTTTCTCATAACAAGTTTAATTTGGAAGATAAAAAAGCATGAATATACTTGGAATAGCATAAGCTAGTAGGTAGGTATGGTGGACTCTTTGGAATAACTTGGTTTAGGGAGTTGGATGCATGAGAGGAACTCATCCTTGGTTGTGGAGGCTAGCAAAAGACTGGGAGGGACAAACTAAGAGAGCAATAATAGCCATAATCATGCAGAGGGACAAAACATCATTGATCAAAGCATAAAGTGATACTACAAGTTGAAAACTAAAGTATCATAAAGGCTATGGTGACTTGAGATAATCATAACATGGTGTGAGCATGTGCCAAGTCAACCCAAATAAAGCATCAAAGGAGAATACCACTATACTATGCTTTAATATGCTAAAACAATGCATGATTCATCCAAGGCACATTAAGCAATCTCAATTGTTTATAACAAGTCATGCTAAAGCAAAGAATACTAAGCATAAAGCCAAAATAATATCAAGCATGGCATGACAAAGCATAGGCCATAGTCAAAAACAAGCTCTCTTTAACACTTAAGCATGAACTTTCCTACTCTTTTCCAAACCAAGCCAAACTATTTCAAAACCAATGTATGAAAGAGGGGGTGCAACCAATTTATTAAGCAAACTAAGAAAACCAATCAAACTAAAAACCAAAATGAAAACAAAAAAGAAGACGCTCCAAGAACAACACAACTGTGCATGAAACAATAAAAATGAAGCGTTTGGAAGAAACCTAGGATTTTTATTGATGAAGAGGGGGATGCCTTGGGCATCCCCAAGTTTTTGACGCTTGTACTTCTTGGATATTTCTTGAGGTGACACGCGTGGCATCCCCAAGCTTGAGCTTTGGTCCATCCTTCATCTCATTACTCATTCCTTCCATACACCTGAATTTTTTTCCTTCATACAAAACTTCACACAATCTTTATTAGCAACATAAGTGCATTCAAGATAATAGGTCTTAAGGTTCAGTTCTAACATAAATAAACTTCCATTAGAACACTAGCAACTAAAGCACTTCCCTCAAAAATCTCAATTCCCCAAAAGAACTCAAAAAGGAACCAACAAGAAGCAAATGCAGAAAATGGCAGAAATTTGTCAAAACAGACCAGCAGGTAAAGACGAATTGTTTCGAAGACCTTCTGTTGATCAAATCAAAAACTGTTGAACTAACGAAAGTTAGATAAAAACCTGAGGCAGAAGCACAAAAATGCACGCCTCAAAAGGACGTTCAGAGATTTTACACGAATTTTAACGGTGAAGCACAGAAATCTGTTTTGGGACAGTAACTTTCCCAGTCATTACTTCTCGCTCATTAGAGGTTACTCTTGGCACAAAAAGCAAATAAAAAGGATAAGGAGCGGTTATTACTGAAGTAATAACTTCCAAGACTCATCTAAAACTTTTGGGTTATCTCCCAATAAGTACTTTTCTTTAACGCCTTTAAGTGAGGCATAAGAAGCAAGAAAGGATCAAGTGTTCTCAAATGAAGAAGCATTAAAACCAAATTTCTTGCTCTTACCTCTCTTACTTTTATTCTTAACCTTGGGGAAAATATGATTGTTGGGTGGATAAGAAAAGTGCATGGTCCCCTTTCCCACATCTATTATTGCTCCAAGGAGTTCTAATAGGGACCTTCTAAGTGTGATTGGTCCTTTTCCTGCACATTCAATAACAAGATAATCAGTAGAAATCATTTTCCCAAGCATCTTTGTAAACACTCCTTCAGCTATTCCAATAGGTGATATGGTAGCATTATTAGCAAGAGATATTTCTTTTCCTCCTTCAGTAAGCCCCTAAAGATTCAAAGATTCATAAGTATCTTTGGGCATAAGATAAAATTCAGACATGATATCACAGCGAGCTTGAAAAGTTTCAGTATTTATATCAATCTTTACTGTGGGGAGCCACTTTGATGGTTCAGAATTTATTGGAACATAATTATGATGCTCCCTAAGCGTATTATAGCAATCTTTCAATCTAGCAGTGCTGGTCTCAAGAGTGTTCAATCTAGCAAATATGCTTGCGAAAGAAATATCAGTCTGGCTAGGCAAGTTGTAAGTAAGGATCAATTTCTTTATAGAATTAACAACATCATCCTCATTACATTGGAGGAAATCTACTCCCACAACAGCATCTAAAGCATATCTATAGAAAAGAGAAATTGCAAGGTAAAAACTGCTAAGGAACAAGCTTTGAGTCATTTTAGGCTCAGTTTTTTCATGTAGATAAGAGATTCTAGACCAAGCTTCCTTGAAGCTCTCCTCAATTCCTTGTTTAAAAGTGAAAATCATTTCCTCAGGTGACATAGTGACTAGAGCAAGGCTAGACATAATGACAACTTAAGATAGGAACTAATTTTTTGTGTTTTCAATAAACAAAGCAAACTTGTAAGACTAATTTTTGTGTGTTTTTGATAAAGAAACAAGCAAACAAAACAAAAGTAAACTAAGCAAAACAAAAATAACAAAGTAACGAGATTGGTTATGAGGGACTCCCCTTGTGAAGATGTCCTTGACTCCCCGGCAACGGCGCCAGAAAAGTGCTTGATGGCTCAATGTTGATGTAGAGCTCGTTGGGGAACCCCAAGAGGAAGGTATGATGAGCACAGCAGCAAGTTTCCCTCAGTTATGAAACCAAGGTTTAATCGAACCAGTAGGAGCAAGGAAACACCCCAAAGGTGTTTCTAGCTGAGCCTTGGCAGGGTGCACTACCGGTGCTAGTAGCAACGTGGAGACCTGCACAACACAACCACAAAACTCTGTTCCCAACTTGCGATGAGGTTGTCAATCTCACCGGTTTTGCTGAAAACAAAGGATTAAACGTATCCGAATGGAAGGAAGTAATAGTTTGCAGAAAGTAAACACAAAACAGTAAACAGTTTGTAGATTGTAAGTAAAAGAAAGGACCGGGATCCATACTTCACTAGAGGTGGCTCTCCTTAAGATAGATAACATGCTGGGTGAACAAATTACAGCGGGGCAATTAACAAACATCGAGAAAGCAATACATGCATATACTAATCATCTTGACTCCTTTGGAACTTGATTGGGCATTACAACATTATACATAGACCGCCATCCAACTACATCTATGACTAATAATCCACCTTCAGGTTATCATCTGAACCCCCTCCAGTATTAAGTTGCAAGCAACAGATTATTGCTTTACGAATTGCGTGTAATGTAAACAATATGATTGTTCTATGAACAAAGGATTGTTGTTTTCTCCCTAGTAGCAACAGCACATCTAGTACCTTAGAGATTTCTGTCACTTCCCCATATTACCAGAGGCATGAACCCACTATCGAGCATAAATACTAACTATTGGAGTTGCTAGCGTCTACTTGGCCAAGATAGCTACTAACAATGGAAAGCATGCAAGATCACAAATAACAAAGACATGATAGAATCAATAATCAATCTGAAATAGCATCTCAATATCCATCGGATCCCTGCACACACAACATGCAGAATTACAAATAGATGATCTTGATCATGAACGGAGCTCACAAGATCTAAACATGAAAGCACAAAGGAGGAGAACCAGCCATCTAGCTACTACATGGCCCCGTAGTCTAGAGATGAACTACTCACGCATCACATTGGAGGCTTGCATGATGATGAAGAAGAACTCCAGGGTGAATTCCCTTCTCCGGCAGGGTGCCGGGAAGAGCTTCATATCCCTCCCGATCTAGGGATGGAGATGACGGCATCTACAGACTCTTTCATGGATTTTTGATCGGGTACTTAGGGTTTTCGTCTCGAGGGCAATATATAGGCGGAAGGAGAGGCCAAGGGGGTGATGGGTCGGCCAGATCACCCCTTGGCACGGTCCAGGCCTGGCCGCGCAGCCAGGTGGTGTGGCCGGCCCCTAGACCTTCTCCGTCTCGTATTCTGGCATATAATGTCTTACGGAAAAATAGGCACTTTGGCTTTTGTCCCGTCCAATTCTGAGAATATTCATTTTCTGACTTTCCTGGAACCAAAAACAACAGAAAACAGGCAGCTGGCACTGTGGCTCTTGTTAATAGGTTAGTCCAAGAAATCATATGAAAAGTACTCCAAAGTGTGGATAAAACACAAGAAAGTGGATAAAACCAAGCATGGAACATCAAAAATTATAGATACATTTGCAATGTACCAGCTAACACTAGTCCGGGTCCTAGACTATTTCTGGACTAGAACCCCTGGCAGCTCAAAACGAAAGGCATGTTTTCTACTAGTGAATATTCAAGAATGACCTATATCTAGGAGGTCAAAACAAGTGAAATATATAGTTTGGGAGAGTGTTAAAAGGATCCTACATATAATCATCTTATAAAATCCTTAAATACTAATCTAAGTGTAATGTACCAATGCATATGTGAGAGGGTTATCATCAAAAGCATATTTGTCTGGGATGGACGAGCTGAATCCAAGATAATCCAACAAGTGGTGGATTTGATCCCACCGTCACTGCTTTGTTCAAGGTATGTGAATAGCTATTTTGTAAGAAGCAAACCAAAGAAGAGTTGAGGGAAGCAAATACTCTACTTTTGTGTGCCACCTCTCAATACAACCACATGTTTGCTCTTGAGAGTCGCGTCTTAGTTTTCATGCTGAAAACTCTAGGTGCTCCTTCATTGGTTGTACGTGACAATGCTGGCTCTTTGGTCATTTCCTTATTGAAGGTTTTTATGGAAATTGTTTGGATATTCTCCGGGGTGAAAACTCATAAAACGTGTTTGGTTCACATTTTTGTAACATAACCTCATTACTGTGGTAATCAATTCTGTTAAAACACATTTGGTTCAAACACCCCAAAAACAACTTACCCTGGAAACAAATCCCACCCTATACTAACTCGTTATTGGTCTGTCCCCTCCAGAAACAACTCCGGTTTCGGCCGCATCTGGATCTCGATCTCACTCTCGTTTCCTCCTCCCGCCCCTCCCCCCGGCAAGTCCCGTCGCTGGTGACACAGGCGTCGGGAGCAATTCAAGCCAACAACCCATCCCTCTACATCCTCTACTCGGTCTGTAGGGGCACCACGCGAGGGCAAGTGAGGAGCGGCGGTGACATCGGAGGAGCACTATCGACATAGGAGGAGAAACTTCGTCCACCAATCCCCAAAGGTTGAGGTACATACTATCCTGCTCTAGATCCCTTCTCCTCCTCTTTCCGGTTGTCCTAGAGGTCTCCCTCCAAATCTTCATTTAGATTAGGGTTTTTTCTTATGTAGAACTATGTTCTTGAGGTCTCCCTCTAAATATTTGTTTGGATTGCTCCCTTCGGCCTTTGCTCCCATTCGTCAGTGTAAGTCTACAAAAGAATGACACTCAGCGCATGCCATGCCATTGCCATTGCAGAAAACACCATGGTTACTGACATGGGTCTGAATATTCGGGTCCTTATGATTAGTTTCCCTGGTTACATGATGACTCATGGCCCATGAAGCCCAAGAAAAATGCCCACGAAGCATCCGACGGAAGGCATAGTATGCTAGATAAGGAAATAGAAACTGACATTGTATTAGTGTTGTAATTGAAAGATTTTAACCTATCCGTATATGGCCTTGGGACCCAGCCTATTATATATAGGTTGGGAGGAGCCAACAGGGAGAGACTGAAAAAAGCCTTGAGCGATCTGTAATCAATTTGACCATAAGCAATCAGACAACTTCGACTCCCTTGTTTGTCTGATCAACCGACGAAATCACCAGCATTCTCTTTTCCGTAGAACCCCAAGTCCATAACCATGGGCATTGCCGAGGTTACCCCTCTTCAGTTACCATTACCAGGACATGTCCGTTTGGAATTAATTTGTACTTGTCACTTTTCTAATCAACACTTATTTACCCAATGAACTTTTATCGATTTGCATAATGAATTAACATCAAACATTGTTGCTGCTCTTTAATCCTCGAGGCTAGTAACCATTTCAGTAGCTTATTTCAGTAGCCTTTTCACCACTGTCCAAGTTCAATGCTTTAAAAACTTCTACATGACTTTACTCTATTAGTTTCCACCAAGTAGTCTTCTTGTAGCAATTCCATTGTATTTAGCTTCAAATGAATTGTACACTACATATGCTTATCTCTCTATATTCCACTTTTCATTTTCAGTGTTATGGCTTGTGTCCCTTTAAATATGAGATATCAACAAAGGAATATAGCAACGAGGACTCTCATGACTAGCATCATGCTTTTGTATTATCATGTTTGGTTACTATTTGAATTATCTTATAGAAGAAAGTATTTCAAAATAGAACAGAGGATTAAAATTAGAGAGCTAAGATGGCATAATTTGTACGATCTAATTAGTGAGAGCGACACAATGTGTATAAGTCAGCTCCGTATGGATAGGAGAACATTTAGCATATTGTGTGAGATGGTTCGAGATGTTGATGGTCTAGAGGGCTCAAGAAATATGTCATTGGAGGAGATAGTGGAATCATTCCTCTGCATACTATCTCACCACTTCAAGAACAAGATGGTAGGGATTTTTTAACTAGAGCCCAGAATCAGTGACTACAGGTTTCAATGCATATCTTCTAGTTGTTTTAAAGTTGCACCACCTGCTACTTAAGAAACCGGAACCTATAGCCGAGGATTGCATAGATGGTAGATGGAAGTATTTCAAGGTAAGAAGCTACTTAATAAAAATACAGTAGTCACTAGCTGAAAATGTAATGTTTGTAGAAGATAGTAATATTATCTCATGGTTGTTTATCTTGCAGAATTGTTTGCGTGCGTTAGATGGTACGCACATAAACATAACCGCACCGGCTAACCTTAAAGAAAGATATAGATCAAGATTCAGTGATATTGATACAAACATGTTAGGTGTATATCTGCCAGACATGCAGTTCATTTATGTATTACCTGGCTGGGAGGGTTCTGCCCATGATGGTTCTGTGCTTAGGGATGCCATCACAAGACCAAATGGGTTACATGTCCCAAAAGACCAAATTACCTCGTCGATGCTGGATACACCAATGCTAGAGGATTTCTAGCTCCATATCGAGGTAAAAGGTACCACCTAGATGGTTGGACAACGCAAAACCCACCTAATAGTGCATAAGAGTATTTTAGCATGTTGCATTCTAAAGCCCGAAATATTGTAGAAAGGTTCTTTGTGAGACTCAAGGGACAGTGGGAAATTTTGAGGTCCGCCTCTTTTTATCCTATCAACACCCAAGAAAGAATGATGGCATGTGCACTTTTGCATAATCTTTTATTGCAAAAGATGCCTGATACATTGCAAATGTATCTATAATTTTTGATGTTCCATGCTTGGTTTTATCCACTTTGTTGTGTTTTGTCCACACTTTGGAGTACTTTTCATATGATTTCTTGGACTAACCTATTAACAAGAGTCATAGTGCCAGTTGCCTGTTTTATGCTGTTTTTGGTTCCAGGAAAGTCAGAAAATGAATATTCTCGGAATTGGACGGGACAAAAGCCAAAGTGCCTATTTTTCTGGAAGACATCAGATGCTAGAATACGAGACGGAGAAGGGCTAGGGGCCAGCCACACCACCTAGCCACGCGACCAGGCCTGGCCCGCGCCAGGGGGTGGTCTGGCCGACCCCAGCACCCCCTCGGCCTCTCCTTCCGCCTATATATTGCCCTCAGGATGAAAACCCTAAGTACTCAATCAAAATTCCACAAAAGAGTCTGTAGCCGCCGTCATCTCCATCCCTAGATTGGGAGGGATCTGAAGCTCTTCCTGGCACCCTGCCGGAAGAGGGAATTCACCCTGGAGGCCTTCTTCATCATCATGCAAGCCTCCAGTGTGATGCGTGAGTAGTTCATGTCTGGACTACGGGTCCATGTAGTAGCTAGATGGATCCGATGGATATTGAGATGCTATTTCAGATTGATTATTGATTCTATGATGTCTTTGTTATTTGTGATCTTGCATGCTTTCCGTTGTTAGTAGCTATCTTGGCCAAGTAGATGCTAGCAACTCCAAGAGTTAGTATTTATGCTCGATAGTGGGTTCATGCCTCTAGTAATCTAGGGAAGTGACAGAAATCTGTAAGGTACTAGATGTGATGTTGCTACTAGGAAGAAAACAACAATCCTTTGTTCATAGAACAATCATATTGTTTACATTACACGCAATTCGTAAAGCAATAATATGTTGCTTGCAACTTAATAATGGAGGGGGTTCGGATGATAACCTGAAGGTGGATTATTAGTCATAGATGTAGTTGGATGGTGGTCTATGTATAATGTTGTAATGCCCAATCAAGTTCCAAAGGAGTCAAGAGGATTAGTATATGCATGTATTGCTTTCTCGATGTTTGTCAATTGCCCCGCTGTAATTTGTTCACCCATCATGTTATCTATCTTAAGGAGAGCCACCTCTAGTGAACTATGGACCCTGGTCCTTTCTTTTACATACAATCTACAAAATTGTTTACTGCTTTGTGTTTCCTTTCTGCAAACTTTTACTTCCTTCCATTCGATACGTTTAATCCTTTGTTTTCATAAAAACCGGCGAGATTGATAACCTCATCGCAAGTTGGGGACAGAGTTTTGTGGTTGTGTTGTGCAGGTCTCCACGTTGCTACTAGCACCGGTAGTGCGCCCTGCCAAGGCTCAGCTAGCAACACCTTTGGGGTGTTTCCTTGCTCCTACTGGTTCGATTAAACCTTGGTTTCATAACTGAGGGAAACTTGCTGCTGTGCTCATCATACCTTCCTCTTGGGATTCCCCAACGAGCTCTACATCAACACTGAGCCATCAAGCACTTTTGTGGCGCCGTTGCCAGGGAGTCAAGGACATCTTCACAAGGGGAGTCCCTCATAACCAATCTCTTTACTTTGTTATTTTTGCTTTGCTTAGTTTCTTTTTGCTGTGCTTGCTTGTTTCTTTATCAAAAACACAAAAAAATTAGTCTTACTAGTTTGCTTTCTTTATTAAAATCACAAAAAAATGACTACTCTTGAAAACACTAAGTTGTGTGACTTCACTAGCACCAACAACGATGATTTTATGAGCACACCTATTGCTCCACCTGTGTCTGAAGCTACTCTCTTTGAGATAAAACCTGCTTTACTCAATCTTGTTATGAGAGAACAATTTTCTGGTATTGGTAATGAAGATGTTGCTGCCCATCTAAATAACTTTGTTGAACTTTGTGAGATGCAAAAGCATAGGGATGTAGATGGTGATATTATTAAGCTGAAATTGTTTCCTTTCTCTTTGAGAGGAAAAGCTAAAGAATGGTTGAATTCCTTAACTAGGAATAGTATTGATTCTTGGACTAAATGCAAAGATGCTTTCATTGGAAAGTACCATCCTCCTGCTAATATTATATCTATGAGAAGTGAAATAATGAAGTTTAAACAATTTGATAATGAACATGTTGCTCAAGCTTGGGAAATAATGAAATCTTTGGTAAAGAATTATCCCACTCATGGACTGACTGCTTGGATGATCATCCAAACTTTTTATGCAGGATTGAACTACTCTTCAAGGAACCTATTGGATTCTGCTGTTGGAGGTACCTTTATGACCATCACTTTGGGTGCTGCAACAAAGCTTCTAGATAATATGATGGTTAACTATTCTGAATGGCATATTGAAAGAGCTCCACAAGGTAAGAAGGTAAATTATGTTGAGGAAACCTCCTCCTTGAGTAATAAGATTAATATTATTATGTCTATTTTTGTTAATGGGAAAGCCCATATTGATCCAAATAATGTTCCTTTAGCTTCTTTGGTTGCTCAAGAAGAGCAAGTTGATGTGAACTTCATAAGAAATAACAATTTTGGCAATAATGCTTATAGGAATAATTTTGGTAACAACAATTATAAGCCATATCCTCCCAACAACGGTAATGCTTATGGAAATTCCTACAACAATAATAGGAGTGCTCCCTCTGAACTTGAAGTTATGCTTAAAGACTTTATTAGTAAGCAAACTGCTTTCAATAAAACTATTGAGGAAAAACTCTCTAATGCTGAAAGAAATATAGCATCTTTGGCTGAAGCTCAATCTTCTTTGAATAAAATGGCTGCCTAACCTGAAACTAATGATAATCCCTTTGCAGATACTAATGCTATACAAGTTAGAATTGATGAAAATGTTAGACTATTAGCTGAATTACATGCTAAGTGGTAAAGAGAAGATGAAATTGCTAGAAACATTAGTGTTTCTACTATCACTACCACTAGTGTTGAGGCTAGTAATAGTTCTACTACTTTAGATGATAAATTTCATTTTGATATTGATGGTTGCAATATCTCTGAAGTTATTAAGTTCCTACAAAATCTTGCTAAAAGTCCTAATGCTAGTGCTATGAACATGGCCTTTACAAAACACATTACTGATGCTCTCATAAAGATTAAAGAAGAAAAGATGAAACGTAAAGCTTCTATTCCTATAAAACAAGAATATGGTTGGGAACCCATCATTAATATGAAAGTGAATGATTTTGATTTCAAAGCTTTATGTGATCTTTATAGTAGTGTCTCTATTATGCCTAGAAGGATTTATGATATGCTTGATTTTCCTCCACTTGAAGATTGTTATTTGAATGTCCCACTTGATGATAATGCTAAAAAGAAACTCATGGAGAGACTTAATGATGTTCTTATTATGGTTAACAATGCCTACGTCCCCGTTGATTTCTATGTTTTGGATGTTGAATACAATGCTTCTTGTCCTATTGCTTTGGGAAGACCTTTTCTTAGAACTGTTGGTGCCATTATTGATATGAAGGAAGGCACCATTATATATCAACTCCCACTCAAAAAAGGTATAGAACACTTCCCTAGGAAGAGAGAGAATATTTTTTTGCTTCTCCTATGAAAACAAAATTTGGTTTTAATGTTTCTTCATTTGAGAACACTTGATTCTTTCTTGCTTCTTATGCCTAACTGAAAGGCGTTAAAAAAAGTACTTATTGGGAGATAACCCAAAAGTTTTAGATGAGTCTTCGAATTTATTACTTCAGTAATAACCGCTCCTTATCCTTTTTATTTGCTTTTTGTGCCAAGAGTAACCTCTAATGAGAGAGAAGTAATGATTGGGAAAGTTGCTGTCCCGAAACAGATTTTTGTGCTTCACCGTAAAAATTCGTGTAAAATCTCTGAACATCCTTTTGAGGCGTGAATTTTTGTGGTTCTGCCCCAGGTTGTTATCTAACTTTCGTAAGTTCAACACTTTTTGAGTTTAGCAACAGAAGGTCTTCGAAAAAATTCGTCTTTACCTGCTGGTCTGTTTTGACAGATTTCTGCCATTTTTCTGCATTTGCTTCTTGTTGGTTCCTTTTTGAGTTCTTTTGGGGAATTGAGCTTTTTGAGGGAAGTGATTCAGTATCTAGTGTTCTAATTGAAGTTTATTGATGTTAGAACTGAACCTTAAGACCTATTATCTTGAGTGCACTAATGTTGCTAATAAAGATTGTGTGAAGTTCTGTATGAAGGAAAAATTTCAGGTGTATGGAAGGAATGAGTAATGAGATGAAGGATGGACTAAAGCTCAAGCTTGGGGATGCCACGCGTGTCACCCCAAGAAATATCCAAGAAGTACAAGCGTCAAAGCTTGGGGATGTCCAAGGCATCCCCCTCTTCATCAATAAAAATCCCAGGTTTCTTCCAAACGCTTCATTTTTTATTGTTTCATGCACAGTTGTGTTGTTCTTGGAGCGTCTTTTTCGTTTTGGTTTTTCGTTTGCTTGGTTTGCTTAGTTTGCTGAATAAATTGGTTGGACCCCCTCTTTCATACATTGGTTTTCAAATAGTTTGGCTTGGTTTGGAAAAGTGTAGGAAAGTTCATGCTTAAGTGTTAAAGAGAGCTTGTTTTTGACTGTGGCCTATGCTTTGTCATGCCATGCTTGATATTGTTTTGGCTTTATGATTAGTATTATTTGTTGTATCATGACTTGTTATAAACAATTGAGATTGCTTAATGTGCCTTGGATGAATCATGCGTTGTTTTAGCATATTAAAGCATAGTATAGTGGTATTCTCCTTTGATGCTTTATTTGGGTTGACTTGGCACATGCTCACACCATGTTATGACTATATCAAGTCACCATAGCCTTTATGATCCTTTAGTTTTCAACTTGTAGTATCACTTTATGCTTTGATCAATGATGTTTTGTCGCTCTGCATGATTATGGCCATTATTGCTCTCTTAGTTTGTCGCTCCCAGTCTTTGATAGCCTCCACAACCAAGTATGAGTTCCACTCATGCATCCAACTCCCTAAACCAAGTTATTCCAAAGAGTCCACCATACCTACCTACTATCTTATGCTATTCCAAGTATATTCATGCTTTTTTTATCTTTCAAATTAAACTCGTTATGAGAAAACTAGTGATTAAAGCTCTCACGAACTTGATGGCACACTTTACTTTTTTGCATCTAATAAACTTGAACCATTGGGTCCTTCTTTGTTGCATATATGCTTGTGCTTTATAAGTTGAAATTAGCAGAACCATGTATCATGGGGAACGCTTTCAACATTGCACTTGTACTTTGTACCCCGTTGATATCATGTTCTTTTGCTTATGGATCCCGGCGGTGTGAAATAAAAGTGGAACTTATAAGATCATGGAGTTTGTATGTGTGTTAGAGAAACGCCGGGGCCGCTAGCCTAAGCCATGCCTAATCATGGTGGAAACTTACAGCATCACCATAATGAGCACTCTATGAAGTATCCTCAATAAAAACCTATGCAAATAGCAAATAAAAAGATCGCTGAGATGCTCATTGTCTTCTTGCCTTGTCATTTTGATTATGGGATAGCTCCTGTATCATGTGCAAGGGGTACCCCATTGGCGGTTCTTTATGATACATATGTACTTACAATGACAAGAGCTTACTCGTGACTAAAGTTGAGTAGCATGAGGTTCGGTCTTCGTAAGTAAGGGGCATGAGATTTCGGTTTATAACTTGTCAAGCATATCCTCTTAGTTGTGTCACTTTAACCTTAATCACCTTCAAGATGCTTATGATAGGGGCAATGAGAGCTGAAAACTATGAGTACCATAATTTTTGGAAGCTCTTTATGAGACTTGAATCCCTACTTCCTTCTATGAAGGCCTTTCTTCCACCATTACATTGAGTCTCCACCTTCTACCTTTATGCACCTACTTTGAGAGCATAGTGGCCATTCTTAGTTCTATGTGCATTGTCCCAAGACTAGTTGATTGATGCATATCTTGATATTGCTTGTTTTAAACTATTTGTATCTAGTCACTCTTATGAACTTTGAAGGTGTCCTATGCAATTATATTTGCTACTCTATGAGGGAGCTGAATACTATTATGCTATGTTTTCTTTATGTGAAACAAACAAACGTCTTGCAAAGCATTGTTGTTCATGAATCTTTTGTTTGTGCCTTTTCATGTTGCATCATAGTTTCTTTGTCTTATTGCTAGAACTTTGTCTTTCATGTTATGATTGAAGTACTATGATCCCATCCTTAAATGTTTTACAAATACTTTGATCAAGTCTTTGATGGTGCATGTCACCTCAAAAATTATTCTTTCTTTTTATCACTTACCTACTCGAGGACGAGCAGGAGTTAAGCTTGGGGATGTTGATACATTGAAAATGTATCTATAATATTTGATGTTCCATGCTTAGTTTTATCCACTTTCTTGTGTTTTGTTCCAACTTTGGAGTACTTTTTATATGATTTCTTGGACTAACCTATTAACAAGAGCCACAGTGCCAGCTATCTGTTTTCTGCTGTTTTTGGTTCCAGGAAAGTCAGAAAATGAATATTCTCGGAATTGGATGGGACAAAAGCCAAAGTGCCTATTTTTCCGGAAGGGATCAAGTGCCAGAATACGAGACGGAGAAGAGCTGGGGGCCGGCCACACCACCTGGCCGCGCGGCCAGGCTTGGCCCGCCCTAGGGGGTGGTATGGCTGACCCTAGCACCCCCTCGGCCTCTCCTTCCGCCTATATATTGCCCTCGGGACGAAAAACCTAAGTACCCGATCAAAAATCCACGAAAGAGTCTGTAGCCGCCGGCATCTCCATCCCCAGATCGGGAGGGATTTGAAGCTCTTCCCTACACCCTGCCAGGAGAAGGGAATTCACCCTGGAGGCCTTCTTCATCATCATTCAAGCCTCCGGTGTGATGCGTGAGTAGTTCATCTCTGGACTACGGGTCCATGTAGTAGCTAGATGGCTGGTTCTCCTCCTTTGTGCTTTCATGTTTAGATCTTGTGAGCTCCGTTCATGATCAAGATCATCTATTTGTAATTCTGCATGTTGTGTTTGCGGGGATCCGATGGATATTGAGATGTTATTTCAGATTGATTATTGATTCTATCATGTCTTTGTTATTTATGATCTTGCATGTTTTCCGTTGTTAGTAGCTATCTTGGCCAAGTAGATGCTAGCAACTCCAAGAGTTAGTATTTATGCTCGATAGTGGGTTCATGCCTCTGGTAATCTGGGGAAGTGACAGAAATCTCTAAGGTACTAGATGTGCTGTTGCTACTAGGGAGAAAACAACAATCCTTTGTTCATAGAACAATCATATTGTTTACATTACACGCAATTCGTAAAGCAATAATCTGTTGCTTGCAACTTAATACTGGAGGGGGTTCAAATGATAACCTGAAGGTGGATTATTAGTCATATGTAACTACCTCGGACCCTACGCTATAAGTTAAAGCCTGGATGGACCAGAAGTGGTTAAAATAGTACAGTGGGGGACCAGGGGCCACCCACGTGTAAACCCGTCGGCCGTCCTAACCACTTCCAGAACATCGGGACAAGAGCGAGCGGCGTAGGCAACAGGCGAAGAGATCAAATACATACACAAGTGA
The DNA here is from genome assembly GCA_910589775.1 of Avena eriantha. Lineage (NCBI taxonomy): Eukaryota > Viridiplantae > Streptophyta > Magnoliopsida > Poales > Poaceae > Avena > Avena eriantha. The sequence goes on from OU342743.1 coordinate 542,784,230, forward strand.
GTATGTATGCAAGCTACCTTACAACAGTTCTCAGAGCCATACCATCTAAAAGAAATAGAAATATTGCAACGCCATACGGCAAGATCCAAATATCCTAGATAGAGATAATAGTGTAGGATAGCTCCTCATACATCAATCAACAGAGTATCAAGCGGAAGCGGGAAACAAGATCCGAGTACGTACAAGAAGCAAATCGGCATAAGATGCCACATAAATAAGCACATCCCGCCCACAGATCTCGCGGATCCCCATCCCCGGAATCTCTACACCGAGTGATCGTTGCCAACATCATTTGTCTCCTCCACCCAGTATCCATCTTGCGAATACACCTGTTCATCTGAATCAAACAATTTATCCTGTGAGACCCTAGGGGTACTCAGCAAGTCTTTATGCCTCTAAAGGGGACATAACCAGGGGTGACCCAATTGCAGCAAAAGATAATAACTAACAAGTCTATAGATACTAGCTAACCATCCGCCTAACCAATGATAGACGGATGTCCGTTAATTAGACATAACAGTTATAACAGTATAAAGTATCAGATCCATCCTCCTTCTCGCTTACCGACGAGAAAGCGGACGAACAACCCATCTATTGGCAGTTTTATTACTCATTCCATGAATATTGCACTATTTACTAGTCAGATATTTAGTCACATTAAAGACGGTACTTTAGTTATACTTGTCTATGATCGAGAAACTGTGCTCCAAGTCGTCCATAACCGCGGACATGGCTTTCAGAAAGATTTACCCTGCAGGGGTGCACAAATAGCAACACACACACGATCGACCTCGGAAAAACCAAATCGAAACCCAACGAAGCTTTCACGACAAAGCAATCACAGGATTCATAAAATATTTCAAGGGGCCACCCCAATAAGCTACCCGCAACGAAGTTGGCCGGCTCCAAGACGGACCCAGGGTTTGCGACAATGGTTGTAAACGACTGGGAACCCGAAAATGTGACTGGGCTTGTCGATACCGCGAAAACATTCCGCATTCTTAAACAGTACAGGTGCTCCACGCACAATCTTAAATAAAACAGTAAAGCATGGCATAAGTACAGGATAGTAATAAAGCCCCAAACTACTTTGTAGCCCCAAGAAATAAAGTACAAATCAAGCTCTAGCAAAGGGGATTCATAGAGTCTCCCGTATGTGGATAGTGTGAATAGTCAAGGAACATGTATCAAGTAATCGGGGTCCTACGGGACACAAGTGGACATAAAAACCAAATGACAGATATTGCCCACTGGTGCCTCTTTCATTAGTTATCCCATTACTACTCAGGTTCAGTTGTTTAGGTACCTCGTTATTCATCGGACACTCACATACCCTACACATGCTGTTCTACAACTCGCATGGCTCAAACAACTCCTGTAGTAAGGGCTCATAGGATGGAGGAACAAGCTTCGGTGGGGTTTAAAAGTAAAGGCTATGCAGTACTTGGGATTCAGTTTAATGCAATCGCGACTCAATGATGCAAGAATAAGATAGAGGCAATAGGTACTATATGTATGCAAGCATGTGGTAGTGCTTGCCTGGCAGCTCAGTTGAAGCGAGAGATGGATCCGGGTAGTACTCCTGGGATTCCTGATATTTCCCCTGCTCGGCGTCTATTCGAAAAGAAGAACCAAACAAACAAGGGCCAACATAAATAAAGTGCACAAGCATATAAATAAAATGCGACAAGCAAACAAGCATGCCATGATGAATGATGCCCAATTTACATGGCAATAAAGTAGCATGGCCAGGGTGAGGTGTGGGAACAAGAATAAATCATTTTATTAATTTTTTGGTCAAGTTTTATTGCCATAAACAGTTCTGATTTTTAATAATGACATGATGCATGCTTCAAACCAGAACATGGAATGCATAAACAGAACGGGCTCGTCGCACTGATCGATTTAGACATATTATTTGTCAAATTTGGAGTTACAGAATTAAAGTTATTAATTAATTAAGAAAATGCATTTTTATTGCAATTAAACAATTTTGAAAATTTAAATTAGCCAAACATTATTTTGAATGGCAGATTTTAAATCCTCACATTTTTCTGATTCAAAAACCTATATCATTTGTATTATTTGGATTTATTAATAAAAAGTTATTAATTTCTGGATTTAAAACAGATTAAACAATTTCTGGAATTATTTTTATTAAACAGATAAAACGCGCAGACTTTTTATACCCAGGGGAACTTAGCCCGAGTCACAGACAGGTGGCCCTACGCTCTGCTGGCGGAAACGGCACGACAAAACTTTTCTCACCGCGAGCTTAGCCAACCACAGCAGCTGACAAGCGGGCCCATGCCGCAAACGGCCCCACGCGCCAGTGGGTGAGAGGCGGCGGACACGTGACGCGGACGGCGACTGCGGGTTGAGGTTAGAGAAAAGCGGGAGCCTTTTTGTAAAAACATCACAGACGCTGACAGGTGGGGCTCAGGTGGAGCGCGGGTTTAGAAAAACAAAAGGCGCAGGGGGTTATCTGCAAAAGTGCCCCTGCGATACTGTTTTTCTTCTAGCCATTTCTGACGAAACTGACGGAACGACGCGCGGCGTGGCGGGGTTCAATCTCGCGATTTGTCGCGCGCCCAAGCGGCGGCGACCGCTACGGCTGGCTCGGGTTGCCGGTGGAAAGGAACTACGCGGCAAGGTGAGTTAACTACGGCGCAACGACAGGCAGACGCACGTGAACACGATGCACGGAGGGCATTCCGCAGCTGGCCCAGCGCGTACAGGAAACAAAGCTCAGAGGGAGGATGTCTGGGGGCATCAGGGGCTCACCGTGGGGCTGTTGGTGATGGTGGTTTGGGCTGGAACACAGAGGATGGCCGGGGAAGCTGGAGTCCGACAGGTTAGGGTTTGCGTCGGCGTCGTTGGCGTGCGGTGTGTACCGGCCGCCTCCTCCTCGCTGCTGTGTACGGGGGCGACGCAGGCGTCCTCGTGGCCTTCCTCGACAGCCCACACACCACGCCCGCCTTCTATATGTTGGTGGTTGGGGAGATGCCGACGGAGATGTGAACGGAGATGGACGAGAGGGTCGGCAGGGTAGATGGGGAAAGGGCTGCGGAAGGGCAAGGCCCGGGGTGGATCTGGGGCGACGCCAGGGACGAGAGAAGGGGTAGATAGGGACGGGAGGGGAGATGCCGTGGGGAGGCTCGGGATGGTAAAGGTGGTGGCCACTTTTTCCTCCTCCTCCTCACGTGCTTGGCTAGGCTCGGGCCTGGGGGTGGTGGCTGCAGCTGGGCCAGGCAGAGAGGAAGGGTGGCTCGGGTAGGACCGGCTTGGCAGCGAGAGAGAGAGGAACCGAGAGGGGAGGGCGCTCGGCATGGTAAAGAGAAAAGGTGGGGTGGTGGCTAGGTTAGAAAGGAGAGGGATAAGGAGAGGTAGGGGTAGGGTAGGGTTGGTTTGGGGTTTAGGGTTTTTGATATGATCTAACAAAATCAAGCATGAGGTGAAAAGGAGATGGGGTGAGGGTGAGTGAGTTTTTGTTGAACACATGGTGGTGGTAGAAGAGATAGAGAGATGTTTAGGGTTTTTTGTGCACATGGCAAGGAAAGAAAAGATCAAGATAGTGAGTGTGAGTTTAAGAGAAAAGGAGACTCCACTTGTATTTGCATGCCCTATGGCTCAACAAAACAAAAGTGGAAGTGCCCTAAGAATGGTGGAGAAAAAGAAAAGAGCACACTTGGCTTGATCCCCAAAAGACCATGATCCACTCAAAAATCCAAGAAAAAACAAAGAAAAGGGGATGGTGGTGATCTTGCATGGCCCATGCATAATCAATAAATGCCATGTTTATCCTTGTGAAAACAATAGTAAGTCTCATGGCATTTATTCACATGCATTCCCAAAAATATGGATCTAAGGCCAAGCCAAAAGAATTAAGGTGGATGTTCCATGTGGGGTAGATGGAGGATTCCCATATTTGAATATAATTTGAACTTGCTAGTGTGTATGTTCCACTAGATGCTTAATAGCCTCAAAAATATCCCAACATGAGCATACATCCAAAATAATCCATAAGGAAGCTTGATAAGGGATTCCTCTCACAAAGCATGCAAAGGTGGCCATGTAGCTCTCCACATATCAACAATGTGAAAACCACATGAGGCATATATGGAAACATGTGGAATTAGAAGTAGATCCATCCCATCCCACATGAGCTAGATGTAAACCCAAATAAAATGCAAAGCTCACATAGTAGGGTGGTGGAATAATGGGGTGTTGACAAGAAGGTGGTGGAGTTAATAAAAGATATGCCCCCAACTCAACTTGGGCATCAAGCATTTATCAAGATCCAAATACAATATATCAAGAGGCAAATACAATTAATAATGCATATGAGATAAGAACCAAAAGAAAAAGGGTTTTATATGATGCTCAAATGCAAGGTGGCATGATGACATGAGCATGATATAATTATGATGCACAATTATATGTAGGAAGTAGCATTTTATTATTAGACCATGTAGCATTACAAATGTTAGACAGATGGGATGGTACAACTCTCCCCACTAAACAGGAATCTCGCCCCAAGATTCTAGGAAGAAGAAGAAGAAGACACGAAGAGGGTAGGATACTTGGCACGGAGCTCATCCTCACGTTCCCAAGTGGCTTCATCAACGGAATGGTGCGACCACTGCACCTTGCAGAACTTGATGGACTTATTGCGATTCCTTCTTTTTGCGACTTCTAGGATTTTTGTGGGGTGTTCTTGATAAGACAGGTCTTCTTGGAGATTGATGAGTTCATGGTCCACGGTCCTGCCGGGATCCTTGAAGCACTTCTTGAGTTGGGAGATATGGAAAACATCATGAACCTTGAGTTTTTCAGGGAGCTCAAGAGCATAAGTGACTTCTCCTCTTCTTCCACGAACTTTGAAAGGACCGATGTATCTAGGAGCCAGCTTTCCCTTGATACCAAACCGGTGCGTGCCTCTCATGGGAGTGACACGAAGGTAAACGAGATCACCAGGGACATACTCCATGTCCGTGTGCTTTCTGTCATAGTTGCTCTTCTGGCGACTTTGAGCAACCTTCAGGTTTTCAAGAATGATGTGAACCTTCTCCTCCGCTTGAGTTACAATGTCGGGGCCAAACAATGTTCTTTCACCTGCGCCCGACCAACCACTCGAAGTTCTGCATTTGCGACCATAGAGAACCTCAAATGGTGCCATCTTTAGACTCTTCTAGAAGCTGTTGTTGTAAGAGAATTCAGCATAAGGAAGGCATTCTTCCCACTTCATGCTGAAAGAGATGACGCAAGCACGGAGCATCTCTTCCAGAATCTGATTGATCCTTTCAACTTGTCCTTGCGACTGAGGGTGGTAAGTTGTGCCGAAGTTCAACTTTGTTCCCAAAGCATTTTGAAAACTTCCCCAGAACTTGGAAGTGAAGATGCTTCCACGGTCTGAGCTGATCTCAAGAGGAACCCCATATAGAGAGACAATTCTGTTGATATAGAGCTCAGCCAACTGAATTGCAGAAATTGTTTCCTTGACAGGAAAGAAGTGAGCCACTTTAGAAAGCCTGTCGATGACAACAAAGATTTCATTGTTGCCCTTCTGCGACCTTGGAAAACCAGTTATGAAGTCCATCTCTACTTTCTCCCATTTCCATTCCAGAGGCTTCAATGGCTGTAGAAGACCGGAAGGTTTCTGATGGACAGCTTTTGCTCTGCGACAGACATCACACTCCGAGACATACTTGGCACAACCTCGTTTCAACCCAGGCCACCAATACTGTGTTTTCAAGTCCATGTACATCTTAGTGCTGCCAGGATGGATAGAAAGAACAGAATCATGAGCTTCTTTGAGAACTTGCTCTCTCAAACCCGGATACTTCGGAACAAACATCCGGTGCTTAAAGAATAGAGTGCCTTGGTCGTCAAGGTGGAAAGGTTCATACTTCGGAAGCTGAATCTTGGAGATGATGTTTTTAGTGTAAGGATCACCAAGTTGAATGGAGCGAACTTTTTCTTCCAAGAGAGGAGTTGCCAGAAGATTCAGAAGGTACACTTGATCCACAATTTCAAGGTTGAGCTGGCGGAATTCCTTGCACAAGAGAGGCTGTTGTTCTTCCACCATGAGGTTGTTGACATAAGCTTTTCGGCTGAGAGCATCGGCCATCACATTAGCTTTGCCATGAGTGTAGTTGATGGTTAGATCGAAATCATTAATTGCTTCAATCCACCTCCTCTGACGAAGGTCGAGAGGAGGTGGTGTGAAGATATACTTTAGACTCTTGTGATCAGAAAAGATCTCACAACGGTTGCCAAGCAAGTAGTGCCTCCATACTTTCAAAGCAAAGATAACTGCTGCGAGTTCGAGGTCATGTGTAGGATAGTTGATATCATGCTTCTTCAACTGTCGAGAAGCATAAGCAACAACTTGTTTTTCTTGCATAAGGACCACACCGAATCCTTGCAAGGAGGCGTCACAGAATATCTAGAAAGGCTTTGATGTATCTGGAGGAATCAAGACTGGAGTGGAAGTGAGCTTCTCTTTGAGTGTTTCAAAGCTTGCTTGACATGCAGGAGACCAAAAGTATTTCTTGCCTTTCTTGAGGAGATCGGTAAGAGGCTTCGCAATCTTCGAGAAGTTCCGAACAAAGCGACGGCAGTAACTAGCCAATCCAAGGAAACTCCAGACTTCTTTGACATTTTTGGGTGGAAGCCAGTCAACAATTGTTCGAACAGTTTCCGGGTTGACGGCAATGCCCTTGGCAGAGATGACGTGACCAAGATAGGTGACTTCAGGCAGCCATAACTCACACTTGGAGAACTTTGCATACCGGCGGTTCTCACGAAGCTTGTTTAGGACACACCGAAGGTGTTCTTCATGTTCTTCCTTTGACTTAGAATAGACTAGAATGTCATCCAGATAGACCACGACGAACTTATCAAGATACTCTATGAAAACTGAGTTCATAAGCCTCGAGAAGGTGGCAGGTGCGTTGGTGAGACCGAAAGACATGACCGTCTACTCGTACAGGCCATAGCGGGTGGTGAAAGCTGTTTTGGGAACATCTTCCTTGCGAATCTTGATTTGATGATACCCACTTCTCAAGTCAAGCTTAGAGAATATCACAGCTCTAGCTAGCTGACCGGAGAGATCATTAATCCGCGGAAGGGGATATTTATTCTTGATGGTTTTAGCATTGAGAGCCCGATAGTCAACACAAAGTCTATCAGTCTTGTCTCGCTTCTTCACAAAGATGGTTGGGTTACCCCAAGAAGAAGTAATGTGCTGAATGAAACCCAACTTCTCTTGTTCATCAAGCTGACGTTTGAGTTCAGCCAATTCAGCAGGACCCATTTTATAAGGCCGCTTGGAGATAGGAGCGGTTCCAGGTTCAAGCTCAATCACAAACTCGACCTCTCGATCAGGAGGCATACCTGGCAACTCTTCAGGAAAAACATCTGGAAACTCACGGACCACCGGAACACTCTGAATAGCATCCATAGCATCATCATTCAGAGCCACCAAAGAGAAAAGCTGAATTGCAGGAGTCAGACTTGGAGAATAGACTATATGGCCTTCATGAATTTTCAAAGAAACCGAATGTTCAGCACAATCAATCACAGCTTTATTTGCAGCTAGCCAATCCATGCCTAAAATGACATCAATATCTGAGTTACCCAGAATAATCAAAGATGCCAGAAAGAAAGAATCCCCAATTTGAACCTGATTGTCATAACTGATCTTGGAAGTTAACATCCTTGCCCCAAGAGAAAGGACCATTAGCTTTTTAGGTAACGAATCAGATGACAACCCATTCTCTTGAGCAAACTTGAAGGATACAAATGAATGCGATGCTCCAGAATCAAATAAAACTCGTGCAGGGACTGAGTTAACATGAAGCGTACCCAGCACAACTCCAGGTGCATGTTTAGCTTGAGCGACGTTGACACAGTTGGCACGAGCAACAGTGGACCCGGGCTTGGTGTTGATGTTGAGAGCCCGAGGTGGAGGTGCACGAACCATAGAAGAACTTGCCGTAGGTCTTGGAGGTGGTGGAGGAAGAGCTTTGTTGTTCATGGGACAACTCTAGTGTTGATGCCTAGTGTTCCCACAAGTGTAACAAGCACCAGGTGGACGTGGGCCAGCATAGCCAGGGACTCCGCCAGGCGCTCCAGGGTAGTTGTGGTTGTAGCCCCTAGGAGCCGTGGTGAAGGAGTTTGGTGGCCTTGCTGCGTAGCTTGGAGTTCTTGGTGGAGCCGGGAGCGGCAGTGCGGTAGTAGGAACCCACACGCGACGCTTAGAAGGAGTTGTCATAGCTGAAGAGCTTGCTGTGTCACGGCTGTGTTTCTTGGACTCCTCAAACACTTGCCTACTTGCTTCCTCCTGTAGAGCTGTATGTTGGAGTTTTAGAAAAGACCCCGGCCTTGCATGAGTGATTGCATACTTGATAGATGCATTGAGCCCTTGCCTGAACCTCTTTTGCTTCTTCTTGTCATCAGAGATCTTCAATTGTAACAACCTCGGACCCTACGCTCTAAGTTCAAGCCTGGATGGACCAGAAGTGGTTAAAATAGTACAGCGGGGGACCAGGGTCCACCCACGTGTAGACCCGTCGGCCGTCCTAACCACTTCCAGAACATCGGGACAAGAGCGAGCGGCGTAGGCAACAGGCGAAGAGATCAAATACATACACAAGTGAGTATGTATGCAAGCTACCTTACAACAGTTCTCAGAGCCATACCATCTAAAAGAATTAGAAATATTGCAACGCCATACGGCAAGATCCAAATATCCTAGATAGAGATAATAGTGTAGGATAGCTCCTCATACATCAATCAACAGAGTATCAAGCGGAAAGCGGGAAACAAGATCCGAGTACAGACAAGAAGCAAATCAGCATAAGATGCCACATAAATAAGCACATCCCGCCCACAGATCTCGCGGATCCCCATCCCCGGAATCTCTACACCGAGTGATCGTTGCCAACATCATCTGTCTCCTCCACCCAGTATCCATCTTGCGAATACACTTGTTCATCTGAATCAAACAATTTATCGTGTGAGACCCTAGGGGTACTCAGCAAGTCTTTATGCCTCTAAAGGGGACATAACCAGGGGTGACGCAATTGCAGCAAAAGATAATAACTAACAAGTCTATAGATACTAGCTAACCATCCGCCTAACCAATGATAGACGGATGTCCGTTAATTAGACATAATAGTTATAACAGTATAAAGTATTAGATCCATCCTCCTTCTCGCTTACCGACGAGAAAGCGGACGAACAACCCATCTGTTGGCAGTTTTATTACTCATTCCATGAATATTGCACTATTTACTAGTCAGATATTTAGTCACATTAAAGACGGTACTTTAGTTATACTTGTATTTGCATGCCCTATGGCTCAACAAAACAAAAGTGGAAGTGCCCTAAGAATGGTGGAGAAAAAGAAAAGAGCACACTTGGCTTGATCCCCAAAAGACCATGATCCACTCAAAAATCCAAGAAAAACCAAAGAAAATGGGATGGTGGTGATCTTGCATGGCCCATGCATAATCAATAAATGCCATGTTTATCCTTGTGAAAACAATAGTAAGTCTCATGGCATTTATTCACATGCATTCCCAAAAATATGGATCTAAGGCCAAGCCAAAAGAATTAAGGTGGATGTTCCATGTGGGGTAGATGGAGGATTCCCATATTTGAATATAATTTGAACTTGCTAGTGTGTATGTTCCACTAGATGCTTAATAGCCTCAAAAATATCCCAACATGAGCATACATCCAAAATAATCCATAAGGAAGCTTGACAAGGGATTCCTCTCACAAAGCATGCAAAGGTGGCCATGTGGCTCTCCACATATCAACAATGTGAAAACCACATGAGGCATATATGGAAACATGTGGAATTGGAAGTAGATCCATCCCATCCCACATGAGCTAGAGGTAAACCCAAATAAAATGCAAAGCTCACATAGTAGGGTGGTGGAATAATGGGGTGTTGACAAGAAGGTGGTGGAGTTAATAAAAGATATGCCCCCAACTCAACTTGGGCATCAAGCATTTATCAAGATCCAAATACAATATATCAAGAGGCAAATACAATTAATAATGCATATGAGATAAGAACCAAAAGAAAAAGGGTTTTATATGATGCTCAAATGCAAGGTGGCATGATGACATGAGCATGATATAATTATGATGCACAATTATATGTAGGAAGTAGCATTTTATTATTAGACCATGTAGCATTACAAATGTTAGACAGATGGGATGCTACATCATAGATGCAGTTGGATGGTGGTCTATGTATAATGTTGTAATGCCCAATCAAGTTCCAAAGGAGTCAAGATGATTAGTATATGCATGTATTGCTTTCTCGATGTTTGTCAATTGCCTTGCTGTAATTTGTTCACCCAACATATTATCTATCTTAAGGAGAGCCACCTCTAGTGAACTATGGACCCCGGTCCTTTCTTTTACATACAACCTACAAAACTGTTTACTGCTTTGTGTTTACTTTCTGCAAACTATTACTTCCTTCCATTCGATACATTTAATCCTTTGTTTTCAGCAAAACCGGTGAGATTGACAACCTCATCGCAAGTTGGGGACAGAGTTCTGTGGTTGTGTTGTGCAAGTCTCCATGTTGCTACTAGCACCGACAGTGCGCCCTGCCAAGGCTCAGCTAGCAACACCTTTGGGGTGTTTCCTTGCTCCTACTGGTTTGATTAAACCTTGGTTTCATAACTGAGGGAAACTTGCTGCTGTGCTCATCATACCTTCCTCTTGGGGTTCCCCAACGAGCTCTACATCAACACTGAGCCATCAATGCCTTTCGACCCACTCAACAATGAAGACTACATAATGGAAGATACATGGAATGTCGTTGAGGGAGAATTAGCCGAACCCGAATTTATTACATCTATCTCAACGAGTAATGAGTGGACCAATTTCCGGAATGCTCTTGCTCAAGAGCTATATAATAGCTATAGGGTTACTAGGAATCACTGAGGTACAATGCTTATGGTAGTTTTATTTAATATTGTGCATTGTGTAGAATTCATGATACCTTGTACATATGTGTTGTGTGTTAATTCTATGGTTGACTCTTGTAGATATGGATTCTTTTGGTAGCTCAATTGTCTCACGTGGAAGGGGCGGGAATAAACGGAAGTGGACTTCTGCTGAAGATGATGAGCTGATTAAAGCATTGCACAAGTTATCTTTAGATCCAAGATGGAAAGGAGAAGGTTCTTTCAAGAATGGTTACTCTACAAAGATAGAGAAGATACTCGCCAAAAGTGATCGGGTTGTGGTCTTACTGTAGTTCCACATATCGAGTCAAGATTTAGGCACTTAAGGAAAAAATATGGCACAACTGAAGTAATGCTAGCAAGAAGTGCTTTCACATGGGATGGAAACAAACACATGATTTAGTGCGAGAAGGCACAATACGAAGCACATTATTGTAAGGTAAATCACCTCACATACTAATGAGTGCCCTGGTTGTTCTTCTTTACTTTATTTGAAATGTATTGATGATGAACATGCCACATCTAGTTGGGTTGTCTTGTGTTTTGATACGCTTAGTTAAATTTGATACTACTTTAGTAGGTTGATGTATGTTGCTGATATCTATGATCAGTTAAATAGATGTGTATGTGCATCTTTATGATGTGATTGCTCAAATGATGTTACATGGTTGCTAACTGAAATCTGTATACAGAACCAATATGTGTGTGTGCACTGTGATGTTTGATGATCTGGATACTTAGATGGGTTTTAATGCTTGAAGTTCTTGCTCATGTTGATTTTACCCCTTCACATCAGTAGTTATCATTGCAATTGTGTTGGAAACTGGTACTATTTTCTAAACTTGTAGATCAACAAAGAAGCCAAAGGATTGTATGTTGTGTCATTTCCTTACTTTGAGAAGTTGTCTACTGTCTATAGCAAGGATATAGCAATAGGGAAAGGTGATGAGGGTTTTGGTGAGGCTGTAAGAAATTTGACTAATGGAATTGCTATCGAGGAAAGGGAGAAATATGAAGAGGATAGCATGTTTAGAGAGACTCCAAGATGGACTAATAACTCATGGAGCCACTCCTTGGATACATCAAGCAATGCTAAGAGGCCAAGAAAGGTTGCTGGACCTAGAAAGGCGAGACAAAGTGACCCAATTTTTATCATCCTTGAAGATGTCAACAATCGTCTTAATGTCATGTAGCAACATGTGGGGAAAATGGCAGCTGCAACATAGCATGAAGCTACACTCCATGAGAAGGCGATTCATGAAGATCATATCCAAAAGTTGAAAAAGAATGCTATTAGTGAATTTCACAAGTTTGGCTTCACCGGAAGTGACATAGTAGATGTAGCATTAATTTTGGCAAAAGCACCAGAGCAGATGCAAATGATGATGGCACTTCCAGATATTTTGAGGAGGGAGTATGTGCTGAAGATGTTGAAGAGTAAGTTGATTTATCAGTTGAATTTAGACGCTTTTTCTTGCTATGAAACTCCTATCATGTGTATTCTTATAGATGTTATATTTATTGGTAGATGAGGCGAAGCACAACAAGAGAGATTGACAAGGAAGATTAATTAGGTATTGTTTCTCTTGAAAAGTATGCCATACTTTCAGTTCTAACTGTCGAAGTCTGCATGCTTTTGGTAGATTCTTATCTCCTGTTCTTTGATGTTCCCGATGATGTGTGATTTTCTTTCAGTCATAAGCTAGTCCTGTTTTTTACATTGTCAACTTCACTAAGACAGTTTGCTGCATCAAAGTTCTTTTTATTATTTTGTCGCTCTGAGCTATACTTAAATGGAGATCTAGGTGATTTCTAGGTCTAACACATACTGGTGATGCCGTTATTGTTAATGTGCAGTAACTACTTAGGTAGATCTAAGTACTTGTTATAACTCCTCTTTCATGACCATTTAGTCAGATTGCATAGTAGGGTTGCTTGCTGAACATTTCTGATTCAACATGATTTATTTTCATCAAAAAATTGTGGTACACGGTGTATTATTGTATCATAGGGTGTAATTTTTTATTCATGGTAGTATCTTCTATGCTTCCATATCTAGATCACAAATCTACCGATGATATCTTGATGTTGATAAGCTTAAATTGGTCATGATCATGAGTTTTGAACTTGTTATGCTCAAGCTTATACATGTGTTTATATTTATTGGCAGGGATGAGGAGAAGGAGATGTTGACAAGGAAAGCTGATTTAGAAGACTATGGACCAAGCCTATAAAATAACTAGTAGCACAAATTATGAAACTTGTGTTTGCTTATGAAATGGTTTGAACTATACCATCCAATATGTAGTGCAATGAAATTCTGAACTTGTATTTATGGCTCTGCTCTTCTGCCTATGAAGTGCTTTTAAATTATTAGGATCATGTTTATTATCAAGTGTCAAAATTTGTTAATTTCTAGCATTAGAAGCTTGAGTGTTCACAGATATTTACAGCACGATTTAGTTTGTAGTTGACAGTTTAAATTTGTTGTCTGTTATGGCTAAAGCTGGAATTTCTAAAGCTAGTTGTTGTGTAGTTGAATGTGTTGCGTTGTATATTCTGATTGCACCCTGCAACTTGCTCAACCAAACTGAAAAGTAACTTGTTTCCATTACAGGCACGAACCAAACACAATTGTCAATTTCCCATTCCAGAGCTAATACCACTGTAATCTGATACCAGTTCCATTGCCGTTACCGTTCTATGAGACAAACACGTTCTTGGTATGACTATGTTTAGACAGGGCGATGATGGCTCTTCCACACCTTACCTTCTTGGAGGCGTCGTTTTGGGGAAGATTTTTCGCAGTCTAGGTGTAGCCATTGGTGGTGGTTTGCTCATGCTGGTGCAAGTCTGTGATCGTGTCGACGAAGCTTTTTTTTCCTTTTTAGTTGTGTGCAACCATGATGTCTATATTAGCTCTTATAATTATATTATTATAGAGGTTGGGTGTAATTATCATCACCGATATTAATATATTCCCTTTATTGAAAAAATTGGATTCTAATAGCGCCTGAGAGACCTTTGTATCATTAGCTCAAGAACTTATTTGTTTAGCCTACCTATATATTTGTCATGGATACGTTACTGGATGATGTAGGACTTTATTAATCAACTTTTCTTTGAGAGAAACTGTATTAATCAACAATAAACATAGTGCCCATTTTTGTTTAGGGTTTTGATCTCTGGTTGTTTGGGCCTGGGCTTAGCACCGTGTTGGATACTGTAAGAAGTTACCCTGGTTGCTCTTTCAGGCCTGGCCCATACGACAATGGAATCCCGTGGGCCCACAAGGACGAGGTACATGATTGGCGTGACCGGTGACCCCAACACACACTTTACTCCTGCTGTCCCAAGATAGACACGCCGACTCCATTTCGTCCCCAGTCACAATCACCCCTTCCCCCGCTCACCCGCACCCAATTCCCAAAAGCGACAGCGGCAGTAGCAGCATCGCAGGTGACAGTACAGGCAGCACCAACCAACCAACCAACTCGCGACGAAGGAAGAGAAGAACCGTGGTGAAAAAGGAAGGGGAAAAGAATTATACCGCGGTCGGTCCGGGCGTCGACGGCGGGACAGGAGCCCCAACTTGAGAGGAACGGAGCATCCATCCCCGCCACGCCAAGCAACCTCCGGGACAGAGACTCATACAGAGAGCCACGGATAGGGAGCCGTGCGCGCCTCCTCGGATTGTTCTGCTCCGTTGTCGCCGGGGAGAGATCCCGCCGCCGCCGCCAGGTGGTTGATGCTATCGCTGCGGAGGCGGCAGGAGGAGGGAGCCGCCGGGTTCAGGGGCATGGCGGACGACGTCGAACTGGAGGAGGGGGAGGCCTGCTCCGACGACGAAGGTGGCCTTGGCTTCGTCGACCCCGACGTCGCGCTATCCTACATCGTCAGTACCCTCCAATCCGCCTCCTCTCTCTCGTGCTCGCGAAATGCGGCCGCAGCGACGGCGGGTTGTGCTTGCTTGCCCCCCCCCGACTCGTCTTGATTTTAATTTGGGGGCTATACCCGATTTGGCGGTTTATCGTCTTTTGGTTTACAACTCGCGAGTACTTCGAACTAGGAGTAATTGAATTGACTGAGTGCATTAGCTCATTTTAGGTGACTCCACTCCCAATTTGGTCCAGCGCTCTGGTGTGGCTCCGTCTTATCTTTACTGTATGAGTTACTCTGGTTTTAGGTGAAAGGTCAAAACCACCGAAATGCTATGAAGTGAATTATTTCCATTTTTTCTTGCTAAAACCCTCAACTTTGACTATTTGAGCATCGCAAGAAGATGCTGTTTTGTGCTATATGAGGGCATGTTTTGCACCTTTGTTAGTTTATTTATTGTTGGTTGCTCTTGTGGCTGTAGGCTTGTTTCCGGCATGTACAATGTGTTCATAAGACTGTCTTATCTTAGGTATTGCATGCGATTAGAGAAAACGGAATAACATATGTTAAACAGTGGATTATCTCTTAGCGTTTATCCTCAATAATAATTGGTTGCATGTTCCTTAAATTATGGCATGATTAAAAATAAACCTCTTTTTTCGTTTCTCTTTCCTCCAACTCAGCAATTATCCTACGTGGCATCACTAAGATAAGACCATTGCACATGTCTTTAGTGTCAACTTGTTTTCATTGTCCCAACAGTCCTCTTTCTTTCGTCGCAAAAAGGAACAATGCTCCTTCTTAAAAATAGTAAATATCAACAGCACTCTTTCGATTTTCACACAAACATAAATTAATTTACTGCTCTCAAATTACAAGAGCCTCATTGTTATGACTTTTTGGCCCAATCGTATACAAAAATAAAAACCTTCAGTATGTACTTCAAAGGATGCCAACGGAACAAAGCAAAACACGGATTGTGCAACCTTAATTTTAATCTGCAATACAGTGAGAGGCACACACGATATGCTTCTCTATTTAGTTTTAGGATTAGACTTTTCAGTTATGTATTTGAAGGGCACCCAAAAACACTACATGTCTATAACTATGACACAGGTTTTGTGGCGTTTGAAATCTTCATTCTTTTCTTTACATACTCTTTTGCGGTTTCAGGATGAAAAGCTTCAACATGTTCTGGGACATTTTCAGAAAGACTTTGAAGGAGGAGTTTCTGCAGAGAAGCTAGGTAAATGGCTGGGAAGTTGATGTAGGTTGCTTTCTTTGCTGTATGTCAGGGAGATATTGACCAGAGCACAATCTGTGGTAGGGCCGAAATTTGGTGGATATGGTTCATTTTTGCCCACATACCAGCGTTCTCCTACCCCTTTGCCTCAAAGCAGAAGAAGCTCACCGATGGTCGCTAAGATTAGCACCCCAAGATCACCTTACCAGCAGCATGCTGAGGTGCTTATTCCTTTCCATTGTGCTGTTAAATACTATATGCTCTGATGAAACAGATTTATGCAGTATATTTATAGTGCGATTATTTTGTAATGCAGATCTTGGGTCAAAACCCTTCAACTGTAGCAGTGGAATCCATTTCCCGAAATAATGTTCCCACTGCACCTTCATCTGGTGATTTATATAAAAAGAAAATATGTCCAAGCACAAATGGTGAAAAAGACATTGTTGCGCCGTCTGTTTCTTTGGATAGCTCATTTAATGATAGTGGTCAGAAGGCATTGAAACTTCGGATCAGAGTTGATTCTAGTAACGCTTTGGTGAAAAAAAAGGCATCTATTTACAGTGGTCTGGGCCTTGATATTTCGTCGTCATCATCATCAATGGAGGGAAGTCCTGATGGTCATGAGGGGCTCTCCCCTGAGTTTACCACTATGCCATATGATCCTCGTACCATTCTCCAGGTAAATTACTGTATGATCATTGAATTAACACTTATTGAACTGATAAGCGTAACAAAGGAAGTAACAACTGGTTACTTTTCTTTTTTGCATGATCAATCAGATCATGACATGCTTTTCAGTTCCGGGAGGGTTCTTGCTGTCACCTCTGCATGCCAATGTTCTGCAGTTAACAAATAAGGTTGCTCCATTATTAAAGAAATGGGGAAAACACTTGGATGTAGAAAATATATGTAGTACATACGAAGGGCATTCAGAGCCTGCTCTTCATGGTGAACGTTTGAGAGGCCAGATATCCAAGAAAAAGAAGGCAGAAAGTAAGAAAAAGAAGTCTATCAATACAAATACTAGAAGTAAGATAGGTGATAGTAAAACAATCAAAATCAGGGAGCTTCACACAGAAATGGCTTCCTGTCAAGAAATTATATCAGACACACCTGGTATACCTAGTTTCTCTGGTGTCTCAGCCACGGAGTTAAGAAGAGTGAGTGAATTTTCAGAAGAATCAACAAGAAATGCATGTATATCCAGGCCTTATGAACAAAATAAAGATGTTCAATTGAAAGAACAAATAGGTGGCAATGACCTGGCTACAAATAAAGCTGAAGCAACGAAAGAAGAGGCAGCAAAGCATACAGAAAATTGTAATTTTGACAAATCAGGAAATGGGTATCAAATGAAGGGGGGAGTAAGACTAAAGGTTAGCGAAGTGGACATGTGTTTAGAAGAGATGGATATGACTAATCATGATCATTCTCCATTCTATAGGAAGAAAGAGAACAAAGTAAAACCTGATAGAAAATATGCGGCAGCCATAGTTAACTCTGAAAGTAACGAGGACATGAAAGATTGGGAGGTGCCATGTGAGGGTTTGAAGAAAGCCCCTGATAAAATAAAATTTGCCAGTGATAGACTTGGTGGAGATAATTACCAAACTGAGATCAAGAGAATGGATAATGAACACAAGATCAATGCTGCAGCATCATCTGAGTTCTTGAAGGATAATAATAGTACCCATTCATCTGCAGCAGCTAAAGATAGGAAAAGTGACTTTCAATTAAAATCTGATCATTTTGAAAAGAAAACGAAAGCAAAATCTCATACAGATATTAATGAAAACCTACCTATCAGATCTCAAGTAGACAAGGAAGGGGATATGTTGGAGAACGGAACTGCCCAGTGCGATTTGCGACTAAAAGTGAAGATAAATGACAATAATGAGAAGGAATTGGATACGTCTGGGGCAGCAAAGGAAGAGATCCCAGTCAGTATAAAACACGGAAAATTTCTAGCTTCAGCAGAACAAGAGTTGCATATGCCTTCAACCAGCTTCATAACAACTACCAACACGGTTCCTCTTCCTGCACCTGTTGTGATAGAGGAAAATTGGGTATGCTGTGACTTGTGCCAGAAATGGCGTCTCCTACCATATGGGACGAACCCCTCTATGCTCCCAAAGAAGTGGAAATGCAGCATGCTTAACTGGCTGTAAGTTCAAGTTCGTGTATAAGTCCAATAAATACCTGCATGGTTCTTTATGCCCGTTATTTGCCAATACTGCTATCCCTCTACATGTATATGCATAGTACCTATACACGATAATTAGCATGTTACTTCTGATGAGCTTCTTATTACTTGGTCTGCATACTCAACTCGATCAATTATACCAGTTGGATCTAACATGGATATTTTCTCTATCCATAAGAACGCCATTTTTTAATGAAATAGCTATGTTATGATTACCTTAGTATAAAAAATCAGGTTATGCAATAACTTGTAGTCAATGTTTTTGAGAGCTCAGTGTTTCTCTTACTAAAAGTAAAATTCAAATTCTTTGCAGACCTGGGATGAATAGATGCGACATTGGTGAGGATGAAACAACTGATGCTCTGAACGCACTTTATGTCACTCAAGTCCCTGCTGCAGGTGTTTCTTCTCGTGGTCCTCACACTGTGGCTGCAGGTACAGCAGCATCCAACAGCTACAATATAAGTGGACAGCTTGAGCAGAGCAGGAAAAGGAAAATTACTCTGAAAGATGAAAATAGTCTAGTTGAAAGTTCTTACCCAACACCATCACCAATTCATCTAATGAGCAACCCTCAAGTCCCTACCAAACATAAAAGAACTATTGATAGCGATCATTATCCTTTTGAAGAAGATTGTGGGAACAAACATGGACTGGGTCCAGTGAGCACATCAGCTGACTTTGTTGTGGAAAATCAGAAACTTAAGCACAAGAGACGCAACAGCTACTCAGATAGAGGTTTGGTTCGCTTGCATATTTATTACTTAATTGATCTCTGTATAATATGCACTATCTTATAATGCATTTTCGTCATATGCTGCCCTTAGTTATTTGCATTTCTTGCTGACGTATTATTTCCAATATAAATACAGGAGATCTTATGGAAAAGTTCAAAAAGCATGCAGAATTTCAGAGCAAAAGGGAGAATGATCAAGATGAACACAAAGCATCTAAGAAGTGTAAAAAAGTGAATCAGCATCATTTTGATAGAGATTGGAATCAGGAATGTGATTTAAGTGGTCGGAACATTCATGATGAAGCCAAGAGTTTCCGTACAAAGGAAAAACCCATAAAGAGTTCAGATAAACAAGGTGGCATTTCTGCACACAGGGAAAAAGTTTCTTTGAGATATGATTTATTGGAAAAAAACAAGAAAATTGATGATGAGGATGCAGCCTTTGGTAAGGAGACCGAACACCATGAAGATGTTGAAAGAATAGATTTGTCTAGCAAGAAGACAATATCAAAAGGATGTGAGAAGATTCAGTTAGCAGATAACACAAACAAAAGATACAAGAACGAGAACTTGAAAGAGAGGAAGCCAACGATAATGAAGTCCGAAGAACTTACGTCCAAGGTGGATACTAAACCTGTAAAAGTGCGGGATGTAGATAAAGTGTTGACTTCTGCCGAGGGGTGTCTAAACGATGAGCTAGTTGCCGACAACAAATATGTTACTGGGAAAGAAGTTCCATCAGAACTTTGGGAAAATTTGCCTCCCAAGCAGGCTTTAGAATTAGCTGAACCCAATAAAAGGCCGGATGCTGCCTATCTCCAGACATCTACAGTTGCTACTTCAAGCTCTTCAAAGATCTCGAGCTCTCGGAGAAACAAAAATTCTGAAGAAGCAAAGGGCTCTCCAGTTGGATCAGTCTCTTCATCACCATTGAGAAACTTTAATACCGAAAAGCTCTCTCGTGGTAGAATCATTGGAAAGGATGGATCACTGAATGCTGATTCAAACATGCATAATTCAGGCATCAAAGTTGGTGAGTTATATAATGATAAGCATGGTAGGAATTTTGGTGAGAGTCAGGCTGCAGGTGAACCAATTTTACATAACGGAAATAAGCATCCAAAGGTGTCATCTAGAAAAGAGAAATCACAGCCTAATGTTGATAATAAAGAGATGAGGAAACACATTGTTGCTCAAGTTGCCTGTTCACATCTGAAAGAAGGCAAATCAGAGGTCCACTCCACTCCAGTAAAATCTGATGCTTCAAAAATGAAAGCACAATTGAGGAGATCCAGTGTTGAAATTGGCTATGGCATTGTGAAGCAAGCAATTTCGAATACTTCGGACACTGCTAGTCCAATTAGGAAGGATAATAATATGGTTGCATTTGCTCTGAAAGAAGCTCGAGACTTGAAGCATATGGCTAATCATCTGAAGGTTCTTGATACCAATTTCGTTTTCTGTGTTATCTCAGCATGATATCAACTTTTTTATATGTTCTGACCACAATCCACATGCAGAATAAGGGACAAGTACTTGAAAGTACAGGCCTATACTTTGAGGCAGCTTTGAAGTTTCTGCATGTTGCGTCTCTTTTGGAAACTCCTAGTATAGACAGTTCGAGACCAGCTGATGCAGCTCAGTCGATGAAGATGTACTCGGAAACTGCAAAACTCTGCGAGTAAGCTAGACATATACTTATGTACTTAATATGTATAGCTTCTTTTACCAAGTAGTTTCATGTGTGTATTGTGGTTTGCGAGATCAAGCACAGAAGAATACGATTTTTTTCTTTTCTTTAATCTTGTCCCACCTGAGAGTTAATTTCCATTAAATAATTGAGATATACTCCCTCCGTTCCAAAATATAAGATGTTTTAGCCATTTTCTGAAACACATGTATCTAGACGACTTTTAGTGTGTAGGTTCACTCATTTCGCTCCGAACCTACACACTAAAAGACGTCTAGATACATATGTTTCAGAAAAAGGCTAAAACATCTTGTAATTTGAAACGGAGGGAGTAGTTTTTAGTTGCATCCCTTCTTCTCACTACACCAGGAATACAAATTATGTGATGGTTTATAGCAGCTGTGAAGTCATTTCTTCTAATTGCACCAACCTTCTAAGTTGTATCACCAGTCATTCAGTTTATCTTGATTTAAGTTTTTCATGTAGAATCAGTGTTTGAGATTAAAGAATCAGAGGCCTCAGTTGATACTAAGCATAGTGAATAATGATACTGCTCAAATGTAAATATGCTAAAACTTGTAATCATGCACATGGATTGCAAGTTTTGATACATTTCCCGTATTGACTTTAAATTGTAAGCAAAAGTAGTCACTCTGAATATTAAGAGCCTTCTTATCACTTTGAAGATTAGAGAGGTGCTCCTGCATGCTACAAACCAAAAATAAACATAATGTGGCATTGATCAAAGCGTCGTTTTATTTGCAACCCTCATGTTGAGGGGGATACCCGGGAGGTTTCTCACTGCATCATGACAACCAACATCTTTCATATGTATAACTTCTCTATAGAAACCACTACACACCCCTTCAGCCCACTTCCATTCGTCTTGATTTCCTTCTCCACCCTCACTACATGTGTCGTGTCTTATCCAACTTCATTGATTTTTCCATGGTCACCTTTAAAGTGCATTATATGCTTCATAGCAAATAAAATGTATTATATAATAATGGATTTTATTTCTATTTGACTGCCCAGCTTTTGTGCTCATGCATATGAACGGTGCAAGGAAATGGCTGCTGCTGCTTTAGCATATAAGTGTGTAGAAGTGGCTTACCTTAAGGCGGCATATTATAAACATCCCAGTGCAAGCAAGGATCGACAGGAATTACAGGCAGTTGTACAGATAGCCCCTGGTACTTGTATTCCTAACTATGGTATTTGATTATTAGAAATATTATCTTGCTAGCTTGTAGTCTACATTTTCAAATGGCTAAATCTTATGGAAACCTACTGTATTTTCTGAAAGTCTGACATCTATTGTCCTCTGTGCAGCATTGTGCTTATTGCATCAATGTTACCAACTCATCTTAAGTCTGCTAAGGTTGGGTAGAATTATTATTGTAGTTCAGACGAAATTTTCTTATTGTGGTTAGGTGGTAAAAGGTATTCAAATTAGACAGGAGTGCAGCTGTGCATCTATGATAACATATCCCAGTGGTCGGAAGAATGCTAGAACTTGACTAATGGATTTATTGGATTTGACATTAATTTTACTTTTTGCTAGTTTGATCATTCAATATTCATTTTGACAAATCTTTTTTCCTGATATGGCTATCTAATCACTGTAATCGAAGTTTTGATGCACGCGTCCAATATGATAATGTGGTCACTGGGAACACAATAACACAGTGGTTTTTACTCTGTATCTGCATTTATTTTGCAAGGCTGGCGTATATTGGAAGCACTCGTGTTGTTTTTGTTCTGTCGCATTGTTCATCTCTGTCTTGCATTTTATGGTACATTTTTACGGGGCAATCGGTTGTGTTAATTATTTTGTAGCAGTGAATGAAGCCTTGTGCATATATTGGCTCTTAATTATGTGTGTTATATAGGTGAATCACCATCATCATCTGCCTCAGATATTGAAAATCTGAATAGCCACGGAGTGTCAAAGGCCACTTCAACCAAGGGCAGAAATTCACCTCAGGTGGCTGGCAATCTTTTGCCACTAGCTGTTCGTAACCAAGCACACTTGTTGGGGCTACTTGCCTATGTAGGTACCTTGATTCTTATCTGCATGTCCCATTGGATCGTCGCTGCAATAAGCATTGCAATTTTAGCTTCTCAGAGTTTTCAAGTATATATAGGTTTCAGTTCAGACGTTGTCCATGCTGAGTATTTTATGGGTGTTTGATGTATAGTGTGGCGGCTTATTAGCTTCTTAAACTCAATTTATGGCTGCTTCAATATTAGAAATTACTTTTGCTTTATAATATGGTGGCTTATGTCCTCCAACATGTGGGGCTGACTGCAGTACAATACTATTTTTTTTGGGGGGGGGGGGGGGGGGGGGGGGGGGGTTGTGTATCATATATTATCACGTACACTCATCAGATGGTAATGTATCAGGAGCTCAAGACTGTACTAGCATTTATCAATGTGCTAGCTATGACATGTTAAGTTGTTTGGATGAGGTTCGGTCAGTTCACTATAATCCAAGGCCCTCACTTAAGTTCCTTATTCTTAGACAAGCGCCATGCATAGCATAGCGATTTGAATGGGAAACTTGGTCTAGAGGTATATAAGTTGAAGATATGACTGTAAGATTTGAGCTTTATAGTTTATACACACAACTGTGTAGCAAGGGGCTATACGACCGTTTTGGAACGGGTGGGAAAACTCTCCATGACCAGCTCCGTTCCTCTATCTGTTTCTCTAAACACTGCCAGCAACCGGCTAATTGCTGTTCGCTGCTTGCTCATTTTTCGCGAAAAGCGTTTCGATTCATTGATAGAAAAAAGAGAGTTTGGTACAAAGATATACACAGGCGCCAAAAGGCGCACACTCGACACACTCAAGACAGTACATGGCCGAGGCCGCTAGGCTTACATTACAATAGACACCACCAAACAAACCCTAGTCTAGATGCGCACACTGAACAAGCCCCGCCACCGGAGGGAGAATCCAATCCGCAAAGAAGGGCAAAGTTGGGCCACTCCGGTTTTGGAGAGGACTGTCAGGAAGCAGCACCACCGCCCACCACCGCGATCTTCGTCGTTGCAACATAAGCCAGCAGCCGTCAGCTACCCCCGTCGAGTGGATCCATGCAACCGAAACACCGCAACAGAGGATCCTCCGCAAACCACAAACCTTGCCATAAGGGTAGCCGAACTAGCACGACGTCGGAGCTCCAAAGATCTGCCCGTCAAAGTCAAAGCATGCGCCATCACCATGCGTGCCACCTCGAGCCGTACCACCAAGAACAACGCCTCCAAGGAGGGAGCGACGTCCAGGACGCCGTCGTCATCCGATCTAGCAAGCCAGATCTAGGTTTTTACCCGGGGGACTGAACCACGTGGGATGGGTGTTCGATTCATTGCTGTTCGCTGCTTGCTCATATAGAGTCCAAACTTTGGTAATACAATATTGCTTCAGTTTGAATATGAAGCTATCCCCAGCAACTGGATATATGCTTGAAAGGTTAATTGTATATGGTCGACAATCTAAGTAAGCATACCACTTCAGTGTGTTTCTGTTCTCTAATATTACTTGGATCTAAGTTTGTGTAGTTGTATGTCTTCTCAGACAAATGATGTCAATTGTGCATTCGATGCAACTCGGAAATCACAGATCGCCGTTGCTTCTTCTGCTGGCAATCAGGAAGGTGGGAAAGGTGTGGATGATGGTCTTGGTTCAGTAAGAACAGTCTTGGACTTGAACTTTAACAATGTCGATGAACTACTAAGACTTGTTCGGCTTTCCATGGAATCAATCAGCAGCTAATCTGTTTAGAACTACACAAAATGTCAGTTGGAAAGCTACTGCTGGTTGCATATTGTAATTTCTGCTCCTCAGAATGGATTTGTGCAAAACGGGTGGCTTTACTTAGGCGTGAGTTTTGTAGATATTTTCTTGCGAGATTTTGTACTATTTGGTGGCATTCGGTGCTCCCGTACAGTTTCGAGTGTATTGATGGGGTTGTTGGTACTCAACTAGCTAGTGCCTTAAGGAAGGGCAGATGTGGTAGGTGTTGTATGTGCTACCTGTGAAGGGTTGGACTCTGCTGATCTGTAGATTGCACTTGTAGAAAAAGTGTAATGCTGTTCGGAGCAGATCAAGCTTTCATATTCCTGGATTTCTGTAAATTATGTGAATCTTTGACCAAGGCCAGTTATGCCACCTTGGAAGCAGTATTGTACTTTGCCTCTTGAGGTAGTTTGAGATTTGAGTGAACGCACCCCTCTTTTTGAAATAGGTAATATCTCATTTGTGTTTTCAAGCCTTTTTTAGCTGTTTGAGTTCTCAAGCTGTGAAGACTAATGCGTTGTTCCTTCTCTTCTTCTTCTTCTTCTCTCCCTGATCTTTTATTGATTAATCTTGAACAGGGGAGAGGAGAGTCCTAGAAGTCGGCCAAGATTAATTTCAAGCAGGTATTTTTACTACAACAGTACTTCCTCTGTTCCAAATTATAAGATGTTTTGGTAGGCTAACATATTTATATGTCTCTTGTTCTTTTAAGAAAAGCATGCACTTCATTTCAAAGCAACTTCATGAATACCCTGCACGCCTGCTTGAACTTCTTCTCAACGTTCAAAGTGAACCATCTTTGATGTCGCATCCTGCCTAAATTCTCGTAACTTAGTGCATCAGATCTTGTTATCTTGGACCAGAATTAGGCAGAATTACATCCACGCGCATAGCTCGTGCTCACTAATGACTATTCTAACATTGCACACAGAACACGGCAAGGCATCCATGAGCGTCAAGTTGTTAACCCATTTCTGTAGAATAGTGGGGTGTTCCAACAAAAGTCTCACTTTGCAGAAGTTCTGATCTAACCATTGCAACCATCAGTTGTCTAGGAACAAAATCCTCCACGGAGTGTGGTCCAATCCCACACTGGATTTATTAATGGTGTTAACAATCTTGAAGTCGCACGGGATTTATTCTGAGTTTTTTTATTCAGGTTTCTGAGATGGAATGATTTGCATGTGCGGACCATGACCTTCTATGAACCCTGTAGAAATTTCGCATATACTCCGAAGATTAACCCGTTTTTACGTTGTAGAACCACATAACTATATATCTTGCCTGCACATTGTACAGACACCTGAAACCGAAGAACTGTAACCATATTTCCTACCGAAATAATTTGCAGACCTGCCGGATGTAGAATTCTGTTAGCATCTATGCTAACTGTTCATGTATGTGAAATTCAGGCTTACAAAAAATGTGTTTGCTAGTTTGGTCTAGTACAGGAGAAGTATAGAGACGTTGAGGCAGCATTTATAGCGAGGCGGAGAGAGAAACGTGGCAAGGAGGTGTTATGTGGTTGAGAGAGGGGATTGGATGCGGGAGATTTGAGTGTTTGCGCTGGATGCTTCAGCGCGCTTCTGAAATTTAGAGTATCTCCAAGACTCTGATCCTCTAAAATCCTCTAAATCTATGCTACTCTGACACGGTCTGATGACACGTTCTCCCCACGTTACATAGACCATGAGACCACACTAATATGACAGATGCGGTTGTCCTGTTTGTGGTTCTTCTTGTCTTGGATAGTCCATTTTGTTGTTCTTCAAATGCTTTGTTCGTGTTGGTCGCTACAGAAATAGAGAAGCCATGGGTGGATGCTTGTGGCGGTTACGGTTTCACGGAAACAGGAGAGGGAGTGGGTTTGACGCCTTTATATGGGGTATGGGCTGCTCAGTTTTACGGGAACGGAGTAAAATTTCAGGTCCGGAGAGCACGACAGATATGGAAAAAAATGTGGACATCAACTCGACACAACGCTAATGACGCATGGGTCCCGTAGCCTAAGAGGCCCACCGGTCCATGAGACCGGGTAAAAATGTTGTAGGTGAGAGAAATGGTGGAAGTTTGGTAGAGGTTGTATCACTCGTTCGATTGGGTTAGAGCCTCGCTATCACACGACCAGGAATAATTGGGGAGAGGATAGCTAAATTCGTCAAAACTTGCGACGTCTCTTATTTACTCCGATTACAAATCTTCACAAAGGCAACCATCAAGAATGCACTAAAAGGGCCTCTTCATATGGCATGAATTTTACTTTCTACGGTATCTCGTAATGCCATTGATACCTTCGATCTAGATTACGGATGAATTATAGCTTGCTTTTTTCCCTAAAAAAACTAGGTTTATCGAACCTTGAGAAGAATTTGTTTGGTGTAAGATTATGTTGAACAAGACTTTGAGAACTCGTAGTACCTTTGTTTATCAGATCCTTCACATTTACTTCTTTTGTTTATATCAGATAGGCTAGGGCTAAGGATTCACCTACAACTCTACACACAAATAGAATAAAGATAATAATCTCGTTCATGAGTTGTGATCTAATATTGATAAAGATTGTGGGTGGTATATCCGTAACTACTATAGTATTTGCCAACCACATCTACTATAAACTTTTGTCCAACCACTACACCATCATCGCACCGGGTTACATGGTTATTAAGTAAAACATGCCAAAGCCTTATGGTCTATAACGTTACCCTTACTCCCAAATGGACCTCTAAATAACTATTGTACTCTCCTTGTTGTCACTCGGTTCGTGTGTAGAAACTGATTACCATTCATCTCACCTCATTACTTGTATTAATCTTCGGGGTCTTGGGTACCTGACAAGTCCGTGGATTGAGCCAATAGACAAGAATACAAAGGAGAAATCCTGTATTCAATCACAACACAATATTCCATATTAGAGGATGCACATAACGCTGCTAGGCTATGTCTTAGCCTACGGCCCGTGAGGTCTACTCACGCATGATAAGATCAACAATCATAAACATTATAGACAAATTCTTAAGACAAATACCAAATAGTCTTACAATACGGTCAATCATGATGAGATCAAAATTACAAGCAGAGGACTATGGCTATGGAGTGGGGATAGAGATGGAGTGGACGAATGCCTATGGTGATGGCAGCTGCCCTGCAATGGATCTCCTCTCCTCGGATGTGTGTTGCTACGAATGGTTTTAGATGCGTTAGGGTTTCTAGTGGCTTTGATGTGAATTATAAATAGACGAATTCATGATAGTTGCTTGGTTTAACCAGGCGAAGGCGATAGCACATGTACGGGCAAGCGGTATGGATGACCCACGCCCGTACCAGTGCCCGTCAAAGCCTCTAGACGCCTCCTTCGTGGCCTCTTTGACTTGAGAAAACTAGCAACTCATAATTCTTCATCAACTAGCCTAGATTCCACTATAAAAATGTCCATTTCCGCAGGGAGAAAATTCAAACAAAGGATTTGCACATCTATACAATAATTTGTCATTAGTGGAATGGCTAGAGAGATATTTCATCAACTTCCCCAAGCTTAAACCTTGCTAATCCTCAAGCAAGAAACCAAGTTCGCTTACAATTAGTAGTGTTATGCACCCACTACTTCTTTAATCTGAAAGCTTAGCATAGATAGAACACTGACAAGAATATTATACAAGCTAGTCAAGACAATCATAATAAAGATTTTATCAACAATGATAACTAGATGAATAAACAGTTATTCCAGTTCCTCTAGTTAAATCTCAACTTGCCAAGTAACACTTGGAAAATTCATATTAACTATTAAGAGTGAGAGATCATATCAAAACAAGCATAGTATTAGAGTGTCTCCTTTTAAACACTATGATGCCTGTAAATGCACATATGATCTTTGTGGTTTATTATGCCATATTCCATCATATATATTCATATGAGATGTTATAATCATGTTTTAAAAGGATTTTGGGGATTTTCCTAAAAGGTCTCTTTTATTTGTATTATAACTCTATAGACAGGAAAACCCTGGGTATTTTGGACTATCAGGGACCTTTGCAAACTCAAAAGGACATGGAATTTTTTCTAATGGAGTTTTTCATTGAAACGTAAGCCTAGAGCACCTAGGCCCTACCTAGATTAGCTGGAGGCCCAAGATAGGTCCCATGGCGTGGCTAGATACACTGGCCACACCATGGGGCCCATCTAGCGCCTCAAATCTCGGATGTCGTTGATATTTTTGTCCACAACTTTTTCTTGACCTAAAAACATCTATATATAGTGCCCTGATCATGATCTTGGAGTATGACATGCCATGGAGATAGAAACACGAAACAGAGGGGATCCTGCGAAGATTGGAGGGAGAAACATCATTGCAATGTCGCCGGCTCGCATCTCCATCATCGCCACAATGAAGAGGGAGTACTCCACCCCGTACTATGGGTTTGTGAAATTAGTTTGTTCTATCTCTCCCATGTTATCAATGTTCTAGTGCCATATGAGTTGCCCAACATGATTATGACCATCTATTTGTAATCCCCCTTGTGGTGGATCTTTGGTTTTTATGATTTGAGTATTTGAGATTGGTATTTTTAGATTGTGTTTGGTGTATACGTAGATGCATATTGTGTACCATGTTCTTGATTACTAGTTTTGATCCAACTAAGTATGAAGGGGCGTGTGAGGGGGAACATGTGTATGAGTTGGAGTAACATGGTACTATAGAACTGGATAGTGATAAGAAGTTTGGGTCCTACTATGGTTCTTACCTTTCTTTTGTTACCTCACTAGGGATAAATGAATGCATGTATTACTATTTCCTAGTGACAATCTTAGGTAAGCTCATGTAATGTGAGGTAGTGTTATGTATTCAACATCATGTCATTAAAGTAAAGACAATACTTTGTTTATTCTTAATACTAGTTTGTAGAGGTTTCTCTTACTAGTGGAGTATTAGTGAGATGTGTTGCATCATCTCAAATATTAGATGTGATACCCATATGAATGCTTATTAAACACTTAATGAAGATCCGTCAATATTATGCTATTAAGAAGCTATTTTGATCCCATAATGATAATGAGAGAGTAGTGAACCTATGAACCCTGCTCCATTTTTAATCATAAGAAACACATTTTACTTGCATTTACAAGTATTTTTATTTTTAGCACTCGTTTAATCTAAAAATACAAAAACATCTATTAAATTTTCATTTATTTCTTTCATATAGTGTACACCACTACCATCACTATACCACATTATCCTTCATATTGCATATAGTTTACTTTACTTGCTGCATATTTACTTTAGTTGTTTTATTTAATCATTTGTTTTCAATTCTATTACGAAACCTTGTGCTTGACAACCACTTGGTGAATTTGGGGACACAAGGCAACCATCTTTGTTTTATAGGTTGTAATATCTTGGCAAGAAACAACTATAGGAGATTAAAATCCTAATTGAAACTATTAAAGAAACTCTCATAGATCTTGGCAAGTGTAGGTTGAATGAACTTTTATCTATTTTGTGAAAGTATGCTAAAGATTCATCTATTAATGTTCATCAAGCAGGTTTTGGTTCTTATATTGCAAATCATATGATTCAAGAAATGGTTAATATACATAATAAATAAGCCATGATTGTAAACCCCCGTTCTACATGTTCTAAATCACAAGGAGGTATAACCCAAATTATGGATGCCGATGTACTACCATGGAGGCCGTGAGGCCACCCACAAGCAGGCCTCTAAAATCAGCAAGGCACGATGCTGACCAACAATCCCATCCATAATTCAAGGTTATAGCTTCAAGTGTGAGAACATACCCGACAGAGTATGCGCCTCTGATACACAAATGTGCGTGTACGAGATGCGGCCGCACAAGAGTATAGAAGAGTCATTCCATCTAAAAATAAATATAAATACATTGTAATGCCATTATGGCAAGATCCAAACACATATCTATATATAGTAATATCGTAGTAGGTAGGATGACCTCATACATCATCCATCAAACACCATGCAGAAGCGGAAGCTGACCTCATACATCATCCATCAAACACCATGCGGAAGCGAAAGCGGAAGCACAAATCCGAGTATGGATTAAGATACAAATATGGCGGAAGACGCCTAGAACAAAGCCAAGTCCCAACCACAGTTCTCAGGGATCGCTAACCCCAGAATCTCTACTCAAGGGGGTCGATGCCTCCATCGTCAGCTTCATCAACAAAGTAGCCTCCATATGGATAAGCCTCCAGAATTTTGATGAGGTGCTCTTTGTAAGAAAGATCCTCTTGAAGGTTGATGAGTTCATGATCCACTATGTGGCTGGGATCCTTGAAGCACTTCTTGAGTTGTGACACGTGGAAGACATCTGCACTCTGGAGAGTTTTTCAGGAAGCTCAAGCATATACGCAACTTCACCTCTTCTAGATTGAACTTTGAAGGTACCAATGTACTTAGGAGCAATGTTGCCTTTGATACCAAAACTATGAGTGCCCCTCATCAGAGTGACTCGGAGGTAAACAAGATCACCAGCTCGATATTCCATATCCGTGTGATTTTTGTCATAGTGACTTTTCTGCCGATCCTAAGCAATCTTCAGATTCTCAAGAATGATAAGGACCTTCTCCTCCGCTTGAGTGACAATGTCGGGACCAAAGAATCCTCTTCACCTTCCCCTGACCAACCAATCAGAGTTCAGAACTTGTGACCATAAAGTACCTCGAAGGGAGCCATTTTGAGACTTTTCTATAAGTTGTTGTTGTAAGAGAACTCATCATAAGGAATGCATTATTCCCACTTCATGCCAAAAGAGATCACACGGGACGAAGCATATCTTCTAGAATCTGATTGATCCTTTCCACTTGACCTTGCGACTATGGATGGTAAGCTGTGCTAAAATTTAGCTTGGTTCCCATATCTGTTTGGAATCTCTCTTAGAACATGGAGGTGAAGATACTTCCATGATCCGAGGTGATTTCAAGAGGAACACCATATAGAGACACAATTCTATTGGCATAGAGTTCAACCAAATGACTTGCAAAAATTGTTTCCTTGACGGGAAAGAAGTGAGCCACTTTAGAGATCCTATCAATGACAACAAAGAATGCATTGTTTCCTTTATGAGACCTTGGAAAGCTAGTTATTAAGTCCATTTCAACTTTCTCTCATTTCCATTCTGGAGGTTTCCATGGTTGGAGAACACCAAATGGCCTTTGATGAATAGCTTTCACTCTGCGGAAAACATCACACTCTGAGACATACTTAGCACAATCCTGTTTCAAACCGGGCCACCAATATTGTGTTTTTTGATCCGTGTACATCTTGGTGTTTTCGGGGTGGATAGAAAGAAGGGAATCATGAGCTTCTTTGAGAAATCCTTCTCTCAATCCAGGATATTTTTGGAACGAACATCCGGTGTTCATAGAATAGAGTGCCTTGATAATCAAGGTGGAAAGATTCATACTTAGGAGTCTGAACCTTAGAGACGATGTTTTTGGTGTAGGGATCACGGAGTTGAGTGGATTGGATATTTTCTTTAAGAATAGGAGTAGCTACCAAGTTGGCAAGATAGCCTTAGGGAACAATTTCGAGGTTGAGTTGCCAGAATTCTTCAAACAGGAGCAGTAGATGTTCTTACACCATGAGGTTATTTACATAGGCTTTGCAACTAAGGGAATCAACCATTACATTAGCTTTGCTGAGAGTGTAGTTGATCAAAAGATCACATACATTGATGGTTTTAATCTATCTCCTTTGACGAAGGTTGAGATTAGGTGTGAAGATGTATTTGAGGCTCTTGTGATCGGACAATAGTTGCCAAGCAAGTAGTGTCACCATACTTTCAAAGAAAATACAATGGCTGAAAGTTCAAGATCATGATTCAGGTAGTTGATCTCATGGGTTTCAATTGATGATAAGCATAAGCAACGAATTGCTTTTATTGCATCAGGACTACACCTAGTCTTTGAAGATAGGCATCATAGAAGATCTTGAAAGGCTTTGAAGTATCTAGAGGAATCAAGACAGGAGTGGAAATGAGTTTTTATTTGAGGGTTTTAAAGCTTGTTTGACACCCTAGGGACCAAAGGAAATTCTTTCCTTTCTTGAGGAGATCAACAAGAGGCTTGGAAATCTTGGAGAAGTTTTGAAGGAATCGATGACAGTAACTAGCTGAACCGAGGAAACTCTAGACTTCTTTGACATTTTTAGAAGGAAGCCAATCCACAATTGAGTGAATAGTCTCTTGGTTAAAGGCAATATAATACCTTTAGCTGAAATGACATGTCTAATATAGGTGAGTTCAGGAAGCCATAATTCACACTTTAGGAACTTTGCATAAAGGTGATGGTCATGAAGCTTGGTCAGGACAAGATGGAGGTGTTCACCATGCTCATCTTTCGTTTTGGAATAGAAGAGGGTATCATTGGTATATACCACAACAAACTTGTCGAGGTATTCCATGAAGACTGAGTTCATGAGCCAAGAGAATGTTGATGGAGCATTTGTTAGACCAAAGGACATGACTGTATACTCATACAAGCCATAGCGAGTTATGAACGTCGTTTCTTTGGAACATCTTTCTTGCGGATTTTGATGTGATGATAACCACTTCTCAAATCGATCTTGGAGAATACAACTACACTAGAAAGTTGATCGAAGAGGTCACTGATCCGAGGAAGGGGATACTTGTTCTTGATGCCTCTAGCATTGAGACCTCGATAGTCAACACAAATTCGATCAGTTCTGTCTCACTTTTTTACAAATATTATCGGACTACCCAAAGATGAAGAACTGTGTTGGATGAAGCCAAGTCCTTCCATTTCATCAAGCTGTTGTTTGAGCTCAGCTAACTCGGCATGACCCATCTTGTAAGGCCACTTGGAGATAGGATCGGATCTAGGTTCCAGCTCAATAACAAACTCAACCTCTCGATCTGGTGGCATACCTGGTATCTCTTTAGGAAACACATCTGGGAAGTCACATACCACTGGTACACTTTGAATAGCAGCCATTGCATCATCATTGAAAGAAGACGAGGAATATAGCTATATAGGAGTTTGTGTTGGAGAATAGACTTTATGGCCTTCAGGAATCTTCAAAGAGACTGAACGTTGAGCACAATTAATCACTGCTTCATTGGCATTCAACCGATCCATGCCCAAGATAACATCAATATCTAAGTTGCCAAGAATGATGAAAGAAGCCAGAAAGGAAGAACCCCCAATCTGAATATGGTTGCCATGACTAATCTTAGAGGTTAACATCCTTGCCCCGGGAGAAAGAACCATCAGATTTTTGGGGAGAGAATTAGAAGACAACCCATTCTCTTGAGCAAACTTGAAGGACACAAATGAATGCGATGCTCCAGTATCAAAGAGAACTCGTGTAGGAATTGAGATTATGGGAAGCGTACCTAGCAGAACTCCAGGTGCATGATCAGCTTGCAGGAGGTTGATGCTGTTGACCTGCACAACTGCAGGACATGGCTGGGTGTTGGTGTTGAAGGATCAAGGTGCTGGTGCATGGAACAAATTAGTTGTTGCAAGAGGTCTTTGCAGGGATGGAGGAAGAGCCCTATTTTTCCTTGGATAGTAGTACGGAATATGCCCCGGATCATCACATGTGCAACAACCACCAACCGGACAAGAGCCAAAGTATCTGGACTATGTGCCATCGTACGCCGCCAAGATTTGTTGTTGTTGTAGCCTCTTGCAGCAAAGTTGAAGGGGTCCAGTGGTCATGGAGCGTATGATGAAGATCTTGGCTGGTTCAACTGAGGAGGAAGCAATGTTGCGGCATGAGGTAGCCACACTCGACGCTTCAGAACTAGAGCCAGAGCAGAAGAACCACCAATCTCACGGTTGTGCTTTCAAGACTCATCAAACGCTTGCTTGTTGGCCTCCTCATGTAACGTAGATTATTGGAGCTTGAGGCACGAAGTCAGTGTGGTATGAGTGAGACCATACTTTATCGAGGTATTTAGATCCTTACAGAACCTCTTCAGTTTCTTCTCATCAGTAGCAACCTCATCACTGCTAAAATGAGTCAAGTTGGAGAATTTTTTGATGTATGTCTGCATTGAAATATTGCCTTGTTTCAGGTTCGGAAAAGTATATCCTTCATCTTATCCATGACAACTTCTGTAAGGTACTTCTCTCTAAAAGCATGCACATGCTGCTCCCAAGTCGGCTGAAAACCCAGCGAGTTCATCTCAACGAAGTTCTCCCACCACAGAGCTTTCTCTCCTCGTAACAAGTGTGTAGTAAACCTGACTTCGTCACACTGATCAACATCAGCAGTGCTTAGGAGCCGAGTAGTCTGACGAAGCCAGTCATCCGCGTTGAGTGGCTAAGATGTAACCTTAAAGTGCCTCAGGTTGAGGTGCAATAAATGCTTCATTGTTCCACGCTGGTAGACCAACACGAACTCGTTGCATCGAACGCTCTCCTCGAACCTTAGCCGATTTTGCTGGATATTCCCCCACCATGTTGGTAATTCTGACAAGAGGTGCACCGAGTTCAGGCATACCCGAAGCCTCATCATTAGTTTGCTATGGTTGTGCCATCCTGTTATTGATGGAGAACTTAAGTTAGAACCACAATGGATAATTAATTAATAATCCAAAATAGTACTTGAATGGAATAAACCATGATTAAGGATACAATTTACTCAGATGATATTAAAATATCAAACAAAGTTTAAGGCACCTAGAAGATAGTTAGTATATCGTACATGACTGAAAATGAGTATGGACCAAAGAAAAAATTCTGCATTTTTTGGCATTAAAATGACAATTAGATGCGAAAACTAACTTATTGGATAGAGATTAGCAACTCCATATTCTATAAAATCATGTAAAAGAAAGAACAACCTTAACAAGATTGCGTCGATTAACAAAGAGTCAGACATATTACACCGGATTAACAAACGAAGTCAGTCGGTATGGAATGCACCAACATAAGATATTCAAAAAGCAGATATCGAAACAAGGTAGGATGCAATAGAACAACAAATGATTACAGATCCTATGGTACTACAGATACCCAGAACACATGAAATCCTAGTTTCAATTTTTAGAAGAGAATAGATAAACGTTCACTTCCTTACCAGAATAGGATGGATGGGTGGGTAAGAATAAAAGTTGAAGCAATCCTACTCTCACTTTTAATTTTTTTCCTAGTATATAGCTACCAAAATATTTCTAGACTGATGGCGACCACCTTGAAAGTGACCTTGAAGGGTGAAATGGCTCTGATACCAATTGTAAATTCTCAGTCTACATGTTCTAACTCACAAACCGGTATAACCCAAATTGTGGATGTTGACGTACTACCACGGAGGCCATGAGGCCACCCAGAAGCTAGCCTCTAAAAGCGGCAGGGCACGATACCGTCCAACAATCTCATCCACAATTCAAGGCTATAGCTTCAAGTGCGAGAACATGCCTAGTAGTGTATGTGTCTCTCGCATCTCGTACAAGAGTATAGTAGTCATTCCATCTAAAAGGAAATAAAAAATATATTGCAACATTATTACGACAGGATCCAAATACATATATATAGTAATATCATAGTAGGTCACATGACCTCATACATCATCCATCAAACACCATGTGGAAGTAGCAGCACAAATCCGAGTACGGATTAGGATACAAATACAACGTAGATGCCTGGAACAAAGAAAATTCCCAACCATAGTTCTTAGGGATCGCTAGCCTTGGAATCTCCACTGAAGGGGGTTAACGCCTACATCGTCAGCTTCATCAACAAAGTAGCCTCCATATGGATAAGCCTGACAATCTGACAAAATCTGAGTGTGAGATCCTAAGGCAGTCATCAAGTCTTTATGATCTAAAGGGATAACCAGTTTGACGCAATTGTAGAGTAAGATAAAATATCTAAATAGTTCTATAGAGACACGCTATAAAACTCATCTAACTAGATATAAACAGGAGATCATTTATCAGAACCAATAGATGTATATATAACATGAAGTAAAGCATACCCCATCCCCCTTCTCGCTTACTGATGAGAAGACAAAAGAATATCCAACTTGTTGGTAATTTTATTAATCATTCCATGAGATTTGCACTATTTACTAGATAGATTTAGTTAAGTTAAAAAATACTACTTTAGTTCGAGTTGTCTATGATCGAGAAACTATGCTCCTAATAGTCCATAATCGTGGACACGATTTTTGGAAAAGATTTACCCTCCAAGGTTGCACAAATAGCAACACACACACGCTCAACCTTAGGGGAAAAACTAAATGGAAGTAAAGAGGTATCACGACAAAGCAATAGAAAAATTCAAAGCTTGTTTTTGGGGGACACCCCACAAAGCTACCCACAACGAATTCGGCCGGGCTCCGCACCAGACCCAGAGGTTTGTGGCAATGGCTAAAAAATATTGGGAACCCAAAAGTGTGACTATGCTTGTCCTGACAGCATAAGAATTCCGCATTCCAAAATAGTACAGTAGTAAACTCTCCCTGACGAGGGCTTAACTCGTCAATACCCATTGTTATGGACTTGGGTTTTGGAGAAGGAGGGAGCACTGGAGGCATCAATCGGCTAGCAAACAAGTACACAGGGACGCAAGGTTTACCTAGGTTCAGGCCTCGTAGAGGTTCCTACTCCTGCTTGTCTGCTCTTGGAATTATCGAGGGAGTCGAAAGTTATAGGGGGTGCGCAGATGTAATCTGGCGAGGTTATGAAAACTAGGGTTGTCTTCGTCCTCCTTGCCGCCCCCTCCTAACCTTTATATAGATGGGCTAGGTCTCAGGTAGCAGGTCGAGTCGGTTACAGATTAGGGTTTGTCCCTTTAAACTTTCTATCTTAAGCTTCGTCTTGTGTTGCAAGCAATCGGAGTCTCCATGAGTCACCCGAATCCTGTATTAGGCCCTGGTAACGCCATGGCCTCCTGTCAAATCTGGGCCATATATACCAAACTCGAGTACCTATAGGGTATACCCACATCAATATCCCCCGAGTGTCCAGTGGAATCGTAGATTCAGTGGAGACTCTATAAAGTCTACCGAGTGCATATCTGAGCATATTTTCGAGTGCTTTTTTGTGTGTCATAGGGATTGTTTATATACGTGCCTGATTTATCCGATGTATCTGTATTAGTTAACTGCCTTAGGGCAAAACAACTCAATCTACTCGAATTCGGAAAAGTGCTGGTGTAATTCGACTCAGGACCCGGAGGTCTTACAGGAGTCGAATTCCAGTATGCAAATGTAAGGACTCGACGCGTCTGTCAAGGCATATTCATCGTACCTGTAGGTACGGATATATTTCTGGTAGTGTGCAGCAGATGCATTGCCAGGACTTATTCCGGTCTTATCTTCACGCTGTAAGCGCGACATCCAAATTTTTTTCATCGCTGAGATGATTCAGCTGGCCTAGGAGACGCAGTCTCTTTGCAAGGAAAATATGAGGCAGAGTCGCCATAGTATTCGAGTGTGGATGTCATCAACACACGGTATAACGCATAAGAAAAATAATCATAAGGTGTGTGGCTAGCGCTCCCTATAGGAGTAGCCCCCGAGTGCCTATTCGTGTCGTAGACTCGAGTGGGGACTATAAGTACTTTGCGACTGCTGTCGTCTTTATTTGCTTGTTTCGGTCGAATGTACTTCCATCGCTCCCTATGGGAGTAACCCGAAGTTCACAATCAAATCATGGATTCGAGTGAAGGGTTTTCATGAAGCTTGGATACCTGCATAAAATTCTTTCGGGTGCGCGGATAGCGCTCCTGTTAGGAGTAGCCCCCGAGTGCTTGGTTGAGTCGAAGACTCGAGTAAGGACTAAAGTAGTCAAAATGTTCTCTTGCTGGAATTGATGACGTCAGTGCTATCGCCAATATGACCTAAGTTGTCCGCGTGAGCAACTTTGGTGGGATGTGACAAGTAGTGGGTCCTACTTTCTAACCTCGATTTGACTGGGCGTGCGTAATCTTCTGTTTTAACTACGTCTCCTTGATCTCCGTGCGTAATGGGAATAGTGGGGGACGGTTCATGTTTTACCCTTGCCATGCGTCAGTGTCGATGTGCGCCACGTGTCTGGTAGGTTTTATACTAACCGTTGGATGTCATCTGCTAGGCAGTTAAGTAGGGACACACCATGCGGTAATTCCCCACATCTCTCTTCTTGCTCGCACTTCCTCCGCCATTGTTGTTCTTGCTGCTCCCTTTGCGCACATCTTCTCCGTGGCACTGGACCAGCTCCGCGTCTTCCCCAGTTACTTCCTGCGCTCGCATCGCCATCGCAAGATGGGCAAGAAGAAAGGAGGTTCCGCCACTGGATCTACGGCCGCCATTGTCGCCGCCAAGAAGAAGGGAGGCGCCGCCACCGTGGGCACCAGTGCCGCCAGCGCTGGGAAGAAGAAGGGCGCGGGGACTCATGTCACCAATGGGTCCTGGCGCCCATCCATCATCAAGCCCACGGAGTTGTTCAATCTCCATCAAGATGGAGCACTTCCTCCCGTGGAAGACGACTCTCGCGTGCCTGGCGAGGAGGTAATTCCCGTTCCTCCAGCGGGTTTCCAGGTGATGTTCCTTGCGTTCATCATCCGCGGTCTCTCTCTTCCCCTGCATCCTTTTGTGAGGGGTCTTCTCTGTTTCTATGGGCTCCAGTTGCACCAGCTGTCCCCAAATTCGATTCTCCACATCACTTGTTTCATCATCCTTTGCGAGTGCTGGCTCGGAATCAAGCCACATTTTGGTCTCTTCTAGAAGCTTTTTAAGCTCAAACGTCAGTCGGTGTCTGGTTCGGTAGTCTATGACGTAGGAGGCTGCAGGATCCATGTTGACTCCTCCGCCACTTACTTTGATAAAAAACTCACAGCGTCTGTCCAAGGGTGGCGAGATAAGTGGTTCTACATCTGCGACTGGAAGGCCGACGGAGAGCATTACAGACTCGCGCCCTTCGATCCCGTAGTGGCTTGCAAGAGGAGGCACTCCTGGAAGAACGTCGTGGTGCCCGGCATGTCCGAGGAGACAGAGATGCTGTATCAGCGTGTCTGCAACCTCGAAGGCCGTATAGGCAAAGAAGAAGGTGGCGCTGCACTCATTCGCATGTGGTTGCGCCACCGTATTTAGCCTCTGCAGGCCAGAGCCCATCCAGTGTATCGTTGGATTGGTGTTAGCGATGTCACTCGCATATTTGCGGAGGGCATTTCTGTGGGTGAGGTAGACAGGAGGTTGCGGCTGGTGACCAATTACACTGCCAAGGAGGATCTCCCATGCGAATCAGTCGTGCCTCCTTTCAACGCCAAAAACCCGCCACCTGAGGTAGAGTTTTCCTGTGAAGTAGTCTAGATTTTCAATTGCTTGCCAAGTGCTTGATGTATACTGATGTTCCTTCTGATTGTAGGACTGGAAAGTGGCTGCTAGCTTGCGTCCTCAGCCTGAAGGGGTTATCCCGCGTGAAGCGGAGGTAGACGAGTCGGATGCGACCGTCCCGATTGAGGAAGAGGAGAAATCCCCCGAGTCCAGTGGCCATGGCACTCGCAAGCGCTCTCATAGAAAAGATTTGGATGCCTCCTTGCCGACCACGCCGAAGGATCCTCCCGCTGCTGTGGAGGAACCAATCGCTGCCGTGCCTGTACGTGCCATGGCTCCTCCTGCACGGATGAAGCTGAGGTTGCCGAAGGAGTCATCAGATGATTGCTTTGACCTTGATAAATTTGACGGGTAAGTTGTCGATATTTGCGGGTGCGTCTTGTTGTTCTTTGGAGTTTTTCTTCTGATAGTGATGCTGGTTAGTCAAACAGCATCATCGTCCTCCGACGATTGGCAATTTGTGAAAGAATCTGGAGTCGCAGACTGCAAGAACAAGGAGGTGGCCGTACAGTCGCCTTCTCCTCTGGTGGCGTCCCACTCCAGCGCCAACTCGTCGAGTTCCCCTTATAACAGGGGCCACCAGATGGTTGCACAGATGCCCACTCGAGAGGAAACTTTGGAGTCCCTCGAGGAACACGTAAGTATCTTTTTTGCCGCTAGCACTCGAATTTGTGCTTGTGGTTGGTGCTGAATCTTCGTTTCTCTTGGTGTAGCCCATCGTGAAGGATTCTACTCGCCTTGTGAAGCAGATCCTTGCCTTGGGTCAACAGCATGCTGATGGCTCAGTGTTGATGTAGAGCTCGTTGGGGAACCCCAAGAGGAAGGTATGATGAGCATAGCAGCAAGTTTCCCTCAGTTATGAAACCAAAGTTTAATCGAACCAGTAGGAGCAAGGAAACACCCCAAAGGTGTTACTAGCTGAGCCTTGGTGTAACACCCTCAAATCGGCCCTATGCAAGTTTTAGCGATTCCTGCCAAACCCGCATAGAAACGATTCAAGGACGCCCACCAGGCACTTTCGTGCGGGTGGAAAACGAAGTAATACCATTACACATCAGTCCTCGATGGGACCCACAAACAGATTTATATACATCAACGACTCCATGAGTCAATAATACAGGTATACAATACAAAGATCCAAATCACCTTGAAACGATAGAGCGTTCGACTACGGACAAGATGCAAATGGGGCTAAGAGCCCTGAAGAATAACCAATGGCGTCCATAACCCTGACCAGGCCAAGCCGGAAGGGTAACCCTGCTAACGACGTCGATCTCAAACCTGCTAAACAAAAGGGGTGCCGACAAGGGCAAAGGAAAAAGAGGAGCGTCAGTACTGAGGCCAGTACACGGCAAGGCTAGAATTCGGCGGCTCTCGCCTACTTAGGTATGGTGAGCTGAAGCGGCAGTGCAGCGGCACTAAACAACCTATAGAGACTCGATACAATTGGCGGTTATCAAAGAGGGATAAGAAAGACCTATTCGGATCCAACCTACGCCTAACACCAAACAAACCCATCCTGGTATTTCCCCCTCGAGACCAAACGAGGAAGTCGGACCAAGGAACTCACACAGTTGGCAATTTTACTCATTCCATTATAGTTGCAGCAATTACTAATCCGATATAGATAGCATGAGTCATCCTGATAGCAGAAGTAGTGGGTAGTTTTAGTGAACACTCCGTTGTAGTTGGAACATTTACTAGTCAGTTATAATTGTCCTGAGGAATCCCAAAACCCAGCAATTGTTGGCACTTTTATCACATTCCATTGGAGTTGCAATACTTACTAGGCAGGTACAGCACGTCACGGAACAACCCAGATCCACCAGTTGTTGGCAATTTTAATATCCATTCCGTTATAGTTGCATCTGATTACTAGTCACCTATTAAGTCAAATTTATAGCACTACTTTAGTTATGCTTGTCTATGATCGACATACTGTGCTCCAACTCGTCCATAACCGCGGACACGGCTTTCAGAAAGTTTTACCCTGCAGGGGTGCACAAATAGCAACACACACTCGATCAATCTCGGAAAAAACCAACTCAAAACCCAACGAGGCATTCACGACAAAGCGATCACAGGATTCAGAAATATTTCAGGGGCCACCCCACTAAGCTACCCGCAACGAAGTTGGCCGGCTCCGGAACGGACCCAGGGTTTGTGTGGACGGCTGTAAACGACTGGGAACCCGAAAGTGTGACTGGGCTTGTCGATACAGCGAAAACGTGTCACGATCCTAAACAGTACAGGTGCTCCACGCACAATCGTAAATAAAGAAGTAAACATGGCATAAGTACAGGATAGTAATAAAGCCCCAAACTACTTTGTGGCCCCAAGAAATAGAAATGAATCAAGCTCTGGCTCAGGGGGGTCCATAAGGCCTCCCGGATGTGGATAGTGCGAAAAATCAAGGAACAGGTATCAAGTACTCGGGGTCCTACGGGACACAAGTGAGCGTGGAAGAACCAAATAACATCTATTGCCCACCGATGCCTCTTCATTAGTTATATCTAGCATTTTATTAGTTGTATTTAAAGTCATGATCATCTCCACTATTAACATCTGCCAGCATTCCAACAACTGTGGTACTTGACAACACGAGATCACACCTGAGCAAGCGACTACGACTCGCAAGGCCAGCTATCTACCAAACCCAGGTAATAGGAGGTGTCCAAGGCAATATAGAGGCTGCACAGGGTATAACTGGTGCACGGAAACTAAAGCATCGCGACACGGATATCAATAGATCAACATGAGGAAATAAAGACTATAAATGCAAAATAGGTAGAAGGGGAAGAGATGCTCGCCTGGGAAAACACTGCCGAAGGATCATATCCGGAGAACTTGTCGATACTCGCATCAACTCATCGGCCTAGTCCGCGAAGAAGCAAACACTAGAAGAAACACCGAATGCAATATTTAATACTACGGCAGAAGATCCGGCATGATTATGATATGCATGCGAGATGAACAATTTAATATGCGACAATCGATAATGTCATATTATAAAATAATGGGGTCTCGGATAGGGAATCACATCAGGGTTCGGCGAACTTGGGCTCCGAGGGGATCGGGGCTCGACAGGGAACGGTTCGACAGAATCAGTCTCGGGCAACGGAAGTAGATCTTGTCGCATCCGGGAAGAAGGGCTTGGTTTGGCATCGGGGGCGCATCGGATTCGCCCTGGTCGATGTCGATCTTGTCGTCGATGGCGAACTTGAGTGGATCGGATACCGGGGTCTTCGGATCCGGGAAGTAGATCTTGTCGCACGGTGTCCGGGTAGGCGAACTTGGCGGGTTGGGGACGGTCTTGTCGTAGTCCTCGGGTGACGGTGTCGGTCTTGGGTCTCGGCGCCGGAAGATCTTGATATTCTAGGAAGGAGATCTTGGCGGTTCCATGTCGAAGGCCTTGGTGCTCCGGATCGGTCTTCGGGTCCATGAAGGCGTTCAAAGTGCAAAACTCGACGTTCCGCGTATGTGACCTTGGTGTCCATGATGAAGATCTTGTCAACCTGGTGTCATCGCCTCCAGGTTCTCGGATGGAGAACTTGGGTTTTTCTGCCTCGGTTGTCGACGGTGGACTTTCTCGGTGTCGGCTAGTCTTCAGGTGACAATGGCGTCAAGTCGTTCACCTTCAACTGGCTACAACTTACGTATTGCCGGTGAGTGTACAGAGACTGGAGATGTCGATTGACACATAACTTGTACAAGGCGACGACAGAAAAGGTGCCGCAAGGCAAACTCCACCACGGGAGATCTTGGGCAGAGATGTGCTGCTGCACACGGAGGCTCGAGCTGGGGAAAAGGGTCGGAGTGGACACGACCTGCAGGAGCTTGAAGCGTCGCAGACGACGGTGGCGGAGCAGAGATGGCCTCGGGCTTGAGGTGGAACGTGGCGGAGCGGCGGCCGACTACGGTCCCGATCGATGGAGACGGAGGCTGCGGTGGCGGCGGGTCCAGGCGGGACCGCGGCTTGCAGAGCAGCGGCGGACAGAGATCGGGGCGGGCTCAATGGCGGCCAGGGAGGGAGGTCAGCGAGGCGGGGACCCGCGGCGGCATGAGCCGGAGGTGACGGCTAGAGGCGCGGCCGGATTGGGGTCGGACCCGCGCTGGCGAGGCGAGCACCGGCAACCGGCGATGCTGCAGAGAGGGCGGCGAGCGATGGCCGGCGCAGAGGAAGCAGAGGCCCGGCAGGAGGGGCCGTAGCTGGCCGGAGAGGAGAGGCTGGCGAGGGGAACCGCAGCGGCGGCGGTGGGATCTGGTGGCGGGGAAGGGCGGCTCATGACGGAGAGGGGAGGCGGCAGAGTTTGAGGCGGCGGGGAACGTGGCGCCGGCAGCGGGGTAGCGGATGCGAGGAGAGGCGGGCGGAGGCCATGGCGTCATTGAGGCCGCGCTGGTGGTGGCTTGGCTCGATGCAGCCGGGTCGCTGATCGGCGCGAGGAGGGCGCGACGTAGAGGTCGGGGCGAGAAGACGGAGGGGCGGCGGTCGTCGAGTTGGGGGAGGCCGACGTGGGGA
Organism: Avena eriantha; assembly: GCA_910589775.1. NCBI lineage: Eukaryota > Viridiplantae > Streptophyta > Magnoliopsida > Poales > Poaceae > Avena > Avena eriantha. The sequence goes on from OU342743.1 coordinate 542,828,627, forward strand.
GAGGAACGTGGGGGAGGAGAGGTTGTGGTAGGTGGGTGAGGGCGAGCATGCAGGTGGGGCCAGGGGCGTGGGGCTGGCGTCGGTGGCGTGCGGGACGAGCGCGTCACGCGCGAGCATGTACCGTGTCGGGGGAAGTCCGTGCGCGAGTAAGGCACTGTTGCTGGGGTGTGGCTCGGCAAGGTGTGGGTCGGGTTGGGTCTGGGTTAGGTGGGACTGGTTAGGGTTAGGTGGCGAGCACCGATTGGTGCAGGTGAGGTGGAGGGGGCTGGGTAGGAAATAGGGGTAGGGTATTTGGTAGAAAAGGTTTGGGTGTTTTCTGGGGTAGGTAGGATTTTTATCTGGAGGTGGCCGGCTAGGCTTTCGGGCCTGGCTGGCTGCCTCCCAAAAATAATTTAAATATTTTATTTATTAAAAACGAGGCTTTTGCAAACCGTTGATAGACGAAACAAAATAATCTGGAGACCCGGGTTTTAATTTGAAATAAAGACGGGGCGTTTAGAAAACAAAAACATACTTTTTGAAAATAGTTTTATGCAAACAAATGCCAGATGACATGACGATGCTCAAATGCAAGGTGGCATGATGACATGAGCATGCGGTCATGATGATGCAATGCACAAAAACAACGCGATTTTCTAGTAGTGATTTTGGCGGGGCGCCACAATTCGACACCACTAACAATGGATCTCGTCCTCGAGATCCGCCTCATGGTACCGAAAAGAAGGTCGGCGATCTGAATCTTCTCGCTTCGTGTAGATCCTCGCGACACCACTAACAAGAGGTCGTTGTCCCTGATCATCGAGAGAACACTCCGGGAACAAAGGGCGAAGGCAGAGGCATCAACAAATAAAGCCACCTCTACTTCTGTGGACGGAGTAAAATTGCTAGATCCACCGATTCAATGTAAAAGAGCGAATGATAAGAGTAGTCGGATGGTGATCAGTCCATCGCGCACCCAAACCATTACTCTGCACACGAATAGGTGAATCATGCAACCAACTCTTGCAATTAGACTGAAGATCTCGACAAACGAGGGTCGGAGACAAAAGGAGGGAAGCAGACTCTGCATCGGAGTTGGCGTAGATGATGTCGTCACGTCGGAAAACACCAGAAAACACGACAAGGAACAAAGAGAATCCGACAGATGAAGGATTCCCCAAATAGCACGAAGACCGGATGTAGAAGCACCGTTATCAAAGGAGGAAGCGAAACCCTGAAGGTACGGCGGAAACCCAACCACAAGAGTTCCTGGACTCGAAGAAAAGATAAGAGAGGAGATTCAAAACATGCGGAGGTAAGAGGAGGACAGCAGAGGGGTAAGGAGTAAAATAAGACCTAATCAGATCTATCCAACCGTTTTTGCAGAAATAGTTTTGACACTCTACTTCGGCCGTTAGCTAGGTTATCCTACAGGCTGGACTTGTGGGGTATCGCAACTGCTGAGCTCTGATACCACTCTGTAACACCCTCAAATCGGCCCTATGCAAGTTTTAGCGATTCCCGCCAAACCCGCAGAGAAACGATTCAAGGACGCCCACCAGGCACTTTCGTGCGGGTGGAAAACGAAGTAATACCATTACACATCAGTCCTCGATGGGACCCACAGACAGAATTATATACATCAACGACTCCATAAGTCAAGAATACAGGTATACAATACAAAGATCCAAATCACCTTGAAACGATAGAGCGTCCGACTACGGACAAGATGCAAATGGGTCTAAGAGCCCTGAAGAATAACCAATGGCGTCCATAACCCTGCCCAGGCCAAGCCAGAAGGGTAACCCTGCTAACGACGTCGATCTCAAACCTGCTAAACAAAAGGGGTGCCGACAAGGGCAAAGGAAAAAGAGGAGCGTCAGTACTGAGGCCAGTACACGACGAGGCTAGAATTCGGCGGCTCTTGCCTACTTAGGTATGGTGAGCTGAAGCGGCAACGCAGCGGCACTAAAAAACCTATAGAGACTCGATACAACTGGCGGTTATCAGAGAGGGATAAGAAAGACCTATTCGGATCCAACCTAGGGCTAACACCAAACAAACCCATCCTGGTATTTCCCCCTCGAGACCAAACGAGGAAGTCGGACCAAGGAACTCACACAGTTGGCAATTTTACTCATTCCATTATAGTTGCAGCAATTACTAATCCGATATAGATAGCATGAGTCATCCTGATAGCAGAAGTAGTGGGCAGTTTTAGTGAACACTCCGTTGTAGTTGGAACATTTACTAGGCAGTTATAATTGTCCCGAGGAATCCCAAAACCCAGCAATTGTTGGCACTTTTATCACATTCCATTGGAGTTGCAATACTTACTAGGCAGGTACAGCACGTCACGGAACAACCCAGATCCACCAGTTGTTGGCATTTTTAATATCCATTCTATTATAGTTGCATCCGATTACTAGTCACCTATTAAGTCAAATTTATAGCACTACTTTAGTTATGCTTGTCTATGATCGAGATACTGTGCTCCAACTCGTCCATAACCGCGGACACGGCTTTCAAAAAGTTTTACCCTGCAGGGGTGCACAAATAGCAACACACACTCGATCAATGTCGGAAAAACCAACTCAAAACCCAACGAGGCATTCACGACAAAGCGATCACAGGATTCAGAAATATTTCAGGGGGCCACCCCACTAAGCTACCCGCAACGAAGTTGGCCGGCTCCGGAACGGACCCAGGGTTTGTGTGGACGGCTGTAAACGACTGGGAACCCGAAAGTGTGACTGGGCTTGTCGATACAGCGAAAACGTGTCACGATCCTAAACAGTACAGGTGCTCCACGCACAATCGTAAATAAAGAAGTAAACATGGCATAAGTACAGGATAGTAATAAAGCCCCAAACTACTTTGTGGCCCCAAGAAATAGAAATGAATCAAGCTCTGGCTCAGGGGGGTCCATAAGGCCTCCCGGATGTGGATAGTGCGAAAAATCAAGGAACAGGTATCAAGTACTCGGGGTCCTACGGGACACAAGTGAGCGTGGAAGAACCAAATAACATCTATTGCCCACCGATGCCTCTGCATTAGTTATATCTAGCATTTTATTAGTTGTATTTAAAGTCATGATCATCTCCACCGGTAAGCATCTCCACTATTAACATCTGCCAGCATTCCAACAACTGTGGTACTTGACAACACGAGATCACACCTGAGATGGCGACTACGACTCGCAAGGCCAGCTATCTACCAAACCCAGGTAATAGGAGGTGTCCAAGGCAATATAGAGGCTGCACGGGGTATAACTGGTGCACGGAAAATAAAGCATCGCGACACGGATAGCAATAGATCAACAGGAGGAATAAAGACTATAAATGCAAAATAGGTAGAAGGGGAAGAGATGCTTGCCTAGGAAAACACTGCTGAAGGATCATATCCAGAGAACTTGTCGATACTCGCATCAACTCATCGGCCTAGTCCGCGAAGAAGCAAACACTAGAAGAAACACCGAATGCAATATTTAATACTACGGCAGAAGATCCGGCATGATTATGATATGCATGTGAGATGAACAATTTAATATGCGACAGTCGATAATGTCATATTATAAAATAATGGGGTCTCAAATAGGGAATCATATCAGGGTTCGGCGAACTTGGGCTCCGAGGGGATCGGGGCTCGCCAGGGAACGGTTCGACGGAATCGGTCTCGGGCAACGGAAGTAGATCTTGTCGCATCTGGGAAGAAGGGCTTGGTTTGGCGTCGGGGGCGCATCAGATTCGCCCTGGTCGATGTCGATCTTGTCGTCGATGGCGAACTTGAGTGGATCGGGTACCGGGGTCTTCGGATCCGGGAAGTAGATCTTGTCGCACGGTGTCCGGGTAGGCGAACTTGGCGGGTTGGGGACGGTCTTGTCGTAGTCCTCAGGTGATGGTGTCGGTCTTGGGTCTCGGCACCGGAAGATCTTGATATTCTAGGAAGGAGATGTTTGCGGTTCCATGTCGAAGGCCTTGGTGCTCCGGATCGGTCTTCGGGTCCATGAAGGCGTTCAAAGTGCAGAACTCGACGTTCCGCATAGGCGACCTTGGCGTCCAAGACGAAGATCTTGTCAACCCGGTGTCATCGCCTCCAGGTTCTCGGATGGAGAACTTGGGTTTTTCTGCCTCGATTGTCGGCGGTGGACTTTCTCGGTGTCGGCTGGTCTTCAGGTGACAACGGCGTCAAGTCGTTCACGGGGAACTGCCTACAACTTACGTATTGCCGGTGAGCGTACAAAGACTGGAGATGTCGATTGACACATAACTTGTACAAGGCGACGACAGAAAAGGTGCCGCAAGGCAAACTCCACCACGGGAGATCTTGGGCAGAGATGTGCTGCTGCACACGGAGGCTCGAGCTGGGGAAAAGGGTCGGAGTGGACACGACCTGCATGATCTTGAAGCGTCGCGGACGATGGTGGCGGAGCAGAGATGGCCTCGGGCTTGAGGTGGAACGTGGCGGAGCGGCGGCCGACTACGGTCCCGGCCGATGGAGACGGAGGCTGCGGTGGCGGCGGGTCCAGGCGGGACCGCGGCTTGCAGAGCAGCGGCGGACGGAGCTCGGGGCGGGCTCAACGGCGGCCGGGGAGGAAGGTCAGTGAGGCGGGGGCCCGCGGCGGCGTGGGCCGGAGGTGACGGCTAGAGGCGCGGCCTGATTGGGGCTGGACCCGCGCTGGCGAGCACCGGCAGCCGGCGATGCTGCAGAGAGGGCGGCGAGCGATGGCCGGCGCAGAGGAAGCAGAGGCCCGGCAGGAGGGGCCGTAGCTGGCCGGAGAGGAGAGGCTGGCGAGGGGAACCGCAGCGGCGGCGGTGGGATCTGGTGGCGGGGAAGGTCGGCTTGCGACAGAGAGGGGAGGTGGCAAAGGTTGAGGCGGCGGGGAACGTGGCGCCGGCGGCAGGGTAGCGGATGCGAGGAGAGGCGGGCGGAGGCCATGGCGTCGTCGAGGTCGCGCTGGTGGTGGCTCGGCTCGATGCAGCCGGGTCGCTGATCGGCGCGAGGAGGGCGCGGCGTAGAGGTCGGGGCGAGAAGGCGGAGGGGCGGCGGTCGTCGAGTTGGGGGAGGCCGACGCGGGGAGAGGAACGTGGAGAGAGGAACATGGGGGAGGAGAGGTTGCGGTAGGTGGGTGAGGGCGAGCAGGCAGGTGGGGCCAGGGGCGTGGGGCTGGCGTCGGTGGCGTGCGGGACGAGCGCGTCACGCGCGAGCGTGTACCGTGTCGGGGGGAAGTCCGTGAGCGAGTAAGGCACTGTTGCTGGGGTGTGGCTCGGCAAGGTGTGGGTCGGGTTGGGTCTGGGTTAGGTGGGACTGGTTAGGGTTAGGTGGCGAGCACCGATTGGTGCAGGTGAGGTGGAGGGGGCTGGGTAGGAAATAGGGGTAGGGTATTTGGTAGAAAAGGTTTGGGTGTTTTCTAGGGTAGGTAGGATTTTTATCTGGAGGTGGCCGGCTAGGCTTTCGGGCCAGGCTGGCTGCCTCCCAAAAATAATTTAAATATTTATTTATTAAAAATGAGGCTTTTGCAAACCGTTGATAGACGAAACGAAATAATCCGGAGACCTGGGTTTTAATTTGAAATAAAGACGGGGCGTTTAGAAAACAAAAACATACTTTTTGAAAATAGTTTTATGCAAACAAATGCCAGATGACATGACGATGCTCAAATGCAAGGTGGCATGATGACATGAGCATGCGGTCATGATGATGCAATGCACAAAAACAACGCGATTTTCTAGTAGTGATTTTGGCGGGGCGCCACACTTGGTAGGGCGCACTACCGGTGCTAGTAGCAACGTGGAGACCTGCACGACACAACCACAGAACTTTGTCCCCAACTTGCGATGAGGTTGTCAATCTCACCGGTTTTGCTGAAAACAAAGGATTAAACGTATCGAATGGAAGGAAGTAATAGTTTGCAGAAAGTAAACACAAAGCAGTAAACAATTTGTAGATTGAATGTAAAAGAAAGGACCGGGGTCCATAGTTCACTAGAGGTGGCTCTCCTTAAGATAGATAACAAGTTGGGTGAACAAATTACAGCGGGGCAATTGAAAAACACCGAGAAAGCAATACATGCTTATACTAATCATCTTGACTCCTTTGGAACTTGATTGGGAATTACAACATTATACATAGACCGTCATCCAACTGCATCTATGAATAATAATCCACCTTTAGGTTATCATCCGAACCCCCTCCAGTATTAAGTTGCAAGCAACAGATTATTGCTTTACGAATTGCGTGTAATGTAAACAATACGATTGTTCTATGAACAAAGGATTGTTGTTTTCTCCCTAGTAGCAACAACACATCTAGTACCTTAGAGATTTCTGTCGCTTCCCCATATTACCAGAGGCATGAACCCACTATTGAGCATAAATACTAACTCTTGGAGTTTCTAGCATCTACTTGGCCAAGATAGCTACTAACAACAGAAAGCGTGCAAGATTACAAATACCAAAGACATGATAGAATCAATAATCAATCTGAGATAGCATCTCAATATCCATCAGATCCCTGCAAACACAACATGCAGAATTACAAATAGATGATCTTGATCATGAACGGAGCTCAGAAGATCTAGACATGAAAGCACAAAGGAGGCGAATGAGCCATCTAGCTACTACATGGACCCGTAGTCTAGAGATGAACTACTCACGCATCACACCGGAGGCTTGCATGATGATGAAGAAGGCCTCCAGGGTGAATTCCCCTCTCCGGTAGGGTGCCGGGAAGAGCTTCAGATCCCTCCCGATCTAGGGATGGAGATGACGGCGGCTACAGACTCTTTCGTGGATTTTTTATCGGGTACTTAGGGTTTTCGTCCTGAGGGCAATATATAGGCGGAAGGAGAGGCCGAGAGGGTGCTCGGGTCGGCCAGACCACCCCCTGGCGCAGGCCAGGCCTGGCCGCACGGCCAAGTGGTGTGGCCGGCCCTCAGCCCTTCCCCGTCTCGTATTCTGGCATCTGATGTCTTCCGGAAAAATATGCACTTTGGCTTTTGTCCCGTCCAAATCCGAGAATATTCATTTTCTGACTTTCCTGGAACCAAAAACAGCAGAAAACAGGCAGCTGACACTATGGCTCTTGTTAATAGGTTAGTCCAAGAAATCATAAGAAAATCACTCCAAAGTGTGGACAAAACACAAGAAAGTAGATAAACCAAGCATGGAACATCAAAAATTATAGATACATTTGCAATGTATCAACATCCCCAAGCTTAACTCCTGCTCGTCCTCGAGTAGGTAAGTGATAAAAAGAAAGAATAATTTTTGAGGTGACATGCACCATCAAAGACTTGATCAAAGTATTTGTAAAACATTCAAAGCTGGGATCATAGTACTTCAATCATAACATGAAAGACAAAGTTCTAGTAATAAGACAAAGAAACTATGATGCAACATGAAAAGGCACAAACAAAAGATTCATGAATAACAATGCTTTGCAAGACATATGTTTGTTTCTCATAAAGAAAACATAGCATAATAGTATTCAGCTTGTCCCTCATAGAGTAGCAAATATAAATGCATAGGACACCTTCAAAGTTCATAAGAGTGACTAGATACAAATAGTTTAAAACAAGCAATATCAAGTTATGCATCAATCAACAAGTCTTGGGACAATGCACATAGAACTAAGAATGACCACTATGCTCTCAAAGTAGGTGCATAAGGGTAGAAGGTGGAGACTCAATATAATGGTGGAAGAAAGGCCTTCATAGAAGGAAGTAGGGATTCAAGTCTCATAAAGAGCTTCCAAAAATTATGGTACTTATAGCTTTCAGCTCTCATTGCCCCTATCATAAGCATCTTGAAGGTGATTAAGGTTAAAGTGACACAACTAAGAGGATATGCTTGACAAGTTATAAACCGAAATCTCATGCCCCTTACTTACGAAGACCGAACCTCATGCTACTCAACTTTAGTCACGAGTAAGCTCTCGTCATTGTAAGTACATATATATCATAAAGAACCGCCAACGGGGTACCCCTTTCACATGATACAGGAGCTATCCCATGATCAAAATGACAAGGCAAGCAGACAATGAGCATCTTAGCGATCTTTTTATTTTCTATTTGCATAGGTTTTTATTGAGGATGCTTCATAGAGTGCTCATTATGGTGATGCTGCACGTTTCCACCATGATTAGGCATGGCTTAGGCTAGCGACCCAGGCGTTTCTCTAACACACATACAAATTCCATGATCTTACAAGTTCAACTTTTATTTCACACCGCTGGGATGCATAAGCAAAAGAACATGATATCAACGGGGTACAAAGTACAAGTGCAATGCTGAAAGCGTTCCCCATGATACATGGTTCTGCTAATTTCAACTTATAAAACGCAAGCATATACGCAACAAAGAAGGACCCATTGGTTCAAGTTTATTAGATGCAAAAAAAAAGTGTGCCATCAAGTTCGTGAGAGCTTTAATCACTAGTTTTCTCATAACAAGTTTAATTTGGAAGATAAACAAAAACATGAATATACTTGGAATAGCATAAGCTAGTAGGTAGGTATGGTGGACTCTTTGGAATAACTTGGTTTAGGGAGTTGGATGCATGAGTGGAACTCATACTTGGTTGTGGAGGCTAACAAAAGACTGGGAGCGACAAACTAAGAGAGCAATAATGGCCATAATCATGCAGAGCGACAAAACATCATTGATCAAAGCATAAAGTGATACTACAAGTTGAAAACTAAAGGATCATAAAGGCTTATGGTGACTTGAGATAGTCATAACATGGTGTGAGCATGCGCCAAGTCAATCCAAATAAAGCATCAAAGGAGAATACCACTATACTATGTTTTAATATGCTAAAACAACGCATGATTCATCCAAGGCACATTAAGCAATCTCAATTCTTTATAACAAGTCATGCACAGCAAATAATACTAAGCATAAAGCCAAAACAATATCAAGCATGGCATGACAAAGCATAGGCTACAGTCAAAAGCAAGCTCTCTTTAACACTTAAGCATGAACTTTCCTACTCTTTTCCAAACCAAACCAAACTATTTGAAAACCAATGTATGAAAGAGGGGGTCCAACCAATTTATTTAGAAAACTAAGAAAACCAATCAAACGAAAACCAAAACAAAATCGAAAAGGAAGATGCTCCAAGAACAACACAACTGTGCATGAAACAATAAAAATAAAGCGTTTGGAAGAAACCTGGGATTTTTATTGATGAAGAGGGAGATGCCTTGGGCATCCCCAAGCTTTGACGCTTGTACTTCTTGGATATTTCTTGGGTGACACGCGTGGAATACCCAAGCTTGAGATTTAGTCCATCCTTCATCTCATTACCCATTCGTTCCATACACCTGAAATTTTTCCTTCATACAAAACTTCACACAATCTTTATTAGCAACATTAGTGCACTCAAGATAATGGGTCTTAAGGTTCAGTTACAACACCAATAAACTTCCATTAGAACACTAGCTACTGAAGCACTTACCTCAAAAAGCTCAATTCCCCAAAAGAACTCAAAAAGGAACCAACAAGAAACAAATGCAGAAAATGGCAGAAATCTGTCAAAACAGACCAGCAGGTATAGATGAATTTTTTCGAAGACCTTCTGTTGCTCAAATCAAAAAGTGTTTATTTAACGAAAGTTATATAACAACCTGGGGCAGAATCACAAAAATTCATGCCTCAAAAGGAAGTTCAGAGATTTTACACGAATTTTTACGGTGAAGCACAGAAATCTGTTTCGGGACATCAACTTTCCCAATCATTACTTCTCTCTCATTAGAGGTTACTCTTGGCACAAAAAGAAAATAAAAAAATAAGGAGCGGTTATTAGAGAAGTAATAACTTCCAAGACTCATCTAAAACTTTTGGGTTATCTCTCAATAAGTACTTTTCTTTAACGCCTTTAAGTTAGGCATGATAGTTTGAGAAGATGCTCACATGAAAAAAATAGGAATTGAAGTAAAAGAGAGCATCAAGAAGCAAATTCAAAACACATTTAAGTTTAACCCACTTACTATGCATAGGAATCTCGTATGCAAATAAATACACAAAGAACAAAGTGACATGCATAGGAAGATAAGACGAGAATAACTTCAAAACTTTCAGCACATAGAGAGGTGTTTCAATACCATGAAAACTTCTACAACCATATTTTCCTCTCTCATAATAATTTTCAGTAGCCTCATGAATAAACTCGACAATATAAATATCACATAAAGCATGCTTTTCATGATCTACAAGCACTAGATATTTATTATAAACATTTTCAAAAGAATCCTCAGGAACATGACATTCGTCCTCCTTTGGTAAGCATGGGGGACAATCAAATAATGTAAGGGATAAAGAGTTACTCTCGTTAGAAGGTAGGGATGGGTAGATTCCTCCTCTTGATCATCACTCTCCTCCTCTTTTTCATCCAATGAGCTTCCAGTTTCAGCAATTTCTTCTTCCATAGGCTCCTGCAAGGCATTAGTCTCTTCCATTGGTGGAGAGCATCTATTAAGATATTCAAGAATATAGCCATTTTCTACCTTGTAATTATCAAAGCAAAATTTAAGTATATCATAAACCTCATATTTATAAGGTGAATCATTAGTATTTTTAAGCAAACTAGCAAGTTCAAATGCACCCTTCCAAGAAATAAATTCTTCAATTTGTTCCACATCATAAAAGTCATAATTCCCTTTAACATAAGAAGATATGGTAATATTATCATTATACTCACATTGAAAGGGAGGTGTTTATACCTCCTGCAGCAACAAGATTTATCAAACCAGTAAGTAACATTATAAGTAGAGCACACGTTTCTAGCAATGGTATACGATTTATCAATTTGTTCCCATAAGTGTTTCCCTTTTTGTGACAAGCGGTGTTCCTTATAATAATATTTTTGTTCTTCCATGAACCCACCTTGCCAATAAGATTCAGTTTCAAAGAAACCAACCATTGATAGAAAGCATGATAAAGGAAGACAATAACAGACCAACAAAAATAACAACTATAGTAGGAACTAATTTTTTTTGTGTTTTTTTGATAAAGAAACAAGCAAACAAAGCAGAAATAAACTAAGCAAAACAAAATAACAAAGTAAAGATATTGGTTATGAGGGACTTCCCTTGTGAAGATGTCCTTGACTCCCCGGCAACGGCGCCAGAAAAGTGCTCGATGGATAAGTGTTGATGTAGAGCTCGTTGGGGAACCCCAAGAGGAAGGTATGATGAGCACAACAACAAGTTTCTCTCAGTTATGAAACCTAGGTTTAATCGAACTAGTAGGAGCAAGGAAACACCCCAAAGGTGTTGCTAGCTGAGCCTTGGCAGGGCGCACTACCGGTGCTAGTAGCAACGTGGAGACCTGCACAACACAACCACAGAACTTTGTCCCCAACTTGCGATGTGAGGTTGTCAATCTCACCGGTTTTGCTAAAAACAAAGGATTAAACGTATCGAATGGAAGGAAGTAATAGTTTGCAGAAAGTAAACACAAAGCAATAAACAGTTTGTAGATTGAATGTAAAAGAAAGGACCGGGGTCCATAGTTCACTAGAGGTGGCTCTCCTTAAGATAGATAACATGCTAGGTGAACAAATTACAGCGGGGCAATTGACAAACATCGAGAAAGAAATACATGCATATACTAATCATCTTGACTGCTTTGAAACTTGATTGGGCATTATAACATTATACATAGACCGCTATCCAACTGCATCTATGACTAATAATCCACCTTCAGGTTATCATCCGAACCCCCTCCAGTATTAAGTTGCAAGCAACAGATTATTGATACTCTTTCGTGGATTTTTGATCGGGTACTTAGGGTTTTCGTCTCGAGGGCAATATATAGGCTGAAGGAGAGGCCGAGGGGGTGCTGGGGGTCGGCCAGACCACCCCCTAGCGTGGGCCAGGCCTGTCCACACGGCTAGGTGGTGTGGCCGGCCCTCAGCCCTTCTCTGTCTCGTATTCTGGCATCTGATGTCTTTTGGAAAAATAGGCACTTTGGCTTTTGTCCCATCTAATTCCGAGAATATTCATTTTCTGACTTTCCTAGAACCAAAAACAGTAGAAAACAGGCAGCTGGCACTGTGGCTCTTGTTAATAGGTTAGTCCAAGAAATCATATGAAAAGTACTCCAAAGTGTGGACAAAACACAAGAAAGTAGATAAAACCAAGCATGGAACATCAAAAATTATAGATACATTTGCAATGTATCACATGCCCTGCTGGACAATCGCCACCACGTAGTCGAAGGTTTGTATTAATCTTCTCTCCTTGTTCTTCTTATGTAGAATTTTGCAAACTCAGTTTGTCATGCTATGTCCTTTGTAGGGGAGCATAATGAGCTTCTCTGTCGCGTCACTTCCCTCGAGAAGGGGCTTGCCGCAGCAGAGAAAAAGAGCGATGAGGCAGTCGTGGCTCTGGAAGAGTCGCAAAAGCACGAGGAAGACTTGCACGCTTCCACTGCCGAAAGGGAGAAGTTGTTCGAAGAACAACTTTTCTCGATTGCGAAGGCTCTCTCAGGTATTGTTTAGCTGCACTTGTATTTTTCCCAATTTGATTTCATGTTGCTGTGCTGATATTCTGTGTATGCAGATGCCGCCGGCGTAAGCTTCAACGCCCAGGCCCTGCGTCGTGTGGATGCCTTGGCTGGTGCTGTGGCAGCAGTCGAGGACCGTAGTGTGTCCCTCCAAGATACGCTCGGGAAGGCCAAGAACATGCTGAGCGTGGTGGAGTCCTTCGCAGAAGGCGTCCCCATGGATTTCAAGAAGGCTTAGCGGTCTGTCGGTGCCACCATGGCATTCGCAATGGCGCATGTGCATGGTGTGGAGTTGGACCCGAGCGCGATCTCTGAGGCGATGCCTATCATCGCAGATGTTCAGCAGGTAGTCTTCTAGCCTTTCACCACTAAATGCAGTATGGGACTCGTCTCATTGAGACAGTCGCCAAATACTCCGAGGAGCTTCGACGGGTGAAAGCAGCGAAGGCTGCGGCGTCTGGGGCTACCACCGGAAAGTCCGTGGCGTCAAAGACTGCCATGGATGCGATGAAGCCCCTGAAGTCAAAGTCCAAGTCGAAGAAGCAAATTGCTCCATAGCTGCCCTTTGTAATAGTTGTAGCTTCCTTTTGCTGGTCCGCCTTTTGTGGGGGGGGGTGCCCCTTGATACTTTTATCGAATTTGAATGCAATCCTCTTTTTTATCAATGTATGATTAGTCTCATTTGCCTTTTGGTTGATTGTAAATAGGGTCATTCAAGTGGTCCTTCGAGTAATCCTCATGACTCTCCTTCCACCGATGAAACCACAACGCATCCGTGTTCAAAGGTGGAGGAGTTGTCGTTGCTCTCGCGACTACGCGACCGTATTAAGCAGTTGGAGCGTGAGTTGCCCATGATCCGCGGTAAGGCATATGTGTGGAAGTCGAAGGCTGAGAAGGCCATCGCTCGCGAGAAGTATATCTTGGAGGAAGTAGCGCAGCTGAACGAGCAATTTAAATGTTAGCTTTCTATCTTCTTATCTTTTCCTTAGCCATTCGCGGCGATGCCTTGTCCTTATACTTTTCTCTTGCTTTGTAGTTGTTAGCGCTCGTCATCCGCAGGATGAGAAGGAGTGGGTAGCCATTCGAATGAATGACTTAACCTAGGAGCAGCTGCAGGCTAGTGGATATTTTTGGGTGGACCATGACCGTGTAGTCGCGTTGGCGACACTACAGGATTGTTCTTCGGGAGTGCTTCAATGTTTGAAGAAGGCACAGTCGTGCCTTAGGCATATCTTCCAAATGATGTTTCCTCTTGACGTGGTGCCCACAAGCCTATTGGCTCTTCTAGCAAAGTTTCAAGATATTAGCGCGGTCCGCGAGTGCGTGCGACAACAGCTAGTCTTAGGTGCCAAGGCTGCGTTGTCACTGGTACGACTGCATTGGCCAGATGTGGACATCGCGTTTGTTGCCGCTGGACCGCCACCGCCGCCTGAGGGGATGACTTGGGATATGGTGCTGCACTATCGGGCGGTTGACCGGCCAGCTGAGGACATCGTCGACTTCTTTGAAGAGCGGACGAATGTTCTTCTTTTGCAACAGTAGCGTAATTTGTATCCTGCACATATATGTATAAGTGTTGTAAAATTCGTATGATTACAGTGGGTGTATTTGGTACCCATTAATATGTTAAAGAGCTTGCTAGCTTGTATATTTTTTGAGTGTATTATACGGTACATGTCCTTTTCGTTAGCCCGACTCGTATCCATCTCAGCACCTTGCTAACCTGTCAGGTGCGTTGCAGCTGGGTTGGTGTTATCAAGGGTTCAATTGGTAGTGCGTCAGCTACTCAGGATGCTATATTGTTCGTGGAACAAGATGCAAAGGGTGGCGCAGCCCCCGAGTAAAGTAATTGCGAGAAAAGTGTAAAACACAGGTTTTGGGGCACTTAGCTCTATTTATTTGTAGAATATCACATGGTACAATGTGTGGCTAAGTAGCCTGGCTGAATAGCCTTATTTGTAAAGTAAAAAACATCTATGGGTAGAAACAGCGCAGCTGCGCGATGTTCTAGGGGTTGGAGTATGCGACTCCGCTCTTGAAATCTTTAAGGCGATATGCGCCACCTGATATTACTTCGGTAATCACATAAGGTCCTTCCCAAGGGGACTCAAACTTGAGATTCCCTTGCTGCTTCAGTCGCAGGACCAGGCCTCCTTCGACGAAGGATCTGGGGCATAGCCTTCTGCTGTGGTAGTTGCTGAGGCTCTGCTGGTAGATCGTGGATCTCTCCACTGCAATCTCGCGTGCCTCATCGAGGAGGTCGACGGAGTCTTCGAATGCGAGAGTTGATTCCTTCTCGCTGTATGCAACCACCCGCGGGGCTTTGTAGTGCACTTCTGCGGGTAGTACCACTTCAGCACCGTGCACCATGAAGAACAGAGTGTAGCCCATGGCGCTGTTTGGACTTGTGCGTAGGCTCCAAAGTATGGATTGCAGCTCGTCTGGCCAGCATCCAGCGGCTTGTTCGAGTGGCCAAAGGAGTCATTTCTTGATTTCGCCACAGATGAGGCCGTTGGCCATTTCGACTTGACCGTTGGTCTAAGGGTGAGCCACCGAAGCATAGCTAATGCTTATTCCCAGGTTTTCGCAGAATTCCTGGAACTCCTTGGAGGTGAAGTTCGTCCCGTTGTCCATGATGATGCTATGTGGCACCCCAGAACGGTAGACGATGTACTTGAAGAACTTGATGGCGCTGGCTCCTGATTAATTCGTCACTGGCATGGCTTCGATCCACTTGGTAATTTTGTCGACCGCGACTAGGATGTAGACGTATCGTCCTCGCGAAGACCTCGGGAACTTGCCGACCATGTAGAGTCCCCATTGTGCGAAAGGCCAAGCCACTGGTATTGGTCTGAGCTCCGCAACAGGCGCATGCGGTTTGTTTGCAAATCGTTGACAAGCATTGTAGCGTTGGACGATGTCCTTGGCATCGCGCATGGCCGCTGGCCAATAGAATCCAGCTCGTAGAGCCTTGGCGACGCGAGCGCGACTACCAGCATGGTGTTCGCAAGTGCCTTCATGTATGTCGAGGAGGATGGCTCTTCCATCCCTGTTGGAGGCGCACCTCTGCAGAACTCCCGTGATGCTGCATTTATACAGTTCACCGTTGAGGAGGGCGAATGCCTTGGATCGTCGCGCTATGTGCCGTGCGTCAGTCGGGTCGTCTGGCAGCCTTTTGCTGAGCAGGTATGTAATATATGGCTGTGTCCAAGATGGCTCAATCATCATGACCACCATTGGGCCTTCAAGTCCTATGTCAAGCTCCATGTGGTCAAATGCCATTGGTTCATTGGGTGGCGTAGCCCCCGAGTCCCTTGACGTGCTTGTTTTCTTCTCTGGAGCCTTGGGTTTGATGGAGTGTTCGCATGTGCATTCTAAAAATACTCCAGGTGGTATTGGGGCGCAGGTGGAGCAGATATTGGAGAGTATGTCTGCTTCCTCATTGCTTTCGCGGCCAACATTGTCGTAGTTTGCAGCTGTCGAAGTCTCCCTCGAGTGCGTCGTAGAGGTCACGGTAGGCGATCATACTGTTGCTCAGAGCGTCGCACTCGTGCATTGTTTGGTCAACCACCAGCTTGGAGTCGCCGTAGATGATGAGCCTTTTGGCGCCGCAAGCCTTCACCATCCGCATTTCATGGATCAGGTCTTCGTATTCGGCTTCATTTTTGGAGGCTGTGAATTGCATTCGCAAAACATACTTCATCTTGTCGCCTTGAGGCAATGTCAGTATGACACCTGCGCCAGCTCCGTCCTTTCGCTTGGATCCGTCGAAGTGCATTATCCAGAGGTAGGACATATCTGGCTTGTCGGGGAGCTGGTTTTCCATCCAGTGCACGAGGAAGTCTGGGAGAACTTGCGTTTTTATCGCGTCGTGCTTCTCGTATGTGATGTCTCGTGGAGACAGTTCGATTCCCCAGAGTGTGACTCGTCCCGTGGCGTCGGGATTGTTGAGTATGTGCCCGAGTGGGGCGTCGTTTACCACCGCGATTGGGTGCTCCTAGAAGTAGTGGCGCAATCGCCTAGCTATCATAAAGACGCCATATGCCAGCTTTTGGTAGTGTGGGTACCGCTTCTTTGTTGGTGTGAGCACCTCGCTGAGGTAGCATACTACGCGTTGGACCCCGTGGAACTTATTTGCTTCGGCTCGTTCCATCAAGAGTACGGTGCTAACCACCTGGTTGGTGGCGGAGATGTATAGCAACAACGGCTCCTTTTCGCGAGGTGTGACCAATACTAGCGAGGTGGATAGTAGGCGCTTGAGGTCTTCGAATGCTTCTTGCGCTTCGTCTGTCCACTCGAACATGTTAGCTTTGCGAAGAAGTTGGTAGAAGGGCAGTGCCTTTTCGCCCATTCGTCTGATGAATCGACTAAGCGCCACGATTCACCCAGCCAGCTGCTGGACGCCTTTTACGTTCTTCGGCTTTTCCATGGCCAGTATGTTTTTTATTTTCTTCAGGTTTGCTTCGATCCCCTCGCAGAGATGAGATACCCAAGTAATTGCCCAGATGGTACACTGAAGGCGCATTTGTCCGGATTGAGCTTGATCCGGTAGCGATCGAGGTTATCAAAGGTCTCGCGGAGATCGTCGATTAATGTGGCTTCCTCTTTGGTTTTGATGACGATGTCATCGATGTAGACTTGGATATTGCGACCAAGTTGGTTCTTGAGGCAGGCATGCATACACCGCTGGTAGGTGGCTCCAGCGTTTTTTAGCCCGAAGGGCATCGTGTTGTAGCAGAACACACCAAAGGGTGTTGTGAACACTGTTTTTTATTGGTCTTCCTCATTCGTTCGAATCCAATTGTAGCCTGAGTAGGCATTGAGGAAGTAGAGGAGCTTGCATCCTGCAGTGGAGTCGATTATTTGATCGATCCGTGGCAATGGGAAGTGATCCTTCGGGCAGTGCTTGTTCAAGGAGGTGAAGTCCACGCACATCCACATGATATCCGTGTTGTTTTTAGGCACAAGCACTGTATTTGCGAGCCAGGTGCTTTCCTTGATCTCGCGTATGAAATTTGCGCCGAGGAGTCTGTTGATCTCCATACCGACTGCTTTTGCTCTTAGTTCAGATAGTCGCCGTATCGTCTGCTTGACTGGCCTTGCGTATGGATTCACATTGAGTGAGTGCACGGTGAATTCCCTGGGAACTCCTGGCATGTCTGCTGGACACCAGACAATGATTTCCCAGTGCTCACGGAAGAACTCGACGAGCGCGAGTTCCTATGCGGAACTCAAGTTGTTGGCGATGAGGGCCATCTTGGCTAGGTCCGTTGGGTGGACCTGGACTTTCTTGGTGCGCACCGATGAGTCGAAGGAGAGGTCGGGTGATCTTGGCTTGCTCAGGGGAGGCAGACTGTTGTCTGTCGACTCCTTCAACCTTGCGAGTTCCTCTTGCATGCCGAAGGAGTGGGAGATTCTTTTGAATTCCTTGTCGTAGCTATCGGACCTCTCGAAGCTTCTGTTGATTGTGATGACACCGTTTAGGCCTGGCATCTTCATCTGCAGATAGGCATAGTGTGGTACCGCCATGAAACTCGCGAACGCGACATGTCCGAGGATGTAGTGGTACTATGAGGGCCAGTCGACGTCTTGGTTGATTTTCCCAGGGGTTACACTCCCTTCCATGGGACGATGCCGTGGAACATCTTGTCTGAAACTTCTAGACATGTTAGAGGGATCCTCATCACGTGCAAGGTACTTGCGAACATGAGGTTGATGCCGCTTCCGCCATCCATGAAGACATGACTCGTATCGAAGCCCCCGATCTGCGCCTCGAGTATGAGGGGACAGTGGCCTGGGCGAGGTACTTGGCGTGGGTGGTCGCACTTGTCGAAGGTGATGCAAGACTCGCTTCCACTGAGGTACTTAGTGGTGGAAGGTGGAGAGTTTATCGCCAAATTGACTTGGCAAGTGATTGCCTTCTGCACTCGATTTGAGGGACACCCCTTTTGGATCATCCCCATATTGCCCAGCGCTCGCGGGTACGGTTCGCCCCCATGGTTCCGGACTGGTGCAACCGCAGCTGGTGGTGCGCCAGGTGGCGGTGGTGGTGCTCCGTGAGCCACGGCGCCTGGGGCAGCTCCGTATCCCTGGTTGATCGCGTCGTGATTCATCTTGGCCAGGCCTTCGTGGAGCTTGAGGAACTCGTGAGCCTATGAGAAGATGGCTAGACTTTTTCTTGCCATCGTGCTTGTCGATGTAGAAGTGTACATTGCACGGTCCGGACAGTTTGTCCTTGATGGATAGTCCAGGTGCCTCGTCACGAGTACGGCGTTGCCACATTTGTGTGATTTTCCCGCTGTTGCGGTATCCACCACTGCGGTATCCGCTGTTGCGGTTGTCGTTGCGTTTGTCGACGTAGCTAGCCGCGGCCATGTTGACTTCTTTGCGGTCCTCGTAGACGCGCATTCGACGTTTCCCTCGGCGGTCGCGTCTGTGCCCAAGGCCGTCGTCATCATCGGAGTAGGTACGGTTTTTCACCGAGTCCTCTCTGTCCGCCCACCGATTTGTGATCTGCATCAGGTGGTCGATTGTTTTGGGTTTCAAACGGCCCAGCTCCTCCCTGAGCTCTATATGGCGAACATCGCTGTTGAACGCGTCGATTGCGCGGTCCTCCGAGATATTTTCTACGGAGTTCTTGATGATGGACCACCTCTGGATGTACGAGCGCAGCGACTCGCCGAACCTTTGATGGCAGCCTCTTAATTCTTCGATTTACGTGGGCCTTTTGTAGGTGCCCTTGAAGTTGCGCACAAAGCTATAGACCGCTCCTCCCAGCTGCGAATTGATCCGCGCGGGAGATAGTTGAGCCACGCGCGGGCGGCGCCTTGCAGCTGTAGCTGCAGGCATTGCATTGCCGTCCTTGAGCTTCCGCCATGTAATCTGACGGAGGAGATGTGATCCTCCAACTAGATTTTTGGGTCCTGCAGGCCGTCAAATTTCGGGTTCTCCAATGGGAGTTTAAACCCCTTAGGTATTCGCTTATGCCTGATGGCTCTACTGAAGCATCTAGCGCCGTAGAGCTCTACCTCGCCATCTTCCGAGTCAGTTGAATGAGCGCACCTCGCCTGCATCTTGTTGACCTTGCGCTGCGTGATGTCATCACACGCGTCGTAGGCGCGGTTGTGCCGTCGTGACAGATCGTGGCTGTCGTCACTGGAGGAGTACGAGTAGTACTACTTGTCCGGAGTTTTACCTTTTTTCGGCTCCGGTGTCGGCTCCTTGACGAGGGCAGCTTCGACTAGCCCCAAGCCCGCGATCGTAGATCGGTGCATGGCAGCTCGCAGATCCCCAGCTGGCGGCTGGTTGTTGAGGTACATGGTGGCCGTTGTCACCGCTGCTTGTGGTGTCTTCGAGAGTGTATTGCCCCGTGTATCCACCGTCATAGAGCCGAAATCGAGGACTTTCGCGGCTTCTTCGTGCTCCTTGTCGGTGAGGTGGGCCAATCGAGATCGACATTTTGTAGCCACGTAGTCGTTGCCCCTGGAAGATGATCCTCTCATGGAGGAAAGCTGAGCCCGTCGGAGGCTCGACTCGTCCGCTGCTTTTCTGCGCTTGACGAGTTACGCTATTACTTGCTGCTGGCGCTTGTACTCCTTGTTGAGCAGCCAGTAACTGTTGCGATGAGTCTAGGGGGAGAGGATTACCCCATAGAGCCTCGTGACAACGGGCCCACTCATTGTCATTGAGTTTTATCAGCATGCGCTCCTCGGCGTGCCCATTTGCCGTGAGGTTCGGGTTCCCATCTGTCCCGTTGTTGACGGGTGCGCCGTTGATGGGCACACCGTTGACACGCGCGCCGTTGGTGGGCGCTTCGTTGGTGGGGCCACCGTTCCCACCGTTGGATGGACCAGTGCCGGTGTTGTCGCGATTGACACTGGTGTCACCTGCATTGATGAAGATGCACATGAAGTGGTTGGGGAAGTTGTTGCTCCCACAACTCTTATATCCGGAGCCGCAGGCTCCATCCTTTGTGGCCAGGTCACCCAGATCGGATCCGCGATTGCTGTCGCCGTCCGTACTCCCAACTATTCTCGGGGCGTTGAGCTCGCTCAGGGTGCCGATTGGTGGTGGAAACCACGATGCTGGAGCAATCGCGAGAACCATCGGCTAATCAGGGAGGCGAAGTGTGCCTAGCTGACCAACTTGGAAGCGTAAGCTCCCGATCGCTAGGCCGATCCCATCGCCCATAGACTCAAAGGCCGAGCGAGTGGCTGGCGTGTGGACGGTGAAGTCGAAAGCACCAAAGATCTGGCGAATCTCCACTGTTATAGAGTTGTAGATCATGGTTGACGGGGCCGAAGAAGCCGCGACGTCAGCACTCCCAGTTCCCACAGACGGTGCCAATTGACGAGGGATTAACTCGTCAATGCCCATTGTTATGGACTTGGGTTTTAGAGAAGGAGGGAGCGCTGGAGGCATCAATCGACTAGCAAACAAGCACACATGGACACAAGGTTTACCCAGGTTCAGGCCTCATAGAGGTCCCTACTCCTGCTTGTCTGCTCTTGGAATTATCGAGAGAGTCAAAAGTTACAAGGGGTGCGCAGATGTAATCTAGCGAGGTTATGAAAACTAGGGTTTTCTTTGTCCTCCTCGCCGCCCCCTCCTAGCCTTTATATAGATAGGCTAGGTCTAAGGTAGCAGGTCGAGTCAGTTACAGATTAGGGTTTGTCCCTTTAAACTTTCTATCTTAAGCTTCGTCTTGTGCTGCAAGCAACCAGAGTCTCCATGAGTCACCCGAATCCTGTATTGGGCCTTGGTAACGCCGTGCGCTCCTGTCATATCTGAGCCGTATATACCAAACTTGAGTACCTATAGGGTATACCCACATCACTCCCCGAGCAAAAGTTTTAAATAAAGCAATAGTGGCCCCCGAGCAAAAGTTTTAAATAAAGCAATAGTGGCATAAGTACAAGATAATAGTAAATCCCCAAACTTATTGTGGCCTCGAAAAACAAGATGTGAATTAACATCGTGCCAAGGGGGGTCCCTAAAAGTCGCCCGCATGTGGATAGTGCAATAGTGAAGGAACATACATCAAGTACTATGATCTTACAATTCCAAATCTCAGATATTGCCCACATATGTATCTTTCTTTAGTTATCCCATTACTACAGAATTTAGTTGTTTAGGGTACCTTGCTATCCTCATCAAATTATCACAAACCCTACACATACAGCTCTACGACTCGTATGGCTTAATCAATTCATGTAGTAGTGTCTAATAGGATAGAGGGAATAAGCCTTATAGTGGGGCTGAAAATTAAAGGTTGTGCAGTACTTGAGATTGCAACTCCATACAGAAAAGAGACACATAATGCAAGAATAAAGATAAAGGCATATGTGCTATCAATATAAATACAAGCAGAGGAATGCTTACCTGAAAACTTGGGGGTGAAATAACCAGGTTTCGGGTAGTAATCAGGTGGCTCCGGGTATCCTCCTTGCCCGATGTCTATCTGGATAAAAACCAAACACACATTGCGCCATGATAAATAAAGTGCGCAATCATATGAATTATATGCAACATGCAAAACATGGTATGCCATGATGATATGATGCACAGTTGCATGGTAAAACATGGCAAGACACTGGTGAAGCATTATCAACAACAAATAATCATTTTCTAATTTTATTCATCATGTTTCCTTGCATAAACAGTTCTGGTTATTCAAGTTCTCCATGATGGATGATATAATTGCAAGTATAGAATGCATAGTTCGAAATGGCTCGTTGCGCTGATCGATATGGACATATTATTTATCGAATTCCGACTAATGGGATTAAAGTTATGAATTTATTAAGAAAGGGCCTTTTATTGCATTAAACAATTTCCAAATTTGAATTTCCCAAAAAATATTTTGGAGTTCATATTATCAATCCTTGTATTTTTTGATCAGAAATCATATGTCATTTTTATTATTTAGAATTAGGAAATAAAAGCGGGTATTTAATTATTATTAAAGCATTTAGATAAAACCATAAAAGATTCATTAATTTTCCCACATGGAACAATGTAAACAGAAGGTGTATTATTGTAGAGAATTCAAAAACTTGAAAGTTTAGTATTTAAACTTTTCCCAAATTTGTTACAGATCATATTTTAATCATGGTCAAAGTTAACATGTGGTTTGATTTTGTCAAAATATTTTTGAATTTGAATTTAAGTTAGTTTGACCAACCTATAGATTACATGGGCTGATTTTTGATAAACGGATATGTGCATAAATTTTGGCGTACCAATCAGGACTGCGGGTTGAGGCCAGGTTTTTTCCCATGGAGTTTTGTGGAAAAGAAACTTAGAAAAGGACGCCGGGTTGAGGATTGGTTCTTTGCAGGGGGTTGTGTGGAAAAGGTTCATGTCGTGGCTTAACTGAATTCTAAAGCTACTGTTCTTTGCCTCAGTTGTTCGTCAGGTTCAGACATTGCATAGAGTAAATGGCTTAACTGAATTCTAAAGCTACTGTTCTTTGCCTCAGTTGTTCGTCAGGTTCAGACATTGCATAGAGTAAACACACAGCACCCCCAGGGCTCGAACTCGTGACGCGGCTCTCACGGTGCAGGCACACGACCACTACGTTGGGTTGAGGGGTTTGTTAGGTTAGGTTTGCGCACATGGGTAATCTTCACGTGCTCGTCACTGGCGACTGTAAACATGTGGCAGCAATATAGGCACATCGACGGCACGACGCAAGCGACGACGGTGATGCAAGTGGTCCTACGTCACGACGTTTGGTGCATCCAACGCCGCGCAGCGAGGCAAACCTCAACCTACAATTGAATGATGATGAGGCGCATGGTAGCAGCAGATCATGCTTGGGTTGGTTCCCATAGCAGTGCGTGCGCATGGTGTTTGTCCAACGGCGTGATGGCTACATGATGCAAACATTCTCTTGTCCGGGGGTAGTGCACAACTCACCTAGACTAATTGCGGGTTAGTAACAAAGCGACGTGACGACAATATCAATTAGGGATAGCGCTCTGCGACCTAGGTTTTGGCTCGGTTCCTACTTCTTATTGGGCTCCAGCAACTTCCTCCTCTTCCTCTCCTTGTTCTAGGCGAAGCAGACGACCGCATCGAGCTTCCCCTACACCTCTGTCTCATGCCTCCGTTACTTCTTCGTCGGGACCAGAAGTTGGCAAAGCTCGACGGCATGGTGGGCATGGTGGTGGTAGGTGGCTTAGAAAGGTGGTTGGGCAGAGCCCTGGTTGGATCTAAACCAGGGAGATAGATGGGGAGCAAGCTAAAAAGGTGGGGGAGGAGCACATGTCGGGTTAGGGTTTAGCTCAAAAGGGGGTGCCTCGGGTTGTTTTTCTCCTCTCTCTCTCTAGTTAGATGACTAGGGTTAGTTGGGAAGTGGGTGATATTGGTTAGCCAGCAAGATAGGGGGAGAGGGTATGTGGCCTCTTCATGTCCTAGGGTGCCATGGCTGAAAACAAGAGGGGATGTGGTACCTCGATTTAGATGGTAGGTTAGGTGGGAGGGGTGGTTTGGGTTTGCTTGCTTAGATGCTGGGTTAGGGTTTAGCTCAAAAGGGGGTTCCTCATATTGGGTTTTAGAGCTCCAAATGAAGTGGGGTTTGTTTTTTGGATAGAGTGAAACAAGGGCTACAACTTTGGTATTCAAAGTTTTTCAAGATCCCCAACTTGGTCTATGTAGAATTTTGAAAATACCCAAACAGATGAAATTCAAATTTGAATATTAAGCAAGCAAATGTAAAGCTTTTGATCCTATCTTTTTGTATGATATTAGTATGGTCCTAGGGCATGCATATTTTATAAAAATAGTTTGCATAAATTCAAAATGGCTTATAGGCAGAATCTTCACTAGGGTTTATGAAGGTTTTGACACAAAGTACTTAGAAAATATTTATATTTGGGATATATAGGCCATAGGGATCATCCCCTAATTTTATTAAATTTTCAGAAGCTTGTTGATGGGGCTTCCTTTAGCTATCAAGGGTTCTTATTTTATGAATAAAAGGGAAAATAAGGTGGGGGTTTTATCTTTTATAAAAATAAACCAAGGTTCCCTAGCTCGCATTTAAAAAGATCAAGGTCCAAGATCAAATTTCAAGGTGGTCCATGGCTTGTAAGCTTCAGAAGAGGCAAATGAAATGGAAAATTCAAATAGAGGCCAATAGGATTTTAGGTTTTTTTGAAAGAATTCAAGAGGCCAAAATTTGGTATGTTACATACACCCTATATGCCATGGTAATCTAGAGAACAAGTTGATGACCCACAAGTATAGGGGGTGTATCGCAGTATTTTCGAGGGAAGTGAAACCCAATTTATTGATTCGACACAAGGGGAGCCAAAGAATACTTATCAGCCTTAACAACTAAGTTGTCAATTCAGCTGCACCTGGAAACAATCTTGCTCAGAGCAGTTTATCAGTAGCAACGGTTTTGTAGTAGGAATAGTAAAGTAACAGTAGTATCAAAGCAAAGACAGTAGTAACAAAAGCAGTAAACAATGGGATTCGAGTGCGGTAGGCATAGGGATGGATGGACGGGCGTTGCATGGACAAGACAATTCACATAGCAATCAAAACATAGGGCAACTGCAGATAAATAAGATAAAGCACCCAAGTACTAGACAATCCTAGGCATGTGTTCCATATATAGTCATACGTGCTCGCAATGAGAACTTGCACAACATCTTTTGTCCTGCCAGCCCGTTTGCAGCGGGGCCTCTAGGGAACTACTGGCAATTAAGGTGCTCCTTTTAATAGAGCACCGGAGCAAAGCATTAACACTACGTGAACACATGTGATCCTCACATCAAAGCCTTTCCCTTCTATCTACCCCGATTTCTGTCACTTCGGGGCCATAGGTTCCAGACAACGACGTGTGTATACAACTTGTAGATAAGACCAGAAACAATACTATCATAATGAATCAATAATAAGTTCAGATCTGAAATCATGGCACTCGGGCCCTAGTGACAAGCATTAAGCACAACAAGTCGCAACAAAGTCATAAAGCACTAATAAAAGATACTAGGCACTATGCCCTAACAATCTGATGCAATTACATGAACGATCTCATCCAATCCCTACCATCCCCATAGCCTACAGCGGGGGATTACTCACTCATAGATGGGGGAAACATGGATGGTCGATGGAGAAGCGATGGTGATGATGATGGCGATGATCTCCTCCAATTCCCCGTCCCGGCAGGGTGCCAGAACGGAGTTTCTGGTGCTGTTTCGTGGAATCTGGTGGTGGCGGCGGAGCGGAACTCCTTCTAGATAAACGTCGACCCCCCCCCCGAAGTTTTTAGGTCAGAAGGCTCCTTATAGACGAAGAGAGAGGCCGAGAGGGTGCCTGGGGGGCCCACACCCCCTGGCGCGGCCTGGCCTGGCCCGCGCCACCAGGTGGTGTGGCCACCCCAAGGATCCTCTCCGTCTCGTATTCTGGCTCCTAGAGTCTTCGGGTGAAATAGGATTTTTGGCATATTTTCCGGGATTTTTCCTAATAGTTGATTTTCTGCACAAAAAGTAGACACCAAGGCAATTCTGCTGAAAACAGCGTTAGTTCGCATTAGTTGCATCCAAATCACACAAGTATAGAGGAGAAACAACACCAAAAGTGTTCGGGAAAGTAGATACGTTTTGGACGTATCAACTCCCCCCAAGCTTAGCTTATTGCTTGTCCTCAAGCAATTCAGTTGAAAACTGAGTGCGATAAAAGAACTTTCACGAACACATTTGCTTCATATGATGTAAATAATCTCAGCAATGTGATCAACTACTTAGACAAATTCATAATAAAGAGTATGCAACTGAGTCTACTTAATAGTCATTGCAAGCTATGAAGAGATTCCAACTCAAGAATAATAAGTAGCACGAAGCACAAACATAAGCAACATTACAATGCTCATAGAAAGGTATGATAGGGTGGTATCTCGCTTGCCTTGGATTATGAATGTCAAGGCACCTCTGAAGTTCAAGTGATGACTAGAAGTAAAGATATCAAAGATACAAGCATCAAAGTCATAACACAAATAATCAAGTAATGGAACAAACACAAAAAATGACAACTAATGCTCTCAAGAAGGTGCTCAAAGAATATGTGGAGACTCAACAAGTAGAAGAAAAAAGGTTTTGAATAATTTTGAAAGGCTTCCAAATGCTGAAAGTATGGTACTCGTTAGCGTTGAGCTCTCATTGCCCCTATTATAAACATCTTTAATGTGGTTAAGGTGAAAGTGACACAACTAAGAGGATACGCTTGACAAGTTATAAATTGAAGTCTCATGCCCCTTACTTACGAAGACCGATTCTCATGCTACTCAACTTCAGTCACAAGTAAGCTCTTGTCATTATAAGTATATACGTATCATAGAGAACTGCCAACGGGGTACCCCTTGCACATGACACAGGAGCTATCCCATAATCAAAATACAAGGCAAGCAGACAATGAGCATCTCAGCGATCTTTTTATTTACTATGTGCATAGATTTTTATTGAGGATGCTTCATAGAATGCTCATTATGGTAATGCTGCAAGTTTCCACCATGATTAGGCATGGCTTAGGCTAGCGGCCCAGGCGTTTCTCTAACATACATACAAACTCCATGATCTTACAAGTTCCACTTTTATTTCACACCGCCGGGATCCATAAGCAAAAGAACATGATACCAACTAAGTACAAAGTACCTATGAAGCACTGAAAGCGGTCCCCATGATACATGGTTCTGCTAACTTCAACTCATAAAGCGCAAGCATGCGCACAACAAAGAAGGACGCAATGGTTCATGTTTATTAAGTGCATAAAATAAAGTGTGCCATCAAGTTCGTGAGAGCTTTACTAACTAACTTTCTCATAACAAGCAAACATTTTATTCGGAAGAAAACAAGGCATGTTGAATATGCACGGAAGTAGCAAGTGATGCTAATGGGTAGGTATGGTGGACACTTTGGAAATATTTGGTTTAGGGAGTTGGAAACATGAGTAAAACACTCAGTGGAAATGAAGGCTAGCAATAGTAAGGGAGCGACAAACGAGAGAGCAATAGCTGTCATTATCATGCTTACAACAAAACAAGACTACTCATGGCATGAAAATGATTCAAGATCCTTAGGGAAAAATAATTCGTCAAGGCTTAACTGATTATTACAGTCATGTGCATGCGTGAGCATGTGCCAAATCGATCAAATGAAACATTCAGAGGAGGATACCACAGTGTCATACCAATTTATGAATAGAGTAATGCAAGAAAATATTCATGAGACATGCTACAAACTATTAGCGAGCTGGAGCTAATCACAAGAAAGCAAGAACTACTAAGTATCCAAAGAAAACATACACTCTACATGAACGGACTAAGCAAGTTCACAATGATGAGTATATGTACAAAAATGAAGACAAATAGAGTTCGTTACCAGCCTCTTACCACGCCTCAAGTTGTCATTGATCCTCATTATTGCTCTTCACTTGTGTGGCTTGAATAATAATATGAAACCAATAATCCACTGAGAACTGCTGAACCCTGTAGCCAACTCGCAAAAACCAAAGAAGAACAACAAATATTTTTGGTGTTTTCGATTTTTAAACAAGAACCAAAAGAGAAAAACAAGCAAAGAAAAATCTTTTTGGGTTTTTCAAATAGTTCAAAGCAAAAAGGAAAAAGAAAACCAAAGCAAAAAGAAGAAGCAAACCAAAGAGAAACAGCAAAAATATTTTTGGTCTTTTTGTGTTTTTAGAAAGCAAAAGCAAAGAAGAACGAAAACTAGAAAGAGAACGAAAACATGAATATACAAAGAATCGACGCAACATGATATGGAGATGAGTGCGGTGTCGGGGTACCTCCTCCCATGCTTAGGCTTTTGGCCTAAGTGGGTATCAATCCCAGGCTGGCCAAGATGAAGTGTCACCGGGGTACGACGAGGAGGTACCCTCGTCCTGGTGTGAGCCAGAGTACGTCCCTCCGTAATGTGCGGAATAATCATAGGAGGGCACATCCTCCTAGTGCTGCTCGTGGAAACCCAACAAGCGAAGCTGCTCGTCCACCTCCTCCTTGGAGCACGACCACGGTCCTGTCAACACTGAACAAAGCAGGCTGGGGCAAAAGGATCTCCCTTTCATCCTCGTCAGTGAAAAACATCCTATATACTAGATTGTTCAAATCAGAGGTAGCAGTGACAACGTGATGAGTTTTCATGGCAACAAGGTCGAGCCTCTCTGGTGCTAGCATAACATCATCGGGAGCCACTGAAAGATCTAATGCATTGACTACACATGAGGCAATGATGCCCCCATAGATAGGCCCCCTAGCAGCTAGGCGGCGAGCAATAAGAGAGCCAAGATTGTACCGAGTATCATTGTTGAGCGCAGCAGCAAGGAAAGCTAAGTGATAGTTGGAGATATTACTAGTGTTCTCCCTACCCAATGCACTAGTGGCAAGGTAGTATGCAAAGTATCTGAGAGCAGGGAGTTGGATATTTCTTATCTTTCCGCGCTGTGCCACGCGGTCATCATCATTGGTCACCCCTCGGTAAAGCTCCAACAAATCAGCGGGCCGCCCTTGAATTTTCTTCACGGTCCCTGTCATACGCACACCTACAATACTACAAAATCTCTCCAAAGGCATGGTGAAGGGCATATCATAGATTTTAAATGAGACAGTAGATTGATAGGATGTGTTAGCAAATGAGAAACTCTCAACAAAAGTTTTGGTGAGCAGAGCGTATTGTGCACTCTCATCTTGCATATAAGAGGTCAAGCCAACCCTCTCAATTAGTAGCAAGAAATCATCAAGAATACCTGCAGCTTGCAAGAAAGTAAAACAAGGGAAAGAGGATGGGTGAGCATCTCCATCATCTCTTTCGCTACCAATACGTGATCCAATGAGGTCTTCATTATATGATGGCCTAGATTGAGAGGCTGTTCTTGAGGGCCTTGACCTCCTAGGTGCATCACTCTCAAATATAATCCATTAAACACAAAATCTACTTGGACAAGGGGAGGAGTCACATACCAAGGAACAATTGCTCCAAATTTCAGCAAGAAAGATGGGCTGAGCAAAGAGATCGAAGAAATCAAGGGCAAGCACAGAGAGAACGCGATTTCGAGCTATGAACTGGAGCTTACTCGGGAGAGAGAAGAAAGTGGCAGGAGAGAGAGGTAGTGGGGGGCCAGGGGTGGCCCACACCAGGGCATGGCGCCACCCAGGTCTAGCCACGCCACCATGTGGTGTGCCTGCCTGGTGGGCCCCCTGGTACCTACCAGGTACTCCTCTGCCCCTTTTTTCACGTAAAATTTTAATATGAATTTTCTGGAATTTTTCGAGATACTTTATTTTTGGGAATTTTTCAGAAATAGAAGAATGATTTTTCTGACAGACAGATTTTTTTCTTTTGGAAACATGATGCAAGGACAAAAACAAGGCGAGAACTACAGAAGTTCTAGCATGCAAGCAACTAACAACACAAAGAAAACTAAACGAAAGCAAAAACTAAAATGCAAAGGATAGAAATAAACGAGGATAATCGTAATGAAAATATTGTTTTGTTCAATGGAATCCTTTTGTTAGCAAGGTTGATCAAGTCTTGCTACCAAAACAATTGCATATGAGACAAAACTTTGTATTCCACTAATGATTATGTTACCTCAACCTTGATAGCAATGGTCCCAATCATAATAGTTTCAAATTTTTCTTTTGGTATGGGACAATATATTTCTCCAACTTGAATGCCTTCAACATGTTCAATTGAATTTAAACCATAAGTCCTTTCAATATTCTTGGGGAAATAGACAGTATGTTCCTTGTCATTAACATTGAAGGTGACCTTTCCTTGATTACAATTAATAACAGCTCCTGCAGTATTAAGAAAAGGTCTCCCAAGAATAATAGACATATTATCATCTTCAGGCATTTCAAGCACAACAAAATCAGTTAATATCAAGCAATTATGAGCCACCTGGACAGGTACATCCTCACATATACCCACAGGAATAGTGGTAGACTTATCAGCCATTTGCAAAGATATATCGGTTGGTATCAATTTTTCAAGCTGAAGCCTCTTATAGAGAGAGAAAGGCATAACACTAACTCTAGCTCCCAAATCACACAAAGCAGTTCTAACATAACTATTCTTAATAGAGCAAGGGATAGTTGGAATCCCTGGGTTTCCAAGTTTCTTAGGAACCTTACCATTAAAGGAATAATTAGCAAGCAAAGTAGAGATTTCTTCATTAGGGATCTTCCTTTTATTCGAGACAATGTCCTTTATATACTTTGAGTAAGGAGGCAATTTAATAGCATCAGTCAAAGGAATTTGCAAGAATAAAGGCTTCATCCACTCACAAAACTTATTATAGTGTTCATCTTCCTTTGACTTGTGTTTCTTATCTGGGAAATGCATAGGTTTTTGGACCCAAGGTTCTCTTTCACTACTGTGTTTCTTACCAATAAAATATTCTTTGGTGTATTTAGTAGTCTTAGTGTGGTTTTCAGGTTCTTCTTCAACTTTTTCTTCATTAGGAACTTCATTTTCTTCATTACCACTTTCAGTTTCAGCATCAGAGATAGATATACTATTAGGATCTATAGCAGGTTTAGAGGGTTCTACAACAGTTTTATGTTTCATTTTCCTTTTCTTACGAGTAGAACCACTATTTTCAGCTCATTGAGAATCCTGCTCAATTCTTTTGGGATGCCCCTCAGGATATAGAGGATCCTGGGTAGCAGCACCACTTCTAGTTCTAATTTCATAAGCGTGTTTTTCTTTAGCAGCATTAACTAGCAAGTCATTTTGCACTTTAACGAGTTGATCTATTTGAGTTTGAACCATTTGAAAGTGTTTAACAATCATTTTAACATCATTAGAGGTTCTTTCCACAATATCTTTCAACTCAACAATAGCTCTAGTGTTTTCTATTAGATGATTTTGCACCCTTTTATTAAAGTTATCTTGCTTAACAATAAAGATATCAAATTCTTCTAAGCATTGATCAGGAGGTTTCAAGTAAGGGATATCACCTTCATCAAAGTGTTGGAGAGAGTGTACCTCAATAGTGGGTGAATAGGGAATAGGCTTACATAATTCTTCTATAGGAGGTAAATTCTTGACATCTGCAGCTTTAATTCCCTTCTCCTTAAGACATTTCTTAGCTTCCTTCATCACTTCATCATTTAATTCAATAACTCCCCTCTTCTTTGATGTTGAAATAGGCACCGAAATAGATGGTTCAGGTACAATTACTTCAGGAATAGCTTGTTTAGGAGGAGTCCAATCTTCATAATTCTTACTTATTTTAGCCATTAATTCCTCAGCTTCCTTAGGAGTCCTATTCCTGAAAACATAATCAGCACAACTATCTAGGTATGTCCTAGATTCTTTGGTTAGTCCATTATAAAATATATCAAGTAGTTCATTCTTAGGTAATGGAGTTCTAGCCTGTGCATGAATCAAAGCACAAAACCTTGCCCAAGATTCGGGCAATACCTCTTTTCTCCCTGTTTAAAATCAAAAAGTTCCTGCAAAACAACATGTCTAGCACTAGGAGGAAAATATTTCTGCAGGAAAGTATTAAATAGGCACTCAGGGCTATCAATAGATCCAGGAGGTAAATTACCAAACCAAGTTTTAGCTTCTCCTTTCAGTGAAAAAGGGAAAATCTTAGCAACGAAGTAAGTACGCATTTTAATATCCATCAGAAAACAAGCCACTCATGGTAGAAAGTTCATTCATATGTGTTACCGCACTTTCATTCTTAGTCCCACCAAAAGGTTCTTTCTCGATAATAGCTATGTAGGATAGATCGAGAGAGAAATCATAACCTTCATCTATAATGTTTACAGGAGAAGCAGCAAACTTAGCAGCAGGAGATAATTTGGGTCTAATAGTACGCCTCTCAAGGAGATTCTTAGCAGCGCTCCTATCATGGGTGTTCCTACATTCTTCAATAAACTCATCAGTCATCTCAACATAATCTTCTTCAGCGTCATAACTCTCACTAGACTCAGGTGAGCTAACAAGTGTAGCAGTGTGTTCATTAGGAGTTTTGGTATTTCCAACTATTGTTCTAGCAATCGTAGCATCTAGGAAAGGACCTAATGAACCACTCTTATCAAGCACAGTAGAAGCAGCATCATAAGCATCAGAAGTTTCAGATTCAGCAGTAGTAGCAGTGTGTGTAGCATGTATATGTGGTGGTGTAAGGAACTTACTCCGAACAGATGGTGAATCAAGAGTGGTAGAGGTGTTCAGAACCGTACCTCTTCTTGTAGTGGATGGTAAAATAGGAACCTTGCCATCACGAGACTTACCCATGATGGATGGAAAGCAGCGAACAATAGAGAATCCAAGTGAACTTGATAAATAAAGCTATGCTCCCCGGCAACGGCGCCAAAAAATAGTCATGATGAACCCACAAGTATAGGGGGTGTATCGCAGTATTTTCGAGGGAAGTGAAACCCAATTTATTGATTCGACACAAGGGGAGACAAAGAATACTTATCAGCCTTAACAACTGAGTTGTCAATTCAGCTGCACCTGGAAACAATCTTGCTCACAGCAGTTTATCAGTAGCAACAGTTTTGTAGTAGGAATAGTAAAGTAACAGTAGTAACAAAGCAAAGACAGTAGTAACAAAAGCAGTAAACAGTGAGATTCGAGTGCGGTAGGCATAGGGATGGATGGACGGGCGTTGCATGGACAAGACAATTCACATAGCAATCAGAACATAGGGCAATTGCAGATAAATAAGATAAAGCGCCCAAGTACTAGACAATCATAGGCATGTGTTCTATATATAGTCATACGTGCTCGCAATGAGAACTTGCACAACATCTTTTGTCCTGCCAACCCGTTTGCAGTGGGGCCTCTAGGGAACTACTGACAATTTAGGTGCTCCTTTTAATAGAGCACCGGAGCAAAGCATTAACACTCCGTGAACACATGTGATCCTCACATCAAAGCCTTTCCCTTCCGGCTACCCTGATTTCTGTCACTTCAGGACCATAGGTTCCGGACAACGACGTGTGTATACAACTTGTAGGTAAGACCATAAACAATACTATCATAATGAATCAATAATATGTTCAGATCTGAAATCATAGCACTCGGGCCCTAGTGACAAGCATTAAGCACAACAAGTCGCAACAAAGTCATAAAGCACTAATAAAAATACTAGGTACTATGCCCTAACAATATGATGCCATTACATGAACGATCTCATCCAATCCCTACCATCCCCATAGCCTACAACGGGGGATTACTCACTCATAGATGGGAGAAACATGGATGGTCGATGGAGAAGCGATGGTGATGATGATGGCGATGATCTCCTCCAATTCCCCGTCCTGGCAGGGTGCCAGAACAGAGTTTCTGGTGCTGTTTCGTGGAATCTGGTGGTGGTGGCGGTGGAGCGGAACTCCTTCTGGAAAAACGTCGACCCCCCGAAGTTTTTAGGTCAGAAGGCTCCTTATACGCGAAGAGTGAGGCCGAGGGGGTGCCTGGGGGGCCCACACCACCCCCTGCGCGGCCTGGCCTGGCCCGCGCCACCAGGTGGTGTGGCCACCCCAGGGCTCCTCTCCGTCTCGTATTCTGACTCCTGGAGTCTTCAGGTGAAATAGGATTTTTGGCATATTTTTCGGGATTTTTCCTGATAGTTGATTTTCTGCACAAAAAGTAGACACCAAGACAATTCTGCTGAAAACAGCGTTAGTTCGCATTAGTTGCATCCAAATCACACAAGTATAGAGGAGAAACAACAGCAAAAATGTTCGAAAAAGTAGATACGTTTTGGACGTATCACAAGTCAACTATATGTTTCCATGCATAGATTGTGAACCATCTCTACCAAACCAATCATAGAATGATTCTATGGTAATAAGACCACTTCTTATCTATTCTATAAATCTAGAACTCAGGTGGTGAGATGATCCATACCTCACACCGTTTTATTGCAATTGTATTCTTCTAACACTAAAGCCTAGTATAATGATGGTAGGAATATGATCACACGTATCTAAGGGGAGCCTAAGCTTTACCCAAATAAGACGAATCGATGTCTTGGGTAAAACGCACAAAGAATACCACATGATTTTCATCATAAGGACATTTAACCATAATCATCTTTTGTCTGCTAGTAGAGAATCTAGTGAAACCAAATACCAAATTCTTTATGATTATATTAACTCAATTTTGATACACTCGAGAGAAATAAAGTACCAACATCAGGACACCCATTTGAGATTTCTCTCAAATTGGAGACCTAATTGACAACCCTATATTTCATGTGGGGCATGAATATATAATTTTTTTCTTAAGGTTCACCAATAGAAGTAGAAAAAATATATGGAGCCATGGAAATTCCTTGTGGTTCAAAATCTTTTCTGAACTAAGATTCTATTTTTTAAGACTTCAAATATCAATTTTATTCTATAAAATTCTTTCCTATTAGAAAAGTAATCCCTACTATTATTTTCTAAGAAAGGTGATACAAAATCTTTGAAGCATATTTGTATCTAACCTTAATCCAAGGGGAATATTTTCAAATTCCAAAAATATTTCTTATGAACAAGATCTTTTGAAATTGTTAAGATATATTTAAATATCACATATTCATACGTGAGAAAGAATTACCGCAAATCATTCTGAAAATAATTTTGAGAGATGTCAAAATGCCTCTCATGGATATAAAATATAATCCAAAATTTTGAAATATTTGAATTCTCGTTAAATCAGAACAAAATTCTAAACAAAATTCAAAATATAAATTGAAGAAATAAAATATAAACAAATAGAAGGAAAAAAAATACATGGACAGTTGAATTGGGCTGCAACCCACCTACCAGCCTAGCAGCCAACCGATCTAACCACCAGTTGAACTTTTCTGTGTTTGCACTCAAATCTAGAGCCTCTAGGGGGTTTTCATATAATGGTAATGTGATCAATGTCATCCTCCCCGACACCATCCCGTCGCTGTCGACTTTCCGCCGTAGGCGTGTTCTTTCCACAGGACCAAACCTCCTTCCGAGCATAATAAATAGCCCCGTCCCCATATGTTTTCACTCGTCTGTCAAAGCTTTGGCTCATTCTTCTCTGAGATCAGGAGCTCTCGCTCTCCTCTACTCCTCGTCAAATTCCTAACCAACTAGGAATGTCAACTTCAATAGCTAATCTATGACCCTCAAGGTAAGCTTCCGCATCTTCTTGTGCCCCTAGTTACTAACATGATTAATCCTAGGTTAGTTTGGGAACGTTTCCTAGAGGGTGCCACCACAGTAGGTTGTAGTAGCCGTCGTCACCGGTGATGATAGGGTCACTGGAGTAGGTCGTTAGCTTCCTTGCGCAATTGTATTAAAATTGACGAGAGATAGAATGCTAATGAGATAAAGACTGCTATTTTTTTTATTGAATTTGTATTGCTCTCCATATTTAGCGCTATTTATCTTATTTGAAATTTTTGCTTTTCTAGTTATTTTGAGGTTGATCCTCTCCATTGCATGCTTTTTAGCCCCTGGTTTCTTGTTTCCTAGTATTATGATGTTTTTCCTGAAAGTGTTGCTTGCTTGGTTTGTTTATGCTTAGCGGCGGTTTGTTTCAAATCAAAAAGGTAGAAGCCACGTAGAAATTGTGATTGCTTTTAATGGATGGCTGAGAAATGACTCGTACATGTGCTCAAAATTGCTTGCTTGCCGTGAAAAATGCCCAGCGGTTTCCTATTCTTCTTCAATGGGACCTGGCCTACTAGTTGAATTTGGTTACAACCCGACTTGGTCGATGTGACACAGTGATAGCGCTCACCATCGTACCTTGATCGAACCTATGCCCCGTGATATAGCAACGGGTGAGGTGCCAAAGTATACCATAACATAAGTCATCGGCACACACATTCTGACAACCTCGGTTTAAATGTCACCGCATACATGGGTCCAGTAAACACGTAAAATCTAGAAGGGCCGAACTGGCTACCGAACTACCGAGCAAAGGCCACGAACAAGCCACAAATAAGTGTGAATGCTAAGTTGTCTATACCATCTAGAGAAACCAGAATTCGTTGCTCGTAGATCTGTGACAAGTATTTTGACCTTAGGACAAGTTGCTAAAACAAACGGAGGGGAGGATCGACCCATTCAGTAGAATTCCAGAGAAAGACTATTGACATCAGGTGGAGACATTTCTTTGTCCCCCTTCCAAATAAATGCGGACAAGGTAGAGTTCGACACAGGGTTAAGAATAGGGTATGGTTTTTTACGGTTGGATCCCCTACCACTAGTCCGTCTAGCCTTCTTTCGGGTAGGAAACCAAGGCCCGATGGGTGGGCAGTTACTGCAATGCAAGCAACATTGTTCACCAACACCTTAGAAGCAAAAGATTAGAGATTCAAAGCGGAAAACACAAGCATAGTGGACTAATGACAAGGGCCAACGACGGAAGATAGGGACGGAGCCGTATGATGCGGAAGTATCACATATAGTTCCCTAAGAAGGGGGTGGCTACCCACTGGAGCTTCGAGCAACTACCACCGGTCAATTCCAAGACTGATCTATTATTTATAGGCACTTCCCGATATCTTTAGATTCTTACTTACCTTTGACCAGTAAGACATGAATGATCTACTCATCAAGGTATGCGATGGCCCATCAGGATCTTACGCATCCCTATACTTAACTCAGCCATGTTCTATACTCAAGAGTAGGTGGATACATGTAAGATATCTGATAGATAGTTATCTATCTTGATTTGATGGTCTATGATGACCAAGTAGAGTGGAAAAGCAATCGTTCCATATAGGTGAGAGCCTAGTATTTTATAGGCGCAAGCTCTTCTCAAAATAATTTCTTTAGATTCAGTTATCTATTTGTTTTGTTTTGAATTGACATACAGAAAGATTTCTCGCGTTCCTGATAGGTAGACTATAAAGATATTCAATACAACAAGCTCGACACCCATGTTATTAATCTAATGGGGATCTTGAATTAAAATTAGATAAAGATAATCGAGAGCCATCTGCCAATAGGAAAAATAGATTCCACACTCAAAGAGGTTTGACTAAACTTCTGCTAGTTACTAGTGATTTTAACTTCATGTTCCCGAATTGCAGAGAACAATCCGAATTGGGACAATCTCTCTGGATTCACTCTTCCTTACAGCCTTGCTTCCAATTGTCACCCTTGTTGTGTTATTGATCTGACCAACCACAATAACAACATTGCCATTCGGGGTTTCATGACTCGGAGTATTAAATAAATGGAATATTCCAGCAGGAGCAACCGAACCATCTCAAAAAGTTTGCAAGTCATGAAAATGTATGTTCGTACAGAAACACACATCAACAGCTAGTCCGTCTATGTCAAATGCATGTCTAAGACTGTTTTCAAGATCGAGCTCACCTCCTGTAGGTTGTTTGCTATTGGAATAAAAGTTACTCACCTTTCTTTTTAACGGTTGGCTTCCTATCGCTCCTATGTAGTGGTTGGTCTTAAGTAACCATTTAAAAAATGATAAACAATATTAAAGAGATTCTTAAAATGATTGAAATACTTTATAAATATTTTTTTCACTTTGGAACAACAATAAAGAACTTTTTTTCAATTGTTCTAAAATAATTATTTGGAATCAAAGAAAATATCAAAAGAAAATAAATAACATGTCTTATATGAAATGGGAAAAGATTCTTCATTTTAATTCTATAAATATAAAATAACCACAATACCATCAGGAGTAAATAATAGCGCTAGATTCTTTTGGCTCAAACTGCTATCCACGTCGTTCCAATTCTTTTCGGCCATGGGATGGAAGCCGAAAAGGACACGAGGGGACGTCGCAACAAAATCCTACTATCCCATGAGGTGGTCCCGTTGCGGACCAGGGCGAAAGATTCCATGTTGTGGACGGGTGTCGCGCGTGCTGCCATAGCGCGCGTCACCGAATGGTGGGTCACGCACGAGACATGGGCCCGCCGTCAACGTATGAGGGCAGGACCGCGCGACACGCCTCCGCATCCGCTAGGTGGCGGGACCCACTGAGAGCCAGCGTGGTACTGTGAGCCCATGCCACCCGCTGACTCTCATTGTCATGGACCCATCGAGAGTTGGCATACCACCGTAAGCCCATGCCGGACACGTTTGCTCGTAGCTATGGGGCCTGATGGGAGTCGACGTGGTGTGGTGAGTCCATAACGGCTATGATTTATCACGGACATGGGGCCCAATGTTCACCGACGTGTTGCCGTAAGCCCATACCGGCTGTGGTTCTCGTGGACATGGGGCCTGATGGGAGACGACGTGGGTACATAAACCCATACCGTCTGCGGTTTCTCACGGAGGTGGTGCTCGACTGGGAATCGACGTGGAGCCGCAAACCCGTGCCGGCCACGGATTTTCGCGGGAGTGGAGCTGTCAGTCAGCGTAGACGATGGACAACACGGGTTGTCATGGTGAGATCATATAGTGATGTCCGTTAATAGCCGACGTGACGCCACATAACCTAGTCGGCCGCGAGTTCCCCCGGCGGAAGCCCAACTGCCAGCGTAGACTTGCTTAGGTGGGTGAAAGCTTCCCTCTCACCCTATCTTGCCCTCTCATTCGGTTATAAAACATGACACGGCAGCTCTCTCATTCACAAATCCTTAGGTCTACTTTCTCTCTTTCTCTATTTAGTGCAGGTTTCTCCATGTTTCACCGAATTTTTTATGCGGAAAGTAGTCCCTGCTTGCCCTACTCCTCGTTTCCATCGACGGGTTGTGCGTGCTGCTCTTCGTGTCACCGATGATCGGCCGAGCGCGATAGGACGATTCCCGGCTTTTTTGTCATGGATTGTAGCCTTGTGTCGTTTTTGTCCACGCTTCCGTAGACCCTGGAGTTATGCCAAGAAGAGCTCCACGAGCCACGCCAGAAAATGGTGTTCAGACGATAAGAGCTCAGTGGGAGACGCCATAAGATGGAGGGTCGGCATGAAGATCTCCACAGACTACACCAAAAGACGAGGTCTCTCGGTGATAGGAGCTACACGGGCGCTGCCGTAGTTTCTTCACGGCGGCCAACTTTTGTCGCGCGGCGACAAGAGCTATACGGCCGCCGCCGTAGTTTCTCCACGGTGGCCGACTTGCAACTTTTGTGTATCGTAGGTAGGTGTTTGTCCTATATTTATTTCATGTTTGTAACTTTGTTGTGTGCGTGAAAAGGAAGTTTGTTGCGCTATTTGTATATTTATTATTGTTTACGTTGAACGAGAAGCCGTTTCAACCGTCTTTGCGTTCACTGTTTGTGTGGAATGAAATTCTGCCTTTTTATCTTGCATTTCTTACCTGTGTTTAGGTTTTACTTTCATTATATACGAAGAAAGCAGATCTAATGTGCTATGGTGGTGTGTACTCTTCGATTCACTATCTGCGTGTACTGAGAAAACTCTGTGCTTGTCCTGTATTTTCCTTTTCTTTTTCGGTTCTAACATCACCGCGTGCGTGTAATGTGTTGGCGTGTACTGTTTGCTTTGTATGAGATTTTCCCCCTATGTTGGCGTTTATTGTTCGCGTTTAATAAAAATTGTACATGCATTTGCGTTTGTTAATTTAGCCTTTCGTGTTTACTTCTCGTCTATGTATTTTTTGCGTAGAAAAGTAAATCTCTTCTTATATTGCTTGTACCGATAGTTTGGAATGACTGACTTAACATGCACGTGACGCGTGGCGGTCGCTCTTCATGTCGTCGTTTTCGTCCTATAAAAAAAACTCAGTGACAACCAAACAAACTACAACGCAAAAAGTACTCAAGCCTCTCCTTCCTAATACTGTTCGGCTAGATAGTTTTAATCTATAGTCCCTCTTTCACTCCAACGAACCCATGTAGCTCGGTGGTCGCCCCGCATGCGGTCATCTTTCTTGCATCGTTCGCGTAGTTCTGAGTGGTCTATGCCTAAATTGGCAGTCTTGCACCGGTTCCTTAGCTTGTAGAGTGAGGCTGCTGAAGGCGTGTCGGTGTTCCTTGACTTCGACCGTGTCGAAGATTCTTCCGGTCCACTCTTGATGGAGTTCGGTCGCAGCAATTATGTGGTCTTGCGAGGTAGCGACCAGTTCTGCTGATGGGGATCTGTAGCTAACGATCATTTGTATGGGTAGGACGACTCAAGAGGTTGTTAGCTCAACCTAGCCGAGTCAGACGATGCACTATTAGGTCATCTCAATCCTATCGATTGTCAACACCCGGAATTTTAATCCCAGATGCTTGTTATGTCATACCTCGCAATTCCAGGATTACCATTTTTGCGAAACATAACAGATTGTATCACAGTACATCATCCATTACAAACCATAATAAGGTCTTACACAAATAAATGATCTCATGATCTAGTCTTAATACAAACAAGCAGCGAAATAATAAACGTAGTAGTGAGCTCCATCTTCAGGGTCACATGCAATGCTGACGATGGGAGATGATCTTAGTTGTCGTAGACCTCCTGCTGTCCATCATCTTGGTAGTCCTCCTCATAGTCTGGCCACAGGAGTAACCAGGGACAAAGCCATGATTACTCTTTAAGTACTCGCAAGCTATCACTAACAAGTAAGGTAGTTCCAGTAGGAATCTTAAGCTCTAGGTTTATTTGCAAAAAGCTAGATTTATCTAAACTGAGTTTAGAAGTAAAGAAAACTAATTTAATGTTCTAAAATCACCTAAGTGGGAAACTAGTTTTCATATCCACAACCCTATTGTGGTCAATTCAAAGTCATAATTTACTTCACAAGTCATTTTGAAAACATCTGACGACGGAACAATATGGCCACTCCAACTGTCCATGACCACGGATGTGGCTATTCGAATAGTTTGACACTATGTAGAGGTGGTACACTTTCACCACAAAATTCGATACATCCATCAGGGATAACCCTGAATCAATCATACTTAGTATGTGGATAATCAATCATAACCTTTCAATTACACACCCTAGTATAGGCACCTCTCCTATGAGCTTTGCCTCCCAGCCATGGCCATCTGCCATCCTGGGCACTGCATAGGTGGACAACAATCAAGAGGTAGCCTCAGCTCAAACCTCCTCCGCGAGGGAACCCATACTAATGCATATAAACTTCTGGCGAAGCCCTACCCAATTCAGGTATTGTGGTTATACGGTAAAATTGAAATGGTATCACATCCGAACCCAATCATTGGTTTTTATAAAGGGGTAAGGCTCATGCCTCATCATTTCCATCATCAAACCACTGTGTTTCTCAACACATGTCAAAACATCTCAATATAATGAAGGATCATTCCAAGGTTTTCATAATCATTTTCACCAAGTATTCCCATCTAGAGTGATCAAGTTTTTATGCTTAGCACTAGCCACTAAGGTGAAGAGTGTTCACAAATGAGGGGTGCTAATGTTCAATATCATGCCATAGAATGACATCTAAGTATCACTAGATAGTCCTAGTTTTATACTCTTTATGCTATCTATTTTATATTTCCAATACTCACAAGGCACTAACTAAAAGTAAAGAACTTTTGTAAAGTAAAAGAAAGAATAGGGCTTGCAAGTAAAACTTGGGATTGGTGTAAATCAAAGGTATATAACCAAAGCCTGCCTAATGCATCTTGCTTAGGTTATCCTACAATTAGTGATGGCTTGCATGGTTAACTTGTATAATGCTAGCTTTCTTGGTTGGTGAAGTGATTGAAGTTTTCTTCGTCTTCTTCGGGGTATAACTCCTACTCCTCGTATCCTTGGTCGGTACTATCGTCTATAAATGAATACGGGGTACACAATCATCAAACAATACTTAATTACCTCTATTTAGCACACTAAGGCTCACACTTGATGATCTAGCATCATCACAAGCATCATCACAAGCATCACGTGGAATAAAGAACTAGTTTTATTCATTTTATTTTAGAAAAGTAATTTCTGCTTATTGAAATTAATTAAGATTTAATATTCTCCAATTAAAATATGGGATCATGTTGACACATGTCATCACCAAATATTCTAATACATGGGAATGTGACTTAAAGTGTTGGTCACATTTTATAAAGTTTAAGATTATTATTTAATCAATTTAAAGTGACTAGAAATGCCCTAATAGCATTCTTTTGGTATTAGTCCAAAGTCACTGCATGCAAACCTAAATATTTTTATATAATCAGATAGATATGGTCAAATGTGATTTTTGAGAGTTGGAATCAACTCAAAAGCTATTATGGTTGATTCTTAAAAAAATATTTGAAGTTCCAAAAGCCTCCGTCTTGTTATTTATGCTATAGATTATCTCTAACTCCAAATGATTTAAATCCAATGGGCTTGTATAGATATTTTAATTACCTTTCTAGCAAAATTTGAATCATTCAATTTCATTCAGTGAATCTCTTTGAATTGATTTTTGAATCTAGGCACATAATAGGGTTTTAACTAAAATGGAAAAACATCTATTTGGATTTCCAGGCCAGCGCGGGAAGTTAAACGGGCCGACCCAGTTACACTACGCGGCGCAGAGGGCTGCTGATAGCACGGACCCACTGGTCAGCAGGACTAACTACGCAAAGTGGTATGGGCGAATCTGAGCCGCGCGATCTTATTCTAATCCAACGGCCGTGGCTCATCGTCGACGACGAACTACTCCAGCGAGGAATTTACCCTAGCGCGGCGGTGGGGGTCTCGCGGGGATCACCTGGGCTCCAGCTAGGGTCGGCGACGGGGGAAATCAACGTGGTAGACGACGGCGAGGTGAGGCGCGGTCACGATAGGGGTTGGGGTGGTCGGAATCGACGGCGCCCTTCTCCTCCAACAGCCGCGGACTCTGGTGAAATTCCGGCGCGGTGGTGCTCTCCTTGCTACGGGGAGAAGTGGGGAAGGTCAGTGAGAGGTGGGGAGTGGATTGGTGTGAAGAATGGAGGCGTGGGTGGCCTCCTTTTATAGCGTGGCAAGGGGACCGAGCGGTGTGGCAGTGAGCTCGACGGTGGTGTCGCTACAGGCGGCTAACGGCATGGGCGAGGGCGTAGGATGGTGTGGTGCTCCCTGGCGGTTCTTACAGGCATAATGGCGTGGTGTGGGGCGGTGCGGTTCGGTCGGGAGCATGCGGTGTTCTGAGTAGTGACATAAGTGTTTGCGGCGGTGTGCGGCAGCTGCGGGGCACGTGGCAGCGAACGTGGGTGTCTGCCGGGGTGGCGTGATCATGGAGAGGCTACGCGTGCGCGGTGAGGGCAAGGCGCGAGCTGGGCGAGCTGGTCGGGCACGGCGCGCTGGCGCGCTCTGCACATGGCGCAAAGAGGCGGTGCGCGGTGCGACTAAGGTGGTCCAGGGCTTGGCTTCGACCGTGGGCTGGACAGGGGGTGGTGGTAGAGTGCGGCGTAGCTCCTGGACATCCTGGATGGGCGCGGGGCGGTCTGCTGCGAGCTGGCAGTGGTCGGCCGGCGATGACCACAAAGGGGGTGCTGGTTTGGGGCTTGGTTAGATGCTAGGGAGACATGAAAGTGGAGAGGAGACCAAATGGTCGATCATTACAGTGCACAATAGTGAAGTTAGGCAGAAGCTTAATCTATGCTAACCAGGTGTTTGATGAAATGGCCGCATGAAAGATACTTTAGAATTTTCGATTCAAATTTTTTGAGTGATCTTAAAATAAGCTTGAGAGTCTATGCTTGCTTGGATAGGTCAAGGGGAATTGATTTGATGGGTTTTTGAAAAAGTGTGATCTTAACACACACGACTTGATTCTATTTTTAAATGTCCTTTAAAATGATTTGCTAGATGTTTTTGTAAGTTTGTAAAGTGGGCCTTGATACACTCTTACTTGGTCTAGCAAGGGGTGAAAAGAGTTGGAAATGTTTCTGTTAGAAATCTTCTTCTAGGAACACTCAAAGTGACCTAGTGATTGATTTTGGTCAAAATGACCATTTGCTTTATTTATTCATTTTTTATTTTTTTTTCTTTTGCTTTTGTTTGTAAATGGTCTAGATGATGTAGTATTCATCTTTAAACCATTTCACATCATTTAGAACAATCAAGCATGGCATATACACTCAATTCTACACTAATGCAAACACACATGCATTCATTATTAATTTCTTTAATAATTTTTTTTGTTAACCCTAAATTGGGTGATTAGAACTTGATAAACTTGATTAAAGTTTTTGGGATGTTACATCGATCCTTTGATCTCCCTTGCTTACGCTCATGACATGCTCGAACCCGAGGTCGATGAAACTTCGTTCGTCGAAGGTGCGCTCCATGCTCTCGAGCCTATCGATCCTATGATGGCTATTGCATACACATAGGACATGATCGAGAACGAGATCCAGGAACTTGTAGCTGGCGAGGCGCGTCTCTAGGAAGCAATCTGGTAGGGGAGTGGTTCGACTTTAAACCTCCGCTTACTGTTGCCTATGTCCAGCGCTGGCTCCAGTCCAATCACTAACAGCGTGCGCGTCTGGCCAAACAAGATCTCATAAGCAGTGCATCCGCTGCTACGTGTCGTTCAGAGGGACATGGGATGTGCGACAGGGAA
Source organism: Avena eriantha (assembly GCA_910589775.1). Classification (NCBI taxonomy): domain Eukaryota; kingdom Viridiplantae; phylum Streptophyta; class Magnoliopsida; order Poales; family Poaceae; genus Avena; species Avena eriantha. The sequence continues at coordinate 542,873,568 of OU342743.1, forward strand.
GTCCAGTTGAAGGACATCAGTAGCACCGACCTTACAGTTTATTGCTTTACTGTGTTTCTTATATTTTTCGTAGTCCATCGAACATGTATCGTATCTTTGTAAGTTAATTTAATTCATTCTAAAATTCACTTCTTTTGGTTAGATAACCTATGCATCGGTTCAATGTCTGTCGTACGAGGATTTGAGTGAAATAAAAGTACTTTTCTTTTTCCAAGGAAAGAACACGTTTTAGGTCAGATGATTTGCTTCGGCTTTATCATCGGCATCCTGCAGTAAATCTATTTTCTTTGATTTATCATGCCATTATTTTCCAGTCATTCTTCACCAACATGTATCAGTAACATGTTATCGAACACAAGTGTATATGATAATCGACGCACAACATGTACATGATCACCAACGCAATTAAGAGAGAAATTCGGATATCAAAACACTCTTGCGACCATGTCATCAAATGTTTTGCTTGCCAGCTGCAACGATACAATAGCACACATGAAAACCCGTGCTACGTGTACGCCTCGGTTCGTGGCGAAATGACCCATAGAGATATGACGTTATGGAGACGACGTAACACGTTCACACATTGTGCTGACTAAATTGACCAACTGACACGCGTATGAAGATAATACAATTACAGATATAGATTAGCACATGCGTTGAAATAGTATTTTAGGATAGGTGTTTTACTCCGTCTTTCTCAGCAGCGTCATACTTCTAATTGCGCTATAGGGGCACAGCGAGGAGTCTAGTTATCTTAAAATAAAATAAGATCACATAAAGAGAATTAAAATCTTTTATTAAAACAATTTTCGTAAATAAGAGCTGGTTTTTCTCCACTTTTAAAATAGTAATATCACACAAAAGAAAATGTTTTCTTCAGAAGTTATTCTTTTTGGTAAATAAAGAAAGTTAAAATGAACTATTTCCATCAAGTATTAAACCACTTAAAAGAATGCCTAATTAAGATTTATTACTAGTTAGAGATAAGCATGCCAAACTGATAGCTCCATTTGAACGAATTTTACCGAGGCTTTTACATTGGTTTCTCTCTATTTCGTTGGTTTTATTCTTGCAACTAATGCTAATATCGCAAGAATAGAGGAACCTTGTTGTTTATGATGACTTTCAGGTGATGGGTATTTTTGGAAGGATATAAAGCCATTTATGAGCTTAATGAGGAAAATCAAGCAATTTATTAATTGGAAAGATTTTCATATGGGCCGTTGGACGTTTTGACGACCATCGATATGGATAGGACCCTCCCATACGGTGCGCCCGTACGGTGTGTTGACGCCTTCACATCCTCAAATAGATAAACTTCCATCAAAGGGGCATACCCAGAAACAGAACACAACAATCACCATCCAATCCAGAAGAGAGGAAGAAGAGATTGGGAGAGCGAAGATACTTCCCCCTACGATCTAATTCAAGATCTTTAACCTCTAGTTCACCCATTCATCCATTATACCCCGTGTAGATGAGAGAGAAAGAGAGAGAGAGATCATCACACTTGTGAGATTAGGGTTTGCAGTTCTATTCATACTTTGGATTGTATTTTATTCAATCTTCCTTTTTATTGTGGCTTACTATGGTAATATCGATATGAGCTATATTTACATTATGATTATATCATTGTGTTTTTCCTCTCTCATGTTTGAGTAAATCCCCCTAGACGTGAGATATGTAGGGGATTGGTGAGATGTGAGGTGCCTATCTTATATTCCATCTATTTGTGATTGTGGTTATTATTATTTTGTTTAAGAATGATGGTCTATGTTATGTGTAATGCTTGTTATCTAATCTAAGGGCCCAAGTAACATGATCCAGCAAACTACATCGATAAGAACTTGGTTGTTGGTGAATCAGCGGTCTCTGAGTGACACATCTAATATTAAATAGGAACTAGTATAAGTCAAGGATTACGAGGAACCACAAACCTTAAAGCCTTGATTCGGTCTAAAGACCTTAAATGTTATGTTGGCCATGGCTTGTGGTAACAGGCAAAAGAATCTTGGGAGTTAGACAAATCCACCAGAGGAGTACTGGCTAATATTGGGTTACTCGCCTACTTGCATATTTATATGAAGAATTACTATTAATTAGCCCACTTTATCCATTTGGCATGTTCAGTATAATCATGAAATGAATCTCTCTGCGCCTAACTTCTCATCTGCAGGAACTCTGATAAATCTTCCTACTTTACTTTTCCTTTATGTTATTTACTTTCTGTTTACTCTACACTACAAACTCAACCACATTCACCCATTTTCTATCCTCGACAATTGCAGTCAATTTACTCAAGACTTTTGACACCTTGGGTGCGACAGAGACACCGCATATAAACACTCTCCTAGGATCTATGTTGGGATCTATATAAAAACTTGACCTAATACTTCCATGAAAACTGCTTCGAACGAACATGTACTATTGCAGGCATCATAAACCTTGCCATGATATTAAACTTGAATGAAATATGTATTTCTTAAGCTTTGTTTAATGGGTTAATTAAACCTAAATATAAATCGAATTCGCAATAAATCACCAAACCAACCCTAAGACAAATTCGTAAAAAAAATCAACAGGAATTTAGTATCGAGAATTTAGAATGCTTCCTTCTCATATATTATGCATCCCAACATATTTACAAACTTTAAACATTATTCCTTACTGGACCAATGATGTTATTATTCAAATTTGGATCTTATGACAACTAGAAGACACTAATTTCATAACCCACGACTAGGAGGCAAGTTTATTCTTGCATAAACCTTACAAGACCAAGTTTGCATACCACTTGCAAGTTCAATCTTGCATGTCCTTTGTTTTACAAAAATACTTTTCAAAAGTACTATTACCTGCATCAAAAGAAAAATACCATTTTATGAATGAATGTGAAATGGTGAGCAAAGGAATCATGGTTGAACACATGGTTGGGAAGTTGTGGTGGAGATTCCGTTGTACCAGGAAAGTTAGGACTTAACAATAAATGTAGGCCGTGATTTAAATCATTGTATAGACAACTCTAACTAGAGATCCAGGAATGGGACATGCAAGACAGTTATACCTTCTTCCTTCCGTTTTTCCTCGTATACTAAGTCAGGTTGTGATCCAAAGTGGTGATCAGTGGGTGGGAGCCTATAACATCCCTATGTTCTATTACATGCTAACGACTTAGTGTATTAGAAGGGATGGTAATTGAACGTAGGTATCTGGACCAAAATTTGTTACAAAGGGAGGACAACAGGGTCATGCATGGAGAGGCTAGTGATTGGCTAGTCTTTAGACTGGTCCTCATACCAAGGAAGTTTGAATGGGTAAACTTTGCAAGGTTGATCCTGGTTGTGTAGTAAGACTAAATATGTTTGTGGGTAAAGTAGCGCAACTCTCGAGAGTATATAAACATGACATCTTACTCGCTGTTCTAGGAAAGAACCGCAAGCATAGTAGGAAAGGGACTCCATGAAAACCTGTACAACCCATGAATACTGATGGGAATAGTTTTCCACAAATATCTAAACCTTGCCTTTTCAAGAAACCATTTCTAAAAACATCATCAGCCTAGAATGTCTAATCCATGGAACCCAATAGAATTTTCTTAGTACGCTCATACTCAATCTATCTTATCAAACACTTACTTAGGTTATGAAGCCAATGATGGGACTGCAAACATGATACTAGAAGATGTAAAGAGTCATCGACGAGAAGCCAAAGTTAGTTCAACTTAGTCAAAGGATTCAACAGTTATGGTGGATAGCAAACTAAACATAGTTGGGATCCAATCTCCAAGGATAGGAACCCTACCATTAGAATTTGTTGATTGAGCAAATAGCCAACCATTAGTATTAAGGCTAGTCCTCGAGGTAGGTCTAGTGCTAGACTAGTCTACCAGTTTCTTTTTCTAGATTTTGGATTGCACAGGAACTTACCTAACAATCTCATTGTGTCATGGAAGTTCCAAGGATCTTTTGTAAAGATCTTTGATATGCATGCTATAGTCATATCTTAGACCTGCGATGTTTCTGTTGTACTACTATATTGGGGGTAATGTTCATGGAATGGTGTTCTGTGAGTGTTATACCAAGGACATGTGCACTACATCATGTAGTAGTGTGTTGGGTCACCGCAGTGAATATGGATAGTCCACCCCTCTATGGGTTTGTTAAATTAGCTTGTTCTATCTCTCTCCCTCTCTGTCATGCTATCAAAGTTCTAGTGCCATATGTGCTGCCCAACATGATTATTACCATCAATTTGTAATCCCATTGTGGTGGATGTTTTGTTTTTATGATTTTAGTATTTGAGATTGGTATTTTATGAGTGTGTTTGATGTATAAGTAGATGCATATCATGTACCCCGTTCTTGATTAGTAGTTTTGATCCAAATAAGTATAAAGGGGCGTGTGAGAGGGAACATGTGTATTAGTTGGAGTAACATGGTAGTATGCAACTGGATAGTGATAGAAAGTTTGGGTCCTACTATGCTTTTACCTTTATTTTTTCACCTCACTAGGGATAAATGAATGGATGTATTACTATTTCCTAGTGACAATCTTAGGCGAGCTCATGTATTGTGAGGTAGTGCTATTTTTTCAACATCATGTAATTGAAGTAAAGGCAATACTCTATTTATTCTTAGTACTAGTTTGGAGAGGTTTCTCTTACTAGTAGAGTATTAGTGAGATGTGTTGCATCATCTCATATATTGGACGTGATGCCCATATGAATGCTTATTAAACAATTAATGAAGATCCATCAATATTATGCTATTGAGAAGCTGTTTTTGATCCCATCATGTTTATGAGAGAGTAGACAAGTGAACCTATGAATCCGTGGTCCTTTTTTAATCACAAGAAACACATTTTACTTGCATTTACAAGTGGACTACAAGAAAAGTTGGCTTTTACAACGAACGATTTTCATGGTTGAAGGCCCATTTTTTGTGGCTAAAAAGTCTTCTACGATGGATGCCCATCGTGATAAAAGCCCCATCACAAAAGAATCTACCACAGTTTTTTTCCTAACCGTTGCGGATCACACCCTTCAGCCACGAAAACTTGTTCCGTTGTAGATCTGCTCGCCAACCCTGTTGACTGCTGACATCATGCAAGATGCCACATGGCGAACACCGTTAACGCCGATTTGCCGCCGTTAACTGTCAGAGAAACTGTGGCAGAAGCCAGGCCTAGACTAGGCCTACTAAATATTAAGTGGGCCCACCCATGAGGAGAGCCTAATAAGAAGAAGGCCCGTTACTGTTTTGTCCAACACTGTTTGAAATGGGCCAACTAGTGCAGCCATCCGCGGCCCGTGAACTTTCAGGCCCGAGACTGTTTCAGTCTATAGAAGGCCCACCTTGGTCCAATACTATACGACCCATTCTCAGCCTGGGCCAAGTCTGTCCATTACTGTTAAGGCCTTCTGTCGTCCCGTCACTTTTCTCGCACCCATCGTGGGTCCTTACGACCCTCTACAGTTATGACCCTTTTCTGTTCTAGACATTCACTGTTTTGGCCTTCTACTATTCAGTCCCATAAAAAGGCTGCGAAGTTTCTGGCGTACTAAACTTCTGGCCTCCTACTATTTTGGCCTTGTTACTGTTTCCGTCCTGTTACTATTCTGGTATCCTATAGTTTTCCTGTACTGTTCTGGCCTTTCACTGTTCTGGCCTTTCACTATTCTAGCCTTTTACTGTTCTATTCTTTTGCGGTCAGATTCTACATATAATGGCCTTAGTGTAGGCCCGTCACTGTTGATTGGTGGCCCATCAAGGACTAATAAAACGTTGTGGGCATGCTACAGTTTAAGCCTATCTAACTTAGATCCATTGCCAGGACATAAAGGTGGATAAACAAAGAACACAAGTTATCTAAAATGCTAAATAAATTCTAGAACTGTGGAAAAAAAACTTATAACTGGAAAATTAGTAAATTATTATAGTCCTGAAAAATTCCGTAGCTTGTAAAGCATCATCGGAGTACAACGCATCTGATAAAAATATAATCTCAGTTTCAAAAATGTTCCTTTTAGGGAGCTCGTGCCGCCTCACATGTAACGACGAGATTACGACGAGACTTGTTGAGGATATTATTAAGTAGATTCTCTATCAAATCTTGCCTATTTTTCAACTCAGATAACTCCTTCCTTGCTATGGAGACTACTGTATCTGTTATGTTGGCTTCCTGTCCAACTACATCAAGTGCATCTTGGAGTGCAGCAACAAAAACTCTTTCTGCTGGAATGTATGGAGTAGTGGAGATAGTGTACCTACATGAGCAATACACACTGTCACTACTGCTCTGTCCAAAGAGATCTACACTTGAGGTAGTTGTTTTCTGTTCTGCCTTCATATTTATATTTGCAACCTAAAACAAAAAGAAACGTCATATAACGTCATTACCAAGGAAAATAAAAACCAATGAATTTCAAATCAGTCCTTTTGCTAAAAGGAAGAAAGCAATTAGTAACGACAGGGCATCATACATCTCTTTCTTCTGGAATAACTAGAACAATTGACTTCGTAGAGGGATGTGATAATATGCAACTATCACTTCTGTCCTGTGAAATGACTGCTCTACTTGATGAAGGCTAAAACTAAGATAAAATAAGTTACAACACCATACAAAGAAACAAAACTACCATGTTCATTCTCAAAGATTTTCAAAAGATTATTTAGTCTATTATAGCAATGTAAGCACTCCACACAAGGACTTCCTGCAGATGTGTGCCTCTAATAGACTAGCCAAATCATTTTAGAAAAATGGTCAAACAATCTATCGGATAGTTAGAATGTATTTTTTTTGATTGTATGCCCAAAGAAAAAGTGTAATATCATGTGCCTCGTATTAAAATAGCCATGCACGTGTAGATACTAGAGTGAGAGTTGAAGTGGATGGTTGCTTATGATCCTTCCGTTTCTATTATATTGGATTCCGTTGCATTTATGGCCTTGTTATAGTCACCCTAGTGCCTATGACAAAAATAACAACTCAACTAGAGTCAATGGCATGACACTAGGGGACTTAAACGTTAAAAAAGGGGGTGCGTCCTTACAGTAGCTCTATGTAGAGTCTCAGGGTTGCTGATCTGGTTACAGGTATGTTCGTCGACGATGTCCGCTGCATCAAGTAATTGGACTGGTGTTCTCCATAATTCAGTGTGGGTCCTCTGCATAATGGTGCAGGGAATAGTAAAAACACAAAGGTTCCAGTCTCACAGATGTTAGCATGAAGTGAGACAAAAGCAATAGAAACTTACAAGATTATAGGGGACATTCATTCTACGATTTCTAGTATAAACTACACCTGTTCATTGCGTAACAATAGCAAACGGTTAGGAATAGTAGGGTAAGCAGAAGCAAATGAAACAAACATCTTAGTGGAAGCAGTATAACGAATGCAAACATGTACTACATAGATAGGACAAAAGCATCAAGCAAGAAATAATAGTTAGTGCCATAGCCTACGCCAATCCAGCGAGAAATTATAACCGCATCACATATGGGAACTTACTAAAGTAGATAATGGAAAGAAATGTGTTAACCGTTGGCTGACTCATATTTCTCCATGACATACAAAATCGCAGTTGAATGCCTTACGGTTACACCTGACTACAAAAAAATTATTTAGAAAGATATGGGTAACAAGTATAGTACTTGTAAGTTACTACAAAAGTAGCACAAATACAAAATACAGTTAACTGCTACATATTTATCTTACCAAACTCCAAGGAGATATGGTTACCTCGATCGCGACGGTGTTTAGGCATCCTGCGAATCCTGGGTGGTGACGTCGAGGTTGTCGAGGGTGCTGCAGTTGTGGTGCTTGTGGGCAAGGGTGAAGTAGAACAGGGGTTCCTCCGAGCGCTGGATGACAGTGGCGAAGAAGCAGATTCCTAGTGATAGGAATGTGTTCGGCACGCCACGAGAGTGGGTCGGTGAGGCAGATCTGGTGTAGTGCACGGTGATGATGGTGAATAAAATCTAAGGTGGTGAAGGTAGATCTAGGGTTTCCGCAGGGCTTGCGCAGCTGGGGCAAGGATTGTGTGTGGGTGTGGGTGTGGGGGTGGGGGTCGGTGGTAGGGGAAGGGGTATAGAGGTACTGAATGAGGAACTTACGATTGAAGCCCCAACAATCGACTTCACTAGGGGTAGAAGAGGAATTCCAAGATGTTTGGAACATTGGTTAGCGGGAGATTTTCCCGCTCGACTAAATTTAGATTTGTGTATAGTCCAAGTAGTAGTAAATTGGTAAGCCGTACTCCCTAGAATCAAAGGCTGACAGGCACATCGGTGATCATCCATGGCCCATACTACATCGGTTCAGAAATTAAGGGCCCATTTGGCTATTTGGCATCTAAATATTGATCATCCATGGCCTAGATTGGCTCGATTCAGATATTAAGGCCGAGTTTGGCATCAAAGTATTTTTAAATTATTTAGAAAACATTTTGATTTCTGAATAAACTGAACTATTGAATACCTTTTAGTGTTTCGTTCCAACAAATAATAGGGGTTTATACTGAAGTATTCTCCAAAACTATGTTTTTTAAAATAATTGGGAAAGAGGTCAGACCCCTTCTTGAAGAAACCGAGAAGAGAGAAAACTGAAGTATTACTTTGGTAGGCACTAAAATACTATGGCATAGATATATTTCCGTATTATATCTATTCATAAACGATGATGCGTATGAAGTTGTTGTGACCAGGATAGGTAGTGAGAACGCAAATTACGATTAAAGCCCCAACCAACTCGAGTGAATTTGTTTATCCTTAGTCCAACTAATAATAGCAGAATGGTAGGCCGGTGGTATGGGGAATCGAGCGTAATAATAAAGCGCCTTGAGCTTGAAAAAAATAAAGTGCCCTTTATTGATAACTTTTCAATCGCTATGGTTGGGAGTGTTCATACTTCTATTCTAAACAAAAATATGGGAACCCACTATTTCGCTAATGTGAATAATCTAGTGCCCGAGGGACGACATCAAACCACTCATAAGGTAAGCAACAATGGTGTTTTCATCGAAAAATGTGAAAGTTGCTAGGCCCAGCAAGTACTTTGTTCTCACAACTCTTATTGTCCATTCGCTCTAAGGATGGCAATTTTACCCATGAGTGCCTACATGTACCATACCCATGTTGGTAGGGTATGGGCATAATTTTATACCCATGGATAATGCCCATACCCTAACCCGTTAATTCATGGGTACGGGCACGAGTAGATAGACCCATACCCTATCCATTTAAACTGACATAGTAGTAAAACTTACCTGTAGAGTTACAACCTATGGGACCAAGCAACCTAGGGAAGAGTATGATACTGTGACTTCTAAACTTTGATATTTTTCATGGGTACGGGCATGGGTAAAGTTTTATACCCACGGGTACGGGTATGGGTAAAATTTTCTACCCATTGACTAAACGGGAGTGGGTATGATATTCCTCTACCCTACTCATACCCTACCCATTGCCATCCTTACTTCGTGCTCATTCATTAATACGGCCACGTTTTCCTTCAGGTTTTTCAAAAGTTGTTCGGTCATGCACACATAGAATATTCTATGAAGTACAGTAGTACAACATACGTAGACCGCAATTAATTATTCGAGCTAATCACTATTGTTCTTATTTATTAAGAAAAAATATTGGGCTTTGGATCATGTCCAACAACCGTTTTGTATTGAATTGCTAAAATCTGACTCTAGGAAGAGGAGCGCGAAGGTTTATCAATAGAACACAATTTCCAATTTCCTAGCCTTCCTATAAGCATTCATTAGTGTTTGCCCTTCCTAGAAAAAATCATGTCTACTCTCTTCGTTCCAAAATATAAGACGTTTTAGCTTTGTGAAATAAATGTATCTAGACGCCTTTTAGTGTAAAGGTTCACTCCGAACCTCTGTGAACCTATACACTAAATGACGTCTAGATACATTCAATTCACAAAGCTAAAATGTCTTATATTTCTAAATGGAGGGAGTACATGACAATGGCATGTGGAGTCAAACCTCGGCCACCCAATAAATAAATCCCCTTTATCGATACTATGGCTAGGAGTGTTTAAGCTTATGTTTAAAAGAAAAGTTTGGTGACCCACTATTCCGCTAACGTGAATAATATAGTGCGCCTGAGCAACGACGTCAAAGCCACCCATGAGGTAAGATCATTAAAAAACAAGATGAAATGTGGGGTTGCTAGGCCCCACAAGTAATCTATCCTCACAACTCTTATTGTCCATTCACGCTCATTGATACATGTGGCCTTGTTTTTCCTTTAGATTATCCGAAAGTTGTTTAGTCATGCACATATAGCATCATCGCCAATGTTTTCGAATTATCTCTACTAGTATAATGGAGTAGTTTTGAATTGGATCCATAGCACCAATCCTGAATGTTTGGCTGTTAGATCCAATGGTTCAGAGCAGCCGGATTCGTGTTGAAGGAGTAGTACCTACATAAAACTCCAGCATGTTCTAGAACCATCATGTCACCCCCCTCCCCGCAAAAAAAGTTCATAACACAGTAGGTTGTATTCTCAGTATGTGTAGATAGTTATTATTAATATATTTAATGTATGCATTTTTTCTCTAACAAGACTATCGGTTAATAACAACTTAATGTTTATTAAATCACATTTCATACAGTATGTATGAGTGTGGAATATGCCTTTTACTAGTAGGAAGTAGCATGCGACTGCTTGCAAATCTTGCCACTATATAATGTACGAGTAACTTTGAACAATGAAAATTGAATCAAGACTGGCAAATCCTAACAATGTTAACTCTTGGATCTTTTTTTCGTTCTAGCATGTAGAAGATTCTATCGATAGTCCTTAGCACAATGAACGCTATGCAAAAAACCACAAAGATTCTAATGACATGTTATACATTTAATTATCTTAGAATACCCAGTATATAGTGTACAAATAACTTTTAACTTTAACCGTTGGATGAAGAATGGAAATCCCAACATTGCTTACCAATGGATTTTCCTTCCACTCTAACATTTAGAAGATCCTATTGATATTGTCTTTAGCACAATGAACTTCAAAACACACTTTCCATCATTATAGAATCTATATATCATTTCTCTAGAGCATGTCGGGAATTATGTACCTACTAATAGGTTGATTTCTAAATGATAAAACTTACAAGAACCAAAAATACACCAGATACTTTATGGATGTGGCTCAAAATTATAATTATTTTTTGAGCTTTACCTATTATTAATTTAGATAAAAATTATATTTTAGCACTATATTATATAATTAATTATGAAACTTTTCCCAAAAAAACTAAGAAACATTCAATGACTGGTTATGTATTATACGCAACAATTATAGAAAATGTTTGTATTTTGTGCAGAAAAGGTCTATGGTTGTTGTTATGTGCAAAAACCTCCCCAACATGTGGTGGTACTTGCAATATCCTCACTGCTGATTCTCTCGGGGCGAAGGAGTACCAACCGTTCGATTTTTTTCAATAATGGAAGGGAACTTTTGTAAAAAAATGATGGAAGAGAACTCTTGTATAAAAAAATGATGGAAGGGAACTGCCAGGCTGCTCCTACGGATGTCCCGAGCAAGCCTTTTTAAGCGGCCATGAACAACGACCACCTATCCCATCCAGGCACGATGCACACAGTAAAGAACTCTCTCTGTCTCTCCCTGTCCCTTTAGGCCGACCAAGCCACCACACACACAAAAATACCGCGCAACTGCTCCAATCAGTGCACCTCCATTGACGAGTCCAACGCACGGGCGAACGAGGATATTAGTCCCTACCATGGTGACATGGGTATGATTACTCGGATGCTCATTATTCACCACCCTACATTGGGTATAAGGCCTGTGGCCCACAAAGATTCCAGATAAACAACCCAAGGAAGCAACCGAGAGAGACTTTTTGTATTAGGAAAGAAACTATGAACCGACATTATGTTGGTGTTGTAATAGCATGTGTATGAAACCTATCCGCATACAGCTCTGAAACCCGACCTATTATATATAGGGTGGGAGAAGCCCAAGCGAGGGTACCGAAAACTAGAGGACAACTTGTAATAGAGTGTTTTCCCAATATTCAGGCGACTTTGTCTTCATTGTTTTCCTGACATCTGACGAAATCCCTAGCGTTTTCTTTTCCGCGAAACCCTAAGTCCATCGTCATGGGCATTGTCAAGGTTACCCCTCGTCAATTGGTGCCGTATGTGGGAAACCTGAATGCTGGAAACACGGATTCGACGGAATGCACTCCACCAAGTGTCAACTCGACAAAAGCAGATCCATGCCCGCCCACCCTTATATTGGTACCTGCCAATTTTAACGGCGGATCTGATCTAATCATCGGAAGCCTCCACTTCCAAGCGGACAACATGCAGGAATAACACCCTTCGGCCCTGATCGCATCAGAACTGTCGGTGGAAAAAGACACGCCCATAACAGTACCAGCATCACCCGCCGGATCATCCACAAACATCACAGCTCAGATCGAAATAGGAAAAGAAGGTCCCAAATCAATCTCACCACAAAGAACAAACTCAATAAACTCAGAACCCGATGAAAGAAGCGAAAACTTCGACTTCAAAGAAAGGCTGGCGAAAATTTATCCGGAACTACGATCTTAGAGTACCACAAGCACACCCGCAGAAGCAAAAGACGAGGCCGCCAAACCACGCGCAACACGCCACCAAGTGTACATGATCAATGGAGATACTTCAACGCCACACGACGAAAATGGTAATCCCATCATAAACCCTGATGATATTTTGTCAGATGACCATGCAGGAAACCACGACAATGAAGGAACACACAACAATGGAGGAGAGTACAGAATCAGTGGAGAAATAGCAGATAATCGCATAGTTTGAGGAGGGGGCGGAGAACCACGCACAGAAGAGAGAACATGACTTTGGTTACTAGCATCGGCATGGAAAAAAGCAAGAGAAGCAATTTCAGGAGCAGTCCCAATGACAGCAGATGCATCACACGAGAATCTACTGGCGTACCAATATTTTCTCCACCACAAGAAAAGAGACCTACTCCGGATGCAAAGACAACTCGATGAAAGGAAAAGATTAGCCGACGAATCGAGTTTACGAAGGGCCCAGCTAAGCTCTACCTGAGGATCAAGGAGTGTGACAGGAGCAGCGCCACCAAGAAGAGCGACATCTCGGTATAGAATATCCCTGAAGCAGACAGAAGTGGGATCATCCGAGACCTCAACCATCGTTCATGTCAATCGATCAAGCAGGAAATATCAAAGCAAAAACAGCTCAGGCAGCTATTGTGGCTGCACAGACATACCTCATCACCACTCAACCCGCACCCGATGATCCACGCACAGACCTCCACCGCTCCGCTCTGATGAACCTCGGCATGGTAGGAGCCTCACTTGCGGAAGCAGAACAAGGACTCAGACAAAGGTCCCCACACCGTCAAAACAACCCTCGACAAGCAGGACACAACCGGCGATCGCAATCACCACACCAGGCGCACCTCATCGGATCTGAGCCGCGAAGCAACACGAGGAATGATAACACCCAACATAGGAGTAGCGGAACCAAAACGAAAATCGCACCCGATGATATCAAGATGGAGATGATGAAGACGACTACGAATTGTGTGGGGGCCAGTTGCTTCACGAATAGGATTCAAAAAGCCTCAGTACCAAAGGATTTCAAACTTCCACATGATCGACACAAATACGATGGGCTCCAGGAACCCGAAGCTTGGCTAATAGATTATTTAGCCACCATCCAATTACAGGGTGGATCCAGAACTACCGCGATGCAAAGCCTACAACTACACCTCACCGGCAACACGAGGTCATGGTTAAGGCAGTTACCCGAAGGTTCAATTGGTAGCTGGAACAATCTGGAAGATAAGTTCATCCGACACTTTCATTCTACATTCAAGCGACCAGCATCCTTGGAACAATTGCGAGCATGCAAGCAAAAATCCGGCGAGTTAATAAGAGCATTCATACAAAGATGGAATATCATCAAAAACTCAGCTGAATCCATATCGGACGAAAGGGCCATTGATGCATTCAACGATGGCCTACGTCGACGAGAATTCATAGAAGAATTGGGTAGGACGAAACCAAAGACAGTATCACAGTTCATGGAAATAGCAAACCGCCGGGCTGATGGAGAAGACGCACTACATAATAAGCGCACGCGGTCACCCGAGGAACACAGGGATGATCGCGGCAATGACAGAAGACGAAGGAACAACGACGGAAATACGGGACCAGGTTACGTTGCAGCAGGTTTCTCGGGTGAAGGTAACAACAGAAGCAACGACAATAATGGCGGATACCGTCAGAATAGAGACGACGTTGGAGGAAGCCAATCCGCACAGCGATATCAGCCAAGAGCATGAGACCCACCTATGTCCGCGATGCAAATGTTGGAGGGACCCTATAATATGCATTTTTACATCGACTCAACAAGCAGGTGACAATCCAATCACTTGATGAAAGACTGCCGAACATCCTTGAAGATGCAGGAATTATGCAACGCAAAGGCAGCCAAAGCAGTAAACCGAGGTTACACATCTGCGCCTAGCGCACTAGCTATCGGTGCACCACTACCAATTGCACCATCGCAAAATTCAAATGATCAAAAGAACGAGTACCCCATATCAAAAGGAACCATGTCTATGATTCAGAAAGGGCATCCACCAACCAGAATTCAGAAGCTCATCACAAGACAAATAAATATGGCGGAAACGTTAACACCAGCCACACCCGAGTATCTCCATTGGTCAGAACAAGAAATTATGTTTAGCAGAGCAGATCACCCGCTCCGGGTTCCGTGACCAGGTCATTTAACCCTTATAGTCGAAGTACAAATTGGCGGATTCGATATGAGCAAGGTCTTCATGGATGTGGGAAGCAGCATAAACCTGATCTACGCAAAAACATTGCAAACAATAGGCTACCCCCTGGATAATCTCGCTCCAATAGAAACCTCTTTCCACGGAATAGTACCAGGTAAAGCTGAAATCCCTTTAGGCAAAGTTTTTCTTGACGTCGTTTTTGGTTCCACAACAAATTTCAGGCGAGAAAAACTCGAATTCAAAGTCATGGACTAGCCTTCATAATACCATGCAATCCTGGGAGGACCAGCTTTTGCACGATTTATGACAGTGCCACATTACGCATACTTAGAAATGAAAAGGCTAGCACCAAAGGGAATCATCACGGTACAAGGAAGCTTCACACGTGCGGACAACTGTGATCGAGAGTTCAACAATTTTTTTGAATCTTTTGGAATGGCGATAGAATTCAAGCAACTCAAAAGTACGGAAAATGAACAACCTCTAGAGGTAGCACGCGTCAATCCTGATCAGGCTTTTGACGCGGCTAAAGACACAAAAGAAGTACAAATCCACCCCGCCGACCCGACAAAAACAACTTTTGTGGCTTCTGACCTTGATCTAGCATAGGAAAGCACGCTCATCGAGTTCCTCCGTGAGCAGTGGGAGATTTTCACATGGCTACCTTCTGACATGCCGGGAATCCCCAGGGAACTCGCTGAGCACACACTAAATTTAGATCCAAAGGCAAAGCCAGTAAAGCAACCGCTTCGATGTTTCCCAGAACCAAAGCTCAAAGCCATTGGAAAGGAGCTCCGTCGCCTTACTGATGCCAATTTTATCAAAGAACTAACAAAAGCAGAGTGGGTTGCACACCCAGTATGCATCCCAAAGAAAAATACCACGGAACTTCGGATGTGCATCGACTTTACTACACTGAACAAGCATTGTCCAAAAGATCACTTCCCATTGCCACAAATCGACCAAATAATCGATGCAACCACGGGATGCGAATGTCTCTCTTTCTTGGATGCTTACTCAGGATATCACCAGATCAGGATGAAGGAAGAAGATTAGGAGAAAACGACGTTTATCACGCCCTATGGTGTATTCTGCTACACAACAATGCCCTTTGGCCTCAAGAACACCAGAGCAACGTATCTGCGGATGATGCAAAAGTGTTTGGGAAGCCAAATAGGCACGAACATACAAGTATATATTGATGATGTTATAGCTACAACAATACAAGGATCCACACTCATCAAAGACCTTGAAGAAACATTCAAAAATCTCGACAGGTTCTGTATCAAACTGAATCCGAAGAAATGTTCCTTTGGAGTCCCAGCGGGGTAACTCCTCGAATATCTGGTATCAACTAGAGGGATCGAGGCTAATCCTTAAAAAATACAAGCAATCCTCACAATGAAGAAGCCAACAAATTTGCATGATGTATAGCAACCAGCTGGACGAGTGGCGGCAGTAAGTCGTTTATTGCACAAGTGCTACCATTCTACACCCTCATGAGAAAATCAGAAAAATTTGAATGGACGGAAGAAGCTCAGCATGCCTTTGAAGATCTTAAAAGAACACTTTCGACATCCCTAGTCGTCGTGCCGCCAAAAGAGAAAGAACCTCTACTCCTCTATATTGCTGCCACACATCAGGTGGTCAGCATAGTTCTAGTCACAGAATGACCTGAAGAAGGGAAGACACACGGTGTGCAGAGACCAGTATACTTCCTGAGCGAGGTTTTGTCACCATCTAAGCAACGGTACCCACATTAACAGAAGCTAGCATATGGGGTATTTATGACAACATGAAAACTGTGCCACTCTTTTTCGGAGCACCCGATCATAGTGGTAAATGAAGCACCTTTGTCAAGCATCCTAAACAATCCAGAAGCAACCGGGCGAGTTTCTGTATGGGGCACCAAATTATCACCTAGGGATATCATTTATGAGAAGTGCAAAGCAATTAAGTCACAACTCCTGCCAGATTTCATCACAGAGTGGACGGAACTGCAATGTGCGGGTCCACCTGACCTTTCTAGTGCCTAGACAATGTATTTTGATGGATCAAAAAGAACGGAAGGAGCGGGAGCAGGAGTCATACTAATATCACCTCAAGGCGACAAAATGCACTACATTCTACGGATGAGCTTTACAAATGCATCCAGTAATGAAGCAGAATATGAGGCCCTATTCCACGGCATGCAGATGGCCAAAGCGTGCGGTGCAACTCGCCTAATTTTTTTCGAAGATTCCAATCTTGTGGCACAACAAGCAATGGATAACCGTGACGCTGGTAGCGAAAACATGATTGCCTATCGAGACTTATACAACATCATGGAGGCACAATTTGATGGATGTGAAGTATCACATATAGGGAGAGCAAGCAACGAGGAAGCCGACAATTTAGCAAACATCGGGTCATTATATTTCCCAATACCACCAGGAGTCTTTTGGGAAGAAATAATGGAGCGACCAGTCAAGGCAAAAAGAGTCTCCGAAGTTATAGCACCAAAAACAGGGAAAAAGAAGCATCCGCAAAAAGAGTCGGGGACTCCTTCTGGAACCAAAATTATAGAAGAAGTCATCAAAGAAGAGGGAGGAGAAATCAGAGAGGTCATGTTAGTCGAACCAACTTGGATGCAACCGTATATAACATGCATGACTAAAGGGGAACTACCAGAGGATGTGATAGAGGCCCAATTTATCACTCGACGATCAAAAGCCTTCAGGATAATCATAGGAGAATTATACAAAAGAAGTATTTCGGGTGTGTTGCAACGTTGCGTCACATCCAAAGAAGGAAAGATTATACTCAAGGATATACATGACGGAGTGTGTGGACACCATGCTAGCAGCCGAGCAATTGCCGCCAAGGCGCTCAGGGCAGGATTCTATTGGCTCACTGTAGTACAAGATGCCAAAGACATCGTCAGAACATGTGAAGCATGCCAACGATTCGCAGCAAAACCTAGAGCACCCGCAAGATAGCTAAACCCCATACCTTTAGCTTGGCCTTTCGCTTAGTGGGGTCTTGACATGGTGGGAAAACTTCACAAATCATCACCCTTAGGACACGTTTTTCTGCTAGTGGCAGTCGACAAATTCACTAAATGTATTGAAGCAATGCCTGTCACCACCCAAGATGGAACTTCGGCTGTGAATTTTATCAAATCCATAGTATTTCGGTTTGGCGTACCAAATAGCATCATCACGGATAATGGGACCAACATCACTTCCAATGAGTTCAAGGAACACTGCCAGGAGATGGGCATCAAAATAAGCTACGCTTCGGTAGCTCACCCGCAAACAAATGGACAGGTCGAAAAGGCCAATGGTCTAGTTACCGCTGGACTGAAAAATAGACTATTGGCACCACTTGACAGAGCAAAAGGGGCATGGGTGGATGAATTACCATCCGTGTTATGGAGTTTACGTACAACTCCAAATAATTCAACACAAGAGACGCCTTTCTTTTTGGTCCATGGCGTGGAAGCCGTGCTTCCACTTGAAGTATCACATGAGTTGCCAAGAGTAGCTGCATATAATGAAGAGGAATCAAGAGAAGCACTTGAAGATGATGTGGATGCGCTAGATGAAGCTCGAGACGAAGTCCTCCAAAGAGCAACTATATACTAGCAAAATATGCGCAATTACCATAGCAGAAGATTATGGCCTAGGTTTTTCGTAGTAGGGGACCTCATTCTTCGCCTCAAGCAAGATGGCCATAAGAAGCTGGAATCACCATGGGAAGGACCATACATCATCACAGAAGTTATTCCCGGAGGAGCATATCGACTACAAGACAAGAGGACATGAGTAAATTACTCAAATCCGTGGAACGTAGCACAACTATGACGCTTTTACGCATAAGATTTTTTGCAAAATAATAAGAGGAACAATTCGGCTTATTAAGCCAAGATGTCCGGGAGGAAAGGCTAAAATAGCCATCCGCTCAAAGAATAATGTACTGACAATTTTTGCCCTATATATAAAGAGAAGTTATTTGTATCTTAATCTTCTTTCAAAGATCTATATTTTTACCAAGCTAACAGTAATTATGAGCCTATGTCCAGATACAGGCATCCGAACATAGCCTCTGGGGCTACTCCCATCGGGAGCGCTAGCGCGCACCCGATAGAAATTCAATTGTGTCTAAAATGCATTGGCAAAGTTGCAAAACCCTTTTTCAATTTTACACTATTGTATCCTCAAAAAGGTGTTACTCCCATCGGGAGATAGCATAAAATATTAAAAAAGGGGAGATCTGATTTAATCAGAAGTATTGGTAGGCCAGCAGGCCAACCGCCCAAAAAGCCAAAAATGTCAGATCACGTTCAGACACGAAAAAAAATCCGAATGGCGTGTTCAGAAACACGAAGGTAAGACCCCAGGATTCATTCTGTGTGGCCTGGTAATTGCACAAGAATGCGCTCTGCCAGAAAAAATAAGTATCAACGATACGATGAAAAATCCCGATGGACGCATTGGGTACCTGATAAAAATAGAAAACTGGAATTCAGTATTCGGTAAGACCTCAGCGGCTCGAACTGAATTATGCTAGTTAAAAAATTCCAAATTCGATCCTAGGGACTTGAGTTTGATGTAGGTCAACCTTGTTTTTTCCCAGGAGCAATTAACTGATTTCTGATCCGTCGAAAGCATCAGACTCATTGTGCCAACATCCCTACAAAAAATAAAAATTAAACAAAATAAAAGAAATAAAACTTTGAGACTCGACCTGAATACTGCGGATTTAGGTAGATTCTCGGGGACTACTGACAGGGGTATGATTAGTCGGATGCTCATTATTCACCACCCTTCATTGGGTAAAAGGCCTGCGGCCCACAAAGAATCCAGATAAACAGCCTAAGGAAGCAACCGACATAGACTTTTTGTATTAGGAAAGAAACTATGAACCGACATTATGTTGGTGTTGTAATAGCGTGTGTATGAAACCTATCTGCATACAACTTTGAGACCTGGCCTATTATATATAGGGCGGGAGAAGTCCAAGAGAGGGTACCGAAATCTAGTGGACAACTTGTAATAGAGTGTTTTCCCAATATTCAGGCGACTTTGTCTTCATTGTTTTCCTAACATCCAACGAAATCCCTAGTGTTTTCTTTTCCGCGAAACCCTAAGTCCATCGTCATGGGCATTGCCGAGGTTACCCCTCGTCACATGGTGATAGCGGGGAGTCTGTTGACGGGCCATACTATTTTGACACACAGGAAGGTAATTTTTCTGACGAGGACCCTGCTTACCATCATCTGATGGAGGGGACACCGCTAGTAGAGAGCAAAGAGGAAGAGGAGGAGGAGGGAAAGGAAGATCCTTGGTCTTTCATCTATGAAGGAGAGTTCGTCTTCAAGAAGAGTTCACTTGATCCATCCTCCATCGGCAAGAAGAAGAGGGAGCACGAGCAGGAGGATGAGGGGTCGGAAGATTTATGGCCATTTCTTGACTTCGTCTCAAAGAAGAGTGCACTCGATCCCGCCTTCATCGGCAATGAGAAGAGGAAGGAGAAGAAGGCGGGAGGCTTGAAGAAGAAGAAGACGACGAGAGCTGGGGGATGCCACGGGAAGCGTAAGGACGACGCCAGCACAAAGGTGATAGTGGAAGGATCCAGGTCCAAGAAGACGAAGAAGTCTTAGGATTAATTTTGTTTAAGTTCACCTCTACTTCCTTTCTGTAATAATGTTCGGAGATTGAATCTTATTATCTAGTGCAAATTGGAATGGTGTCTGTGATCTTGTACTAGCATAAGTACTCCGTTTGTCATTTCATCTTCCACCGCGACGCAATAAAACCTCTTGTATTATCGAGGAAGGTGAAATTACTTCCTCTCCTTAATTTCTGCATGGGTTTGAGGAAAGAAGGGTGCCAATACAGAGAAACCCATGTTAATTACTCATGTGAATTCAGGTAATTAATACTAAAAGGAAGAAGCCTGGGAACCCGCATGTATTCTTTAATTACTGATATCAATTATTATAAGTGAAATACGGATTAGTAGTATATCAAAGTCCATGGATAAAAAATAACCTCTATACAGTCCATGTAAATCATCTCCTTGTGCGACATTGATTTGAAATTATTTAATGTCACATTGATTTGAAAACTCAACTGCGCCCAACGTGCCACGTGCTCTCCCCTATCCCCTGGTCGTCACCACAGCACGTCAAAAAGGCTGCGTCGCCTCCAAAATCAAGCAAGCACGAAACATCAGTCTATATACACCTGAAGAATCCAATAGACACGCAAACATCCGAATCATAGCCCTAGCTAGCCTCGGTCCCACAAATGCTCACCGGCGAGGCACCTACGACTACATGAGCATTAAGGTGCACCTCAAGCTTGTGGGTTGCCCACAAGAAATAGAAAATTGATTTTCCCTCTCTCCTCTCGCTTCCTGTCATGGTAGTGCCAACGAGTACGCCATGGAGGGGTCCTCACAGTGCGTGTTTAGAGACGTGGGGTAAGGCGGAGAGTTGGCGGGTGCGAGCAGCTTACCCAGGTTCAAGTCCCACAATGGTGGTGGAACTCTACTCCTGTTATAAATCAATACGCCGAGTTACAGAGATAGGTTCGTTGTGCGAGGAGTTGCGCATTGTATGCAGCAATCTGATGTCTGATGCCCTAAAGGCTCCCACATGCTGGCTTATAAAGGCGCCAAGACCTAGTGTTTACAGGGAAAGGTCGTTGCTGGACAAGGTAAAGAGTCCTAGACTAATATGAACTAGTCTTTCGTGTCTTGTACTCCAAGGCTTCGCGTACGTCTGTGACTCCTGCGTAGCCTTCCTTAATCCGACATGGGCCTCCCTTCATGATCCGTCTAACTGGGCCGCCTAGGAGGCCACATGCCTTGCTACCAACTATGGCCACCCAGGTTAGGAGGATTGGTGACATGCTATGAGGATACCCATATAGCATATCCCCAATAGTAGCCCCTAGAGGACTTTGAAATCTTGTGCCGTCTTGCTCGTTGATCTCCGAATATCCCGGCTAAGTGATGCCGACAATCCGTCAAGAAATATCTCAAAGGTCTCCCAAAGAACCTTGAAATCCTCTCCGGCTTTGCAATGTAGCCGAAGATTCCTTGAGTCTTCTTTTCTAGAGTCAGATGATCTCCGTCTTCGATGGAATCTTCGGATGTGACCCTTCACTGCAACTGTTAGGAGGATGATGTAGGGTATAGACTATTCTACCTCGAAACTCACACAAGAAGAGAATTAATCATTAGCTATTTTCACGCACGCCAAATCAGAAACAGTGGAGCGGCAAAAGATGGAGGATGTGGCGAAATTACCGCGCACATTCACTTCCATGTCGGCAACGTTCCATCCATCAGATCTTTTTGCACGAATCTTGACGCGAGGCCTATATATTTCCACCGCGGTCAATTTATTTCTTTTTACCCACATTCGCTTACCAGTCTTCGTCTTCCTCCAGTCGCACGACCGTTCGAGCTCTCCTGCGAAAACCCTACTAGACCCCTTTCTCTCTCCACCTTCTCCTCATCACAATGGCCTCCAGCAGCTCTGCTCCTCCTACGGCAGCGATTCCCGAGGCTATGACAGAGCCATCCTAGGGAGTGGTCATTCTGCCGGAGGGGGTGGTCGTTCCCGTCTCCGCCATGACAGAATCCACCGGCGATGACCAAGAATGAGCGGCGCCCGAAGCCGCTGAAGAGGAAAACGACTCCCACAAGGGGATGTGGAGAGGCTCTGATCTCTCTGTCGAGGACCTGCAAGAGTTGGTCGCCGAGGGGTATCTCCCCACGGCGGAGAAGCTAGTCTGGCGAGCGGCACCGACGGGTGAGGTGGTCCCTTCTCCCGAACCCAGAGAGAAGGTGTACCTCAAATCTCAGCTGGTACGTGGCATAAGCCTACTAGTCTCCGACTTCTTCTTGGATGTCCTCCAGCACTTCCGGTTACTTCCCCACAATCTCTCTCCCAATAGCATTCTAGTCCTTAGCAACTTCATAGCTTTGTGCGAAGGATATCTAGGGATTAAGCCTAGATTAGATATGTTTGTATACTTTTTCACCGTCAAGAGGGAGTCCGTAGAGTCCAAGGATGAATTGTGGACCTGCAGAACCATTAGCTTTAAGATCCGGCCTAGCCGGCGCTACCCAGACATTGTAGGGCACGAGTCTTGCAAGAACTGGCAGCGCACGTATTTCTACGGGCTAGATGTCCCCCTGCCAGACCGTCTTGAGACCTACCCCGACTTCGTCGATGGAGCTGCCACCGAAGTACCTGCGTGGCGGACCCCAGCCTCTCTTCCCTCCAACGGCGATGCCAATCGCGCCGTAAGGCGGATCGAATGCCTCATAGACAGAGGTCTAACGGGCTTGGACCTTGCCATGTGCTAGTATGTTAGGCGGATCTAGCCTCTGTAGCACCGCGCCGAGCTGATGTGCAAATATAGCCAAGACAGGAGGGATCCCATGTGAATTTTGTGGGATAACTTCTCTACTGATTCCATCAAGCTCCGGCTTAAGGACATTGTCAAGGTGAAGGACAAGAAGCATGGCTTCAAGATCACCTTCGACATGTTCGACTGCGGTACATGCCCCAAGGTAGCTTATGTTTCCTTTGTTGCTCGTTACATGCTCTAAGGTTTTTCTGACTTTGAAGTTGTCCGTCTAACACTCCTCTGTATCACAGCTGGCGACCTTGGCAGCGGATCAAATGGCCTCCCAGGTCTATGATCCAAAGCTTAAGGATATCCAGGTGGTGTCCGATGACGCCTCCTCCAAGGATTAGCTAGCTCTGACAGTGCAAAAGCGGAAGAGCTCCACCTCTAACGCTGTTGCTGAGGCCAAGAAGAAGAAATCAGAGAGTGGAGTCTCCAAACGTTCCACTGCCGCCTTAGAGGCGGAGAAGAAGAAGAAGTCCACCGGCATTCCCCTCTCCAAGGCTCCTGCCATGGAGTAAGTATTCTCATTCTCTGGCTTGTACTTTTCAGCTTACACCTTTTTTCAACTCTTGTACTTATACTTTTGTACGTTTCAGGAGGAAAGCCGATGTTAGTTTGAAGCGATCCTCCAAAGATGTTGGAGGGTCAAAAAACATTCGCGATACGCTGACCAAGGGTCCGTCCGCCAAGCCATCTCCCTCCACCGCTCCCCCTACTCCTACCGCCAAACCCTCTACTGGCCCCGCTGGGCCGTCATCCCCCGTCATCCCTAAGACCTCCGCCATGGAGACAAATATCAATCCAATCCTTGATGTCTTAGGCTCTATCGAGGCAGACGTTGCTGCCAGCGGCCAGGTGACGCAAGAGAGCACCTCCTCTAAAGTGGCTGAATCTCCGGCTAAGGATGCCACCGAGAAAGGGAAGGAAGTGGAAGAGGTGGACGTGGAAGCAACGATTGAGGCGGGAGCCTCCGGTCCATCATCCGCCTTGAAGGTGCAGGAGGCAGCTAGGGCTTCTTCCATGCCTCCGGCTTCGACCTCTCCATTGGCTGCGACTCCTCCGATATTGAGCCTAGATGACCTCATCAAGCAGGCCGACGCAATCTATAAGAATGCCCGGACCTTCCACGATTCCTATGCTCATATGGCCAACAATCTCAGGATCATTGCCATCATAAGTTTTTTGAACTTCACTTGCTTTACTTTGTGTAGTATATCCCACTATAGCCCCCAAGCCCTTAGGCGGATAATTCAATAGTTATTGGCCTGAGTGCTCCAAAGAACTAAGTGCAGAACTTGTCGGTGTAGCCCCTGAGCGTTTAGTTGAAACTGGATAGTTCCGACTAGATGCTCTAGAGAAACTAGTTTACTTTAAAATCATGTACTGTAGCCCCCGAGCATTTAGTTGTAACTGGATAGTTCTTACTAGATGCTCTAGAGAAACTAAGCATGTTTATATCTTTGTGTAGAATGAAAATAAACGGAGGATAGCCACCAATGAGAGGTTTGCTGCTCTTCGGAAGGAGATGGACCTTGAACAGGGTAAAACCAAATTCCTGAAGCAACAGATAAAAAATAGCCAGAGTCGGTTTCCTACAACAGCTCCTTGCTTATCTCATTGGATTATTTCTTCCGTCTTCTGATAGCACTTTCTGATTTCTATCTTACAGAAGCCATTGCCAAGGCCAGGAGCATCGTCGAGCAATCCAAGCATATTCTGAAGAAGGACCTGGCCGAGGCCGTCAAGGGCCATGAGGCTACGATGAAGGCTATGCAAGAGTCTGCGGACGTCGAGATGCAGCGCCTGAAGGATGAGATTGCACAGCTCAAAGACCAGAACCAAGCTGGCAAAGAGCAGAATGCTAGGAGTCTTGAGATGTTCAAGTCAGTCGAGAAGGAGCGCGATGACTTGGCGGAGACATGCATGCAGGCGGAAATGAGCACCTTTGGTAACCATTTGACTTGTTTATACTCATGGTCCTTGTATGTTTGTGCAAACCACAGCTCCCATTGGCTTTAGCCAACTTGGGTGAGGGTGCTCCAAGTCCCAAGGAATGCATGATTCTTGCCGGCAACTTTGTCAGCACCGCCATCGCCCAAGCCAAGGAGCACAGAACTATGCTCTCAGGTGATGATGCTTAATAGCACCGCCCAGAACCTAAGAACAAAATCGCTGGCTTTGAGTGCCGAAAAGTCACTACTTTGGAATCCACATAAAAACATCAGAAAATGTGTAGACCAGAAAACTTAAGCTAACGCCCGTAGGCGGAATTTTCACAAGGGCAAATGCAACCGTCCGCATAAAAGGTTTATATGAACCAAAAATGAACAACTAAAGGAGGTAAAAGACTCAGAGAATATGAGTGAACCAAATGCTTTGTTTCATTGATCATATAAGAAACTTATTACATTATATAAATGTGCTAAGTGTAAAAGGGACGTAGTTGTGCTATGTTCCATGGCCGATCTGTCTCCGGGTAATCATCATCGGAGTCACGTTGCTTGCGCTTGTGATTTTTTGGCCTATCTTTCAACTCGCGAATATCAACGAGGTAATAGGAACCATTTAGCAATGCTTTGCTTATGCCGAACGGTCCTTCCCAAGGCAGGGATAGTTTGTGTGATTTCTCCTGCTTGAGTCATAGCACCAGATCTCCCTCTTGAAACGTGCAATGCTTTACACGACGACTATGGTAGCCGTGCAGCTTCTGCTAGTAGATGGCAGATCTCTGGCATGCCAGCACATGCTCTTCTTCAAGTAGGTCCACAGATAGTTGTCTGGATTCTTCAGCATCATCCTCCTTGTAGGCGGAAACTCTTAAAGCAACATGGAGGATGTCGGATGGGAGGACTGCTTCTGCTCCATTAACCATGAAGAAAGGAGTCAAGCCGGTGGATCTGTTGGGTGTTGTTCGTAAACTCCACAAGACAGATGGTAGTTCCTCTGCCCAGGCTCCAGCTGCTGTACGTAGAGGTGCCTCTAAGTGTGGCTCGATTCCGTGTAGAATTAGTCCATTGGCCCTTTCAACTTGCCCATTTGACTGTGTGTGTGCCACAGATGCTAGGTCAAGGCGGATGATGCTATGTGGGAGACCAAATCTCACCACTAGATCCCGGACAAATTTTAGGGATGTTTCCCCATCAAGCTTTCTAATGGGTTTAGCTTCAATCCATTTCATGAATTTGTCCACTACTACTAGCAAGTGTGTGAATCCATAGGGTGCTGTCTGCAAAGGTCCCACCATGTCCAGCCCCCGGACTGCAAACGACCATGTTATTGGTATTGTTCGCAATTCTTTAGCTGGAACACTTGGTTGTCTTGCCTAAAACTGACACCCAAGGCATGTTTGTACCAACTTGTCGGTGTCCGCCTTGGCAGTTATCCAGTAGAATCCATGTCGGAAGGCCTTGGCCACCAACGATCGGGGATCGGCGTGATGCTCGCAATCTCCGAGATGTATTTCTCTAAGGATTTCAATACCTTTCTGCTGGGAGACGCATCGTAGGAAAACTCCTGTGGTATTTCTTTTGTATAGCTTGCCGTCAATGATGACATAGCCTTTTTCTCTGCGTACTATTTGCCGGCTTTCGACTTCGTCGGCAGGAAAAGTTTCGTCTTGTAGATAATCCATGAACGGCTTCGTCCAAGATGGAGAGGTCACTGTTACTGTGTTAAAAAATGAGTCCACTTTATCCGGGTTGTCGGGGTCCGCTCCTTTCGCGGATGGAGTCCGTAAATGCTCCAGGAAAACGCCTGGCGGAATTGGTCGATGAGCTGATCCAAGCTTTGACAGCAGATATGCCGCCTCATTGTCTTCCCTTTTGACGTACTTGACTTTGTAGCCGTCGAAGCACTTGGCTACTTTGTCTCGATTGCCGCCATCATAGGGTTCCGAGCATTCCAAGTACTAGCCACTTGCTGGGCAACCAAGTTGGAATCTCCACAACAAACTATGTGCTTGATGCAAATATCCTTGGCTACTTGAAGTCCGTGAATGAGGGCCTCATACTCCGCCATGTTATTTGTAGCGTTGAAGTGGATCTGCAGGACGTATTGCAACTTCTCCCTGTTGGTGATTGCAATAATACGCTAGCCCCCGAGCCATTGAGTAACTTTGATCCGTCAAAGTGCATGACCCAATACTCTGGCTCTAGCACAGGAGTGTCGTCTGGCAGTTTTGTCCAATCTGTAAGAAATCCGCCAATGCTTGTGATTTGATAGCGTCTCATTTCTTGTAGGTGATTTCGAAGGCGGCAAGTTCAATGCCCCACTTTGCCACTCTCCCTGTAGCGTCGCTGTTGTTGATGATGTCAGACAGTGGAGCTTTGCTCACTACTATGATGGGGTGCTCCTAGAAATAATGCCTTAGCTTGCGTGAAGCAAGGAAAACTCCATAAGCTATATTCGGGCCACAAAATGATATTCTCATGATACTCGTGGATCCATGTGTGGTATCTAAAGAGAACACACATTTCAATGACACTGGTGGATCCATATGTGGTATGTGAAAAGAACACACATGAAATCACTCCGGTTGTGGTATGTTAAAAGAACACACATGCAATGACACTGGTGGATCCATGTGTGGTCTTTGAAGGGAACACACATCCAATGATCCTGGCTATTATTAGTAAGAAGGGCACACATTTCAATGACACTAGTGGATCCATATGTGGTATGTGAAAAGAACACACATGCAATGACTCTGGTTGTGGTATGTGAAAACAACACACATGCAATGACACTGGTGGGTCCATGTGTGGTCTCTGAAGAGAACACACATTTCAATGACACTGGTGGATCCATATGTGGTATATGAAAAGAACACACATGAAATGACTCTGGTTGTTGTTAGTAAAAAGAACACACATGCAATGACACCGGTGGATCCATGTGTGGTCTCTGAAGAGAACACACATGCAAAGACTCTGGTTGTTGTTAGTAAAAAGATCACACATGAAATGACACTGGTGGATCCATAGGTGGATTGTGAAAATAAAACACATGCAATGACACTGATGGATGCATATGTGGTATGTGAAAAGAACACACATGCAATGACTCTGGTTGTTGTTAGTAAAAAGAACACACATGCAATGACACTGGTGGATCCATGTGTGGTCTCTGAAGAGAACACACATTTCAATGACACTGGTGGATCCATATGTGGTATGTGAAAAGAACACACATGCAATGACTCTAGTTGTTGTTAGTAAAAAGAACACACATGCAATGACACTGGTGGATCCATGTGTGGTCTCTGAAGAGAACACACATGCAATGACTCTGGTTGTTGTTAGTAAAAAGAGCACACATGCAATGACACTGGTGGATCCATAGGTGGATTGTGAAAGGAGCACACATGCAATGACATTGGTGGATCCATATGTGGTATGTGAAAAGAACACACATGCAATGACTCTGGTTGTTGTTAGTAAAAAGAACAGATGTGCAATGACATTGGTGGATCCATGTGTGGTCTCTGAAGAGAACACACATTTCAATGACACTGGTGGATCCATATGTGGTATGTGAAAAGAACACACATGAAATGACTCTAGTTGTGGTATGTGAAAAGAACACACATGCAATGACATTGGTCGATCCATGTGTGGTATTTAAAGAGAACACACATCCAATGACACTGGCTGCTGTTAGTAAGAAGAGCACACATTTCAATGACACTGGTGGATGCATATGTGGTATGTGAAAAGAACACACATGCAATGACTCTGGTTGTGGTATGTGAAAAAAAAACACATGCAATGACACTGGTGGATCCATGTGTGGTCTCTAAAGAGAACACACATTTCAATGACACTAGTGGATCCATATGTGGTATGTGAAAAGAACACACATGAAATGACTCTGGTTGTTGTTAGTAAAAAGAACACACATGGAATGACACTAGTGGATCCATGTGTGGTCTCTGAAGAGAACACACATGCAATGACTCTGGTTGTTGTTAGTAAAAAGAGCACACATGCAATTACACTGGTGGATCCATAGGTGGATTATGAAAAGAGCACACATGCAATGACACTGGTGGATTGTCGTGGTGGTGTCATGGAAGATGCCATGGATAGGCTAAAGGTGGGGCCAATATGCACTAGATGAATCCAGGGAGGGATAGTGTGGTGATTCCACACACAGATGCTTTGTATTCTCCAAGTTCACCGAGTTTACAGATGCTCCTTGAGCTGTGTTGGGGAGCAGAGGAAGAAGAAGATCTCTTACTCTCACCACTACTTTCACCCAATGATCAGTCCACTAGCCCGCCAGCCCCTTCTACAGAGGTCCTAACGCTCCTTATAAAGGGGAGGATAGGTTACCTGTTAGGGCATACGTGGAGGCATATTCCTGGGAATATGCCTCTCCCAAAATAGCAAACTGACTGGGTCACCTTTTCCCTCTGTGGCGCCAGCGTCAGCCGACATAGGCTACATCACCTTGTCGGCCACGCCCTGCTGGTCCTTCCCTCTGTCTGCTTCGCTCACACTCCAGCGCACAGAGCCCACCTTTTGACCAGCGGGATACCTTCCTTCTCTTGCAAGCCTGATATAACCTGGCTTAGGCCTGGTTAATCCGGCCCCGTGGGTACCTGCAGACAAGTTACAAAGGGTCTACCGACATACGATATACGTCGGCCGAGACCCGGTGAGGCGGACATCCTTCGGGCCGGGTTACTCTGTAAGTCGGCCTGCCTTGAGGTGACCGGCCAGCTTTCGCTTTGACCTTGCCATACCTCGGCTAATTCTGCCTCTATACCCCGGCGTGACCCTACCCGGGGGTATCCCCCCAACATTAGTCCCTGAAGCTGGTGCCGTTTTAGCAACTTCAGCTGCTAAGGCCACAACAGGTTCAATTTACCAAGCTCTTTGTTCCCCTTTCCGAGTTACCAAGTGGTTCAGATCTCGTGGCCTAGCTTTTCCCTTGGCACATTCCGAGTTATTACTCGCTGGTCGGGTTACTCTTCAGTTTTCCATGTTATCCTTCCTTCTCTCGTACACTTCCCCACATCCTACATGGAGGGTAATCATCATTTTGCCTCATTTTAAGGGCCTGCGCCAGTTACTGTGCCGCGTCAGTTATTGCACTTATCGTTAGGGGTTACTACCGCAAACGTCGCGTCGTGGCTGCCTCCTCGTTAACTGCATCACCATGTCCCGTCGTGGGATCCCCTGTTCCTTGTGGCCCTTCCTGTGGCTTGCTTCTAATTGGCTGACTCGGCAGATACACGGCCACACCATGTGGCTTTGATGCACTGCCCGATCCCACTATCCTTCGCTAGGGCGTGGTTAAATAGGGGAGAGGGCGTGCCCCTTGGCTGTTTCCCCCTTCTCGCGCCCCTCCACCCATCTGCTCCTTCTTCTTCCTTGCAACAATGCTGCCGCCACCGCTTCTGCTTAGCACTGCCACCGTCGCGCCTTGCTTCCGTGCTTCTTCGCATTAGCCTCGCTGCCGCTCCCGCGCTACTTCAACGCCATGGGGCCACGGCAATCTAAACCACTGTCCCCCACCTCTGATTGGGCCGGTGAGGACAGCGATTTGGAGATGACAGAGGAGGAGCTTGCCGTCGTCGAGGAAGAGATGGAGGAGGAAGGCGAGGCTCAGGAGCGTGGTGCCTGGGCCGGCTCGTGGGTGTGCCAAGATGACCTCGATTGGCTTTACCGCACCCGCCGCATCCCCGAAGGCGTAATCTCCCGCCTTGCCTCCTAAGAAATTGCTCCCTCACCCAATCCGAGTGAGTTCGTCGTCTTCCTCTCCCACTTCCAGCGTGGCTTCGGCCTGCCAGTCAGCAATTTATTTCATGATCTTACCAATACATATGAGCTCCAACCTCATCATCTTCCGGTGAACGCCATTATTTCCCTCTCCTCCTTTGCATCTGCCGTAGAAGGATACCTCGGCTTGTGGCCTACTAAGGAGCTTTGGATCCGATTCTTCGGTCTTCAAAAGAATGTCATTCCGGATAAGACTACTGCCCCTGCCGACAAGTTTCTCACCCAGTGCGGCGCCGCTTCCATCTCTCCCCGCAAGAATTCCGTCTTTCCCCGGGTTACTGGCCTTGAGTCCTGCAAGGGCTGGGCCCGGACCTTCTTTTATGTGAGGAAGAGCTCGGATGAAGATCTGATCCGGCTGCACCCCTTCACAATGGGCACTCCAAATCCGGCTCTGTGGAACCGGATCCCCAAGAAGCCAACTGCCTTCGTGAATCAGGTGAATAACTGATTCAAGGAACTAAAGGAGCTGGGGCTGCGCAACGAGGATGTGATGATCACATTTGTCCGCAGCCGGATTTCCCCCCTACAGAAGCGCACACACAAACTCTGCCATATGAGTGAGCAACTTGATCCCAACCAGACCTCCTTCTTCGAGCTGAACAACACCGAGATCTTCCGCCAGGTTAAGGCTATCTTCATGACCGACAAAGCCTCCTGCTGCGGTAAATTTTATTACCCAATCCTTCTCCGAGTTACACCCTATATTGGAACATGTTGTTTATTTGATCCCCTTGCATTTTGCTTTTAGTTGTTTCTCCAGCAGACCATCGAAGATGGCACCGAGCCTTCCCTCAAATGGGGGAAGGATCAGCTTGTCTCAGACGAGGAGGAGTCGGATCAAGAAATGTTCTTGCCTGCCCCGGACGTATCCAAGCGAACCTCTAGTAACTTCATTTCCTTAAGGGGTTGGCCTGACGATGAGGATGATTCCGATATTGAGATGTTGGAGGTATTTGACCCGGTAGCCTTTTCTTACGCATTTCCGCCTTCAGCTAATCCGGCTGGGTAGATCCACGAGGATCCCCCTCTTCCTACGGGTGAGCCGGTCCTCGCCGTGTCTAAGAAGCAGGCTGCCACTTTGGTTGCTACTTCCGAGCCACCCCAAATAAGCAAAAGGCGGAAGAAATCCTCTGACAAGGCCACCAGCAAGCCTTCGACTAAGGCCATAGTTTGGAGGGCTCGAAAGCCCACGGAGCCTCCGACTTCTGACGACTGAGTCTCTTTTTCCTTGTCCAATTTTCTGCTTCATGCTTCTTTGTTTCCATGCCTCTCTTTCTGTTATATAACTTGTTCTTCGTTGTTTAATTCGGCAGGGCTACCTAGGAGGTTCCCCAGAGCGGCTGCAACATCGCTTCGTCTTTCTGGCGCACCCCATCTCCCCCTTGTGACAACGACATGCGCCCGCTGAGCCTAGTTCAAGAAGGCTCGACGGCTGCTCCGGATCTTAGCCCATCTCGTCCAGAGGAGGGCACCCTCGGTGCAGGAGGAAGTGGTGCGGCCGAGGACACGCTAGTGTCGGATGCTCCCAGCCTTTCATTGGCCCAACCACAAACCGTCATTTCTGAGGTTCCAGCAGCAGTAGCAGCACCAACACCAGCACCAGCAACAACACAAACACCAGCACCTGAAGCAGCACAAGCACCAGCGCCAGTACCTCCAGCAACACCAGTAGCATCAGCATCGACAGAAGCACGAACACCAACTCCTCCTGCCTCGTCCGAGTCTTCCAAGACTCGGCGAGAAGGCCCAACTATTACCAAGGCTGCGCCCAAGTCCAAATCCGTAGCTCAAGCCTCAGCCTCCCAACAGTAACCCAAGGCCAGCAGTCAGGCCAAGAAAGGTTCTGGTTCCACCAAGGCGTCATTCATCGAGGTTGTTCAGCGCACCCTTGCGTCCATGCTGCCGAAGGGAGATGCCTCCTCCGGGTCAGCTGGCAACCAACAACTTGCACTGCATATCAGCCCCGCTGCCGCCCAAGTTGCGAGGAGAAAGGCCCATGCTAAAGGCCTGGTTGTTCCCCACATGCTTAGTGGAGAGAGTTATCCTCCGGCTTTGGTTGAATATGTCAACAATTGGAACAACACGGAGTTCATCAATCCAAACGATGAATACGTCAGCCAAGGCTATCAACCTCGCTAGCCAAATGATGGAGGTACGTTACTTTGTCTTTTCCTTAATATGCACAAGTGCTTAGAGATATATCCATTAGTTCCCGAGCCTCCTGAGGAGTAACTTGTTATTCGGCTGGATGCTCCTTAGAGAACTAGCGTAGCTCCTTAGTAAGCTTCGAATATGCACACACCCAAAGCCGGGTTAAGTTCCACTTGGCCCGGATTTGGTACACTTCCAATATGCACACACCTAGAGCTGGGTTAAGTTCCACTTGCCCCAGATTTTGTACACTTCAAATATGCACACACCCAAAGCCGGGTTAAGTTCCACCTGGCCCGGATTTTGTACACTTCGAATATGCACACACCTAGAGCAGGGTTAAGTTCCACTTGGCCCGGATTTTGTACACTTCGAATATGCACACACCTAGAGCCGGTTAAGTTCCACTTCGCCTGGATTCTGTACACTTCGAATATGCACAAATCTAGAGACGGGTTAAGTTCCACTTGGCCCGGATTTTGTACACTTCGAATATGCACACACCTAGAGCCGGGTTAAATTCCACTTGGCCTGGATACTGTACACTTCGAATATGCACACACCTAGAGCCGGGTTAAGTTCCACTTGGCCTGGATTCTGTACACTTCGAATATGCACACACCTAGAGCCGAGTTAAGTTCCACTTGGCCCGGATTCTATACACTTCGAATATGCATATAGCTGAGCTAACATTGCTCTTTTCAGATCACTACCAATCGTCGGACTGCTGAGTTTCAGCGCTTGTTGGACTCACACAAGGGGCTGCGCTCGAAACATGTTGCACTTCTTGCTGAGTGCGAGAAAAAGGGTAAGTTTTCTCTTTCACTTTTCTGCCCATCCTTCTTTGCCTTTTCCGGCCAAAGTAATCTGTGATTCGGATTGCACAGCCAAAGTGGAAGTCAAAAATACTATCATGGGAAAAAAATTGGACGAGATAAAAGGTAATTCGCTTTGGTTACCCCTTTTCTGTGCTCTTTCTCCTTTCTCCTTGACTCGGCAGATATTTATACCTCGGCCCTACCGGGTCAACAAACCGTTGCAGCATCCCTTGAAGATAGAGTGCCCCTGCCTGATATGATGCTGCATTTTCTCGAACAAGCAGGGCAACATAAGGCCGAACTTAAGAAGAAGGACGACGAGCGTGCCAAGCTCCGAGCCAAGGATGATGAACTCGCCAAGCTCAAGGCTGAGATGAAAAAAATCAAAGAGCTCCACAAGGCTGAGATGGAAAAGCCTAGCCAAGACTTCACCGAAGAGCGAGAACGTATTAGCCTCCAACTTGCAAAGGATCAAGAGTTGCTGAAGGAGGCCGATGTCAAGCTTGAGTCGGCTAGTGGCGAACTTGAGAGGCTCCGGAAGAGGCGTGCTTATTGCACCATAGAGCTGACCCAGATCCATAGTCATATCTCCCGTAAGCTCTTTTCCTTCCACCGACATGTATTTCTCCGGGTTAAACTCCTTTACTTATTTCACTTGTTTTGTTTTCATGCAAATTCCCAGAGGGCGATGCCATTGCGGCTACTGCTATTGCCAAGTTCCGCCGGCAGAGGGGTACCCCAACTGGTCCTGGCTCTGAAACCATTCCTTATGACATGGAGGACCTGCTGGTCAGCCTATCCTCCCGAATTGAAATTGTGAAGAACTATGGTTCGGGTATCCTGGATTCAGCCGTCCGGATCTTCCGCGCACTTTGGCCTGGTGAGGATCCTCCGGAGGGATCCACTGCTTTGATCAACAGGCTGATGGATTGTGAGACCCAGCTCGACCTCTGGAGGGAATCAACCGCACGTGCCGGTGCTGATACCGTCCTCCACTTCGTGATATCTTGGTATGAAAAGCTGGATTTGAAGGTTCTCGAGCGCTTGCGCACTGGGTCCAGGTGGTCGAATGATCCGGGTTGGGTCGCTCGGTGCAAGGCTTGTGCGCACAACCTTATCCAGTATGCCCCTGTCCATCAATGGAACGAAGGACCAAGCTTCATCGGCATTGTTGACGATGAATACGTCGAAGATGGTTTAGATGGCGAGGAAGAGGACGAAGCCTCGGATCTCGAAGAGAATGAAGATGGCGACGAGGCTGAAGCCGAATCTCCACCCGCTGGCATCGAGTTACCCCCTCCTGCTGCTGCTCCTTGAGCACCAAAAACACTTTGAAGTTTATCAGATCCCCGGTATGCCGGGTGCAGATGTATCAAGCATACTGATTATACTTTGCTACTAAGTTATTCACACTGGATTAACTTGGGCATAGTCCCCGAGTTTCATTTTCTTGTTTCTCCAATTTCATGGCTCGGCTCGTGTCTACCTTGATTCGGTTTTGTGACTTACGAGTCCGAGTTTCAAAAATTGACTTAACAATACTTGGAAACTTTAGGATTAGCTCAAAATAATCCAGCATAGTAAAGATAAAGTAAACATAGGGTTAGTCCGAATAATAAATGTCGGCTCGATTACGTTCTTTTCCTTAGTCGTTTTTCGTGTGCTACACAATTCCAAACTTGTTCTCTTGCTTGCCATGAAGCCAATTCTTGTCGGATAGCAGCAAGTCAAAGAGTTGAATTTTTGGTGCTCACACACTACTAATTCGGCTTAGGTAGAAGGAACTTAAGCCAGCCGACATAAAAATAAATAGTAAACATATAGAACAACAAACATTACTAAGGCAGTCCCTGAGTTACTGCTCGAGGTGCCAAGATTTCATTGATAAACTCATTGTCAGCATACATACCGACATATGAGAGACTCGGATACACACACTTCTTTGTTAAGTGTAGAACGGACGAAGTAGGGCTACATTCCATGGACGCTTAGATTCCTCGCCAGACCTGTCCGCCTTGTTCTTCTCCTGTGGTTGTGCGTCAATGAGATAACAAGAGTCATTGTGCAATGCTTTGCTTACAATGAATGGCCCTTCCCATGGGGGGGAAAACTTATGCATGCCAGCATTACGTTGTACCAGTCGGAGTACCAGATCACCTTCCCGGAAGACTCGGGGTTTACTTTTCGGCTATGATAGCGTCAGAGATTTTGCTGATATATGGCGGATCTGGACAATGCCAATTCTCTCGCTTCTTCTAGCAGATCAACATCATTTTGCCGGGCTTCTCACACTTCGGCTTCTGTGTATTGGGTGACCCTAGGCGAATCATGCTCTATGTCGGCTGGTAATACAGCTTCTGCCCCATGTACCAGAAAAAATGGCGTATAACTTGTGGATCGATTCGGAGTTGTTCTTAAAATCCACAGTACCGCTGGTAGTTCTTCTATCCAGCACCCCGCTGATCTTTGCAGCGGCTCCATGAGCCGGGGTTTTATGCCGGATAATACTAATCCGTTAGATCTTTCCACTTGTCCGTTCGATGCGGGGTGGGCTACTGAGGCAATGTCCAGCCAGATCTTTTATCCCGGCAGAATCACACAAATGCTCCTTTAGCAAAATTGGTGTCATTATCCGTTATGATACGGTGAGGATGGCCATATCTCAGAATGATATCTTTGAGGAATGACACGGCTGTAGCTCCATCACATTTTCTTATTGGTTTTACTTCAATCCATTTTGTGAACTTGTCAACCATAACCAAGATGTGGGTCATGTTTCCTTTTGCCGGCTTGAATGGGCCAACCATATCCAAATACCATACGGCAAATGGCTAGTTAATTGGCATGGTCTTGAGCTCCGACATTGGCATGTGTGTCTTGGTAGCATACCTCTGACAACCATTGCATTTCCTTACTAGATCCTCAGCATGCTCCAAGGCACTTGGCCAGTAAAATCCATGCCGGAAAGCTTTTGCCACTAAGGCTGTGGATGAGGCGTGATGCCCACATTCCCCTTGATGTATATCTCAGAGGATGTCAAGCCCTTCTTCCGGGTCAACACATCGTTGCGGGACATTCGTGACACTCCTCTTGTATAGCTCGGCATTGATAATCATGTATGCCTTTGCCCTCCTCTGAATTTGCCTTGAAAGCACTTCTTCATTGGGCAAAGATCCATCCTTCAAGAACTGGTATATGGGCAGTGCCCAAGCTGGTATAGCTCGCACCAGAAACACATCCTCGTCAATTTCCATTTGATCCGCCGACATAACCTCTGCCGGGTCATGCTGTGCACTCCCTGGGTTCTGCGAAGCAGTCCCCGGGTCCTACAAGGTAGTCTCCGGGTTTGCCGAAGCAGTCCGCGGGTTTCCTGAACCACTTCCCACATCAATGTCCATGGGCACAGCTTCAGACTCCGGATTGGCCGGGATATAGATTGACTCGGATTCTGGGGATGGCCTGATAGATGGCTTTCCGAGGTGCTCTGGTGCTACACCCGATGGGATCGCTTGTCGGGTTGATCCGAGCTTCGACAGTACATCGGCAACCTCATTTTCCAGCCGAGATACATGGTGAAACTCACATCCCTCGAAGTATCCTGATATCTTCTGCACATGAAATCTGTACAATGCCATGTTTGCATCCAAAACATCCCATTACCCTAAGACTAGCTGAACTACCAAATCCGAGTCACCGAAGCACTAGATCTGACGTATTCCAACTTCTTTTGCCACTTTGTGTCCATGCACAAGTGCTTCATATTCGGCAACATTGTTTGATGCTGTGAAGTGGATCTGCAGCACATACTTCAGCTGGTCTTTCTTGGGAGAGGTAAGCACAACTCCGGCGCCTATCCCGGTTTTCATTTTTGATCCGTCAAAATGCATTCTCCAGTAATTCGGATCTGGCAATGGTGGCTCATATTGCATTTTGGCCCAATCTACGAAGAAGTCGGCCACAGCCTGAGACTTGATCACATCTATCCTATCGAATTGTGGAGCATAAGGGGCTAGATCAATTACCCATTTTGCAATCTGGCCGCATGCATCCTTGTTTCTCATTATTTCAGATATGGGGGCTTCACATATCCCTTTGATGGGGTGCTCTTCAAAATAGTGCTTCAACTTCTTAGCTACCATATACACACCATATGCCATCTTCTGATAGTGAGGATAGTTTTGCTTTGACGCTGATAATACCTCGCTCAGGTAATAGACTGGCCTTTGCACCGACTTACCCTCTTCGTCGTGCTCTACCACTATTACTGCACTTACCACTCGGTTGGTTGCAGCTATGTAGAGCAACATTGGCTCTTTTGATAGTGGAGAGGCTAACACAAGTATTAACAGCCCCAGCGGGGACTAATGTTGGGGGGATGATGCAGCCCTAGCGGATTTCTCTGGGTTACCCATTGCCGAATAAACGACCTTGGAAGCCCCAGCTCTTGCCGGGTTAGCCCTGAGCAACTCCTCATTCTGTCTATTAGCGATCCGAACTAACTCGTTAACCCTCTCCTGCTATCTCTGCCGGGCTTCACCCGTCAAACCTTCTAATTCGGATGCAGCCGCATCCGCTGCCCTGAGGTTCTTTGTCGGGGTGCTGTACTTCGGCAGCCCCATGGACAAAAGGTTCTCTAATTCCTCGACTCTGGTCTCACCCTCTTTGTTCATTTCACTGATGAGGTTTTTCCCTTTTACTTTTACAGCATCTACCTTATGTGCTCTTGTGTACTTGCGCAGCGTCATGTTCAATGACTGCTGAGCCGCGGCTATCTTTTTCGCGCCCTCTAATATTTTCTGCCAAGTTTCCTCTAACTCGGCTTGTGCCGGTGCTGGATCTACCACAGCTGCTATGGGACTTGCCAAGCTATCTATTGCATGCTGCAGCACATTCTCTGGCCTCTCTAGCGGAGGACCTCTACTCTTCCTAGGTGCCTTGGGTCTTACCTCTAGATCCGGTGCTTGCACCAACGTCAGGCACTGTCATCATCACCTCAGCGTGGTCAGGAGAGCGAGTGATAAGCACACCATGAGCCGCGCTAAGGGGTGGCTCGCCTCCCTCGATGACGTACTGCGGGTGAACGCAAGACACATCGACGCTGATGTAGATCTTGTGGGCGCCAAGCTTGATGAAGAGGCCATTGCGCGCTGGAGGTCGCCTGCCAAAGCTACCAGCATTGTCGCTGACGTAGTCCAGCGCACCAAAGCACCAAACGAGCCCTGAGACGATGCACTCGCTGGTGCCGATGATGCTTCCCGTCCGGATCTTCACTCCTGCTAGTGCCGCCAGCCCCAAGGTGGGCGCCAACTATCGGGGTGGTGTCACGGCAGATGTGTTGGGGAGAGGAGGAAGAAGAAGCTCTCTTACTCTCACCACTACTTTCACCCAATGATCAGTCCACTAGCCCGCTAGCCCCTTCTACAAAGGTCCTAGTGCTCCTTATAAAGGGGAGGCTACGTCACCTTTGTCGGCCACGCCTTGCTGGTCCTTCCCTTTGTCCTCTTCGCTCACGCTCTAGCGCACAGAGCCCACCTTTTGACCAGCGGGATACCTTCCTTCTCTTGCAAGCCTGATAAAACCTGGCTCAGGCCTGGTTAATCCAGCCCCGTGGGTACCTGCAGAAAAGTTACAAAGAGTCTGCTGACATATGATATACGTCGGCTGGGACGCGGTGAAGCGGACATCCTTCGGGCTGGGTTAGTCCGTAAGTCGGCCTGCCTTGAGGTGACCCGGCCAGCTTTCGCTTTGACCTTGCCATACCTCGGCTAACTCGGCCTCTATACCCCGACGTGACCCTACTCGGGGGTATCCCCCCAACATGGATCCATATGTGGTATGTGAAAAGAACACACATGCAATGACTGGTTGTTGTTAGTAAAAACACACACATGCAATGACTGGTTGTTGTTAGTAAAAACACACACATGCAATGACACTGGTGGATCCATGTGTGGTCTCTGAAGAGAACACACATTTCAATGACATTGGTGGATCCATATGTGGTATGTGAAAAGAACACACATGCAATGACACTGGTGGATCCATGTGTGGTTTCTGAAGAGAACACACATTCAATCACGCTGGCTGTTGTTAGTAAGAAGAGCACACATTTCAATGACACTAGTGGATCCATATGTGGTATGTGAAAAGAACACACATGCTATGACTCTGGTTGTTGTTAGTAAAAAGAACACACATGCAATGACACTGGTGGATCCATGTATTGTCTCTCACGAGAACCCACATTTCAATGACACTCGTGGATCTATATGTGGTATGTGAAAAGAACACACATGCAATGACTCTGGTTGTTGTTAGTAAAAACAACACACATGCAATGACACTGGTGGATCCATGTGTGGTCTCTGAAGACGACACACATGCAATGACTCTGGTTGTTGTTAGTAAAAAGAGAACACATGCAATGCCACTGGTGGATCCATAGGTGGATTGTGAAAAGAGCACACATGCAATGACACTGGTGGATCCATATGTGGTATGTGAAAAGAACACACATGCAATGACTCTGGTTGTTGTTAGTAAAAAGAACACACATGCAATGACATTGGTGGATCCATGTGTGGTCTCTGAAGAGAACACACATTTGAATGACACTGGTGGATCCATATGTGGTATGTGAAAAAACACACATGCAATGACTCTGGTTGTTGTTAGTAAAAAGAACACACATGCAATGACACTGGTGGATCCATGTGTGGTCTATGATGAGAACACACATGCAATGCCTCTGGTTGTTGTTAGTAAAACGAGCACACATGCAATGACACTGGTGGATCCATAGCTGGATTGTGAAAAGAGCACACATGCAATGACACTGGTGGATCCATATGTGCTATGTGAAAAGAACACACATGCAATGACTCTGGTTGTTGTTAGTAAAAAGAAAACACATGCAATGACACTGGTGGATCCATGTGTGGTCTCTAAAGAGTACACACATTTCAATGACACTGGTGGATCCATATGTGGTATGTGAAAAGAACACACATGAAATGACTCCAGTTGTGGTATGTGAAAAGAACACACATGCAATGACACTGGTGGATCCATGTGTGGTCCCTAAAGAGAACACACATCCAATGATTCTAGCTGTTGTTAGTAAGAGAGCACACATTTCAATGACACTATTGGATCCATATGTGGTATGTGAAAAGAACACACATGCAATGACTCTGGTTGTTGTTAGTAAAAAGAACACACATGCAATGACACTGGTGGATCCATGTGTGGTCTCTGATGAGAACACACATTTCAATGACACTAGTGGATCCATATGTGGTATGTGAAAAGAACACACATGCAATGACTCTGGTTGTTGTTAGTAAAAAGAACACACATGCAATGACACTAGTGGATCCATTTGTGGTCTCTAAAGATTATACACATGTAATGACTCTGGTTGTTGTTAGTAAAAAGAGCACACATGCAATGACACTGGTGGATCCATAGGTGGATTGTGAAAAGAGCACACATGCAATGACACTAGTAGATCCATATGAGGTATGTGAAAAGAACACACATGCAATGACTCTGGTTGTTTTTTGTAAAAAGAACACACATGCAATGACACTGGTGGATCCATGTGTGGTCTCTGAAGAGAACACACATTTCAATGACACTGGTGGATCCATAGGCGGATTGTGAAAAGAGATTTACCCTCTCTCTCGGTCACAAATCTCACAAAAGCCCAAACGTGTGGAGATCCCAAACATGTGCTCACTCTGGGTGCTATGCCCTGATTGGCTGACATAGATGTCACGCGGATCGTCTCCACCAACCGTCGATCCTATGTGATCCAACGGACAGGATAACCCCTCCCTTCTCCACTTTTTTTATGCATGGTCAATCCGTGCCACCTCTCTATCCGTGCCACCAATACTTTACATCCATAAACAAGTGAAAATCCATCTTCTAACTAAAATAAATGATCATATTTCGAAGAAGACATCATCTTCGTCTTCCGGTTCATCCTTGTCTTCGTCAACGCCATGGTCCCTGCCATCGCTGCTGTCGGTGTCCTCCTCTGACGACTCGACACCGCCCCCTTCCTCGAATAAGCGCGTTATCTCCTCGTCGAAGTCCTCCTACTCCTCCTCTTCGTAGTCCCACGGGTCCACATCACTCTCCTCCGCTTCTGCCTCCAATTGATCGATGAACGCCTCCTTATTAGCCGAGTCAGACTTGTCCAAATGGCTATCTCTTCTCTTCTTCCTAGGCATCTTCTCGTTCCTCTTCTTGTCCGTACTCGCCGGTGCAACATGCGCCCCCGTCCTGGCTGCTACTTTGCGCTCGTCCAACACTGCAGGTACCCCACGCTTCTCCTGCGCGGCCGATACGAGCTTCGACGTCGCGGTGTCCTCGAGTGCCGATGTCGATGGATCCTAGCACGGTCGGACACGACTTTGGCTGCCTTAGCAGGCGACTCGCGAGCGCGAACGATGCAACGACGAGCCGGGGACGCAGGACGATCAGTGGATGGCTTGGACCTGCCATTGCCACGGTGAGGGGGCATCGTGCTCGAGGTAGTTGCTCCGAATGGTCGATGGCGGTTACACAGAGTGGGGTGCCAATCTGATCAAGGATGAGCAGTGGTTTCATGCATCGTGTCCACGCATGCATTTGTCGATTATCAAAAAAGAAGAAGAAAGAAGTAATATCTCGCGTACTGAACCTAATTTGATCACAACAAAAGTGGCACAGCGTATTCTAGACTCTTAAATATCTCGTGCGTGCCTGTCATTGGAGTTCGACGAAGTTCGACGTGCCGACGTGATCGTGCAGCAGTTGCGTGCGTCATTGCCCCATCAACATGTGACACACGCACACGGGATGTGCGCGCCGATTCCCGTGATGACCACCCGGCTCGCACTCCCCTTATTATATACTGGATTTTGGGTAGCGCCGAAGACCATTGAAGTGTCCATCATAATAAAGACAAGTCCCATCGATTCCCTACCCTTGCCTCCCTGGCTTCTTTGAGAAGGTAGACCGTACACGGTGGTCTTGTATAATAGTACTAGTACTACTAGACCACGGCTTGTACTCTTTGACTCTTCTCCCACACTAATCACTATCTCCTTCCTCCTGCCGCCGCCACCCTCACCCTGCAAGCCATGGCTCCACTAAGGAGGGGGAGAGGCCGGTCGACGATCCTCGCGGAGAAAAGGGAGAGAAATCGCCGCGAGGCACTTCTTGCTCTACCAGCCGCTCAAGCCCACCCTCTCATTGAGGCCCAATCTCCCTCGACAATGGCGCCGAATGTTCTAGCAGGCGAGGGCTCCTC
The DNA here is from genome assembly GCA_910589775.1 of Avena eriantha. Classification (NCBI taxonomy): domain Eukaryota; kingdom Viridiplantae; phylum Streptophyta; class Magnoliopsida; order Poales; family Poaceae; genus Avena; species Avena eriantha. The sequence goes on from OU342743.1 coordinate 542,916,869, forward strand.
CTGGTACGGTCTTCTTGTTCTACTTCTTGTTTTTCTTTTTCTTCTTTCTCTTCCTCTTCTACGTATTACAAGCCGGCCGTGGAGCCTGATTCCACCACGACGGAGGCGTTGCAGGACCCGTTCGGCCCCGTTCCATGTCTCAGCGAGGTAGCAAATCTCCACGCTGTTATTTCTTCGAGTTGTGATGTGGATTTCTTAGATCCTGTCTGCCCCGCATTGTTTTTTCTTCTTCTTTTGCGAGTTGTATTAGTTTTCATGAATATGACTGGATCTCTTGGTATTTCCTTAATACCGCTGTTCATAGATTCATTATGCATTTTTTGTGATTAGGGTTAGTTTATCGTGGTCATGAATAGATCTCTAGGTCCATTTTTTAACACTGTGGCCAATAGATTCAAAGGGGATTTTTTGATCTGTATTAGTATTCACCTGGGACCTGGAGTGTAATTATAGAATTCCTATTTCAATTAATATTAACGATACAGCGATCGAAGGCCGAGTACCGTGACAAGGTGGCCGCGATCAGTTCCAAGATTTTCAACCAACATGAGCTTGCATGCTCCCTCACCCAAGCTAATGAGAGCCTACGCAAGCAATTATCTGTGCAGAAGGAGATCTCGCTAGATTTTGCACGTGACGTCTTTAGGCTGCAAAAAGTGCTCGACCGTAACTTGAACAGGCAAGAACATGGCATCAAGATAATCAACGAGCTCACGGAGGAGAAGAAGAATCTCGTGGAAAGGTGCATTCTCCTGCAGGACGAAGTTAGCGAGGCACTCAGAGGACGCGTCGAGGACACCAAGGCTACCATCCGAGGCTACCATGACAGGAAACGTTGCCTGGATGCAGTCAAGGAGATGAAGGCGGACATGATAAGAGGGATCACCGTACTCGAGGGTGTTCGGAAAGAGAACGAGGAGCTAAGGGCATGTCTGGAGGCGTATCGGAGCAAGGCCCAAGTCTGATTCCCGTTAGCGGGGACACGAATATCAGTTCGTCCTCCACTCCTTTTGTAATGTTTAGGGTTCAGGGAGCAATGCCCAAGTCTGCTTCCCATTATAGGGTGCAATAAGAATCCTAGGGCAACTCCTTATCTATCTGGACATGTGTTGGTGTTCAAGTTCATGAATGGACACCATGTGCTCTTTCCATTATGTATCTGGACATGGGTTTCTGCATTATGAGTTTGCCACTCTCCCAATACTATTTGGTGATATTGGGAAAAACCCACAACACACTAAACTACAGATAAATATTATTTGACTTTGAAATTGAAATTATCACAGTGCCCCTAGTCGATTCATAAAATGTTGATTAGTCCTAGATTGCTTCTTCCTTGAAATTATGACAGTGCCACTAGTCGATTCAGTTAATTATGGAAACTAACCAGCTTGTCCTGGTGAACTGAACAAACCATACTATGTATTTCTGTTGCAGGGAAAGAGGCGAAAGATCGACCAGGACCTGGCGACCTGGCTAAATGACAAGATAGCAATCCAAAGGGAGAAGCAGAATTCCCAGAAACTGGCCTTTGACCAACTGCGCACTGAACTTGTGGTCCTTTCTGAAAAGTGCCAGAAACTGAAGGAGTTAAACGCTGGCTGGGCGAAGCTACGTAGTGAAGGTCGTGCCTCGGCTAGGAAGCAGACGGAGATCATGAAAGGGATCTTGAAGGAAAATCGTATGGCTATGGACCAACTTCTCCAATCCGTGACGGAGCGCTAGAACCTACAGCTGAAGCACTACATAGTACTGAAGGAGCTGGCCAATCTTAGGGAGGAAAACAGGTAGCTCCGGGCCAGGCTCGCTTGAACACAACATATGTCTATTTAGTACTGAACTACCTGGTTTATCCTCTGTAGTGGTGATTTTGTAAGCGTGAACTTAACTCTATGCACGATATGTGTGTTCGTCTGAAATTAGTTTGCTCGAGGATGGAGTTTGGCTTAGTTAGGAAAGCGCAACTGCAAGTCTTATAGTTTACTAGTTTTAGACATTGGCACAACATAAATTATTCATCTCGAATTTCCTTTATCCTCTATAGTCTGTCCTTGTTCACCCTCATGCACCTTCTTTAGTTCCTTCAACAGATCCGCAATGCAGTACTCTAGCTGCTTATTGTCTTCCCTGAGCTGATCCCTCTCCTTTTCTGCATTATGAATCAGCAACCTGTGACTATCCTGAAGCTTCTTTATAGTTCGAACAACCAAGCTCTCATTGATTCCGTCAGTTAGCTCTGACTGCAAATTCTCGATTTCTTGTTATAGCTCCTTATTTCGTACCGACAGCTTGTAATTTATTTCAGCTACATCACTTACATCAGTAAATCTCCCCGACCTTTCCAACTCATACATCTCCCATAACTGTGCCAAACATTTCTTAAGTGCATCTGCCCACTCAAGATCCACCCACTCTACTGCTTTACACACCGGGCTAACCTAAAAACACACACACTATAGTGTTATGAACATGCATGATACATTTCACTTCATGTCATAGTTCCACATAATGTAAACAAACCTGATTTGTACAGCCCAAAAACCTTCTCCCAGTGTTACTGCCTTCGAATGCAACATATCTTCTTAGTTTTAGCCCATGGTCACACGACACTTCTCCATCGAGATCTAGGCCCTCCCATTCAGAGTGGTAGATCATCCATTGTACCTATAGGTAAACGCAAAGCTGAAATCGAACACGATTGCATGCACATATGGAGCTCAGACCGAGAGATTTACCATTGCCTAACCCTAGCCCGAGAAAACAGAGGAACTCACATCATGGAAGGAATACTTGATGTCGGAGAGAAGGCTGTCGCTGCTTGACTGGTCGTCCTCGCCGTTCAAGGACATCATGGCGAATGCATCGTGGTAGGCAATGGCCTCGGCGTCGGTGAGAGAGAGAGAGAGAGAGGGAGAGAGAGAGAGAGAGAGAGGGAGAGATGGAGAGAGAGGGAGAGAGGGAGAGAGAGCAGCCCTTCTACCGCTGCAACAATGACTAAATTGGCATGCTACAATAGTTTAATGTATACCATGCCCTTTCCCTGGATTACCGTCTCCTGCCTAATATGGATTCTCTTCACACATTCTCATTTCAAATATTAAACCTTCACTCCCTCCATCCCAATTTCATTGCCTAACAAAAACATACTAGTACATTACATCATCTGAAGAAACAAAATCATGTCAACTACAAGGTACTTATGCATCACTTCTTCAGTCATGGTTTCACAAAACATTACATTACAATCTCTCAACAAACATAATCACATCATGGTTTCACAAAACATCACATTACAATCTCTCAACAAACGTAATCACATAAACAAGTATATTACATCAACTCAAGAAATAAAATCATGTCGACTACAAGGTACTTACACATCACTTGTCTTGTCATGGTTTCGCAAAACATTACATTACAATCTCTCAACAAAAAAAATAACAGAAACAAGTACAATACATCATCTCAAGAAACATAATCATGTCAACTACAATGCATTTATGCATCACTTGTCCAATCATGGTTTCACAAAACATTACATTACAATGTCCCAACAAACATAATAACAGAAACAAGTACGGTACGTCATCTTAAGAAACATAATCATGTCAACTACAATGTACTTATGTCTTAATACAACAACGATGGTTTCAGTGAGTGACATGTCCGAAAATCTCAACAGCTCGCACAACATTATATCGTAATCTCTCAACAAACACAATCATACAAACACGCTCTAAATGCAACAACAGTCAATATTACAAATACAGGCAGGGGAACTCCGTGGTCCATATGACAAGCCTAGGGTAGTAGCTCTCATCAGATCTCATCAACGTCGACCACCTCATTCTGTTCAGCCACTATAGGGGCATCTACATCCACTATAACCTGTTCAACAACATCAGAAATGGTACCAAGGAAGAACAACTTCCTGGTTCGCTTCTTTTGTTGCATAATATGCATAAGATCTTCAGTACCCAAAACATCTATGAATTGCTGCTTCTTATGATGCCACCACCGGATTTTTGCCATCTGCTTAGGGCCAATACTGATTTCCTTACCGACCATCTCTCTCATTTCATCAAGAGTTATGTTTTTGCAATCGACAGTGATCTCCACAGTACATGATGAAACTGGCTTATTAACTTCCTCATCAAGTTTTGCCATGTATGAATCCACCGCTATGCGTATACTGAACTTATCTAGATCAGCATCTATTGGTCCGTATTCTCTAGGAGAAGAAGCTCTGGCAACAAGATCCCCAACATCTGCATACATATCATCAATCATCGCTTCAACTTTCACCTTACGATCAGCTGCACAACACTCCCAAACCATCTGAAGGTCATGGGAGTGCTCAATTTGCTGATAGGTATCATTCATGTTGCGCCACACCAATTTTGTCCTCTGTCTAGAACCCTAGGGAATTCTAGCGGCAAGCATATCTACCAGCTGCAAAACAGACACAACCTCTTTGCAATTCAGAAGCAGATGCACATCTTGCCCGAACACAACCCTCTCGCAACCAAAATCAAGTTTTGCAGTGTACTGCCGAGCATGAACTGTGAACTCATATAGGTCCCTTGTATCAAAGTTGTGCCTAATTTGATTAAAAAGGGGAACATTTCAGTTCATTCAATTCTATTATGCCGTAACTAATCTACTTGCAAGATAAAGCACAGATAAGAAAAAATCACCTCTCGCTCTTCTCCCCGGTTTTCTCTTCGAGATCTGGGTGCTGCATCCTCCCACCAGACCCGAACAATCCGCCGCCGGCCTTGCTTTTCTCTTCAACCCGCTACTCGTAGGTACCTTGGGAGCGGAATCCTTGCTGGCCTCCTCACTAACTGGGGCTGAAGTCCTCGCCGCTGCTACACGTTGAGCCCCAGACTTGGGCCCCAACGGACCTGAATTAGTCGGCGACGTAGCTACAACCTTCGCCTTGCAAGAAATGCTGGGCCACCGCCGTCGGAATCAGTGTCGGGGGAGGGAGAAAAAAGGTCCTCCGCCGCCGGCAGATTTAGGGTCGGGGAAGGGAAGAAAAGGGACCGCCGCGATAGCAATATTTAGTGTCGAGAGTTAGGAAAAGTATAGTAATGGATTTGCCCCTACGACATGTGCAGGGTGGCTAAGAAGAGTGACCGGCAAAGAAGGGGCACATCAGGAACTAGTGATATGGAATATCCTGACTTAATGGAATATCCATCATTCACTCGAAAGACCCCTCTCAGCAATTGGCGCCCCAACTTTTCGAATCGTCGTGATAAAAATCAACTTGGGTACCGCGTTGCCTGGGCGACCCAACTTTCGGGCCGCAAAATGATATTCTCCTACTTCTATGTCTGTCATAGCCGCTACGCTCTCCGGCATGCCGAGGTTTGTTGGGGATATACTTTCCGGGTATCCTCACAGTTCCTCACTGACCAGGGTGGCCCACTTTGGGTTAGAGCTTTGCTTCACGGGCGGCCCAGTCAGGGAGAAAGACGGAGTCCAATCCGGCTACGGGAAGGCCCAGAAGACTTACCGACTTAGGCCCATATTGTTACTTGTAGATCAAGATGTACTCTATAACCGACTCTTAGTCATAGCCGGATAGATCTCTCCTGCAAACCCTAGGCTGGATATCTATATAATCCGTCCTAGGGAGAGCCTTAGGGCAACACCTCAGTAGTCTACAATCTCAACTCGCATAGGCGAAACCCTTGTAACCCATATTCCGGCTCTGCCGTATTACTGGATTGCTAGCAGGAGTAGGGTCTGTCCAAAGCTGCCGGATTCGAACCCGGGTAAACTTGTGTGATCACCATCCCGGAACACCGTATGTCTCACACCCCTCTCTTCCGCACGCCTCGAGGACTCCCTCATGGCGTACTTGTCCTCAATCCGACGACAGTTGGCGCCCACCATGGGGCAAGTGAGCTTCTGATCTGCGTTCCGAGCGGAATTTGCAAGAATCGGAATCGGCAAGACTATCACCGTCGGTCGCATCCTCTACGCCAGCGACGTCCCTCTCATCATTCTCGACGAGACGTGGATTCCGGCTAGGGAGGTCGTGACTACTTACACAATAATGTCTTTTGGGGAGATCGATGTTTACATCGGTTTTGCTGAACCTGCCCCACCCACCCCAACGGTGATGATAGAGGAAGAAGAATCTTCTGGGCCCCCTTTGTCCATGGAGGCGGCAGAGTTCCGGATCTCAGAAAACCCTAATCCCACCCAGCCCGCACCAGTTGCGGAGATAGGAACCCTAGCGGCCCAAGTCGAATCTGGAGTGGATCTCCTCGGAGAAGCCGGATCCCAAATCGACCCACCCGCGGAAGTCGAAATCCAAGAGGAGCTCATCAACGACACTGATTCCGGCTCTGATGATGCCGGGTCAGACATGCCTTTCCTAAGGTACACACTGCGACGTATGATAATGCAAGATGCAAGTGCAAATGCAATCCTCGAGACCATCAAAAGTTTTGACATGGCTGACCACGAGAGCCATAGGTACCTCAGGAAGCACGCGTCGCACTTCGTCGGATATGTGGGATCCGGATCCGTCTCTGCCGATGCTGGAGAGAACACCGACTCTATTCTAGAGGCAATTGGAACAAACGCCGACGTCCCCGTATCCTTGGATGAATCGATGACGTCGGCAGATTTCCGAAAGTTCTCCATGGAATACGAAGAGGAGTACAACTCCAAAGCTGCAGAAGAAGGAGAAGCCATGGATGAAGGATCCGGGGAACACTCTCCCAAAGTGTAGGATGATATGGAAGTCAGAGATAATCCCGAAGTCCAGATGTCCGAAAGTACAGATCAGAGCTTGACTCCGGGAAACGGACCCAAGAAGGCAAAGAAGAGGAACAAGAAGAACAAGACACCGGCAAAAGACCCTCTGACAGAGGAGGTGATTGCCGAGGAATACGAAGAAGACTCGAATGGAGCACTTATCCCAGAAGAGCCGAAAAAGAAGAATCGGTGGACGGACACGTGATCACTGAAGGTGCGCGTAAACTCCTTGATGCTGCATTAACCACACCTATTCCTACAGCTGCAGAACTTACTGCTGAAGAACTGGACGAGAGGGCGCAGGCCCTAGAAGCGCGTCGTCAAGTACTCCTCGATGAAGCTAAAAAAATTCAGGAGGAAAATAAATGCATAGCATCTGCGGGGAAGTACAACTCCAGGCAATACCAGAAGACCAGGAAGCCTCACACCAGTGACAACCAATTCCCGCAGATTCATGTTGTCCTTTTCGGAGATGAGATGGGGAAGCCTCGGAAAGATAGTAAAGGAGATTGGGTATATCCAACCCTAGTACAGAATACCGTGGAAGCCCGAGAAATTCTATCGGCTAATCTAGGACCGGAGAAAATCCAGTTAGGAATCAAACTACTCAACTAGGGACTGGAGCAGCAAAATGTCGCCATGTCCGGAAGTCAAAAACTGGTCTCGGATTCCGTCCAATGTCGCACAGATCTGGCATGGGCTGACGTAAGACTCCAGCATGTTCCGGAGCAACATCATCGCCCGAGCACCGAGAAGACAATTATTCGAGAACCGGATCATTAGGCCAGCACTGCAGTACTGCGCGTGACTGGAGCAACGTCGCCCCAGTAGACGAAAAAGAGGCCATCGCTGCACTGTTTCCGAGGAACCCTCCCTGACGAGAGTCAAACGATCGAAGGGGAGAAGATAAAGAGAAACGTCGGGAGGAGGATCGTCAAAAAATGCCACCTCCTAGACATGGAAGCCGTCCGACTAAGCCTCACCGCGGTGGGAACGACGGACGAAGGAGCAACGGAACCATGCCGGGACAAGCCGGTAGGGGACTCGCCGTAGTGAAGACCCTCCCCGGAACCGGAATAATGACGCTCCGGACGGAGGCCGGTGATCAGCCGGAAACAATCCAGCTGCGCCACCCTCTCCACCAAGTAGTCATCACAACGGTTCTCAAGGGAGACATGGAGGACGATGTGGCGGAGGAGGTGGTGGCAGAAGCCGAAGTCCAGCTCCAAGGCACCGCAGCCACAACCGACATTTGGGACGATCGCTATCCCCGAACGACGCAAGGCACATGATAAATTCCAACATAGAGGCGCGGCGCTACGAAAACGATGATATCTACGTGGGCCCAAAATGCTTCGGACCACGCATCAGAGCTACAAGATTCTCGGAAGGATTTGCTATCTCAAGACATATCCAAGCCTACGACAGCGTTGCTCGGCTAGATACCTGGCTACAGGATTTTTTCCAGGCTTGCCGCATCGCCAAAGGCGGACACAGCCTGGTCGCAACCCGATATCTCCCACTCATGTTGCGGAAGACGACACGATCATGTCTCAATGAACTTCCGGAGAACCCGATATCCACAATTGGTATGACATGAAAAGTGCGTTCTTTCGGAATTTCAAAGGCACGTATCGGAGGCCCTGTACGGTCGGAGGCCTACAGCGTTGTACCCAGAAGGCCAGAGAAACTTCCCGGGATTACCTTGGACGATGGATCGACACCAAGAACTCCTGCGAAGGAGTAAATGATTAAACTGCGATTGAAGCTTTCATTGCAGGTCTCCCAATCGGTCTACTGCACCATCGCTTGAAGTGTGACAAGGTCACTGATTTGGGAGAGATCATAGAAACAGCGAGCAAATATGCAGATGCCGACGACAATGCAGAGGGATTACTCAATGCCCTAGGTGTACCACAGTCGTCAAAACAACCAAAGCAACAAGCTCAAAAGAGCAAAAATACCTCGGAAGAAAAACCCAACGCGGAAACGGCAGTGGTCACTTCTACTTTTGGGTCTGGAGGATGAGGAGGACGCGGCGGAGGCCGCCGACGTGGGCGTGGAACTTCAAGAGTCCAAGGTAGAGGAGAACAGCAACCAGGCAAAACCTACTCTTGGGTTGACATTGCCAATAACCCATGTGTGCATCACCTAGACACCAATGGGGGCTCCTCCCACACCAACGCCGAATGTCGTTTCAATGACGACATCAAAAGAGATGACACCGTGGGCTACAAAGCTAAGCGGAAGAAGGGAAAGAAGAATCCCGAAAAAGAAAAAGAGACCAAGGAAGATTCCGACATGGAGGAAGCTGATGCTTCAAATCCCAAGCCGGAAGGGAAGAAAACTTTTCCCACCAAGGACACTTATGTCACTTTCCTCGGATCTCAACCAGCAAAGGTCAAGAAAGCAGTTCTACACGAGCTCAATGCAACAGTTCCGGCGTTCCCCCAATATTTGGACTGGTCGGAAGTGGCAATCACATTTGACCACGCTGATCATCCGCCTAAGTTGCACAGGCGAGGAAAATACGCCTTAATCGTCAATCCACTTATTGACATTATGGTTTCTCCAAGACCCTCATGGACGGTGGCAGTAGCATAAACATTTTATATGTTGAAACGCTACGCCGGATGAAGATCTCGGAGACCTAGCTGAACCATAGCTCTGTGATCTTTCATGGAGTCGTCCCAGGAAGACAAGCCAATTCCTTGGGAGAAATCACTTTGGATGTTACCTTTGGAACTCCAAAGAATTATCAGACGGAGGCACTTTCCTTTGAAGTGGTCCTGTTCAAGAGCGCGTACCATGCTATATTCGGACGCCCGGCTTACTGGGCTTTTATGGCTCGTCCGTGTTACATTTACAATATGATGAAAATTCCAGGTCCCAACGGCGTGATCACCATCAGGGGAGACCGAAGAAAGTGTGAGAGTGCGAGGATGGAAATGCTACCTTTGCTGAAGCCGTGCTGCACGCCTAGGAGTACCAGGAGATCAAGAAGAGCATAGATCCATCCGAGATGCCCGCAACGAAGAAGGAGGTGACATAGCCAAATCCGGAGTTCAAGGCATCAGAAGAGACGAAGAAGACGCTATTGAAAGATGATGACCCCTCTTAGGTGACCCAGATAGGCGTAGGCCTAGGTAGCGCATAGGAAAGCACGCTCGTCAAGTTCCTGCAAGCAAATCAAGATATCTTCGCATGGCAGCCATCTGACATGACCGGAGTACCTAGGGAACTTGCCGAGCACTCTCTAAATGTAAACCCGAATGCTAAACCCGTCAAACAGTCCTTACAACGTTTCGGCGATGAAAAGCGTAAGGCAATAGCTAAGGAACTAGCACGACTCGAGTTAGCCGGATTCATAGAAGAGGTCATCCACATTGAGTGGTCGGCCAATTCTGTAATGGTCCCTAAAAAGGATACCACTGATTTAAGGATGTGTGTTGATTATACTGCCTTGAACAAGGCTTGCCCAAAAGATCCGTTCGCTCTGCCTAGAATTGATCAAGTTATCGATTCTAGGGCAAGCTCGGAACTCCTCTGTTTTCTCGACGCATATTACGGTTATCACCAAATCCGGATGAAGGAATCTGACAAAGTCAAAACTTCATTCATAACCCCCTTCGGAACCTTATGTTTTGTTATGATGCCCTTTGGGCTGAAGAACGAAGGAGCTACGTACCAGCGCACGATGTAGCGTTGCCACCATGACCAACTCAGACGCAATGTACATGCATACGTGGATGATATCGCGGTGATGTCCAAAAAGAAGGAAACGCTGATTTCTGACTTGGAGGAAACATTTGCCAATCTACGAAAATACAACATCATGCTTAACCCGAAGAAATGCTTCTTTGGAATACCAGCCAGAAAATTGTTAGGTTTCATCGTGTCTCAAAGAGGCATAGAGGTGAACCGGGACAAAATCAAGGCTATACTCAGTATTGCTAGGCCAAATCGCCTGAAGGACGTACAAAGACTAACTGGTTGCACTGCCGCAGTCAGTCGGTTTGTAAGCCGGCTTGGAGAAAGAGCCGCACCATTATATAAACTCCTAAAAAAGACCAAAGATTTTGTTTGGACTGATGAAGCTGAAGCTGCACTTCAAGACCTGAAGAAAGTACTCTCATCAGCTCCTATCCTTGCAGCGTCGGAACCTCAGGAACCGATGTTGCTTTATCTTGCTGCGACAAATAAGGTCGTTAGTATTGTCATGGTGGTGGAGAGGCCGGAGGAAAATCAGGAGCACCTGGTGCAGCGTCTGACTTACTTTCTCAGTGAGGTCCTGACAGAGTCAAAACAGTGGTATCCACACTATCAAAAGTTGGCTTACGGTGGTTTTCTAGCATCTAGTAAGTTACGACACTATTTTCAGGAGCATCCAGTATGAGCACAACTCCCATGAGAGATATAATCAACAACAGTGATGCCACAGGACGCGTCGCCAAATGGGGCATAGAGCTTTCAACTTTTGATATTGAGTATAAACCTTGGACAGCAATCAAATCCCAGATCCTTGCTAACTTTGTCGCTGATTGGAGAGAGACGAAGGAGAACATGATCCTCCCTGATTTGGAATATTAGACCCTCTATTTTGATTGGTCTAAGGCTCGAGGGGGCTCAGGGGCTGGCGTGGTGCTCAAATCACTCGAAGGAGATAAACTTCTATACGTGCTGCAGATCCACTTCACAGCGACAAACAATATTGCCGAGTATGAATCACTGCTGCATGGAATTCGGATTGCTAAGGATATTGGCATCCGACGTTTGATGTGTTATGGAGATTCGGATCTTGTTGCTCAAAAAGTGTCGGATATTTGTAATGAAAATAAGCACATGGCAACGTATAAAGCTGTCGTGGATGATCTATCTAAATCATTCGACGGGTTTGAGGTTCAACACATCCCTCGAGCAGAAAATGAGGAAGCAGATGCACTATCTCGGATAGGCTCTGCACGGAAAGAGGTCCCTGATGGCGCTTTTTTAGAGCACCTCAAAGTTCCCTCAATAAAGGGAGTAGATGAGGAATATCCGGCCAAATCCGACTCACCTCTAATAGCAGTTCTGGCTGTAATTCCCAGCTGGACTCAACCCTACTTAGACTATCTGGTAGATGGCAAATTACCCGAAGACGAGGTGCTGAACCGGCAGATCATCCGATGAGCAAAAGCCTATACAATAGTTAAAGGTGAGCTCTGTAAGTGCAGTGTTTCTAGGGTTTTTCAGCGCTGCATATCTCCAGAAGAAGGAGTGGAAATCTTAAGGGAAATCCATGAAGGCGAGTGTGGTCACCATGCTGCAGCCAGATCTTTAGTGGCAAAAGCTTTTAGACACGGATTTTTCTGGCTTACAGCTCAGGCAGATGCCGAACGATTAGTCAAGACGTGCAAAGGCTGCCAAAAGTACGCCAAACAAGCTCATGTTCCGGCTGATCATTTGCAAACAGTACCTATAACATGGCCCTTTGCGCTCTAGGGGCTTGATATGGTAGGACCATTTAAGCGAGCTCCAAGTGGATTTACTCATCTCTTAGTGATGGTGGATAAATTCACCAAATGGATTGAGGCTAAACCTGTCACTAGTTGTGATGGAGCAACAGCCAAAAGATTTGTTGAGGATGTTATAATCCGGTATGGTTATCCACATAGCATTATCACGGACAACGGCAGTAACTTCTCTATGGGAGAATTGGCTGAATTCTGCAACGAGCAAAATATCCATCTTGACATTGCGTCAGTCGCACATCCACAGGCTAACAGACAAGTCGAAAGAGAAATGGTTTAATCCTACAAGGCCTAAAACCGAGGCTCGAAGCACCACTACGACGTGCTGCGGGGGCATGGGCAGAGGAATTACCCTCTGTAATATGGAGTTTAAGAACAACCCCAAATAGGTCAACCGGATACACACCTTTCTTCTTGGTCTATGGCGCAGAAGCAGTTCTTCCTAGTGATTTAATTCATACTTCTCCTAGAGTGTCCGCGTATATTGAAGAGGATGCCGAGATTTCTCGACAAAATGATCTCGACTTAGTCGAAGAAGTTCGCGTCATTGCTGAAATGAGATCTACAGCCTATCAGCAGAAGTTATGCAAGTATCATAGCCAGAGAGTCCGAAATAGATCTTTCAATAAAGGTGATTTGGTTCTCCGGCTTGTGTAGCAAAGAAAGCACAAACTTTACCCAGTATGGGAAGGGCCCTTTTTAGTTAGTCGAGTATTGCACAATGGTTCGTATTACTTAACTGACATGAGGCTAGTCAAACAAAGACCTGCTACTAAGAAGAGAAAGAGAGCTGGAGGCAGTACAAATCCGGATGAGTTAGACAGACCGTGGAATATTGCTCAGCTACGTCCCTTTTATTCTTAGTTTATCCTTCTTTGTAATCATATATATGTACATGTTCTGTGAGAAATAAAAGTTTTGGTTGCCTCAAGTTTTTTCTGAGAAGTTTTTACCATCTTATTTCCAAATGGTCATGTCATAGTCGAAAATCCCAGAATGCTTGAAAGTACTTTATGCTCATGTTCGTTCTGGTTTAGATTTCCGATTCTAAAATTTCTACCCTCGGGTATAACTCTAAAGTTTCTAGTCTTTACTTTGGTTATTTTTCTGATTGTTGGATGCGGGCATTTTCCATGTAGTGAATTGTTGGTACTAGAAGCTGGCTTTGTTTCCGAGTTTAAACTGGTTTAGCGATTGAGCTCCGTTGCTCGGCAAAGTTTCCGGCAGAAGGTTTAGCCGGCTCATGAAAGGGACGAAGCGGAAAGCCAGATAAACGATAAGTATAGATGAGAAAAATACAAGTGCTTGTGTAAACATTTCAGGCACACAAAAAATTTAAAGCCAAAAGTGCTGAATAGATCAAAAGCTTAGCACTAGCAAAAGTTATATTATTGCATATTTACAGGCCCATCATGGTTTTCAGAATAACACAAAAATTTCTGGTAATCTATGATGCAGGAGGGGAAGGAGCTGCCGGCTCGCTGGATACACCGCCTTGGTATCGTTCTGAGATATCCACATCCGAAACGGTGCGTTCATCGTCGGAAACTTCTGCTAAATCTTCTGGAGGCAGAGGTGGAGTATCCACGCGGGTGAAGAAAGGAGTCTCGTAGCTGGTCAAATCAATCACGTGACACCCATATCCGGCGCAGGAGTCCATGATGGCTTGAATGTCCTGCTCCTGGCCGTCTTCATCTACTTTTCAGTACCCTCTGGTCACTTGCCATATTTCCATGTTTCCATGGTGAGAGCGTTTTGCGCTGCAGTCTGCGCGTCAGACATGTTCCAATCCTGGACAAGTTGCGGCATCTCCTTTGCCTTGTCCCGCACCTGAAAATTCGACATTCTATACATGTCCGAAATCTTGAGAGCTTCACCAATGTCTTCAAGAGATTGGCGGAAGTCATGAAGCAGGTCACCGACTTGGGTAAGCCGGTGGGTGCGGGGCTCGGCGGAGGAAGAGTCCGTCAAGTTTAGAGGACCTATACACAAAACAAGTTAAGAAAATCCGACATTGAGAGAAGTCGAAGAAAATGGAAAAGTCAGACAGATGGAACGTACCGAAAATGACGTCGTCAATTTTGGTCTTCTCTTCCCGAAGACTCTGGAGTTCAGCCCGGAGCGCCTCGGAAAGGTCCCTCTCTCTGCCAAGCTCATTATTGAGGTCCGAGATTTTTTGATCTTGAGCAGCGATCTTGCAATGACGCTCATCACTAGCCATGGAGGAGGATTCAAGGATTTGAGCGATGCTTTTTTCATGATCCTCCTTGAGCTGATCCAGCTCTCAGCGAAGCTCCTTGTTCTCCACCACCAAAGTCTTGAGGTTCTCGACCTCTTCAATCATGGCACAGGATTGTTTTCACCAGTGCTGTAAGTCAAAAAGAACAACAGTTCAGCGAAAAATTCGACTATGAAAACGCAAAGACAAAGTTTGAGGCTCAGAATGTTTACCTTCGGCCTCATCTTTGGCAACTTTAAGCTCAGATTTTTAAGTTGGAGAGCTCTGATCTCTCTTCGCTTATCACAGACATTCTTCAACAAATCCTGGTTATAGGAATATACTTTCTATAAGTCAGAATACCCAAAGTCAGAAAGCTACTAAAGACTCGGGCTAATATTTTTACTAATATCAGCATGAGCCTTGGGGGCTACACTAGTTCGTTCTTTGGCATCCTAAGGAAGCATAAACTTGGATTATTTATCCTACTTCATGCTGGGGTGCTAGAGGATATGGTATGAAATAAAGGAAAAACAGGAGTTAGAATTCCGACTTACATATTGTTCGCGAGTAAGTTTGTCCAAACTCGCGTTCACTTCAACTGCAACCTTTTCAGCGAGAGTCATAGGGGTCACAGGAGCAGTTGGAAGCTCCCCGGACCTGATCCTCTCGTTGCGAAGAAGCACTTGTTCATGAAGATTAGAGTGTTTGATGTCCTCTGCTTCTTCCGCTTCTTCTTCGGCAGATAAGGTACTTTTATCCAGGCATTGCCTGGCCAGCCGCTGGATCTCTTCAGCAGATTTCCGGGACAGGCCAAACTTGGCAAGTCCCGGATTGCTGAGAAGGTTTTCGGCGAAGGTTTCTGCCGAGGGATCATTACCCAAAGAGGGTTCACCGTTATATAAACCTGAATCACCCATGGTGACGTCAGTTTGCGATTAAGGGATCGTAGGCTCCGTTGAAGGAGTCGGATCTTCTGTGATGGCCGGAGAAGGAATGATCACTGGCGTTGCAGAAGGTTGAGGGGAAGGAGTCGGAGGAGCCACAGCAGGAGAAGCTATGGTAAGCTTCGTCTATCGGAGGGGCTTCGAAGAAGTTCCCTTCCCCTTGCCCTTGATGAGTTGTTTAGCTCTAAGAAGGTGATAAAGTCGGAATCATCACATCTAAGAAGAGAATTTGAGTAAAATACAAAGGCAGAAGTTGTGATTGAATGTTACCTCTTCACGACGGGCACCTCCTTTGTGCCAATAGCTACTGTCAGAGCTTTGCGCTTCTTGAGCGCAGCATCCGACAATGGTACCACCTCTGTCTCCTGAGAAAACTGTGGAGGATATCCTTTGAGCCGAGCAAATTCCGACTCGAGGAGGTCAGCAAGCTGAAAAGAAGAAAACATATCAGTATTGCAGTGTAACTCAAAGATTGAAACACATAAAAAGGTGTACTGATAGAAGCTTACCGGCACCACGGGGTTTTCTGCCGTATGCATATCCAGAGAAACCTCCGGGATCCTCCTCTCGATCCGCTCCCTGATCAGCCACTTGGTCTGGCTTATATAGCCCTATGTGGTGTATGCTTTGGGGCTGATGCGGAGGGAGTCTTTGTTGGACGACGTGATGGAGTGCATCAGTCGGTCTCCGTGGTATTGAAGGGGCTGGATACGGCGTGAGACCCAACATTGGACCAGGTCAGATCCCTTCAGTCCTTTGTGTTTGATCAGGTATTTGACCCGCCTCTTAGCGAGGATCAGATCGTCACTAAGAGCCGAAGCGGTCTTGTCCCAAGTCGGTTGGGCCATGGCAGCTCCGTCGACAAAAGCCGACAGAGCAGTAGTTTTGCCGGGAGTCAGAATATCCCTATGGTAAAACAATGTGGCTGGCCATTATTTGACCAAGTCACTGGCTAAAATTTTGGGATATGCGCGCTCGCGTCAAAGTGAAAAACTAATGGTACCGGTGATATAAGGAACACCGGTAGCGATAGAATTTCTCCAGACATGAAAGTAATACTGGAATAAGGTTAAACTCGGCCTAATGCCGAGAAAGCCCTCACACAAAGAAGCATAAGCGCTCATCTCTAGGAGAGAGTTGGGAGGAAGATGGTGGAGTTGAACACCGTAATGGTTAATCATCTTGGAGAAGAACTCCGAGGGAGGAAATGACAAACCTCTGTCGAGGTGGGTGCCAAAGTGGACGCGCTCGCCGGCGTGCGGGTTGGGGACGGTTTCCTCGAAGCCGCTCTGCCAGTCGCTGACGCGGAGGAGCCCTTCTGTCTCCATGTTCTGGAGCTTCTCGTCGTCGAGTACTCAAGGGATCCAGAGCCCGCGAAAGCTTTCCTTCTCCGCCATCGCTTCCGTCGCTGCCGTCGCCGCTGCTGCCGCCAAGCCGGAAGAGGAAGAAGAAGCCATTTATCCGGTGAGCAGATGACCTAGGATGGGCGGCGCTGGGAGGTTTTGGGGGGAAAGTGGAGGAGCTCTGTGCGCGCGGGAGAGATTTGGAGGAGAGGAAAAGGCAAGGGAACAGGTGAAGAGAGAAGGAGGAAATCCTAACCCGTTATATCCAACTAACCGTGCTAATATTCGTGCAAATGCTACAGTGTAACCGCCACACGTCGTGGAAGGAACTTGGAAGGACCCACGCGATGATTACGTCGCCTCGATCTCCACGCACGCATTGAAACGGCGCCTCGGTTTCGCGAACCGCGGACCCACCAACGATCGTGCTAACAGGATGTTTGTCAGATGGCGTGACTTGACCATGACTTGTGTCAGGTGGCGTTAGAGACCAAATTCTGGCTTAGTTTGAAATCAAGCTGGAAAATACGAGTAACTTGTTGATAGGTCCGACTTATTTTTAAGACCCGGATCGTATTTTTTGTTGTGAAGTTTCAGGAACCCTTCAAGATTCTTCAAGCCGAATATCAAGCTAGACGATGATAAATCCAACTTTGGATCTTGGAGACTTCCGGGGGCTGCTGTTGTAGATATACTTTCCGGGTATCCTCACAGTTCCTCACTGACCAGGGTGGCCCACTTCGGGTTTGAGCTTTGCTTCACGGGCGGCCCAGTCTGGGAGAAAGACGGAGTCCAATCTGGCTACGGGAAGGCCTAGAAGACTTACCGACTTAGGCCCATATTGTTACTTGTAGTTCAAGATGTACTCTATAACCGACTCTTAGTCGTAGCCGGATAGATCTCTCCTGTAAACCCTAGGACGGATATCTATATAAGCCGTCCTAGGGAGAGCCTTAGGGAAACACCTCAATAGTCTACAATCTCAACTCGCACAGGCGAAACCCTTGTAACCCATATTCCGGCTCTGCCGTATTACTAGATTGCTAGCAGGAGTAGGGTCCGTCCAAAGCCGACGGATTCGAACCTGGGTAAACTTGTGTGCTCACTGTCCCGGAACACCGTACGTCTCACACCCCTCTCTTCCGCACGCCTCGAGGACCCCCTCATGGCGTACTTGTCCTCAATCCGACGACAAGGTTGTTCGCCTGATCGCGTATAACGATGCCAGGTTGGGACCGCCTTGGAGGTGGCATGCTCGTGCGATGGCGCGCTCTGGTTCCTCGTGACATCGAGATGGTGGTGGAGGTGGTGACTAGCGGGGACGAGCTTTTTCTCCATCGTTAGAGGATATGGGGATAGCATCAGTCATGTTGCGTGCCTGCCTCCGTCTTTGCTCTGTAGAGCTTGTATGCGATCCCTCGTCACGAGGAGATTTTGACCTTCTGCGACTGTTCAGGGTTGACTAGCAAAGCTCTGGGTTGGACTCAAGCCTCTGCGAGGCGGCCTTTTCCTGTTTCTTGCATGCCTTATCGACAAGGTCGTACACCTGGGCAACTGCTTCTAGGGACCTGTCCTACTCTAGGAGGGTCTTGGCGATGGTAATGTTGCGAGCGGGGTTTGGCATGACCTACCTCCCCTCTGAATCTATGTTAGGGGCGGCTTTTGTCGGCTTAGACCCGTTAAATCCCAAACCTCGCCGAATGCCGGGATCTTCAACGACGTGAGCTGGTACCTTCTTTGTTTTATGCTTTAATAGCAATTGGTTGTATTCTACCTCCATAGCTCTTGCTGCCTTGATGGATTGCTGCGCCTTAGCCATGTATTCGTCCAGTTTAGCGCCCCGCCCCACGATACACTTGGCCTCCGCCAAGATTTCCGCACGCTTCTCATCAAGCTCCGTAACGCTCTGGATATGGGCGATGGTGATTGGTTGAATGAGAAGTGCACCGTAGATTGCTTTGTCGGCGGGAGTGGCTAGTGGGTTGCCGGCCGCAGACGTTGACGGTGGCATTGACGGCTGATTCGATTGTCGGGCCATATTAGGGGCCATGGTAAGCTCATGCGTTGGTGGCGGGCGGGTAACCAGAGGAGGTAGAGCCTTGGCCGAAGTCGGAGGCTCGGCTGCTTTCTTAGTTGCTGCTGCTCTGGTGACCGCGGGCATGGGCGAAGCTCTCTCACATTCCCGTTCATGTCCGTCTTCTTCCATCATGCTCCCAATGGTGACTAGCACCTGGTGGGAAGGGTTGGTCTTCTTGGCGCGCTCCTCCTTCTTGATCTCCTACTCGATCTCCCTCATAAAAGCATCGTATTCCTCCAAGTTAGCGTCCAAGCCACCGGCATCCATACTAATGTCAGCGTAAATCGCATTGAGGACAGAGTCGGAGTTGGCTTTGGTGTTGGCGATGGCGGATGTGGAGGGTGATGGAGGCGAGCCATTGTTGTTGTTTCCTCCTCCGGCTACGACGGCGGTTGCCGCCATGGCCTCTTCGTCGGCATCCGCGTATTCATTGATGATGGCAACCATCTCACCAAGGGTGAGAGGACCTACGGCTTGTCGCCTTTGGAGGGTATGCTGGAGAAGTGTTCCAGGCGTTAGCCCTTCCACGAAGTGGTACACGAGCTCGTCGGCTCAGTCGCCCTCTAGGGTTTCCCTCACCCTCATCCATCTAGCAAGGTATTCGTAGGGAGGTTCTCCATACCTTTGAATGCATCTGGCCATATCCAAGATGGTAACGACGTCGACAAAGTGTGACCTGTGCATCTCTAATGCTCGGGGAAGCCAAGCAGATTTGTAGGGTCCTTCCACCTTTATATCCTGCAGAGGGGCGGTTTGGGTGGGCCTTGGAATTTCCTGATCCGAGCCACCATAATCCAAAGAGAGGTATGGCCCAGATCCTTCCGCGAACGTGTCCTGCTCATAGGCGGTCCGTGCGGGGATTGACGAGTTTCCGACTTCCTGGGAGCTAGGACCCAAGTCATTTTCGCCGATGAAGATGTGGATGTCACCGAAGGGGATGACGGAGCAGCGCGTGTGGTTCGTCTTTGCCGGCACCCAAAACTCATCTAGAGGGACGATCGGGACGTTGCCGGAGAAGAGAACACGACCGATGGCTACAGTATCACCGATTCCCGCGAAGAGATTGTACCTCGCCCGGTGTAGAGCTCGAAGCTCCTCTTGCCCCAAGGTGGGTGCTAACAGTCGTGGTATTGCCGACGAGTACGCCATGGAGGGGTCCTCATAGTGCGTGTTTAGAGATGTGGGGTAAGGTGGAGAGTTGGCAGGTACGAGGTAACACAGCTTACCCAGGTTCAAGTCCCACAATGGTGGCAGAACTCTACTCCTGCTATAAATCACTATAATGGCAATACGCCAAGTTACAGAGATAGGTTCACTGTGTGAGGTGTTGCACGTTGTACGCAACAATCTGATGTCTGGTGCCCTAAAGGATCCCACATGCCGGCTTATAAATGCACCAAGACCTAGGGTTTACAGGGAAAGGTCCTTTCCGGAGAAGGTAAAGAGTCCTAGACTAATACGAACTAGTCTTCTGTGTCTTCTACTCCAAGGCTCCGCGTACGTCGGTGACTCCTGCGTAGCCTTCCTTAATCCGACATGGGCCCCCCTTCAGGATCCGTCTAACTGGGCCGCCCATCAGGCCTATTGCTACCAACTATGGGCCACACAGGTTAGGTGGATTGGTGACATGCTATGAGGATACCCATATAGCATATCCCCAACACTTCCATTTTTTGAGTTCATACCGATTTTCACTAGAATCATTGTCTGTTTGCACTACAGGTGTCGCATAGTTTTTCTCATGTTTTTTTAACATTGGTAGCTCCATAATATGTCATTTCATCAAAATTTCCAAAAAAGATTCACGAAACACCTTTTTGGGTGCACAAGGTGTCCTTCTATGTGTTGTAGGGTCGGGCCCTGATTGGTCGAGACCTACATGACACGGATCGTGGCCACCCACTTTAGGATCCTCTATAATCCAATCAGCTTGATATCTCCATGCTATCTCCATTTTCATTCAATTTTGGCACTAGATTACTAGTTTGACACCGAAGCCATAAAAAAGTTCTTAAAAAAACCCTAGGCCTTTTCTGATGATGTTTTTTATAATTTAAAATTAGAGAGGCTTTTTGGGAATCGTTCCCTTTGTAATTTGAAATTTGTGAGGGTTTTTATGATGTTTTTTTATAATTTCAAATTTGTGAGTCATTTTTTGATCCTTTTCATAAGCTAAGATTTATGAGATGTTTATAAATATAGGATCCCTTTTATAATTTGAATTTTTAGAGGGTTTTTTGTTCCTTTTTATATTTTGTAAATTGTGAGGCTCTTTGTGTTGCTTTTTATAATTTGAAATTTGTGAGGTAATTTATGAACCCGTTTTGCTTTCTAGCATTGTTTTCAAAACACGGTCAAATGTCGAGGCATGCATATTTTTAGCATGAAGTTGAATATTGCCAAACTCTCACTTAGTCTCGATACATTGACTGCCTGGTGGGTCCACTGAACAGATTTTCCCAAGGGGTGAAGTTAATTTCGAAACACAGCCAAAATTTCGAAACACAGTGAGTCATAGCCACTTTGATTGTATTCAAAACACGGTCAAATTTCTAGGCATGCATATTCTTAGCAATAAGTTGAATGATTCCAAACTCTCACCCTTTCTCGATACATTGACTGCCTGGTGGGTGCAGTGAACAGATTTTCGCAAGGTGTGAAGTTAATTTCGAAACGCATGCAAAATTTCAAAACGCGGTGAGCCATAGCCACTTTGATTGTTTTGAAAACATGGTCAAAATTTCTAGGCATGCATATTCTTAGCAATAAGTTGAATCATTCAAAACTGTCACTCGTTCAAGATACATTGACTTCCTGGTAGGTCCACTGAACAGATTATCACAAGGTGTGAAGTTAATTTCAAAACATTGCCAAACTTCCAAAACACGGTGAGTCATAGTATCTTTGATTGTTTTCAAAACATATTCAAACTTTTGAGGCATGCATATTCTTAGCAAGAAGCTGAATCTTGCCAAACAACCCCCACTCGTTCTCGATACATTGACTGCATGGTGGGTCCACTAAAAAGGTTATCTCAAGGTGCGACGTTAATTTCGAAACACATCCAAAATTCCAAAACATGGTGAGTCATAGTCTCTTTGTTTGTTTTCAAAACACGGTCAAATTTCTAGGCATGCATATTCTTAGCAAGAAGTTGAATCTTTCCAAACTCTCACTCGTCTCGATACATTGACTGCCTAGTGGTGGGTCCACTGAACAGATTTTCACAAGGTGTGAAGTTAATTTCAAAACAAGGGCCAATTTTCAAAACATGGTCAAATTTCTAGGCATGCATATTCTTAGAAGGAAGTTGAATCTTTCCATACTATCACTCATTCTCGATATATTAACTGCCTGGTGGTGGGTCCACTAAACAGATTATCGCAAGGTGTGAAGTTAATTTCGAAACACCGCCAAAATTTCTAAACATGGTGAGTCATAGTCTCTTTGATTGTTTTCAAAACACGATCAAATTTCAAGAAATGTATATTCTTAGCAAGAAGTTGAATCTTGCCAAACAACTCTCACTTGTTCTTGATACATTAACTTCCTGGTGGGTCTACTGAACTGATTATCACAAAGTGTTAAGTTAATTTCTAAACACAGACAAAATTTCAAAACACAGTGAGTCATAGTCTCTTTGATTATTTTCAAAACACGGTCAAATTTGTAGGCATGAATATTCTTAGGAAGAAGTTGAATCTTTCAAAACTCTCACACGTCTCGATACATTGACTGCCTAGTGGTGGGTCCACTTAACATATTTTGGCAAGGTGTGAAGTTAATTTGAAACGCAACCAAAATTTCAAAAACAGTGAGTTATAGTCTCTTTGATTGTTTTCAAAACACGTTCACATTTTGAGGCATGCATATTCTCAGCAAGAAGTTGAATCTTGCCAAACAACTCTCACTCGTTTTCAATACATTGACTGCCTGGTGGGTCAACTGAACAGATTATCGCAAATTGTGAAGTTAATTTTGAAACACAGCCAAAATTTCAAAATACGATTAGTCATAGTCTCTTTGGTTGTTTTCAAAATATGGTCAAATTTCTAGGCATGCATATTCTTAGCAAGAAGTTGAATCTTTGCAAACTGTCACTCGTCTCGATACATTGACTTCCTGGTAGTGGTTCCACTGAACGAATTTTCGCAAGGTGTGAAGTTAATTTCGAAACATGGGCAAAATTTCAAAACACAATGACTCATAGTCTCTTTGATTGTTTTCAAAACACGGTCAAAATTCCTAGGCATGCATATTCTTAGCAAGAAGTTGAATCTTTCCAATCTTTCACTTGTTCTGGATACATTGACTGTGGCCTGGTGGTGGGTCCACTGAAGAGATTATCACAAGGTGTGAAGTTAATTTCAAAACACAGCCAAAATTTCAAAACACGATGAGTCATAGTTTCTTTGATTGTTTCTAAAACACGGTCAAATTTCGAGGCATGCATATTCTTAGCAAGAAGTTGAATCTTGCCAAAGAACTCTCACTCATTCTCGATACATTGACTTCCTGGTGGTTCCACTAAACAGATTTTCGCAAGGTGTGAAGTTAATTTCGAAACACAACCAAAATTTCAAAACACGGTGAGTCATAGTCTCTTTAATTCTTTCCAAAACACGGTCAAATTTCAAGCCATGCATATTCTTAGCAAGAAGTTGAATCTTGCCAAACAACTCTCAGTCGTTCTCGATACATTGACTGCCTGGTGGTTCCACTAAATAGATTATGGCAAGGTGTGAAGTTAATTTTGAAAAACAGCCATAATTTCAAAACACGGTGAGTCATAGTCTCTTTGGTTGTTTTCAAAACACGGCCAAATTTCTAGTCATGCACATTCTTAGAAAGAAGTTGAATGCTTCCAAATTCTCACTCGTCTCGATACATTAACTGCCTAGTGGTGGGTCCACTAAAAAGATTATCGCAAGGTGTGAAGTTAATTTTGAAACATAGCCAAAATTTCAAAACACGGTGATTCATAGTATCTTTGGTTGTTTTCAAAATGCGTCAAATTTCTAGGCATGCATAGTCTTAGCAAGAAGTTGAATCTTTGCAAACTGTCACTCGTCTCGATACATTGACTTCCGGGTAGTGGGTCCACTGAACGGATTTTCGCAATGTGTGAAGTTAATTTCGAAACACGGGCAAAATTTCAAAACACAATGAGTCATAGTCTCTTTGATTGTTTTCAAAACACGGTCAAAATTTCTAGGCATGCATATTCTTAGCAATAAGTTGAATCTTTCCAAACTCTCACTTGTTCTGGATACATTGACTGTGGCCTGGTGGTGGGTCCACTAAACAGATTATCGCAAGGTGTGAAGTTAATTTCAAAACACAGCCAAAATTTCAAAACACGGTGAGTCATCGTCTCTTAAATTTTTCCAAAACATGATCAAGTTTTGAGGCATGCATATTCTTAGCAAGAAGTTGAATCTTGCCAAACAACTCTCACTCATTCTCGATACATTGACTTCCTGGTGGGTCCACTGAACAGATTTTCGCAAGGTGTGATGTTAATTTATAAACACAACCAAAATTTCAAAACACGGTGAGTCATAGTCTCTTTGATTGTTTCCAAAACACGGTCAAATTTCGAGGCATGCATATTCTTAGCAAGAAGTTGAATCTTGCCAAACAACTCTCACTCATTCTCTATACATTGACTGCCTGGTGGTTCCACTAAATAGATTATGGCAAGGTGTGTAGTTAATTTCGAAACACAACCATAATCTCAAAATACGGTGAGTCATAGTCTCTTTGGTTGTTTTCAAAACACGACCAAATTTCTAGGCATGCACATTCTTAGAAAGAAGTTGAATCCTTCCAAATTCTCACTCATCTCGATACATTGACTTCCTAGTGGTGGGTCCACTAAATAGATTATCGCAAGGTGTGAAGTTAATTTTGAAAGACAGCCAAAATTTCAAAACAAGGTGATTCATAGTCTCTTTGGTTGTTTTCAAAATACGGTCAAATTTTTAGGCATGCATATTCTTAGCAAGAAGTTGAATCTTTGCAAATTGTCACTCGTCTCGATACATTGACTTCCTGGTAGTGGGTCCACTGAACAGATTTTTGCAAGGTGTGAAGTTAATTTCGAAACACGGGAAAAATTTCAAAACACAATGAGTCATAGTGTCTTTGATTGTTTTCAAAACACGGTCGAAATTTTCTAGGCATGCATATTCTTAGCAAGAAGTTGAATCTTTCCGAACTCTCACTCATTCTGGATACATTGACTGTGGCCTGGTGGTGGGTCCACTGAACAGATTATCGCAAGGTGTGAAGTTAATTTCAAAACACAGCCAAAATTTCAAAACATGGTGAGTCATAGTCTCTTAGATTGTTTCCAAAAAATGGTCAAATTTCGAGGCATGCATATTCTTAGCAAGAAGTTGAATCTTGCCAAACAACTCGCACTCATTCTCGATACATTGGCTGCCTGGTGGTTCCACTAAATAGATTATGGCAAGGTGTGAAGTTAATTTCGAAACACAACCATAATTTCAAAACACGGTGAGTCATAGTCTCTTTGGTTGTTTTCAAAACACGGCCAAATTTCTAGGCATGCACATTCTTAGAAAGAAATTGAATCCTTACAAATTCTCACTCGTCTCGATACATTGACTGCCCAGTGGTGGGTCCACTAAATAGATTATCGCAAGGTGTGAAGTTAATTTCGAAACACGGCCAAAATTTCAAAAGACGGTGAGTCATAGTTTCTTCGGTTGTTTTCAAAATATGGTCAAATTTCTAGGCATGCATATTCTTAGCAAGAAGTTGAATCTTTGCAAACTATCACTCCTCTCGATACATTGACTGCCTAGTGTTGGGTCCACTAAATAGATTATCGCAAGGTGTGAAGTTAATTTCGAAACATAGCCAAAATTTCAAAACACGGTGAGTCATAGTCTCTTTGGTTGTTTTCAAAATACGGTCAAATTTCTAGGCATGCATATTCTGAGCAAGAAATTGAATCTTTGCAAACTATCACTCGCCTCGATACATTGACTTCCTGGTGGTGTGTCCACTGAATGGATTTTCGCAAGGTGTGAAGTTAATTTGGAAACACGGGCAAAATTTCAAAACACAATGAGTCATAGTCTCTTTGATTGTTTTCAAAACACGGTCAAAATTTCTAGGCATGCATATTCTTAGCAGGAAGTTGAATCTTTCCAAACTCTCACTCGTTCTAGATACATTGACTGTGGCCTGGTGGTGGGTCCACTGAACAGATTCTTGCAAGAGGTGAAGTTAATTTCGAAATACACCCAAAATTTCAAAACATGGTGAGTCATAGTCTCTTTGATTGTTTTCAAAACACGGTCAAATTTCGAGGAATCTATATTCTTCGCAAGAAGTTGAATCTTGCCAAACAACTCTCACTCGTTCTCGATACATTGACTTCCTGGTGGGTCCAGTGAACTGATTATCGCAAAGTGTTAAGTTCATTTGTAAACACGGGAAAATTTTCAAAACATAGTGAGTCATAGTCTCTTTGATTATTTTCAAATCACGGTCTAATTTGTAGGCATGCATATTATTAGGAAGAAGTTGAATCTTTCCAAACTCTCACACGTCTCGATACATTGACTGCCTAGTGGTGTGTCCACGGAACAGATTTCTTCAAGGTGTGAAGTTAATTTCCAAACACAACCAAAATTTCAAAAATGGTGAGTTATAGTCTCTTTGATTGTTTTCAAAACACGGTCACATTTCGAGGCATGCATATTCTTAGCAAGAAGTTGAATCTTGCCAAACAACTCTCACTCGTTTTCGATACATTGACTGCCTGGTGGGTCAACTGAACAAATTATCGCAAATTGTGAAGTTAATTTTGAAACACAGCCAAAATTTCAAAACATAGTGAGTCATAGTCTCTTTGGTTGTTTTCAAAGTACGGTCAAATTTTTAGGCATGCATATTCTTAGTAAGAAGTTGAATCTTTGCAAACTGTCACTCGTCTCAGAAACACTACGCGCGTTCCAAAGCTTGTCCCACAATCGCTGCTATCCCTACACGTGTCGTCTTGGAAGTTCTTCACGCGCTGTCCCATGCCTTTCCAGCGTGACACGTGGTGCTTGGAGAGAGGGGTCGCCGTCCTTTTTCCCTTTCTCTTTTATATTCAAATACGAAAAATCCGATATCTTTTAAACGAATTGGCCAAATCAAGATCCGTTTTCACGGTTATACTAGTCGTGTCGAGATCTACAAAACTAGATCCCACGTTGATAGGTTTTGATGAATTTTGATTTTGCACTGCCTTTCGACCCTGCGTTGCACTATCTTCGGTTGCGGTGCACGTCACGATGTTCTGGCGATGTACGGTCGATGCACTGCGTTTTCTTCTGTATTGCACTGCCTTCGGTAGTGGTGTACGGAACAATGTCCTGGCAGTGCACTGTCGGTGCACTGCGTTTTTGTATTATATTGCACTGCCTTCGGGCGCAGTGCACGGTGAGGTATTCTGGCAGTGTACTCGTGCACTGCCTTTTTATATTGCGTTATACTGCCTTCAGCCGCAGTGCACGGGATGATATTCTAGCAGTGCACCGGCTGTGCAATGCCTGTTTGTACTGTGTTGCACTGTCTTTAGGCGCAGTGCACGGCGAGATATCCTGGCAGTGTACTATGCACAGTCTAGGCAGTGTACCATCCATGCACTGCCTTGTTATTCTGTGTTGCACTGCCTTAGTTCGCAGTGCACTGCGCGGTGTCCAGGCAGTGTACTACGCACTGTCCAGTCAGTGCACCGTCCGTGCACTGCCTTGTTGTTATGTGTTGCACTGCCTTAGTTCGTAGTGCACTGCGCGGTGTCCTGGCAGTGTACTACGCACTGTCAAGGCAGTGCACCGTCCATATACTGCCTTGTTGTTCTGTGTGCACTGCCTTAGTTCGCAGCGCACTGCGCGGTGTCCTGGTAGTGTACTACGCACTGTCCAGGCAGTGCACCGTCCATGCACTGCCTTGTTGTTCTATGTTGCACTGCCTTAGTTCGCAGTGCACTGCGCGGTGTCCTTAAATGTACTGCCTCGTTGTACTGCCTTCGGTCGTAGTGCACTGCGCGGTGTCCAGGCAGTGCACCGTCCATGCACTGTCTTGTTGTACTGTGTTGCACTGCCTAAGGTCGTAGTGCACCGCGCGATATATTCTTGGAGTGCACGGTGTACTGCATTGCACTGCTTTCGGTCGACAGTAAATGAGTTGCACTACCTTATTGCACTGCGTGGAACTGCCTTTCATCGCGTGCACTGCATGAGCAGCTAGCCACGTGCCAGGCTGCCGTGTGGTCGGAAATACACGTGCTGCTATGCGGACGGAAATAGAACTTCCACACGCCACGTGTCGAGCTGTCGTGCGGCCAGAAACGTACGTGCTGCGGCTGAAACGCGCGCTTCCTGAAGAGCGATCTCCCGCTAGTCATTCCCCACTCGTCTCGATACATTGACTTCCTGGTAGTGGGTCCACTGAACGGATTTTCGCAAGGTGTGAAGTTAATTTCGAAACACGGGAAAAATTTCAAAACACAATGACTCATAGTCTCTTTGATTGTTTTCAAAACACGGTCAAAATTTCTAGGCATGCATATTCTTAGCAAGAGTTAAATCTTGCCAAACTATCACTTGTTCTGGATACATTGACTGTGACCTGGTGGTGGGTCCACTGAACAGATTATCGCAAGGTGTGAAGTTAATTTCAAAACATAACCAAAATTTCAAAACACGGTGAGTCATAGTCTCTTTGATTTTTTCCAAAACAAGGTCAAATTTCGAGGCATGCATATTCTTAGCAAGAACTTGAATCTTGCCAACCAACTCTCACTCGTTCTCGATAGATTGACTTCCTGGTGGGTCCACTAAACAGATTTTCGCAAGGCGTGAAGATAATTTCGAAACACAACCAAAATTTCAAAACACGGTGAGTAATAGTCTCTTTGATTGTTTCCAAAACACGGCCAAATTTCGAGGCATGCATATTCTTAGCAAGAAGTTGAATCTTGCGAAACAAATCTTACTCGTTCTCGATACATTGACTTCCTTGTGGTTCCACTAAATAGATTATGGCAAGGTGGAAGTTAATTTCGAAACACAGCCATAATTTCAAAACACGGGGAGTCATAGTGTCTTTGGTTGTTTTCAAAACACGGCCAAATTTCTAGTCATGCACATTCTTAGAAAGAAGTTGAATCCTTCCAAATTCTCACTCGTCCCGATACATTGACTGCCTAGTGGTGGGTCCACTAAACAGATTATCGCAAGGTGTGAAGTTAATTTCGAAACACAGCCAAAATTTCAAAACACGGTGAGTCATAGTCTCTTTGGATGTTTTCAAAATACGGTTAAATTTCTAGGCATGCATATTCTTAGCAAGAAGTTGAATCTTTGCAAACTGTCACTCATCTCGATACATTGACTTCCTGGTAGTGGATCCACTGAATGGATTTTTGCAAGGTGTGAAGTTAATTCCGAAACACGGGCAAAATTTCAAAACACAAT
Source organism: Avena eriantha (assembly GCA_910589775.1). NCBI lineage: Eukaryota > Viridiplantae > Streptophyta > Magnoliopsida > Poales > Poaceae > Avena > Avena eriantha. The sequence continues at coordinate 542,946,246 of OU342743.1, forward strand.
GAGTCATAGTCTCTTTGATTGTTTTCAAAACATAGTCAAAATTTCTAGGCATGCATATTCTTAGCAAGAAGTTGAATCTTTCCAAACTCTCACTCGTTCTGGATACACTGACTGTGGCCTGGTGGTGGGTCCACTGAACAGATTATCGCAAGGTGTGAAGTTAATTTAAAAACACAGCCAAAATTCCAAAACATGGTGAGTCATAGTCTCTTAGATTGTTTCGAAACACGGTCAAATTTCGAGGCATGCATATTCATAGCAAGAAGTTGAATCTTGCCAAACAACACTCACTCGTTCTTGATACATTGACTTCCTGGTGGGTCCACTGAACAAATTTTCGCAAGATGTGAAGTTAATTTCGAAACACAACCAAAATTTCAAAACACGGTGAGTCATAGTCTCTTTGATTGTTTCCAAAACACGGTCAAATTTCGAGGCATGCATATTCTTAGCAAGAAGTTGAATCTTGCCAAACAACTCTCACTCGTTCTCTATACATTGACTGCCTGGTGGTTCCACTAAATAGATTATGGCAAGGTGTGAAGTTAATTTCGAAACACAACCATAATTACAAAACACGGTGAGTCATAGTCTCTTTGGTTGTTTTCAAAACACGGCCAAATTTCTAGGCATGCACATTCTTAGAGAGAAGTTGAATCCTTCCAAATTCTCACTCATCTCGATACATTAACTGCCTAGTGGTGGGTCCACTAAACAGATTATCGCAAGGTGTGAAGTTAATTTCGAACCATAGCCAAAATTTCAAAACACAGTGAGTCATAGTCTCTTCAGTTGTTTTAAAAATACGGAAAAATTTCTAGGCGTGCATATTCTTAGGAAGAAGTTGAATCTTTGCAAACTATCACTCGTCTCGATACATTGACTTCCTGGTAGTGGGTCCACTAAACGGATTTTCGCAAGGTGTGAAGTTAATTTCGAAACACGGGCAAAATTTCAAAACACAATGAGTCATAGTCTCTTTGATTGTTTTCAAAACACGGTCAAAATTTCTAGGCATGCATATTCTTAGCAAGAAGTTGAATCTTTCCAAACTCTCGCTCGTTCTAGATACATTGACTGTGGCCTGGTGGTGGGTCCAATGAACATATTATCGCAAGGTGTGAAGTTAATTTCGAAACACAGCCAAAATTTCAAAACAAAGTGAGTCATAGTCTCTTCGATTGTTTTCAAAACACGGTCAAATTTCGAGGAATCTATATTCTTAGCAAGAAGTTGAATCTTGCCAAACAACTCTCACTCATTCTCGATACATTGACTTCCTGGTGGGTCCACTGAACTGATTATCGCAAAGTGTTAAGTTAATTTCTAAACACAGGCAAAATTTCAAAACACAGTGAGTCATAGTCCCTTTGATTATTTTCAAAACACGGTCAAATTTGTAGGCATGCATATTCTTAGGAAGAAGTTGAATCTTTCCAAACTCTCACACGACTCGATACATTGAATGCTTAGTGGTGGGTCCACTGAACAGATTTCCGCAAGGTGTGAAGTTAGTTTCGAAACACAAGCAAAATTTCAAAAATGGTGAGTTCTAGTCTCTTTGATTGTTTTCAAAACATGGTCACATTTCGAGGGAAGCATATTCTTAGCAAGAAGATGAATCTTGCCTAACAACTCTCAGTCATTTTTGATACGTTGACTGCCTGGTAGGTCAACTGAACAGATTATCGCAAAGTGTGAAGTTAATTTCGAAACATAGCCAAAATTTGAAAACACGGTGAGTCATAGTCTCTTTGGTTGTTTTCAAAGTACGGTCAAATTGCTAGGCATGCATATTCTTAGCAAGAAGTTGAATCTTTGCAATGTGTCATTTGTCTCGATACATTGACTTCCTGGTAGTGGGTCCATTGAATGGATTTTTGCAAGGTGTGAAGTTAATTTCGAAATATGGGCAAAATTTCAAAATACAATGAGTCATAATCTCTTTGATTGTTTTCAAAACACGGTCAAAATTTCTAGGCATGCATATTCTTAGCAAGAAGTTGAATCTTTCCAAACTCTCACTTGTTCTGGATACATTGACTGTGGCCTGGTGGTGGGTCCACTAAACAGATTATCGCAAGGTGTGAAGTTAATTTCAAACCATAGCCAAAATTTAAAAACACGGTGAGTCATAGTCTCTTAGATTGTTTCCAAAACACGGTCAAATTTCGAGGCATGCATATTCTTAGCAAGAAGTTGAATCTTGCCAAAAAACTCTCACTCGTTCTCCATACATTGACTTCCTGGTGGGTCCACTGAATAGATTTTCACAAGGTGTGAAGTTAATTTCGAAAGACACCCAAAATTTCAAAACACGGTGAGTCATAGTCTCTTTGATTGTTTCCAATACACGGTCAAATTTCGAGGCATGCATATTCTTAGCAAGAAGTTGAATCTTGCCAAACAACTCTCACTCGTTCTCTATACATTGACTGCCTGGTGGTTCCACTAAATAGATTATGGCAAGGTGTGAAGTTAATTTCGAAACACAACCATAATTTCAAAACACGGCCAAATTTCTAGGCATGCACATTCTTAGAAAGAAGTTGAATCTTTCCAAATCCTCGATCGTGTCGATACATTGACTGCCTAGTGGTGGGTCCACTGAACATATTTTCGCCAGGTGTGAAGTTAAGTTCGAAACACGGTCAAAATTTCAAAACACGGTGAGTCATAGTCTCTTTGATTGTTTTCAAAACATGGTAAAATTTCTAGGCATGCATATTCTTAGCAAGAAGTTAATCTTGCCAAACAACTCTCACTTGTTCTCGCTGCATTAACTGCTTGGTGGTCGGTCCAGTGAATAGATTATCGCAAGGTGTGAAGTTAATTTTGAAATGCAGCCAAAATTTTAAAACACGGTGAGTCATAGTCTCTTTGGTTGTTTTCAAAACACGGTCAAATTTCTAGGCATGCATATTCTTAGCAAGAAGTTGAATCTTTCCAAACTCTCACTCGTCTCGATACATTGACTGCCTGGTAGTGGGTCCATTGAACAGATTTTTGCAAGGTGTGAACTTAATTTCGAAACATGGACAAAATTTCAAAACACGGTGAGTCATAGTATCTTTGATTATTTTCAAAACATGATCAAATTTCTAGGCATGCATATTCTTAGCAAGAAGTTGAATCTTTCCAAACTCTCACTCGTTCTCGATACATTGACTCGGCCTGGTGGTGGGTCCAGCGAATAGATTATTGCAAGGTTTGAAATTAATTTTGAAACACAGCCAAAATTTCAAAACAAAGTGAGTCATAGTCTCTTTGGTAGTTTCCAAAAGACGATCAAATTTTCAGGCATGCATAATATTAGCAAGAAGTTGAATCTTTCCAAACTCTCAGTCATCTCGATACATTGACTGCCTAGCGGTGGGTCCACTGAACAGATTTTCACAAGGTGTGAAGTTAATTTCGAAACACAACCAAAATTTCAAAACATGGTGAGTCATAGTCTCTTCAATTGTTTCCAAAACACGGTCAAATTTCGAGGCATGCATATTCTTAGCAAGAAGTTGAATCTTTCCAATCAACTCTCACTCATTCTCGATACATTGACTGCCTGGTGGGTCCACTGAACAAATTATGGCAAGGTGTGAAGTTAATTTCGAAACACAGCCAAAAATTCAAAACACGGTGAGACATAGCCTCTTTGGTTGTTTTCAAAACACGGCCAAATTTCTAGGCATGCATATTCTTAGAAAGAAGTTGAATCTTTCCAAACTCTCACTCGTCTCGATACATTGACTGCCTTGTGGCAGTCCACTGAACAGATTTTTGCAAGGTGTGAAGTTAATTTTGAAACACGGGGAAATTTTCAAAACATGGTGAGTCGTAGTCTCTTTGATTGTTTTCAAAACATGGTAAAATTTATAGGCATGCATATTCTTAGCAAGAAGCTGAATCTTGCCAAACAACTCTCACTTGTTCTCGCTACATTGACTGGGCCTAGTGGTGGGTCCAGTGAACAGATAATCTCTAGGTGTGAAGTTAATTTCGAGGCACAGCCAAAATTTCAAAACACGGTGAGTCATAGTCTCTTTGGTTGTTTCCAAAACACGGACAAATTTCGAGGCATGCATATTCTTAGCAAGAAGTTGAATCTTGCCAAACAACTCTCACTTGTTCTCGATACATTGACTACCTGGTGGGTCCTATGAACAAATTATCGCAAGGTGTGAAGTCAATTTTGAAACATGGCCAAAATTTTAAAACACGATGAGGCATGGTCTCTTTGGTTCTTTCCAAAACACGGTCAAACTTCGAGGCATGCATATTATTAGCAAGAAGTTGACTCTTTCCAAACAACTCTCACTCGGTCTTGATACATTGACTGTCTGGTGGGTCCACTGAACAGATTATGGCAAGGTATGAAGTTAAGTTCATAACATAGCCAAAATTTCAAAACACGGTGAGTCATAGTCTCTTTCGTTGTTTTCAAAACACGGCGAAATTTCTAGGCATGCAAATTGTTAGCAAGAAGATGAATCTTTCCAAACTCTCAATCGTCCCCATACATTGACAGCCTGGTGGTGGGTCCACTGAACAAATTTTCGCAAGGTGTGAAATTAATTTCGAAACACGGGCAAAATTTCAAAACACGGTGAGTCAGGGTCTCTTTGATTATTTTCAAAACAAGGTCAAATTTCTAGGCATGCATATTCTTAGCAAGAAGTTGAATCTTTCCAAACTCTCTCTCATATCGATACATTGATTCTCTGGTGGTGGGTCCACTGAATAGATTTTCCCAAGGTGTGAAGTTAATTTCAAAACGCGGGAAAAATTTCAAAACATGGTGAGTCATAATATCTTTGATTATTTTCAAAACACGGTCAAATTTCTAGGCATGCATATTCTTAGAAAGAAGTTGAATCTTTCCAAACTCTCACTCGTCTCGATACATTGACTGCGTGGTGGTGGGTCTACTGAATAGATTTTTGCAAGGTGTGAAGTTAATTTCTAAACACGAGCCAAATTTCAAAACACCGTGAGTCATATTCTCTTTGATTACTTTCAAAACACGGTCAAATTTCTAGGCATGCATATTCTTAGCAAGAAATTGAATATTTCCAAGCTCTCACTCATTCTCGATACATTAACTGCCTGGTGGTGGGTCCACTAAACAGATTATCACAAGGGGTGCAGTTAATTTCGAAACACATCCAAAATTTCAAAACACGGTAAGTCATAGTCTCTTTTATTATTTTCAAAACACGGTCAAATTTCTAGGCATGCATATTCTTAACAAGAAGTTGAATCTTTCCAAACTCTCACTCGTTCTCGATACATTAACTGCCTGGTGGTGGGTCCAGTGAATAGATTTCCGCAAGGTGTGAAGTTAATTTTGAAATGGGCAAAATTTCAAAACACGGTGAGTCATAGTCTTTTTGGTTGTTTTCAAAACACGGTGAGTCATAGTCTTTTTGGTTGTTTTCGCAAGGTGTGAAGTTAATTTCAAAACACGGGCAAAATTTCAAAGCATGGTGAGTCATAGTATCTTTGATTATTTTTGAAACATGGTCAAATTTCTAGGCATGCATATTCTTAGCAGGAAGTTGAATCTTTCCAAACTCTCACTCTTTCTTGATACATTAACTGCCTGGTGGTGGGTCCAGTAAATAGATTATCGCATGGTGTGAAGCTAATTTTGAAACACAACCAAATTTCAAATCACGGTGAATCATAGCCTCTTTGATTGTTTTAAAAACATGGTCAAATTTCTAGGCATGCATATTCTTAGCAATAAGTTTAATCTTGCCAAACAACTCTCACTCATTCTCGATACATTGACTGCCTGGTGGGACCATTGAACAGATTATGGCAAGGTGTGAAGATAATTTTGAAACGCAGCCAAAATTTCAAAACACGCTGAGTCATACTCTCTTTGGTTGTTTTCAAAACATGGTCAAATTTCTAGGCATGCATATTCTTAGGAAGAAGTTGAATCTTTCCAAACACTCACTCGTCTTGATACATTGACTGCCTAGTGGTGCGTCCACTGAATATATTTTTGCAAGGTGTCAAGTTAATTTCAAAACACGGTCAAAATTTCAAAACACGGTCAAAATTTCAAAACACGGGGAGTCATTGTCTCTTTGATTATTTTCAAAACATGGCCAAATTTCTACGCATGCTTATTCTTAGCAAGAAGTTGAATCTTTCCGAAACTCTCACTCGTTCTCGATACATTAACTTCCCGGTGGTGGGTCCAGTGAATAGATTATCGCATGCCGTGAAGTTAATTTCGAAACGCAACCAAAATTTCAAAACACGGTGAGGCATAGTCTCTTTGGTTTTTTCAAAACACGGTCAAATTTCTAGGCAAGCATATTCTTAGCAAGAAGTTGAATCTTACCAAACTCTCACTCGTCTCGATACATTGACTGCCTGGTGGTGGGTCCACTGAACAAATTTTCACAAGGTGTGAAGTTAATTTCGAAACACGGGCAAAATTACAAAACCCGGTGAGTCATAGTCTCGTTGATTATTTTCAAAACACTGTGAAATTTCTAGGCACGCATATTCTTAGCAAGTAGTTGAATCTTTCCAAACTCTCACTCGTCTCGATACATTGACTGCCTGGTGGTGGGTCCACTTAATAGATTTTCGCAAGGTGTGAATTTAATTTTGAAACACGGTCAAAATTTCAAAACACGGTGAGTCATAGTCTCTTTGATTATTTTCAAAACACGGTCAAATTTCTAGGCATGCATATTCTTAGCAAGAAGTTGAATATTTCCAAGCTCTCACTCATTCTCGATACATTAACTGCCTGGTGGTGGGTCCACTAAATAGATTATCACACGGGGTGCAGTTAATTTCGAAACACATCCAAAATTTCAAAACACGGTAAGTCATAGTCTCTTTGGTTGTTTTCAAAACACGGTCAAATTTCTAGGCATGCATATTCTTAGCAAGAAGTTCAATCTCTCCAAACCCTCACTCGGCTCAATACATTCACTGCCTGGTGGTGGGTCCACTGAACAGATTTTCACAAGGTCTGATGTTAATTTTGAAACACGGACGAAATTTCATAACACGGTGAGTCATAGTATCTTTGATTATTTTCAAAACACTGTCAAATTTCTAGGCATGCGTATTCTTAGCAAGAAGTTGAATCTTCCCAAATTCTCACTCGTTCTAGATACATTAACTGCCTGGTTGTGGGTCCACTAAACAGATTATCGCAAGGTGTGAAGCTAATTTCGAAACACAACCAAATTTCAAAACATGGTGAGGTATAGCCTCTTTAATTGTTATCAAAACATGGTGAAATTTATAGGCATGCATATTCTTAGCAAGAAGTTTAATCTTGCCAAACAATTCTAACTCATTCTCGATACAATGACTGCCTGGTGGGTCCACTGAATAGATTATGGCAAGGTGTGAAGATAATTTCGAAACACAGCCAAAATTTCGAAACATGATGAGTCATAATATCTTTGGTTGTTTTCAAAACACGGTCAAATTTCTAGGCATGCATATTCTTAGCAAGAAGTTCAATCTTTCCAAACTCTCACTCGTCCCGATACATTGACTGCCTAGTAGTGGGTCCACTGAACCTATTCTCGCAAGGTGCGAAGTTAATTTCAAAACATGGCCGAAATTTCAAAACACGACGAGTCATAGTCTCTTTGATTATTTTCAAAACACGGTCAAATTTCTAGGCATTTATATTCTTAGCAAGAAGTTGAATCTTTCCAAACTATCACTCGTTCTCGATACATTAACTGCCTTGTGGTGGGTCCAGTGAATAGATTATCGCAAGGTGTGAAGTTAATTTCGAAACACAGCCACAATTTCAAAACACGGTGAGTGATAGTCTCTTTGATTGTTTTTAAAACACGGTCAAATTTGTTGGCATGCATATTATTAGCAAGAAGTTGAATCTTTCCAAACAACTCTCACTCGGTCTTGATACATTGACTGTCTGGTGGGTCCACTGAACAGATTATGGCAAGGTATGAAGTTAAGTTCATAACATAGCCAAAATTTCAAAACACGGTGAGTCATAGTCTCTTTCGTTGTTTTCAAAACACGGCGAAATTTCTAGGCATGCAAATTGTTAGCAAGAAGATGAATCTTTCCAAACTCTCAATCGTCCCCATACATTGACAGCCTGGTGGTGGGTCCACTGAACAAATTTTCGCAAGGTGTGAAATTAATTTCGAAACACGGGCAAAATTTCAAAACACGGTGAGTCAGGGTCTCTTTGATTATTTTCAAAACAAGGTCAAATTTCTAGGCATGCATATTCTTAACAAGAAGTTGAATCTTTCCAAACTCTCACTCGTTCTCGATACATTAACTGCCTGGTGGTGGGTCCAGTGAATAGATTTCCGCAAGGTGTGAAGTTAATTTTGAAATGGGCAAAATTTCAAAACACGGTGAGTCATAGTCTTTTTGGTTGTTTTCAAAACACGGTGAGTCATAGTCTTTTTGGTTGTTTTCGCAAGGTGTGAAGTTAATTTCAAAACACGGGCAAAATTTCAAAGCATGGTGAGTCATAGTATCTTTGATTATTTTTGAAACATGGTCAAATTTCTAGGCATGCATATTCTTAGCAGGAAGTTGAATCTTTCCAAACTCTCACTCTTTCTTGATACATTAACTGCCTGGTGGTGGGTCCAGTAAATAGATTATCGCATGGTGTGAAGCTAATTTTGAAACACAACCAAATTTCAAATCACGGTGAATCATAGCCTCTTTGATTGTTTTAAAAACATGGTCAAATTTCTAGGCATGCATATTCTTAGCAATAAGTTTAATCTTGCCAAACAACTCTCACTCATTCTCGATACATTGACTGCCTGGTGGGACCATTGAACAGATTATGGCAAGGTGTGAAGATAATTTTGAAACGCAGCCAAAATTTCAAAACACGCTGAGTCATACTCTCTTTGGTTGTTTTCAAAACATGGTCAAATTTCTAGGCATGCATATTCTTAGGAAGAAGTTGAATCTTTCCAAACACTCACTCGTCTTGATACATTGACTGCCTAGTGGTGCGTCCACTGAATATATTTTTGCAAGGTGTCAAGTTAATTTCAAAACACGGTCAAAATTTCAAAACACGGTCAAAATTTCAAAACACGGGGAGTCATTGTCTCTTTGATTATTTTCAAAACATGGCCAAATTTCTACGCATGCTTATTCTTAGCAAGAAGTTGAATCTTTCCGAAACTCTCACTCGTTCTCGATACATTAACTTCCCGGTGGTGGGTCCAGTGAATAGATTATCGCATGCCGTGAAGTTAATTTCGAAACGCAACCAAAATTTCAAAACACGGTGAGGCATAGTCTCTTTGGTTTTTTCAAAACACGGTCAAATTTCTAGGCAAGCATATTCTTAGCAAGAAGTTGAATCTTACCAAACTCTCACTCGTCTCGATACATTGACTGCCTGGTGGTGGGTCCACTGAACAAATTTTCACAAGGTGTGAAGTTAATTTCGAAACACGGGCAAAATTACAAAACCCGGTGAGTCATAGTCTCGTTGATTATTTTCAAAACACTGTGAAATTTCTAGGCACGCATATTCTTAGCAAGTAGTTGAATCTTTCCAAACTCTCACTCGTCTCGATACATTGACTGCCTGGTGGTGGGTCCACTTAATAGATTTTCGCAAGGTGTGAATTTAATTTTGAAACACGGTCAAAATTTCAAAACACGGTGAGTCATAGTCTCTTTGATTATTTTCAAAACACGGTCAAATTTCTAGGCATGCATATTCTTAGCAAGAAGTTGAATATTTCCAAGCTCTCACTCATTCTCGATACATTAACTGCCTGGTGGTGGGTCCACTAAATAGATTATCACACGGGGTGCAGTTAATTTCGAAACACATCCAAAATTTCAAAACACGGTAAGTCATAGTCTCTTTGGTTGTTTTCAAAACACGGTCAAATTTCTAGGCATGCATATTCTTAGCAAGAAGTTCAATCTCTCCAAACCCTCACTCGGCTCAATACATTCACTGCCTGGTGGTGGGTCCACTGAACAGATTTTCACAAGGTCTGATGTTAATTTTGAAACACGGACGAAATTTCATAACACGGTGAGTCATAGTATCTTTGATTATTTTCAAAACACTGTCAAATTTCTAGGCATGCGTATTCTTAGCAAGAAGTTGAATCTTCCCAAATTCTCACTCGTTCTAGATACATTAACTGCCTGGTTGTGGGTCCACTAAACAGATTATCGCAAGGTGTGAAGCTAATTTCGAAACACAACCAAATTTCAAAACATGGTGAGGTATAGCCTCTTTAATTGTTATCAAAACATGGTGAAATTTATAGGCATGCATATTCTTAGCAAGAAGTTTAATCTTGCCAAACAATTCTAACTCATTCTCGATACAATGACTGCCTGGTGGGTCCACTGAATAGATTATGGCAAGGTGTGAAGATAATTTCGAAACACAGCCAAAATTTCGAAACATGATGAGTCATAATATCTTTGGTTGTTTTCAAAACACGGTCAAATTTCTAGGCATGCATATTCTTAGCAAGAAGTTCAATCTTTCCAAACTCTCACTCGTCCCGATACATTGACTGCCTAGTAGTGGGTCCACTGAACCTATTCTCGCAAGGTGCGAAGTTAATTTCAAAACATGGCCGAAATTTCAAAACACGACGAGTCATAGTCTCTTTGATTATTTTCAAAACACGGTCAAATTTCTAGGCATTTATATTCTTAGCAAGAAGTTGAATCTTTCCAAACTATCACTCGTTCTCGATACATTAACTGCCTTGTGGTGGGTCCAGTGAATAGATTATCGCAAGGTGTGAAGTTAATTTCGAAACACAGCCACAATTTCAAAACACGGTGAGTGATAGTCTCTTTGATTGTTTTTAAAACACGGTCAAATTTGTTGGCATGCATATTATTAGCAAGAAGTTGAATCTTTCCAAACTCTCACTCATCTCGATACATTGACTGCCTGGTGGTGGGTCCACTGAACAAATTTTCACAAGGTGTGAAGTTAATTTCAAAACACGGGCAAAATTTCAAAACACGATGAGTCATAGTCTCTTTGATAATTTTCAATACACGATCAAATTTCTAGGCATGCATATTTTTAGGAAGAATTTGAATCTTTCCAAACTCTCACTCGTCTCGATACATTGACTGCGTGGTGGTGGGTCCACTGAATAGATTTTTGCAAGGTGTGAAGTTAATTTCTAAACGCGAGCAAAATTTCAAAACACCATCAGTCATAGTCTCTTTGATTATTTTCAAAACACGGTCAAATTTCTAGGCATGCATATTCTTAGCAAGAAGTTGAATATTTCCAAACTCTCACTCGTTCTCCAGACATTAACTGCCTGGTTGTGGGTCCACTAAACAGATTATCGCAAGGTGTGAAGCTAATTTCGAAACACAACCAAATTTCAAAACATGGTGAGTCATAACCTCTTTTATTTTTCTCAAAACATGGTGAAATTTATAGGCATGCATATTCTTAGCAAGAAGTTTAATCTTGCCAAACAATTCTAACTCATTCTCGATACAATGACTGCCTGGTGGGTCCACTGAACAGATTATGGCAAGGTGTGAAGATAATTTCGAAACATAGCCAAAATATCAAAACATGATGAGTCATAGTATCTTTGGTTGTTTTCAAATCATGGTCAAATTATAGGCATGCATATTCTTAGCAAGATGTTCAATCTTTCCAAACTCTCACTCGTCTCGATACAGTGACTGCCAAGTAGTGGGTCCACTGGACCTATTCTCGCAAGGTGTGAAGTTAATTTCAAAACACGGCCGAAATTTCAAAACACGACGAGTCATAGTCTCTTTGATTATTTTCAAAACACGGTCAAATTTCTAGGCATGCATATTCTTAGCAAGAAGTTGAATCTTTCCAAACTATCACTCGTTCTCGATACATTAACTGCCTGGTGGTGGGTGCAGTGAATAGATTATCGCAAGGTGTGAAGTTAATTTCGAAACACATCCACAATTTCAAAACACGGTGAGTGATAGTCTCTTTGATTGTTTTTAAAACACGGTCAAATTTCTTGGCATGCATATTCTTAGCAAGAAGTGGAATCTTTCCAAACTCTCACTCATCTCTATACATTAACTACCTGGTGGTGGGTCCACTGAACAAATTTTCGCAAGGTGTGAAGTTAATTTCAAAACACGAGCAAAATTTCAAAACACGGTGAGTCATAGTCTCTTTGATAATTTTCAAAACACGGTCAAATTTCTAGGCATGCATAATCTTAGGTAGAATTTGAATCTTTCCAAACTCTCAGTCGTCTCGATACATTGACTGCGTGGTGGTCGGTCTACTGAATAGATTTTTGCAAGGTGTGAAGTTAATTTCTAAACACGAGCAAAATTTCAAAACACCGTGAGTCATAGTCTCTTTGATTATTTTCAAAACACGGTCACATTTCTAGGCATGCATATTCTTAGCAAGAAGTTGAATATTTCCAAACTCTCACTCGTTCTCGATACATTAACTCCGTATTGATGGGTCCACTAAATAGATTTTCGCAAGGTGTGAAGTTAATTTTGAAATGCAGCCAAAATTTGAAAACATGGTGAGTCATAGTCTCTTTGATTATATTGAAAACATGGTTAAATTGCTAGGCATGCATATTCTTAGAAAGAAGTTGAATCTTTCAAAACTCTCACCCGTTCTCGATACATTAACTTCCTGGTGGTGGGCACTAAACATATTATCGCAAGGAGTGAAGTTAATTTCGATACACAACCAAAATTTCAAAACACGGTGAGTCATAGTCTCTTTGATTGTTTTCAAAACACGGTCAAATTTTAAGGCATGCATATTCTTAGCAAGAAGTTGAATCTTGCTGAACAACTCTCACTCGTTCTCGATACATTGACTGCCTGGTGGTGGGTCCACTTAACAGATTATTGCAAGGTGTGAAGTTAATGTTGAAACACAACCAAATTTCAAAACACGGTGAGTCATAGCCTCTTTGAGTTTTTTCAAAACATGGTCAAATTTCTAGGCATGCATATTCTTAGCAAGAAGTTTATCTTTCCAAACAACTCTCACTCATTCTCGATACATTGAGTGCCTGATGGTTCCATGATACATTGAGTGCCTGGTGGTTCTCGAAAATTATTCTTTCTTTTTATCACTTACCTACTCGAGGACGAGCAGGAGTTAAGCTTGGGGATGTTGATACATTGCAAATGTATCTATAATTTTTGATGTTCCATGCTTAGTTTTATCCACTTTCTTGTGTTTTGTTCCAACTTTGGAGTACTTTTCATATGATTTATTGGACTAACCTATTAACAAGAGCCACAACGCGAGCTGCCTGTTTTCTGCTGTTTTTGGTTCCAGGAAAGACAGAAAATGAATATTCTCGGAATTGGACGGGACAAAAGCCAAAGTGCCTATTTTTCCGGAAGTGATCAAGTGTCAGAATACAAGACGGAGAAGGGCCAGGGAGCCACCACACCACCTGGCCGTGCGGTCAGGCCTGGCCCGCGCCAGGGGGTGGTGTGGCTGCTCCCGGCACCCCCTCGGCCTCTCCTTCCGCCCATAAGTTAGCCTCGGGACGAAAACCCTAAGTACCCGATCAAAAATCCACGAAAGAGTCTGTAGCCGCCGTCATCTCCATCCCTAGATCGGGAGGGATCTGAAGTTCTTTCTGGCACCCTGCCGGAGAGGGGAATTCACCCTGGAGGCCTTCTTCATCACCATGCAAGCCTCCGGTGTGATGCGTGAGTAGTTCATCCTTGGACTACGGATCCATGTAGTAGCTAGATGGCTGGTTTCTCCTCCTTTGTGCTTTCATGTTTAGATCTTGTGAGCTCCGTTCATGATCGAGGTCATCTGTTTGTAATTCATACATGTTGTGTTTGCGGGGATCCGATGGATATTGAGATGCTATTTCAGATTGATTATTGATTCTATCATGTCTTTGTTATTTGAGATCTTGCATGCTTTCCATTGTTAGTAGCTATCTTGGCCAAGTAGATGCTAGCAACTCCAAGAGTTAGTATTTATGCTCGATAGTGGGTTCATGCCTCTGGTAATCTAGAGAAGTGACAGAAATCTCTAAGGTACTAGATGTGTTGTTGCTACTAGGGAGAAAACAACAATCCTTTGTTCATAGAACAATCGCATTGTTTACTTTACACGCAGTTCGTAAAGCAATAATCTGTTGCTTGCAACTTAATACTGGAGGGGGTTCGAATGATAACCTGAAGGTGGATTGTTAGTCATAGATGCAGTTGGATGGCGGTCTATGTATTAGGTTGTAATGCCCAATCAAGTCTTAGAGGAGTCAAGATGATTAGTATATGCATGTATTGCTTTCTCGGTGCTTATCAATTGCCCCGCTGTAATTTGTTCACCCAGCATGTTATCTATCTTAAGGAGAGCCACCTCTAGTGAACTATGGATCCCGGTCCTTTGTCTTATATACAATCTACAATCTTTTACTGCTTTGTGTTTACTTTCTGCAAACTTTTACTTCTTTCCATTCGATACGTTTAATCCTTTTTTTTCCGCAAAACACGGTGAGATTGACAACGTCATCGCAAGTTGGGGACAAAGTTCTGTGGTTGTGTTGTGCAGGTCTCCACGTTGTTACTAGCACCGGTAGTGCGCCCTGCCAAAGCTCAGCTAGTAACACCTTTGGGGTGTTTCCTTGCTCCTACTGGTTCAATTAAACCTTGGTTTCATAACTGAGGGAAACTTGCTGCTGTGCTCATCATACCTTCCTCTTGGGGTTCCCAACGAGCTCTACATCAACAAGCCATCAAGCATTTTTCTGGGCGCCGTGCATTGAGCCATAAAGCATTTTTCTGGCGCCGTTGCCGGGGAGTCAAGGACATCTTCACAAGGGGAGTCCCTCATAACCAATCTCTTTACTTTGTTGTTTTTGTTTTGCTTAGTTTCTTTTTATTTTTGTTTGCTTGTTTTGTTCTTCAAAAAACACAAAAAAATTAGTATTATTTGAAAACCCAAAAAAATGACTACTCTTGAAAACACTAAGTTGTGTGACTTCACTAGCACCAACAACAATGATTTTATGAGCACTCCTATTGCTCCACCCATGGCTGAAAATACTTTCTTTGAGATAAAACCTGCTTTACTCAATCTTCTTATGAGAGAGCAATTTTCTGGTATTGTTAATGAAGATGCTACTTCCCATCTAAATAACTTTGTTGAACTTTGTGAGATGCAAAAGCATAGGGATATAGATGGTGATATCATTAAGCTGAAATTGTTTCCTTTCTCTTTGAGAGGAAAAGCTAAAGAATGGTTGAATTCCTTAACTAGGAATAGTATTGATTCTTGGACTAAATGCAAAGATGCTTTTATTGGAAAATACTATCCTCCTGCTAAGATTATATCCATGAGAAGTGAAATAATGAAGTTTAAACAACTAGATAATGAGCATGTTGCTCAAGCTTGGGAAAGAACGAAATCTTTGGTAAAGAATTGTCCCACTCATGGACTGACCGCTTGGATGATCATCCAAACTTTTTATGCAGGATTGAACTATTCTTCAAGGAACCTATTGGATTCAACTGCTGGAGGTACCTTTATGACCATCACTTTGGGTGCTGCAACAAAACTTTTGGACAATATGATGGTTAATTATTCTGAATGGCATAACGAGAGAGCTCCACAAGGTAAGAAGGTAAATTCTGTTGAGGAAACCTCTTCCTTGAGTGATAAGTTTGATATTATTATGTCTATGCTTGTTAATGGGAAAGCCCATATTGATCCAAATAATGTTCCTTTAGCCTCTTTGGTTGCTCAAGAAGAGCAAGTTGATGTGAACTTCATAAGAAATAACAATTTTGGGAACAATGCTTATAGGAACAATTTTGGTAACAATAATTATAAGCCATATCCTCCCAACAATGGTAATGCTTATGGAAATTCTTACAACAATAATAAGAGTGCTCCCTCTGAACTTGAAGTTTTGCTTAAAGAGTTTATTAGTAAACAAACAACTTTCAATAAAACTATTGAGGAAAAACTCTCTAATGCTGAAAGAAATATAGCATCTTTGGCTGAAGCTCAATCTACTTTGAATAAAATGGCTGCTAAACCTGAAACTAATGAGGATCCCTTTGCAGCTACTAATGCCATACAAGTAAGAATTGATGAAAATGTTAGACTATTAGCTAAATTACATGCTAAGTGGGAAAGAGAAGATGAAATTTCTAGAAACATTAGTGTTTCTACTATCACCACCACTAGTGTTGAGGCTAGTAATAGTTCTACTACTTTAGATGATAAAGTTGATTTTGATCTTGATGGTTGCAATATCTCTGAAGTTATTAAGTTCCTACAAAAGCTTCCTAAAAGTCCTAATGCTAGTGCTATGAACATGGCTTTTACAAAACACATTACTGATGATCTCATAAAGATTAAGGAAGAAAAGATGAAACATAAAGCTTCTATTCCTATAAAACAAGAAGATGGTTGGGAACCCATCATTAATATGAAAGTGAATGACTTTGATTTCAAAGCTTTGTGTGATCTTGATAGTAGTGTTTCTATTATGCCTAGAAGGATTTATGATATGCTTGATTTGCCTCCTCTTGAAGATTGCTATTTGAATGTCCCACTTGATGATAATGATAAAAAGAAACTCATGGGGAGTCTTAATGATGTTCTTATTATGGTTAACGATTCCTATGTCCCCGTTGATTTCTATGTTTTGGATGTTGAATACAATGCTTCTTGTCCTCTTACTTTGGGAAGACCTTTTCTTAGAACTGTTGGTGCCATCATTGATATGAAAGAAGGCACCATTAAATATCAACTCCCACTCAAGAAAGGTATAGAACACTTCCCTAAAAAGAGAGAAAAGATTTCTTTTGCTTCTCCTATGAAAACAAAATTTGGTCTTAATGCTTCTTCATTTGAGAACACTTGATTCTTTCTTTGCTTCTTATGCCTAACTTAAAGGCGTCAAAGAAAATTACTTGTTGGGAGATAACCCAAGAGTTTCAGATGAGTCTTGGAAGTTATTACCTCTGTAATAACCTCTCCTTATGCTTTTTATTTGCTTTTTGTGCCAAGAGTAACCTCTAATGAGAGAGAAGTAATGATTGGGAAAGTTGCTGTCCCGAAACAGATTTCTGTGCTTCACCGTAAAAATTCGTGAGAGAGCTCTGTATGTCGGATTGAGCTGTAATGTTTTTTTCTTCTACCACAGGTTGTTATCTAACTTTCGTTAGTTCAACACTTTTTGATTTGAGCAACATAAGGTCTTCGAAAAAATCCGTCTTTACCTGCTGGTCTGTTTTGACAAATTTCTGCCATTTTCTGCATTTGCTTCTTGTTAGTTCCTTCTTGAGTTCTTTTGGGGAATTGATCTTTTTGAGGGAAGTGCTACAGTATCTAGTGTTCTAATGGAAGTTTATTTGATATTAGAACTGAACCTTGAGACTTATTTATCTTAAGTCCACTAATGTTGCTAATGAGATTGTGTGAAGTTTTGTATGAAGGAAAAATTTCAGGTGTATGGAAGGAACGAGTAATGAGATGAAGGATGGACTAAAGCTCAAGCTTGGGGATGCCACGCGTGTCACCCCAAGAAATATCCAAGAAGTACAAGTGTCAAAGCTTGGGGATGCCCAAGGCATCCCCTTCTTCATCAATAAAAATTCCAGGTTTCTTCCAAACGCTTCATTTTTATT
Organism: Avena eriantha; assembly: GCA_910589775.1. NCBI lineage: Eukaryota > Viridiplantae > Streptophyta > Magnoliopsida > Poales > Poaceae > Avena > Avena eriantha. The sequence goes on from OU342743.1 coordinate 542,963,910, forward strand.
GTTTCATGCACAGTTGTGTTTTTCTTGGAGCGTCTTATTTTTCGTTTTTGTTTTGGTTTTTAGTTTGCTTGGTTTTCTTAGTGTTCAGAGTAAGTTGGTTGGACCCCCTCTTTCATACTTTGGTTTGCAAATAGTTTGCTTTGGTTTGGAAAAGAGTAGGAAAGTTCATGCTTATGTGGTAAAAAGAGCTCGTTTTTGACTGTGGCCTATGCTTTGTCATGCCATGCTTGATATTGTTTTGGCTTTATGCTTAGTATTCTTTGCTGTAGCATGACTTGTCATAAAAAATTGAGAGTGCTTAATGTGCCTTGGATGAATCATGCGTTTTTTTTAGCATATTAAAGCATAGTATAGTGGTATTCTCCTTTGATGCTTTATTTGGGTTGACTTGGCGCATGCTCACACCATATTATGACTATCTCAAGTCACCTTAGCCTTTATGATCCTTTAGTTTTCAACTTTTAGTATCACTTTATGCTTTGATCAATGATATTTTGTCGCTCTGCATGATTATGGCCATTATTGCTCTCTTAGTTTGTCGTTCCCAGTCTTTTGCTAGCCTCCACAACAAAGTATGAGTTCCACTCATGCATCCAACTCCCTAAACCAAGTTTTTCCAAAGAGTCCACCATACCTACCTACTAGCTTATGCTATTCCCAGTACATTCATGCTTTTGTTTACCTTCCACTTGTTATGAAAAAACTAGTGATTAAAGCTTTCACGAACTTGATGGAACGCTTTAATTTTTGCCCCTAATAAACTTGAACCATTGTGTCTTCTATGTTGTATATGCTTGCACTTATTTGTTGGGAATTAGCGGAACCATGGTTTCATGGGGAACGCTTTCAACATTGCACTTGGTACTTGTACCTAGTTGATATCATGCTCTTTTGTATATGGATGTCGTCGGTGTGAAATGAAAGGCGAGCTTATAAGTCCATGGAGTTATGTATATGTGTTAGAGAAACGCCTGGGCCGCTGGTCTAATCCATGCTGACATGGTGGAAACCTGCAGCATAACCATAATGAGCTGTCTATGAAGCATTCTTCTTATAAAAAAGTGTCCTATATTGAGAAAAAAAGAAAAAAAAGAGATACTATGAAAAGAGGAAAGAGAGAAAAAAGCACCATATTCCCATGGAAAATAAGAAGAATGCTGAGATGCTTGTTGTCTGCTTGCCTTGTCATTTTGATATGGGGATTCTTTCATATCATCGAGCAAGGGGTACCCCGTGGCGGTTCTCAATGATACACATGTACTTACGATGACAAGAACTTAACGGTGACTAAACTTGAGTAGCATGAGGAGCGGCCCTCGTATACAAGGGACATGAGATTTCGGACTTATACTTCGTCAAGCATGTACACCATAGTTTGTTCACTTTAACCTTAATCACTTCAAGATGCTTATGATAGGGGCAATGAGAGCTGAAAGCTGTGAGTACCATAATTTTTGGAAGCTCTTTATGAGACTTGAATCCCTAGTTCGTTTTACAAAAGGCTTTCCTTCCACCATTATATTGAGTCTCCACCTTCTAACTTTATGCACCTACTTTGAGAGCATGGTGGCCATTCTTAGTTCTATGTGCATTGTCCCAAGACTAGTTGATTGATGCATAACTTGTTATTGCTTGTTTGAAACTATTGTATCTAGTCACTCTTATGAACTTTGAAGGTGTCATATGAATTTATATTTGCTACTCTATTGAGGGATAAGCTGAATACTTTTATGCTATGTTTTCTTTATGTGAAACAAACAAACGTCTTGCAAAGCATTATTATTCATGAATCTTTTGTTTGTGCCTTTTCATGTTGCATCATAGTTTCTTTTCTTATTGCTAGAACTTTGTCTTTCATGTTATGATTGAAGTACTATGACCCCAGCTTTGAATGTTCTACAAATACTTTGATAAAGTCTTTGATGGTGGATGTCACCTCAAAAATTATTTCTTTTTATCACTTACCTACTCGAGGACGAGCAGGAGTTAAGCTTGGGGATGTTGATACATTGCAAATGTATCTATAATTTTTGATGTTCCATGCTTAGTTTTATCCACTTTCTTGTGTTTTGTTCCAACTTTGGAGTACTTTTCATATGATTTCTTGGACTAACCTATTAACAAGAGCCACAGTGCCAGCTGCCTGTTTTCTCCTGTTTTTGGTTCCAGGAAAGTCAGAAAATGAATATTCTCGGAATTGGATAGGACAAAAGCCAAAGTGCCTATTTTTCCGGAAGTGATCAAGTGCCAGAACACGAGACAGAGAAGGCCCAGGGAGCCACCACACCACCTGGCCGCGCGGCTAGGCCTGGCCCACGCCAGGAGGTGGTCTGGCCGCTCCCGGCACCCCCCAGACTCTCCTTCCGCCTATAAGTTGCCCTCGGGACGAAAACCCTAAGTACCTGATCAAAAATCCACGAGAGAGTCTGTAGCCGCCGTCACATCCGTCCCTAGATTGGGAGGGATCTGAAGCTCTTTTTGGCACCCTGCCGGAGAGGGGAATTCACCCTGGAGGCCTTCTTCATCACCATGCAAGCCTCCGGTGTGATGCGTGAGTAGTTCATCCTTGGACTACGGATCCTTGTAGTAGCTAGATGGCTGGTTTCTCCTCCTTTGTGCTTTCATGTTTAGATCTTGTGAGCTCCGTTCATGATCAAGATCATCTATTTGTAATGCATACATGTTGTGTTTGCGAGGATCCGATGGAAATTGAGATGCTATTTCAGATTGATTATTGATTCTATCATGTCTTTGTTATTTGAGATCTTGCATGCTTTCCATTGTTAGTAGCTATCTTGGCCAAGTAGATGCTAGCAACTCCAAGAGTTAGTATTTATGCTCGATAGTGGGTTCATGCCTCTGGTAATCTAGAGAAGTGACAGAAATCTCTAAGGTACTAGATGTGTTGTTGCTACTAGGGAGAAAACAACAATCCTTTGTTCATAGAACAATCGCATTGTTTACTTTACACGCAGTTCGTAAAGCAATAATCTGTTGCTTGCAACTTAATACTGGAGGGGGTTCGGATGATAACCTGAAGGTGGAATGTTAGTCATAGATGTAGTTGGATGGCGGTCTATGTATTATGTTGTAATGCCCAATCAAGTCTCAGAGGAGTCAAGATGATTAGTATATGCATGTATTGCTTTCTCGGTGTTTGTCAATTGCCCCGCTGTAATTTGTTCACCCAGCATGTTATCTATATTAAGGAGAGCCACCTCTAGTGAACTATGCATCCCGGTCCTTTGTCTTTACATACAATCTACAATCTTTTACTGCTTTGTGTTTACTTTTTGCAAACTTTTACTTCTTTCCATTCGATACGTTTAATCCTTTGTTTTCTGCAAAACACTGTGAGATTGACAACCTCATCGCAAGTTTGGGACAAATTTCTGTGGTTGTGTTGCGCAGGTCTCCATGTTGCTACTAGCACCGGTAGTGCGCCCTGCCAAAGCTCAGCTAGTAACACATTTGGGGTGTTTCCTTGCTCCTACTAGTTCGATTAAACCTTGGTTTCATAACTGAGGGAAACTTGCTGCTGTGCTCATCATACCTTCCTCTTGGGTTTCCCAACGAGCTCTACATCAACACCGCCATCAAGCATTTTTCTGGGCGCCGTGCATTGAGCCTTCATTCCACTAAACAGATTATGGCAAGGTCTGAAGTTAATTTTGAAACACAGGCAAATTTTCAAAACACGATGAGTCATAGTCTCTTTGATTGTTTTCAAAACACGGTAAAATTTCTAGGCATGCATATTCTTAGCAACAAGTTGAATCTTGCCAAACAACTCTCACTCGTTCTCGATACATTAACTGCCTGGTGGTGGGTCCAGTGAATAGATTATCGCAAGGTGTGAAGTTAATTTCAAAACGCAGCCAAAATTTCAAAACATGGTGAGTCATAGTCTCTTTGGTTGTTTTCAAAACATGGTCAAATTTCTAGGCATGCATATTCTTTGCAAGAAGTTGAATCTTTCCAAACTCTCACTCGTCTCGATATATTGACTCCCTGGTGGTGTGTCAACACCCGGATTTTTAATCCCAGATGCCTATTATGCCATACATCGCAATCCTAGGATTACCATTCTTGCGAGACATAACAGATTGGATATCACAGTACATCATCCATTACAAATCATAATAAGGTCTTACACAAATAAAGGATCTCATGATCCAGTCTTAGTACAAACAAGGTGCAGAATAATAAGCGTAGCGGTGGGCTCCATTTTCAGTGTCATAGGAAATGCTGACGATGGGAGATGTTCCTAGTTGTCATAGTCGTCCTGTTGTCCTTCTTCTGGATAGTCCTCCTCATAGTCTGGCCACGGGAATATCCAAGGACAAAGCCATGAGTACTCTTTAAGTACTCGCAAACTATCACTAACAAGTAAGGTAGTTCTTGTAGGAATACTAAACTCTAAGTTTATTTACAAAAGCTAATTTGAAACCTAAGCTGAGTTGAGAAGTAAAGAAAGCTAATTTAAGGTTCTAAATCACTTAAGTTGTTAACTTAGTTTTCATAGTCACAACCCTATTGTGGTCAAGTCAAGTCACAAATCATTTCATAAGTCATGGCCATCTACCATCATGGTATAGGCACCTCTCCTATGAGCTTGGCCTCCCAGCCATGGCCATCTACCATCATGGGCACTGCATAGGTGGACATCATCAAGAGGTAGCCTCAGCTCAAACCTCTCCCGCGAGGGAACCCATACTAATGCATATAAACTTCCGGCTAAGCCTTACCCAATTCAGGTATTGTGGTTGTACGGTAAAATTGGAATGGTATCACATCCGAACCCAACCATCGGTTTTTATAAAGGGATAAGGCTCATGCCTCATCATTCCAAGGTTTTCATAAACCATTTGTGTTTCTCAACACATGTCAAAACATCTCAATATAATGACTCATCATTCCAAGGTTTTCATAATCATTTTCACTAAGTATTCCCATCTAAAGTGATCAAGTTTTATACTTAGCACTAGCCACTAAGGTTAAGAGTGTTCACTAATGAGGGGTGCTAATATTCAATCTCATGCCATAGAATGACATCTAAGTATAACTAGATAGGCCAAGTTTTATACTCTTTATGCTATCTATAAGAAAAGTAAAGAACTTTAGTAAAGTAAAAGAAAGTAAAGCTTGCAAGTAAAACTTGGGATGGGCATAAATCAAGAATGGTATAACCAAAGCATCCTTAAGGCATTTTTCTTAGGTTATCAAGCTTGCAAGTATTAGCTTGCATTGTTAATGATGGCTTGCCTTGGTTGGTGCAGTGATTGAAATTCTCCTCGTCTTCTTCAGGGTAGAACTCCACCTCCTCGTAGACTTGGTTGGTATTATCGTCTATAAAGGAATACGGGATACACAATCACCAAACAATACTTAACTAGTCTATTTATCCCACTAAGGCATACACTTGATGATCTAGTATCATCACAATCATCACAAGATTCAAAGAACTAGTCTCATTATTTTATTTGAGAAAAGTAATTTCTACTCATTGAAAATAATTAATATTTAATATTCTCCAATTAAAATATGGGATCATGTGGACCCATGTCATCACCACATATTCTAATACATGGGAATGTGATTTAAAGTGTTGGTCACATTTTATAAAGTTTAAGTTTATTATTTAGTCATTTTAAAGTGACTAGAAATGCCCTAATAGCATTCTTTTGGTACTAGTCCAAAGTCACTGCATGCAAACCTAAATATTTTTACATACTCAGATAGGTATGGTCAAATGTAATTTTTGAGAGTTGGAATCAACTCAAAAGCTATTATGGTTGATTTTTGAAAAATGTTTGAATATAGAAAAGTCTCTGTCTTGTTATTTTTGCTATAGATTATCTCTAAATCCAAATGACTTAAATCCAACGGTCTTGGATAGATAATTTAATTATCTTTCTAACAAAATTTGAATCATGTAATTTGGTTAAGGAAATTTTTCTAAATTTCTTTTTAAACAAGTGGACAGAATCTAGTTGAAACCTAAATTGGAAAAACCTTTATTTGAATATGTAGGCTAGCACAGGAAACTAAACGGACCGGCACAGTGACACTTCGCGGCGTAGAGGGCTACTGGCAGGCTAGTCCTACATGTCAGCATCACATCTAACGCGAAGCGGTACGGGGCACTCTGGGCGCTACGATTAGAACAGATCGAAGAACTTTGGTTCGTCGTCTCCGGTGAACAGCTCCGACGAGAACGAACCCTAACGTGACATGGTGGGGGTACGTGGGGGCTTCCCAGGGCTCCAGCTAGACATGGCGATAGGGGCGATCGAGCTGGTTGATGACCCACAAGTATAGGGGGTGTATCGCAATATTTTCGATAAGTAAGAGTGTCGAACCCAACGAGGAGTAGAAGGTGCTGGCTAGTGGTATGGATCATGAATTCTCTGCAATTACTTAGCAAACGGATTTTTAGGGGTTTTCGATAAAGCAAGTAAACAAAGTACGAGTAAATAAAAGACAGTAGGAATAAATGTAGCAAGTGGCCCAATCCTTTATGCAGCAAAGGACAAGCCGGTTGGATTTCTATAGATGACCAAACGTTCTGGAGGACACATGGGAAGATTGTCAAGTGCTTTCGCTTCATATAGTCGATTAATCTTCTTTAGCTTGATAAGTGTTGTGTGGGTGAACCTGTGCTAATGTACCGCCCCATCCAAGACTAATACATACTTGTGATTAAACCCCTTGCAAACATCCGTAAGTACAAGAAAGTAATTACGGTAAAACCTAACCACAGCTTTAAACTCTAAGACCCTTACATCCCTTGTGCAATGGTTTCCTAACGGGGGTTCAGGTTTCTGTCGCCCCGGCAACCCCTACGATTAGTAGCCAAATACACAATGCATTCTCCTAGGCCCATATAGGTGAAGTGTCATGTAGTCGACGTTCACATGACACCAGTAGAAGAAGTACACCACAACTTAAATAACAATCTATTGAATCTTTCACAACGCAACTCCACTACTAACAACAAGACTTCTCCCATGTCCTAAAGAACAAAACGAACTACTCACAAGACATCATATGGATCATGATCAGAGATGGAATAATGATGTATAACAATCTGAACTTAAAAAATAATTCAATGGTTCACTCAATAGCATCAACTACAAAGAGTAATCAACACCGGGAAAGTTTCCCCTATGAACTATGCAAGATTCAACTCAATTGTTACAACAATATGGAGATGGTGATGAGGGTGCTGATGGTGATGATGGTGGTGGTGATGATGATGATCCCGATGAAGTCCAGCTTGATGGTGGTGTTGATGGCGACGATCTCCCCTCTCCAGGAAGGAATTCCCTGGGCAGAAATCTGTATGCCGGAGATATCTTTCTCTCTCGGTGTTTTCCACCCCATAGAGGCGGCGGAATCTTTCTGTGGTCGCTCCCCGAGTCTTAGGGTTTCGGGAGGATGATATACGCCAGAGGGGAGAGGCTGGAGTGGGCCAGGGCGGCCACACCACCTCCAGGCGCGACCTAGGCCTGCCCGCTCCATGGGGTGGTGTGGGCCCCCTGTGGCCCACCTCCACTCCATCTTTTGGAATCCTTAGTCTTCTGGAAAAATAGGATTTTCCGTATATTTTCCTGGATTTTCTCATCTTCGCGAATTTTTTCTCCAAACAGCACCTTTTCCATCAGAATCCTGACTGTAGCGGTCCATGCTCCAAAAGTCATCAACCATGCAAAAATAGATGAAATAACATAAGTATCACCTCTCAATACGAAATATATCAATGAATAATAGTGAATTAAGACATAGAATAGTGATGCAAAATGGACGTATCAACTCCCCCCAAGCTTAGACTTAACTGAGCTCAATAAACATGGCCTCAGGTTTATGGAGTGAAGAGTCGATAAAAGAATACAGACAAGAAGCATCACATTCATCAAATACATAGATCATAATAGAAGACAACTCACTATTATATAACTCAACTTGTAATGAGTAAAGGAAACACAATAAAGATACATAAAGTAAATCATAATTGGTAATGGCAAACTTAGCTCTTGGTCGAAAATAGTTGATAATTTGATGGAGTTCACAAATAATTGGTTTTTCAATGATAGCTTTCAAAGTAGTAAACATCAAGATAAGAGCAATGTACAAAACAAGGAACATAAGAAACATGATTGAATAAATCATCATATGAATGAATGAAACGCATCAACTCAAAATACTTGCTGAGATAGAAGGGAATAGGTTTACTGACTCAAGTACAAAGTAAAAGAAAGGCCCTTCAAAGAGGGAAGCAGGGATTTCAAGTCTCATAAAGAGCTCCCAAAAATTATGATACTTACTAGCTTTCAGCTCTCATTGCCCCTATCATAGGCATCTTTAGGTGATTAAGGTTAAAGTGAGGTCCAATCTGAGTTATATGCTTGACAGACTATAAACTGAAAATCCCAAGTCCCTTGAGTACGAGGGCCGCTCCTCATGCTACTCAACTTTAGTTACCGGTAAGTTCTTGTCATCGTAAGTATGTGCGTATCATTGAGAACCTCCAACGGGGTACCCTTGCCCGATGATACGGAAGAATCTCCATATCAAAATGACAAGGCAAGCAGACAATGAGTATCTCAACAATCTTCTTATTTACCATGGGAAAATGGTGCTTTTTTTCTCTTTCCTCTTTTCATAGTATCTCTTTTTTTCTTTTCTTTTTCTCATTAGCTATCTCTCTCTTTTTGATAAGAAGAATTCTTCATAGATATCATTATGGTTACGCTGCAGGTTTCCACCATGTCAGCATGGATTAGACCAGCGGCCCAGGCATTTCTCTAACACACATACATAACTCCATGGACTTACAAGCTCCCCTTTTATTTCACACCGACGACATCCGCAAACAAAAGAGCAAGGAATCAACTGGGTATATATTAACAAGTGTTGAAAGCGTTCCCCGTGACAACACGGTTCTGCTAATCCCCAGCCTATAATTTGCAAGCATATAACTTTCATGGAGAGTTCACAATGGTTCAGGTTCATTAAATGCAAGAAAGTAAAGTGGGCCATCAAGTTTGTGAGAGCTTTAATCACTAATTTTCACATAACAAGTTTAATTTGGGAGGTAGATAAAACAGGAATTTACTTGGAATAGCAATAATGCTACTAGGTAGGTATGGTGGACGCAAATGGCAAGGGTTTTGGTTTAAAGGAGTGGATGCACGAGAAGAATACCCTCTCAGTACTGGTTTTTGGCTAGCAAGGCTGGGTAGCAAGTACAAGAGTTGAAGGAAACAACCAAACATACAAATGATAAAAACAAACATGCAATCTTCCTTGGAAGCATAAAAGATCTTTAACTAGAGAATACTAGACTTATGAGCAAATCAAGAAAGAAAGATGATGAAATTATTTTTCTCTAGAGTACTTCTATCTTTTTCTTTTCAACTCTCAAAAAGGTGTTGCTACTGACCGAGCCAGGTTTGCCAAAACCAACTAAATTAACTCAATGATCCCAAAGTGATACCAATACTAATAATAGGATCAATCATATAACCACGAATTGAAAACTAATATAAGCTATGCAAAAGAGTGAATGAAAGAACTTCTCATTAATATTCCATAACGGAGACTCACACCAAGGGATACAAATCTAACGAGAGAGGGGACACTTCCAAAATGCAAACCATACTACATAATAACTCCTCTATTCATGATATGAATCTACTAATAAGGTAAAAAATATAGAAGATAGTGATATGATACCGCGGCACTCCCCCAAGCTTAGAACAAACCAAGGGGATGCCAAACCTGATGACGAATTACTCCTTAGGTGGTGGTGGTGTCTTCTCATCTTTGTCCGTCTTCCAGGGTAAAGGCTTCCCATCAACAAAGGACATCATAGTTTCCAACATCCTGAAACTTGCAGCAGCACTTATGGGTTTAAATCTAGCCTCATACTCACAGTTTTGATTTTGAACGTCATAGAACTGTGCTTGCAGTTCGTTGGTTGTTTAGCGGAGTGAGAAGACTTCGTCTTTGAGTTCAGCAGTCTCCTTTTGGTGCTCGGTGATGAGTTCGGAACAAATCTTATGGATGATATCCACTTCGCGCTCCGCCATCTTCCTGTACCTAAAGACTTCTTGCTCCAGTGCTTCCATCATGTCCTCCAGACTTCCTTCACCTTTAGTGCCTTGAACCTCTTTAATCCGGACCTCCCCACCTTCGAGCAACAACTCCTTGGGATGAATCTTCAATTCTCTCATGTATGGGTTGATGATATCTTCTAAGGAATCTCCTTTGGATGATCCAGAGGAAGACATTGTGGCTCCAAATATGGGATTCTACCTGGCAGAAACAGATTGGAACAAAAACACGACGAAAACACGATATACGAACCTCGAAAGATCCAGGGGTTATATATTATGAAGTTTCATATCAAAAGGAAGGTACTGGGAGAAAACGAGTCAGAGGCGGAGTCCTGGGTGAGCTCACCACCTGGTGGCGCGGCTAGGGGTGGGCCCGCTCCATGGGGTGGTGTGGGCCACCCTGGCTCCGTTTCTGTCCCTTTTTCGCTTCGTAGCTTTCCTTATTGACTGAAAACTGCAAAAATATAGTTGTATTGTATTTTTGCGGAACTTTTCTTACTAGAACTGTTAGCTAGATGAAAACAGACTCTGCAGGTTTCTGAATTTGGTCCTGAATGAATTTCTCTGGAGTTATAACTTGAAAGGCATCAACATCTTCATTGTAAGAATCTCCAGCAATATAGTGTTTGAGTCGCTGTCCATTCACTACTTGTGTAGTATTATATTTTAGAGAAGAAATTTTTATTGCTCCTGAACGGTATACTTCTTCAATGATGAAAGGTCCTACCCATTTTGATAGTAGCTTACCTGCAAAAAATCTGAGACGAGACCTATACAATAGAACTTTCTCACCAACATGAAATTCTCTCTTAAGTATTCGCTTGTCATGCCATCTTTTAACTTTTTCTTTAAAGAGCCTAGCATTTTCACAGGCTTCACTCCTCCATTCATCTAAAGAACTGAAGTCAAATAATCTTTTCTCACCAGTGAGCTTACAATCTCTATTCAGTTCTTTAACTGCCTAGTAAGCTTTACGCTCTAATTCTAAAGGTAGGTGACAAGCTTTCCCATAAACCAATTTATAAGGAGTCATCCCCATAGGATTTTTGTAGGCAGTTCTATAAGCCCATAAAGCATCATTCAACTTTTTAGCCCAGTTTTTTCTAGATCTATTAACATTCTTTTGCAAGATGGATTTGATTTCTCTATTTGATAACTCTACTTGCCCGCTAGTTCGGGGGTGATAAGCTGAAGCAATTCTATGATTAACATAATATTTAGCAAGGGTCTTTCTAAAACCACCATGAATGATATGAGAACCCCCATTAGTCATGAGATACCTAGCCACTCCAAACCTAGGAAAGATAACATCCTTAAGCATTTTTACAGAAGTTTCCCCATCAACACTCTTCGTAGGAATGGCTTCTACCCACTTAGTAACATAATCAACGGCAACAAGAATATGAGTTGACCTTTCGAGGGAGGGAAAGGACCCATAAAGTCAAATCCCCAGCAATCGAAGGGTTCCATAACTAGAGAGTAGTTCGTAGGCATTTCATTGCGTCTAGAAATACTACCAACACGCTGACATTCATCACAAGATAAAACAAATTTTCTTGCATCTTTAAAAAGGGTAGGCCAGTAGAAACCTGATTGTAGCACCTTTTGTGCAGTTCTATCTCCTGCATGATGTCCTCCATAAGCACTACCATGACATTTACGCAATATCTCCTTTTGTTCATATTCTGGAACACATCTTCGCATAATACCATCCACTCCTTTGTATAAGTGTGGGTCATCCCAAAAATAATGCCTCAAATCATAGAAGAACTTTCTTCTTTGCTGAGCTGTAAAAGTTGGAGGAAAATACTTGGAGACAATAAAGTTAGCATAATCAGCGTACCAAGGGCTCCCTCGCGAGCTTACCCCTACAGCGGCTAACTGTTCATTTGGGAAACTATCATTAACAGACATAGGGTCAAAAGAGATGTTTTCCAATCGAGATAAATTATCAGCTACAAGGTTTTCAGCACCTTTCCTATCTACTATATGTAGATCAAACTCTTGTAAACGCAGCACCCATCTAATAAGCCTAGGCTTAGCGTCCTTCTTCGTCATAAGGTATTTAATAGCTGTATGATCAGTATGAATGGTGACTTTTGAGTCTACAATATACGGTCAAAACTTATCACAAGAAAAAATGACAGCTAGAAATTCTTTTTCAGTAGTAGCATAATTCCTTTGAGCAGCGTCTAAAGTCTTACTAGCATAATGAATAACGTTTAACTTTTTATCAGTTCGTTGCCCAAGGACATCACCTACAACAAAATCTAGCATCACACATTATTTCAAAGGGTAAACTCCAATCAGGTGGTTGAACAATAGTGGTTGTAGTTAAAGACTTCTTAAGAGTTTCAAAAGCTTCCTTACAATCATCATAAAATCGAAGGGTACATCTTTTTGAAGAAGATTAGTGAGGGGGTTGATATCCTAGAGAAGCCTTTAATAAAGCTTCTATAGAAACCAGCATGACCAAGGATACTACGAATACCTTTGATGTCTCTTGGGCATGGAATCTTCTCAATTTTCTCAACCTTAGCTCTATGAACTTCTATGCCCCTTTCAGAAACTTTATGCCCAAGGAAAATCCCTTCATTAACCATGAAGTGGCATTTCTCCCAATTAAGAACAAGATTAGTTTCTTCACATCTCTGCAAAACTTTATCAAGGTTGTGCAGACAATTATCAAAAGAAGTTCCATAGACAGAAAAGTCATCCATGAACACTTCTACAATTTCCTCACAAAAACCATGAAAGATAGCAGACATGCATCTTTGAAAAGTAGCAGGAGCATTACATAAACCAAAAGGCATACGTCTATAAGCGTCAGTTCCGTAAGGGCAAGTAAAAGTAGTTTTTTCTTGATCTTGTTGTTTAACAGCAATTTGAGAGAAACCAGAATAACCATCAAGAAAACAAAAATTGGTCTTTTTAGACAACCTTTCCAACATTTGATCAAAAAAAGGAAGCGGGTAGTGATCTTTCTTAGTATGTTTATTGACTTTTCTAAAATCAATGCACATCCTATAGCCTACTACTATTCTTTGGGGAATAAGCTCATCATTATCATTAGGAACAACGGCAATACCTCCTTTTTTAGGAACACAATGAATAGGACTAACCCATTCACTATCAACAATAGGTAAATAATACCAGCATCAAGGAGTTTTAATACCTCATTCCTTACCACTTCCTTCATCTTAGGATTTAAACATCGTTGGTGCTCTACTACTGGCTTTGCATCTCGTTCTATATTGATAGAATGCTGACATATAGTAGGTGAAATTTCTTTTAAATCATCTAGAGTATAGCCCATAGCTCCTCGGTGTTTCTTCAAAACCTCCAATAACCTTTCTTCTTCCTTTCCTGAATGTTTAGAGCTAATAATAATAGGATATATCTTTTTATCATCAATATAAGCATACTTAAGATCATTAGGGAGAGGTTTTAGATCGAAGACCAGATCCTTTTTAGGTGGCAACGTGGTACCTAATTCTTCTAGAGGCAAGTTATGCTTAAGCATCTTGGGTTGACGACGGAGAATCTCGTCAATCTCATTCCTTTCTTGCATGAAGATCTCACTTTCGTGATCTTCCATAAATTGCCGCAAAGCATTGTTAGGAGCAAGAGAGATAGAAGCAAGTTGTGCAACTCTAAAATCCTCATTATGGGTTTGCTCTTCACAGGGCTCTTTAGTAAATTTCGAAAAATTAAACTCATAAGATTCCCCATCAAATTTAGTCAAGATTTTCTCCCTCTTGCAATCTATAATAGCTCCACAAGTACTCAAGAAAGGTCTACCAAAAATGATAGGATAAGTTTTACTAGCAGCTGAACCAAGTACTAGAAAATCAGCAGGATACTTAATCTTACCACAAAGAACTTCGACATCTCATACAATACCAATTGGAGACATGGTCTCTCTATTAGCAAGGTGAATAACCACATCAATCTCTTCCAACTCACAGGGACTGATTTCATGCATAATTTCTCTGTAAAGCTCATAAGGAATAGCACTAGAACTTGCACCAATATCACATAAACCATAATAGCAATGATTACCAATTCTAACGGAAAGCACAGGGACACTAGTTTTTTTAATTCTATTAGGATGTTAAACAATATTAGAAGCATCCTCACAAAAAACTATGTGTCCATCTTCTATGCTTTTAGTGACAAGGTCTTTCACAATTGCTACCATAGGTTCAACATTTATTTGTTCATCAGGTTTTACAGTTCTCTTTTCAGTTTTAGTGATTACATTAGTTATCATAGGATGATCCTTTACCTTATCTGGGAAGGGAATCTTCTTGATATAAGGTTCAGGTAAGATGTGATCAATAGTGCAATACTCAGCACTCCCAACAGGAACACAGTCAACGATATCTTTATAAGGTGCATGGTACTTGTTCCATCCCCCTTTTGGAATTTCAATATAAGAAGCAAAGCCCTAAAGCAATTCTTAATAACTTGTAAATCAAGACCATAAGCATTACTAATATTTTGAAAGTCATCAGTTCCCATAAAAGATTAAATGCATTCATAATCATAATTTATACCTGACTTTCTACCTTTGTCATTCTCCCAAGCTTCAGCATTGTCTTGAATACGGTCCAGAAGATCCCATTTAGCTTCTTCTTCCATGCGAGTGAATGATCCAGCACAAGAAGCATCCAATAAATCCTTGTCATGTAGAGGGAGCCTTGCATAAAAGTTATTGATAATAATATTGTTGGAGAGCTCATGAATGGGACATTTGAGCATTAGTAACTTCAATCTGCCCCAACCTTGAGCTATACTCTATCCATCAAGAGGCCAAAAGTTGTATATTTGATTCTGATCTTTATGAATCTCACTAGGAGGATAAAACTTTGAATAAAAGAGAGGCATTATTTCCTCCCATTCCAGAGCTTGACCATTCTTTAGCAGCTTATACCAATCCTCAGCTCTTCCTTTCAGCGATAATGAGAGTAGCTTCTTCTTAACTTGATCTCTAGTAATACCTGCACACTTGAACAACCCGCATAATTCGTGTATAAAGAGCAAATGATCACCGGGATGGACAGTTCCATCCCCAACATAGTAGTTATCCATAACATGATCAATAATTCGTGTAGGTATTTTAAAAACATCATTCTCAGCAGGTGGTGGCTTATCTACTACCATAGCAGTGGTAGTAGCATTACCAAATAAGAAACTCAGCGAATTATCCATAACGAAAATAAAGCAACTAGCAGAAGTAAACAATACTCACAGTAGAAGTTTCCTTTACCAGTTCCACTCTCCAATAGCGCTTCACTCCCCGGCAATGGCGCCAGAAAATAGTCTTGATGATCCACAAGTATAGGGGGTGTATCGCAGTATTTTCGATAAGTAAGAGTGTCGAACCCAACGAGGAGCAGAAGGTGCTGGCTAGTGGTATGGATCAGGAATTCTCTGCAAATACTTAGCAAACGGATTTTTAGGGGTTTCGGTAAAGCAAGTAAACAAAGTACGAGTAACTAAAAGACAGTAGGAATAAATGCAGCACGTGGCCCAATCCTTTATGCAGCAAAGGACAAGCCGGTTGTATTTCTATAGATGACCAAAAGTTCTTGAGGACACATGGGAAGACTGTCAAGTGCTTTCGCTTCATATAGTCGATTAATCATCTTTAGCTTGCTAAGTGTTGTATGGGTGAACCTGTGCTAATGTACCGCCTCATCCAAGACTAATACATACTTGTGATTAAACCCTTTGCAAACATCCGTAAGTACAAGAAAGTAATTAAGGTAAAACCTAACCACAGCTTTAAACTCTAAGACCCTTACGTCCCTTGTGCAATGGTTTCCTAACGGGGGTTCAGGTTTCTGTCGCTCCGGCAACCCCTACGATTAGTAGCCAAATACACAATGCATTCCCCTAGGCCCATATAGGTGAAGTTTCATGTAGTCAACGTTCACATGACACCACTAGAAGAAGTACACCACAACTTAAATAACAATCTATTGAATCTTTCTCAACGCAACTCCACTACTAACAACAAGACTTCTCCCATGTCCTAAAGAACAAAACGAACTACTCACAAGACATCTTTCTCTCTCGGTGTTTTCCACCCCGCAGAGGCGGCGGAATATTTCTGTGGTCGCTCCCTAAGTCTTAGGGTTTCAGGAGGATGATATACGCCAGAGGGGAGAGGCTGGATTGGGCCAGGGCGGCCACACTACCTCCAGGCGTGGCCTAGGAATGCCCACGCCATGGGGTGGTGTGGGCCCCCTGTGGCCCACCTCCACTCCATCTTCTGGCATCCTTAGTCTTTTGGAAAAATAGGATTTTCCTTATATTTTCCCGGATTTTCTGATCTTCGCGAATTTTGCCTCCAAACAACACCTTTTCCATTAGAATCCTGACTGTAGCGGTCCATGCTCCAAAAGTCATCAACCATGCAAAAATAGATTAAATAACATAAGTATCACCTCTCAATACGAAATATATCAATGAATAATAGTAAATTAAGACATAGAATAGTGATGCAAAATGGACGTATCACTCGTGGACGACGGAGGTTCTAGGCGTGGTCGCCATGGCTCTTGGGATAGCTCCAATCGACGGCGCCTCTTATCCTCTACAGAGGCAAGCTCCGGCAAAATTGCAGCGAACTACGGCTCGATTGGCTCCAGGGAAAAGTGTGGGTTGGTCAGTGGTGAGAGGGGAGTGAGGTGTTGTGAGGAATTGGGGTAGAGGAGGCCCCCTTTTATAGTCTCGACGAAGCGACCGAGCGGGATGGGCTGGCGTCTCCGGAGATGGCGGTACATCGTGCTATCGGTGTGGCTGCGAGCGGCAGTCGACGTAGTGCTCCCTGGCGATCCTCTATGGCTTAAAGGCACGGCTAGGGGCGGTGGCATTTGGTAAGGCATGGCTGGTGCTCTGCGCGGCAGAAGCGGCGTTCGACGCGGCGCACGGTGGCTGTGGGTCAAGCGGAGGCGAACGAGCATGTCCGGGAGGTTCCTAGGGTCGTGGCGAAGTGGTGCGTGCGGGATGCGGTCGAGGCGTGGCGTGTGCAGGCTTGTCGGGCGTGGCGCTCTGGCGTGTGCTCGGCATGGCACAGACACGGTGGGCGCGGCGTGCTAGGGGTGGTTCATGGCTCGGCTCTGCTCGGGGAGGGGACAGAGGGTAGTGGTGTGGCCTCGCTATAACACCCCAAAACTTTAATCCAAGCTTATCAAGATCCAAATCATCAAAATTAGGGTTAACAAAAACTTTTCCGAATTAAAAATGAAAGCATTCATGTGTATGTGCATTTAATTTAGGAATTGATTTGAATTGCCATGGTTCTGTGATTCTTTGCTTGTAAAATTTCCAAACTTTTCCCAAAGAAAAATAACTCAGAATGAATAATTGAAGTGAATGGTCATTTTGGCTAAATTAACTCTCATGCCTACTTTGGCTATTACTAGTATTCAAAACTTAACAGAAACATGTGTGGATCTTTACACCCCTTGATAGTACACATAATGAGGTACCAAGGCCCACTTTGTGATCTACAAAAATCTTTCAAATGCTAATATTAAATGACAGTTTAAAATTGAATCTATTGCATATGGGAAGATCCCACTATTTCAAAAACCACTCAACCAAGCTCAATTTTCAAAACCCAAGCACCCACAGAGTCTCAAGCTTATGCCTAGCAAACCCACCAAAAATCTTATCAAAATTCAAAAGTTTAATTCTTGCGGCCATTTAATCAAACACTTGGCAGGCAGGGTTAAACTCTAAACCATAGCTCACTGTTTTGAATAGGGTTTTGTCCCCATTTGATCCCCATTTAATCTTTTGGTCCCCTCTTGATCTAACCATGCCATTAGCACCCATCTCCCTTGTCGCTAGCCACAGTGCCGAGCCACCCCGAGCACTAGCTCGCCGGCCGACCATGCACTTGCCCCAGCAGACCACCTCCCCCTCTCTCGCCATGCCTAGGAGGTAGCCAGGATATCACCGCCACCCTCTGTCCCCTCCCCAAGCCAAGCGCAGTAGTGGACCACCGAGGAGAGCACGCGCCCAGTGCCACCGCACCATGCCGAGCCCACGCCAGAGCGCCGCACCCGGCACGCGTGCACAAGCCACCGCTCGACCACAGCCCACGCCCACTGATCCGCCACGACCCAAGGAACACGACGGATAGGCTCGTTCGCCGCCCAACGCACCACAGCCACCACTCACCGTGTACACCGCCGCCTCTGCCGCTCAGAGCGCCAGCTGCCCCGACAGCATACCATCGCCCCTAAGCCCGCATTCACTTCCTAGAGCACCGTCAGGAGACCGCCTGTCAATCGCCACCCTCAGCCATGCCACTAGCCGCCCGTAGCCATGTCGCCACCGTCGCCTGCCCATCCCTCTCGGTCTCACCGTCGAGCCTGTAAAAGGAGGGCACCCCCATCCAGGTGAAGCACACCACTCCACTCCCCTCACCTCACTCACCGTCCCACACCACTAGCCGGACCAAGGGGAGCAGTAGCTCGCCAGAATTGCACCGGAGCAGGCCGCCTCTAGAGGAGAAGGGCACCGCTGATTGCGACCACCCCCGGCGCTGCCTCGACCGTCCCTGAGCTCGCCGTCGACCACTAGTCCGTTTGCCCGCCTCGCCGTCGTCGCTGGAGCCCTAGTATGCCCCCTATGCACCCCCAGCGAGCCACTAGGTTTCGAGCTCGCCGGCGACCTGTTCGTCGTCGACGACGATCCCCAGCCGTAGATCCCAGTTCTAATCTAACGGCCCACATCGCCCCGTACCGCTTCACGCGTTATGAGTCACTGACTTGTGGACCCCCCTGTCAGTTGAGTCCCGCGCCGTAGAGTGACCCTGGGCCGACCCATTAGATTTTCCTGCACGACCCATTTAGTTTGAATTAGGATTTTTCTTTTTAGTTTAAACTTAGTTCTGTCTCTAAGTTTGAAAATCAATTCAGATAGTTTGACAAATCCAAATTGCATGAAACCAATTTTGTCTGAAAGGTATTGAATTTATCTATCCAAGCCCATTGGATTTAATTCAATTAGAGTTAGAGATCTCTCCTAGTAAAAATAACAAAACTGAAGTATTTGCAACTTGCAACATTTTTATAAAATCAACTTAGAATGGTTTTGAGTTGATTCCAACTCTCAAAAATAACATTTCTTCATATCTATCTAAATATGTAATGATATTAAGGTTTACATGCAGTGACTTTGGACTAGTACCAAATAATGCTACATAGGCATTTCTAGTCACTTTAAATCATTAAATAATGAACTTAAACAAAAGTAATGTTGATCCAACCCTTAAATCACATTCCCACATGTTGGAATATGTGGTGATGACATGTGTCCACATGAGCCCATGTTTTAAGTGGTGAATATTAAATCTTACTTAATTTTTCAATGAGTAGAAATTACTTTTCTAAATTAAAAAGAATGAAACTAGTAAATTAAACTTGTGATGCTTGTGATGATAATAGACCATCCAATGAGTGTTTTAGAATACTAATTAGACTAGTTAAGTACTATTTGGTGATTGTGTACTCCGTATGTATTTATAGACGATAGTACCGACCAAGCTTTCGAGGAGGAGGAGTTCTACCAAGAAGAAGAAGAAGAAGAAGAAGAAGAAGAAGAAGAAAACTTCAACCACTGCACCAACCAAGGCAAGCTATTGTAGCAAACTGGAATTAAGCTAGTTAACTTGATCCAAGATGCTATAGGCATGCTTGAGTCATACCACCTTGAGATTGAACCCATCTTTGCCACCTTAGTGAACACTCTTAACTTAGTAGTTTAGAGTCGATCAAAAACTTGAGTCACTTTAGATGGGAACACTTGGTGAAAATGAATTGTGAAAACCTTGAAATGATGAGTCATTCTATTGAAATGTTTTGACATGTGTGGAGAAACACAAATGGTTTATGATGATGAAAATGATGAGGCATGAGCCTTAACCCTTTTATAAAACTGATGGCTGGATTCGGGTGCGATACCATTCCAAATTTACCATACAACCACACTACCTGAATTGGGTAAGGCTTAGCTAGAAATTTATATGCATTAGTATTAGTTCCCTCGCGGGAGAGGTTTGAGCTGAGGCTACCTCTCAATGTTGTCCGCCTATGCAGTCCCCAAGATGACGGATGGTCATGGTTGGGAGGCCATGCTCATAGGAGAGGTGCTTATACTAGGGTGTGTAAAGGGAAAGTTATGTTTGATTATCTGCATACTAAGTATGATGATTCAGGGTTACCCCTGACAGATGTACCGAATCTTGTGGTGAAAGTGTACCACCTTTGCAGAGTTTCAAACTATTCGAATAGCCGCGTCCGCGGTTATGGACAGTTGGAATGGCCATACTGTTTTGTCAGATGTTTTCCAAACAACTTGTGAAATGAATGATGAAACTTGACTTGACCACAACAGAGTTGTGTTTATGACAATAGCGTCCCAACTTAAGTGATTCTAGAATTTTACTTTATCGTTCTTTGCTTCTTAACTCAGCTTAGGTTTCAAACTTAACTTTATAGTTCAACATAGAGTTAGCACTTTAACTAGAACTACAGTACTTGTTAGTGGTAGTTTGCGAGTACTTAAACAGTACTCATGGCTTTTGTTCCTGGCTATTCTCATGGCCAGACTAAGAAGGACACTATCAAGATGATGGCCAACAGGACGGCTATGATAACTAGGACTATATGCCTTCGTCAGCATTGCCTGTGCCCCTGAAAATGGACCCCACCGCTACGCTTATCTTTTATTTCCGCTGTTTGTTGTATTAAGACTAGATCATGAGATTCTTATTTGTGTAAGACCTTATGTATGGTTTGTAATGGGTGATGTACTGTGATATCCAATCCGTTATGTCTCACAAAAATGGTAATCTTGGGATTGCAAGATATGGCATAACGGGCATCTGGGATTAAAAATCCGGGTGTTGAGAAGTTGGTATTAGAGCCATCCTGACCATAGGAGTCCCTAGTTAGAATGGACGTCCGAACAAAAAAAAACTTAGTTTCAAAACCAAAGTGAGTATTTATGAAAAACTATCTCCTCTCTTATACTTGGGAATTCATTCTTTCTCAAAACTTTATGTTCCTCAAAATTCTTACACTACTACTTAAAAATTCGACACACTTGATCACTTCAGTAACTTCCTCATCCTTAATTCCTGTAGATGGAGACTCAGTTCAGCAAGTTTTACCAGTTGGGAAACGGTGGTCAGTTGATGTTCGAGGGATCTAGATTCACTGTCGGAGTTACTGGGACGCCCACATCCAGAGTTTCTTGGAGCTCAACCTCCAGGACCCCCATGAGGAGACCTACAGTGGCTAGTCACCGCGGATCTTAGAGGAAGCATCGAAGCACCAACTTCTGGGAGAATTTAGTTCTTAGTGAGAGAGAACAACTGGCTAGATGGATTAGCCAGTGCCATGCATGAAGCTCTCGCACATCTATGTGCCCTCAGCATTAACAAGATCCAAGGAACCCGTTTTGCCCACTATGCAAGACATGACTTCATGGGAATGCCGATGGAGATGCCAGGTCAGCCAGAGTTGAGGCGTCAAGTTGAGAATCTTGACTTCTTGCTGCATGACAGGCAGCAGGAACTGGACAATGCTAGGGAGTTAGCCAACCAGAACTGTGTCATTGCCGACCAGAAGGCCAAGACTTTCGCATTGCTCGTCCAAGATCGCCAGTCTCTTTGCCGCCAGTGTGCAAAGAAGGATCGCACCATCGCCCGTCTTCGCAAGAAGGTGGCCGACCTCGAGAAGACTGTCAAGGAGCAAGAAGCTCAGCTTGCCGCCAAGGAAGAAGAAGATGAGGGTGAACACATCTAGGGAGACATGGATTCTTACCTCATCAATGATGATGACTTTCTGGAGGAGGATGTTGTAGACTTCTACACTGATGATGAGGACTCCGACTTCATCGACGATGAGTAGATGCACTAGAGCACTATCGTAGCATGAGATGTACCGGTCTCACTATATCGTAGCTTGTAGAATGGTTCTTCAAACCATCTGTTTTCCCTTTGTTTGTTGTGGTGTGTGTTGTATCATGTGCTTGTTTGCATGAATGAAAATGAAGTTAGTTAAAAAACCAGAGTCTAACTCAAAGTTTTAGCTTTGAAAACCCAAAACCATGGACCTTAGAATTTCCCTCTTACCCCTATATCCATCTCAATCTTCAGATGACTCGTGGAAACCAAGGAGGGAGCAGCTCGTCGCAAGACCCAATGCTGCAGATCTTGCAGAATATCATCGCAGACCGTGAAGCAAGTAGGGCAAAATGCCAAGCCAACTTAGCAACACTTCAACAGATCGCCCAGATGGCTCTCAACAACCAAGGGCATGGAAATCAGGATCACTAGGGATCCAAACTCAAGAATTTTCAGAATACTAATCCCCCAATCTTCAACCAATCTGAAAACCCATTAGATGCTGATGACTGGTTGCAGACCATGGAAAATAACTTAGACGTTGCAAGAGTTGATGAAAATGAGAAAGTTCTATTTGCCACCCACTACCTGGCAGGAGATGCAAGAGCTTGGTGGAATAGTATCTGCAACATGAACCATGGTCAAGTGATGCCATGGGAAGCATTCAAAGTCAAGTTCAGCCGCACCCATGTGCCGTAGGGTCTAGTCAACCGAATGAGAGATGAGTTCCGCGAACTAAAGCAAGGAAGAATGATTGTGGTGGAGTACCGTGATAGATTCCTATCACTTGCCAGGTATGCACCTGGTGAGATCAACACGGAGGCCAAGAAGAAGGAGAGATTCCTGAACGGACTGCATGATGAGATGCAGACTGTCCTTATCAACATCCATTTCCAGGATCTCGAAGAGCTAGTCGACTCTCCCATTCAGATGGAAGGGAAGATTAGCCAGGCCAACGATAACCGCAAGCGTTGTATGATGCAGCAATCAGGATCCAGCAGTCACCAGAAGTACCGTCCCAACCCTTCATCGGGATAGCACCAAGGAACAATCGACCCCCAACGTCTCGCCCAAGCTACCCCAACCGTAGCGGAGGTAATGGGAAGTTCGGAGGAAACAATCACAACTCTGGCAATGCCAACAATTTCAACCGTGCACCTCCCAAGAACACCAGCAACAACAACAACAACACTACACCCAGAACTGGCAGCAATGTTGTACCTGTCGCAGTCAAGGACAAATCCCAGATCACTTGTTTCGAGTGTGGAGTGAAGGGTCACTACTCCAATGAGTGTCCCAAGAGACTGCATCCAATGCCAATGTGAATGCCCCAGCACAACAACAGCGTCGTGTTCAACCCGGAAGAAGATTTTCCCTAGGGAACCCTGACAACCGCAATGGCCGTCTCTTCCACACGAACGTGGAGGAAGCCTAGGAAGCGCCAGATGTAGTGCTGGGTATGTTTTCTGTCAACTCAGTTTTAGCAAGAGTATTGTTTGATTATGGAGCATCGCATTCATTTTTCACCGAAGAATTTGCATGCACTAGTAAGATTCACCCAACCAATCTGAAGCATGTCATGATAGTGCAAATACCCGGTTCAACAACCAAAGCTAGAAAAATTTGCAAAGCTGTGCCTATCAGAATACATGAGATAGATTTTTATGCCAACCTAATTGTACTTGGAACCAAAGGATTGGAAGTAGTACTAGGTATGGAATGGATGTCAAGGCATAAGGGACTGATAGACTATGCTAAGAAAGCCATCACCATGACCAGTAGTTCTGGAGTAACTAGAGCACATATCTGAAACCTTACCCCGCCAAGTCAAGTGCAACAAGAGTGTAGCCCTGCCCACCATTGACCAAGTTAGAGTAGTCTGTGAATACCCCGACGTATTCCCAGATGAATTGCCAGGTATGCCCCCAGATAGGGATATTGAGTTCATTATCGAACTAATCCCCGGAACCGGACCCATAGCCTAGAGACCCTATAGCATGAACCCCTCATTGTTGGTAGAACTGAAGAAACAGTTGGATGCTATGTTAGCCAAAGGCTTGATTCAACCAAACGCATCGCCATGGAGATCACTAGTGTTATTCATCGACAAGAAAGCTGGAGGCAACCGTCTGTGCACAGATTACAGAAAGTTGAATGATGTCACCATCAAGAACAAGTACCCCTTGCCAAAGATAGAGGATCTATTTGATCAGTTGACTAGAGCCCATGTATTCTCAAAGATTGATCTTATGACTGGTTATCACCAACTTAAGATTCGTGCAACGAATATTCCAAAGACCGCCTTTACTACTCGCTATGGTTTATACGAGTATACGGTTATGTCTTTTGGATTAACCAATGCCCCTGCTTATTTCATGAATCTCATGAATAAGATCTTTATGAATTTCCTAGATAAGTTTGTAGTTGTGTATATCGACGACATCCTTATCTACTCCAAGTCAGAAGAAGAACATGAGCAACATCTGAGAGTTATTCTAGAAACCCTGAGAGAGCATCAGTTATATGCCAAGTTCAGCAAGTGTGAGTTTTGGCTGAAAGAAGTAGGATTCCTAGGACATATTGTGTCTGCCGGAGGAGTCTCTGTTGATCCTGCCAAGATCAAAGATGTCGAGGAATGGGAAGCCCCAACCACTCAAACCCAAGTCCGTGCATTTCTCGAATTAGCGGGATATTACCGCAAGTTCGTAGAAGGATTTTCGAGCATCGCCAGACCCATGACCCAATTGTTAAAGAAGGACAAGAAGTTTGAATGGACAGACAAATGTGAAGCCAGTTTTTAGGAGCTGAAGAAGAGATTGATATCAGCCCCTATACTAATCATGCCAGATATCAAGAAGCCATTTGATGTGTATTGTGACGCATCCAAGATTGGTCTAGGATGTGTACTGATGCAAGAAGGCAAAGTCATCGCGTATCTGTCTTGACAACTGAAGCAACATGAGCAGAACTATCCGACCCATGATCTTGAGCTAGCAACTGTGGTTCTAGCATTAAAGACATGGCATCATTATTTGATGGGTAATCGCTGTGAGATTTACTCCGATCACAAGAGCTTAAAATAGATCTTCACCCAGAAGGAGCTGAATATGAGGCAAAGGAGATGGATATAGTTGATCAAGGATTATGACCTTGACATTCATTATCACCCCGGTAAAGCCAACGTGGTAGCGGATGCTCTTAGCAGATTGCCGTGTAGGCTAAACACCATGATCAAGGAGAAGCAGCCAAGTTTGTATGAAGAGTTGGAGTAGTTCAGGACTGAATTAGTTAGCAAAGGATTCTTAGCTAGCATTGAACTTCAACCCGCTTTGATTAGCCAAATCAAGGAAGCCTAGAAGGGGAATGAAAGTATCGACGGAATCAAACGTCGTATTGGTACATGAAGGGTACATGGATTCACAGAATACGAGGAAGGAGTACTATGGTACAAAGGACATATCTGTGTGCCAGCAGATTCAGAGCTGAAGCAGGTTATCATGAAGGAAGCTCATGATACTCTTTATTCTATTCACCCCGGAGGAACGAAGATGATTCAGGATTTGAAAGAGCAATTTTGGTGGCACAAGATGAAGAGAGAAATCGGAAGCTACATCGCCAAATGTGACATCTATCAAAGGGTCAAGGCAGAGCATCAAAGGCCTGTAGGAATATTGCAACCATTGCAGATTCCGGAATGGAAATGGGATTCCGTCGGAATGGACTTTATCACGGGGTTACCTACTTCTAGTAGGGGAAATGACTCCATCTGGGTCATAGTTGATAGATTGTCCAAGGTAGCCCACTTTATACCTATCAAGACTACCTACCAGAGTGCGAAGCTAGTAGAGTTGTACATCGCTAGAATTGTTAGTCTGCATGGAACCCCCAAGACCATTGTATCAGATCGAGGAACTCAGTTTACCTCAAGATTTTGGCAGAAAGTCTAGGAAGGATTGGGAACCAAGTTGAACTTCAGCACCGCTTATCACCTGCAAATTTATGGACAGACTGAGAGAGTCAACCAGATCCTAGAGGATATGCTTAGAGCTTGTGTGTTAGAATACGGATCGAAATGGGAAGACTGCCTTCCTTCCGCAAAATTCTCATATAACAACAGTTATCAGGCTAGTTTGCAAATGGCACCATTTGAGTTCCTATACGGAAGAAAGTGCCGTACCCCTTTGAATTGGTCTCAAATAGGAGAGCGTCAGATCTTTGGACCCGACATTCTCCAAGAAGCTGAAGAGAAGGTTCACAAGGTCCGTGAGCACCTCAAGACCACCAAATCTAGAATAAGAGTTATGCTGACAAAAGAAGGAGATACCTACTTTCAATGTCGGAGATTTTGTGTATCTCAAAGTTTCACCATTGACGGGAACTCAACGCTTTAGTCTGAAAGGAAAGTTAGCCCCCAGATATATCGGGCCCTTCAAGATTCTGAACCATCAGGGAGAAGTATCGTATCAACTGGAACTGCCTGAAGAGATGTCAGCCATCCACAATGTGTTCCATATCTCGTTACTTTGCAAATGCTTGGAAGTGCCTGAGAAGACTGAAATTTTCAAGAACATCGATCACCGAGCTGTTGAGATCAACAATGACCTGACCTATCGGGAAGTGCCCATCTATATCTTAGAAGAAGCCTACAGAACCACCAGAACAACCAGAATCAGAAGCATCAAGTTTCTCAAGATTCAGTGGAGCAACCATACCAAGGAGGAAGCCACTTGGGAGCGCGAAGATTACATTAGGACAGAGTTCCTAGATCTCTTTAGTTCCTAGTTTTCTTTGTATATCTCGGGACGAGATTTTGTTTAAGGGGGGAACGTTTGTAACACCCCAAAACTTTAATCCAAGCTTATCAAGATCCAAATCATCAAAATTAGGGTTAACAAAAACTTTTCCAAATTAAAAATGAAAGCATTCATGTGTATGTGCATTTAATTTAGGAATTGATTTGAATTGCCATGGTTCTGTGATTCTTTGCTTGTAAAATGTTTCGTAGGTGATTTAAACACCATCTAGACCATTCCCAAACCTTTCCCAAAGAAAAATAACTCAAAATGAATAATTGAAGTGAATGGTCATTTTGGCTAAATTAACTCTCATGCCTACTTTGGCTATTCCTAGTATTCAAAACTTAATAGAAACATGTGTGGATCTTTACACCCCTTGATAGTACACATAATGAGGTACCAAGGCCCACTTTGTGATCTACAAAAATCTTTCAAATGCTAATTTTAAATGACAGTTTAAAATTGAATCTATTGCATATGGGAAGATCCCACTATTTCAAAAACCACTCAACCAAGCTCAATTTTCAAGACCCAAGCACCCACAGAGTCTCAAGCTTATGCCTAGCAAACCCACCAAAAATCTTATCAAAATTCAAAAGTTTAATTTTGCGGCCATTTAAGCAAACACTTGGCAGGCAGGGTTAAACTCTAAACCATAGCTCACTGTTTTGAATAGGGTTTTGTCCCCATTTGATCCCCATTTAATCTTTTGGTCCCCTCTTGATCTAACCATTCTATTAGCACCCATCTCCCTTGTCCCTAGCCACAGTGCCGAGCCACCCCGAGCACTAGCTCGCCGGCCGACCATGCACTTGCCCCAGCAGACCACCTCCCCCTCTCTCGCCATGCCTAGGAGGTAGCCAGGATCTCACCGCCACCCTCTGTCCCCTCCCCAAGCCAAGCGCAGCAGTGGACCACCGAGGAGAGCACGCGCCCAGTGCCACCGCACCATGCCGAGCCCACGCCAGAGCGCCGCACCCGGCACGCGTGCACAAGCCACCGCTCGACCACAGCCCACGCCCACTGATCCGCCACGACCCAAGGAACACGACGGATAGGCTCGTTCGCCGCCCAACGCACCACAGCCACCACTCACCGTGTACACCGCCGCCTCTGCCGCTCAGAGCGCCAGCTGCCCCGACAGCATACCACCGCCCCTAAGCCCGCATTCACTTCCTAGAGCACCGTCAGGAGACCGCCTGTCAATCGCCACCCTCAGCCATGCCACTAGCCGCCCGTAGCCATGTCGCCACCGTCGCCTGCCCATCCCTCTCGGTCTCACCGTCGAGCCTATAAAAGGAGGGCACCCCCATCCAGGTGAAGCACACCACTCCACTCCCCTCACCTCACTCACCGTCCCACACCACTAGCCGGACCAAGGGGAGAAGT
This sequence comes from Avena eriantha, assembly GCA_910589775.1. Taxonomy (NCBI): domain Eukaryota; kingdom Viridiplantae; phylum Streptophyta; class Magnoliopsida; order Poales; family Poaceae; genus Avena; species Avena eriantha. The sequence continues at coordinate 542,992,151 of OU342743.1, forward strand.
AGCTCGCCGGAATTGCACCGGAGCAGGCCGCCTCTAGAGGAGAAGGGCACCGCTGATTGCGACCACCCCCGGCGCTGCCTCGACCGTCCCTGAGCTCGCCGTCGACCACCAGTCCGTTTGCCCGCCTCGCCGTCGTCGCTGGAGCCCTAGTATGCCCCCTATGCACCTACAGCGAGCCACTAGGTTTCGAGCTCGCCGGCGACCTGTTCGTCGTCGACGACGATCCCCAGCCGTAGATCCCAGTTTTTTATCTAACGGCCCACATTGCCCCGTACCGCTTCACGCGTTATGAGTCGCTGACTTGTGGACCCCCCTGTCAGTTGAGCCCCGCACCGCAGAGTGACCCTGGGCCGGCCAATTAGATTTTCCTGCACGACCCATTTAGTTTGAATTAGGATTTTTCTTTTTAGTTTAAACTTAGTTCTGTCTCTAAGTTTGAAAATCAATTCAGATAGTTTGACAAATCCAAATTGCATGAAACCAATTTTGTCTGAAAGGTATTGAATTTATCTATCCAAGACCATTGGATTTAATTCAATTAGAGTTATAGATCTCTCCTAGTAAAAATAACAAAACTGAAGTATTTGCAACTTGCAACATTTTTATAAAATCAACTTAGAATGGTTTTGAGTTGATTCCAACTCTCAAAAATCACATTTCTTCATATCTATCTAAATATGTAATAATATTAAGGTTTACATGTAGTGACTTTGGACTAGTACCAAATAATGCTATATAGGCATTTCTAGTCACTTTAAATCATTAAATAATGAACTTAAACCAAAGTAATGTTGATCCAACCCTTAAATCACATTCCCACATGTTGGAATATGTGGTGATGACATGTGTCCACATGAGCCCATGTTTTAAGTGGTGAATATTAAATCTTACTTAATTTTTCAATGAGTAGAAATTACTTTTCTAAATTAAAAAGAATGAAACTAGTAAATTAAACTTGTGATGCTAGTGATGATAATAGACCATCCAATGAGTGTTTTAGAATACTAATTAGACTAGTTAAGTACTATTTGGTGATTGTGTACTCCGTATGTATTTATAGACGATAGTACCGACCAAGCTTTCGAGGAGGAGGAGTTCTACCAAGAAGAAGAAGAAGAAGAAAACTTCAACCACTGCACCAACCAAGGCAAGCTATTGTAGCAAACTGGAATTAAGCTAGTTAACTTGATCCAAGATGCTATAGGCATGCTGGAGTCATACCACCTTGACTATTAGTTACCCCAAGTCTTATTTACAAGCTTTACTTCCTTTACTTTACCCAAAGTACTTTACTTATTTTGAAGGTAGCATAAAGAGTATAACACTTGACCTATTTAGAACACCTTTAAATGTCATTCTACGGCATGAGATTGAACCCATCTTTTCCACCTTAGTGAACACTCTTAACTTAGTAGTTTAGAGTCGATCAAAAACTTGAGTCACTTTAGATGGGAACACTTGGTGAAAATGAATTGTGAAAACCTTGGAATGATGAGTCATTCTATTGAAATGTTTTGACATGTGTTGAGAAACACAAATGGTTTATGATGATGAAAATGTGAGGCATGAGCCTTAACCATTTTATAAAACTGATGGTTGGATTCGGGGGCGATACCATTCCAAATTTACCGTACAACCACACTACCTGAATTGGGTAAGGCTTAGCTAGAAATTTATATGCATTAGTATTAGTTCTCTCGCGGGAGAGGTTTGAGCTGAGGCTACCTATCAATGTTGTCCACCTATGTAGTCCCCAAGATGACGGATGGTCATGGTTGGGAGGCCATGCTCATAGGAGAGGTGCTTATACTAGGGTGTGTAAAGGGAAAGTTATGTTTGATTATCTGCATACTAAGTATGATGATTCAGGGTTACCCCTGACAGATGTATCGAATCTTGTGGTGAAAGTGTACCACCTTTGCAGAGTGTCAAACTATTCGAATAGCCGCGTCCGCGGTTATGGACAGTTGGAATGGCCATACTGTTTTGTCAGATGTTTTCCAAACAACTTATGAAATGAATGATGAACCTTGACTTGACCACAATAGAGTTGTGTTTATGACAATAGCGTCCCAACTTAAGTGATTCTAGAACTTTACTTTATCGTTCTTTGCTTCTAAACTCAGCTTAGGTTTCAAACTTAACTTTATAGTTCAACATAGAGTTAGCACTTTAACTAGAACTATAGGACTTGTTAGTGGTAGTTTGTGAGTACTTAAACAGTACTCATGGCTTTTGTTCCTGGCTATTCTCATGGCCAGACTATGAAGGAGACTATCAAGATGATGGCCAATAGGACGGCTATGATAACTAGGACTATATGCCTTCGTCAGAATTGCCTGTGCCCCTAAAGATGGACCCCACCGCTACGCTTATCTTTTATTTCCGCTGTTTGTTGTATTAAGACTGGATCATGAGATCCTTATTTGTGTAAGACCTTATGTATGGTTTGTAATGGATGATGTAATGTGATATCCAATCCGTTATGTCTCGCAAAAATGGTAATCTTGGGATTGCAAGATATGGCATAACGGGCATCTGGGATTAAAAATCCGGGTTTTGACACTCGCCTACCTCCTAGGCATCATGGGCGAGCACGGGGCGGTCTGCTGGGGCTTGCCCATGGTCGACCAGCATGGAGGGGCTTGGGTGGCTCGGCACTGGCGCATACAACAACTAGGAGTGGTGCATTGGTGCTGGTTGTGACTAGAGGGGACAAGGGGAGTAGAAAGGGGTCAAATGGGTCGAGACTACATTGATCAAAAACAATAATTGTTAGGCAGATTAGTTTGTCAGTCAGGTGTTCGATCAAATGGCCGCAAGATATTTAAATTCAAATTTTGGAAAGATTTTTGGTGCGTGATCTTATGTTATGCTTGGTAGTCTCTGGTTGCTGGGAATTGTCAAGGTGAATTGGTTTGGTTGGTTTTTGAGAAATGGTGATCTTAACACCTACACTTGATTCAGTTTTCAAATGTTTTTTAAATTGCCTTTCTAAAGGTTTTTGTAAGTTTGTAAAGTTGGCCATGGTACATCTTTACTTGGTCTAGCAAGGGGTGCAAATATCTAGAATTGTTTCTCTTGGGAATTGACTTCTAGGAACACCTGAAGTGGCCTAGTGGATTAAAAGGGTCAAAATGACCATTTGCATTATTTAATCTTATTTGATTTCTTTTTCTTTTGATTTTGTTTGTAAATGGTCTAGATGATGTGGCATTCACCTTTAAACCAGTTCATATCATTTAGATCAATCAAACATGGCATTTTCAAACAATTCTATACTAATGCAACACACATGCATTCATTAATCATTTTAATAATAATAAAAGTTTTTGTTAACCCTAATTTGGGTGAGAATCTTGATACCTTGATTAAAGTTTTGGGATGTTACAAAATTTCCCCCTTAAACAAAATCTCATCCCGAGATTTAAGAAAAACTAGGAACTAAAGAGATCTAGAAACTCAGTGCTAATGTAATCTTCTCACTCCCAAGTGGCTTCTTCTTCGGTATGGTTGCTCCATTGGATCTTGAGAAACTTGATACTCCGGGTCCTGGTTGTTCTGAAAGCTTCTTCCAAGATACGAATGGGCATGTTGTGATATGTCAGATCCTTGTTGATCTCAATGGCTCGGTTATCGATGTTCTTGAAAACTCCGGTCTTCTCCAGAACTTCTAAGCATTTGCGAAGTAACGAGATATGGAACACATTATGGATGGATGACATCTCCTCGAGCAGCTCTAGTTGATACGATACTTCTTCTCGGCGATTCAGAATCTTAAAGGGTCTAATATATCTGGGGGCTAACTTCCCTTTTAGACTAAAACGTTGAGTTCCCTTCAAAGGCGACACTTTGAGATACCGACATTGAAAGCCAGGTATCTACGTCTCTTGTTAGCATAACTCTTCTGTTAGGATTGGGCGGTCTTGAGGTGCTCACGGACTTTGTGAACCTACTCTTCGGCTTCTCGTAGCATGTCAGTCTGAAAATCTGACTCTCTCCTACTTGCGACCAATTCAAGGGGGTACGGCACTTCCTTCCATATAAGAACACAAATGGGGCCATTTGCAAACTAGCTTGGTAACTGTTGTTGTATGAGAATTCTGCAAAAGGCAAACAATCTTCCCATTTTGATCCATACTCAAGCACACAAGCTCTCAACATTTCTTCTAAGATTTGGTTGACTCTTTCAATCTGTCCATCGGTCTGCAGGTGATAAGTTGTGCTGAAATTTAACTTGGTTCCCAATCCTTCTTAGACTTTCCGCCAAAATCTCGAGGTAAATTGGGTTCCTCGATCCGACACTATTGTCTTGGGGGTTCCATGCAAACTGACGATTCTAGCAATGTACAACTCTGCTAGCTTTAAATTCTGGTAGGTTGTCTTGACAGGTATAAAATGGGCTAACTTGGATAGTCTATCAACTATGACCCAGATAGAGTCATTTCCCCTACTAGAGGTAGGCAAACCGGTGATAAAGTCCATTCCGACAGAATCCCATTTCCATTCCGGAATCTGCAATGGTTGCAACAGTCCTGCAGGTCTCTGATGTTCCGCTTTGACTCGTTGACAGATATCACACTTGGCTATGTAGCTTCCGATTTCTCTCTTCATCTTGTGCCACAAAAATTGCTCCTTCAAATCTTGGTACATCTTCGTTCCTCCGGGGTGGATAGAATAAAGAGTATCATGAGCCTCCTACATGATAACTAGCTTCAGCTTCGAATCTGCTGGCACACATATACGTCCTTTGTACCACAAAACTCCTTCTTCGTCCTCGGTGAATCCACATACCTTCCATGTACCAATACGATGTTTGATTCCATTGATACTTGCATTTCCCTTCTGGGCTTCCTTGATCTGACTAATCAAAGTGGGTTGAAGTTCAATTCTAGCTAAAAATCCTTTGCTAACTAGCTCAGTTCTAAACTGCACCAACTCTTTATGCAAACTTGGATGGGTTCTTTAATCATGGTGTTTAGTCTACACGGCAATCTGCTAAGAGCATCCACTACCAGATTGGCTTTGCCGGGGTGATAGTGAATGTCAAGGTCATAATCCTTGATTAACTCTATCCATCTCCTTTGCCTCATATTCAGCTCCTTCTAAGTGAAAATATACTTCAGGTTCTTATGATCCGAATAAATCTCACAGCGGTTACCCATAAGGTAATGATGCCATGTTTTCAACGCTAAAACTACGGCTGCTAGTTCAAGATCATGGGTAGGGTAGTTCTGCTCATGCTGCTTCATTTGTTGAGACATATATGCTATGACTTTACCTTCTTACAGCAACACACATCCGAGACAAATTTTGGATGCATCACAATACACATCCAAAGGCTTCTAGATATCTGGCATAATAAATATTGGCACTAAAATCAATCTCTTCTTGAGTTCTTGGAAACTTGTTTCACATTTGTTCGTCCATTCAAACTTCTTCTCTTTCTTCAACAGTTGGGTCATTGGTCTTGCGATGCTCAAAAATCCTTCAACAAACTTACTGTAATATCCCGCTAATCCGAGAAATGCACGGACTTGGGTTTGAGTGGTTGGGGCTTCCCATGCTTCAACATCTTTGATCTTGTTGGGATCAACAGCGACTACTCCTACTGACACAATATGTCCGAGGAATCCTACTTCCTTCAACCAGAACTCACATTTGCTAAACTTGCATACAACTGATGCTCGCTCAGGGTTTCAAGGATGGTTCTCAGATGTTGCTCATGGTCTTCTTCTGACTTGGAATAGATTAGAATATCATCGATAAAAACAACGACAAACTTATCTAGAAAGTTCATAAAAATCTTATTCATGAGGTTCATGAAATAAGAGGGGGAATTGGTTAATCCAAAAGACATGACCGTATACTCATACAATCCATATCTAGTAGTAAAGGCGATCTTTGAAATATCCGTTGCACGAATCTTGAGTTGATGATAACCAGTCCTAAGATCAATCTTAGAGAACACTCTGGCACCAGTCAACTAATCAAACAGATCCTCAATCTTGGGCAGTGGGTACTTGTTCTTGATGGTGACATCACTCAGCTTCCGGTAATCGGTACACAAACGGTTACCTCCGTCTTTCTTGTCCATAAACAAAACAGGCGATCTCCATGGCGACGCGCTTGGTTGAATCAAACCTTTTGCCAACATAGAATCAAGTTGCTTCTTTAGCTCCACTAGTTCAGAGGGGTTCATGCTATAGGGTCTCTGAGCTATGCGTCTAGTTCCAGGAATTAGCTCAATAATGAACTCGATATCCCGATCCGGGGGCATACCGGGCAATTCATCTGGGAATACGCTGGGGTATTCACAGACTACTCTGACTTGGTCTATGGTTGGGAGGGCTAGACTCTTGTCGCATTTGAATTGACAGGGCAAGGTTTCAGATACATGCTCTACTGATACTCCAAAGCTACTGTTCATGGTTATGGCTTTCTTGGCACAGTCGATCAATCCTTTATGTTTCAGCATCCAATCCATTCCTAGTACTACTTCCAAACCTTTGGTTCCAAGTACTATTAGATTGGCATAAAAATCTATCCCATGGATTCTGATAGGTACAGCCTTGCAAAATTTTCTAGCTTTGGTGGTTGAACCAGGTATTTGAACTACCATGATATGCTTCAAATTGGTTGGTTGAATTTTACTAGTGCATGCAAATTCTTCTATAACAAACGAGTGCGATGCTTAAGAATCAAACAACACTCTTGCTAATATTGAGTTAACAGAAAACATAACCAGCATGACATCTGGCGCTTCCTGGGCTTCTTCGGCATTCATGTGGAACAGACGACCGTTGCGGTTGAACGAATTCCCTGGGGTAAATCTTCTTCCAGGCTGAACATGGTGTTGCTGCTGAGATGGGGCATTCACATTGGTGGTGGCTTCCATCTTCTTGGGACACTTGTTGGAGTAGTGACCCTTCACTCCACATTCAAAGCAAGTAATCTGGGACTGGTCTTTGGCCACAACAGGCACAGCATTGCTTCCAGTCCTCGGGCAGTATTGTTGTTGTTGTTGTTGTTGTTGTTGGATTTGGGCGGTGCATGGTTGAAGTTGTTGGAGTTGCCGGGGTTGTTGTTGTGGTTTCCTTCGGACTTCACATTTCCTCCGCTACGGTTGGGGTAGCTTGGACGAGACATTGGGGGTCTATTGTTCCTTGGGGCATATCCTGTAGACGGGTGATACATTGCAATATCTATAAGTTTTGATGTTTCATGCTTGGTTTTATCTACTTTCTTATGTTTTGTTCCAACTTTGGAGTACTTTTCATACACTTTCTTGGACTAACCTACTAACAAAGAGCCACAGTGCCAGTTGCCTGTTTTCTGCTGTTTTGGTTCCAGAAAGTCAGAAAATGAATATTCTCGGAATTGGACGAGACAAAAGACAAAGTTGATATTTTACCGGAAGACTCACGGAGACAGAATACGAGACGGAGAGGGGCCACAGGGTGGCCACACCACCCCATGGCGCGAGTCCCCCCAGGCCGCGCCAGGGCATGGTGTGGGCCCCCTGGCTGGCCACCGACCTTGCCTCCTTCGCCTATAAGAGCCTCCCGATACCAAAACCCTAAATCATCAATCAGAAATCCACGAAAAGTTCCGCAGCACCGCCGCCACCGAAGGGGAGATTCGGGGGACAGAAAGTCTCTGTTACGGCACCCAGCTGGGACGGGGAAGTGCCCCTGGAGCCATCTCCATCGATCTCCACCGCCATCTACATCGCCATTGCTGATTCCCGTGATGAGGAAGGAGTAGTTCTCTCTCGAGGCTAAGGGTTCTACCGGTAGCTATGTGTTCATCTCTCTCTCTATGCATGATCATATTGTGATCATGAGCTTTCTAATCAAGTAGATCTACCTTGCTACTCAAGTGCTTTAATAGATCTCTGCCCTCCCCATGTGTGTGAAAGTGACAGCATGCACACCATGGTGGCACTTAGGCTAGAGATTACAAATACTTGTTATGAGTTATATTTGGAGTTGGATGTCTTTATGAAATTGTGGCGTTTGTTTGAACCATCTAGTACTCAAGGTGACAGTGTGGGGTTTTCTAGATGGGAAGTATGAACTTTGAGGTGTGCTGTTATAGCCCTACCATCGCTTAGAGTGTTCAACCGGAGAGTAGTTAAGAGTAGTATCATGAAGAGAAGATATTTATATGAGAGAGTGTTCACTAGTGAAAGTATGATCCCTAGGCCTTGTTTCTAAGCATTGATACACTGTTTGCAATTAGATCTGTTACATGTTTCCTTGCTTCGATCTTTATTTCAGTTTTACTTTAGTCTTTTCCACACCATCAAGCTGTTTTCTCACACCGTTGTATTATATCCATACCACTTGTATTTCACTATCTCTTCGCCGAACTAGTGCACCTATACACCTGAAAAGTGTATTGGGTGTGTTGGGGACACAAGAGACTTCTTGTATCTTGATTGCAGGGTTGCTTGACAGGGGATACCTTTGACCACTTCCTCCCTGAGTTCGATAAACCTTGGGTGATCCACTTAAGGGAAAACTTCCTACTGTCCTATAAACCTCTGCACTTGGAGGCCCAACAACTGTCTACAAGAATAGAAGTGCGTAGACATGAACAGGTCGGGGTGATACTTCTGGTGACTGTTGGATCCACTCTGGTGAATCATTCTGTGCTTGCGATTGTCATTGGCTTGGTTTATCTTTCCTTCCATCTGGATGGCAGAGTTGACTAGCTCATCGAGATCTTCAAACCGGATATTGATTAACACCATTTGCATCTCATCATGCAATCCATTCAGGAATCTCTCCTTCTTCTTAGCTTCCGTGTTCATCTCATCAGGTGCATACCTAGCGAGGGAGAGAAATCTTTCATGGTACTCTACTACAGTCATCCTGCCTTGCTTCAGTTCTCGGATCTCATCTCTCATTCTAGTGACTAAACCTTGCGGCACATGGGTGTGGATAAACTTGGTCTTGAAAGCTTCCCATGTCATCACTTGACCGTGGTTCATGGTACGGGTGCTATTCCACCATGCTCTTGCATCTATTGCCAGATAGTGGGTGGCAAACAGTACTTGCTCGTTGGCATCAACTCCTACGACTTCCAGGTTGTTCTCCATGGTTTCTAACCAATCATCTGCATCTAATGGGTCTTCAGACTTGCTAAATATAGGGGGATTGGTATTCTTGAAGATCTTGAGCTTGGATCCATGATGATCCTTATTTCAATGGACTTGATTATTGTGGGCCATCTGAGCTATCTGTTGTAGGGTGGCTAGGTTGGCTTGGCACTCTACTCTACTAGCTTCACGGTCGGAAACTAGTTTCTGCAGAATCTGCAGCATCGGGTCTTGCGATGAGTTGCTTCCTCCGGGGTTTCCACGAGTCATCTGAAGATTGAGATAGATAAAGGGGTAAGAGGGAAAGTTCTAAGGTTCACGGTTTTGTTTTCAAAAGCTTCTAGACTTTGAGTTTGACTCGGTTTTTGAAAACTAACAACTTCTCATTCATTCAATCAAAACACACGATACAAACACACACACACAACACAACATAAAAGGGAAAACAGATGGTTTTAAGAACCATTCTGTAAGCTAAGATGAAGTGGGACCGGTACAACTCATTCCTACGGTGGTGATCAAGTGCATCTACTCATCATCAATGAAGTCAGAGTCATCATCATCGGTGTAGAAGTCCATGGCATCATCCTCCAGGTAGTCATCGTCATCACTGAGGTACGAGTGAAGATCTCCCTAGATGTCTTCACCTTCTTCCTCTTCTTCTTTTGCTGCAAGATGAGCTTCTTGTTCCTGGATGGTCTTCTCGAGGTCGGCCACCTTCTTGCGAAGACGGGCGATGGTGCAATCCTTCTTCTCGCGTTGGCGGCAAAGTGATTGGCAATCATTGACGAGTAGGGCATAAGTCTGGGCCTTCTGGGTGGCAATGGCAAGGTTGTGTTTGGCGTAGGCTCCAGCATTGTCCAATTCCTTCTGCCTATCATACAGCAAGAAGTCAAGGTTCTCCACTTGGCCCTTCATCTCCAGGTGACTTGGCATGTCCAATGGCATTCCCATAAAATCACACCTTGTATAGTGAGCAAAGCGAGTTCCCTAGATCAATTTGACGTTCTGTCCACAAAGACGGGCGAGAGCTTCATGCATGGCGCTAGCTAATCCATCTAACCAGTTGCTTTCTCTCACGATGAATTGAATCTTCTCCGAAAGGGGTGCTTCCATCTTGCCTCGAAGATCAGCAACTATCATCCATTGTAGATCTCCTCTTGGGTGATCATTGAGTTGAGCTCCGAAGAATTCTGGATGCGGATGCTCCAAATACTCCGACAGTGCATCAAGGTCCCTCTCAAAAATTAGTTGGCCTCCGTTTCCCAACTAGTAGAACTTTCAATACTGAAGTTCCACCTACAAGGATTTAGGATGAGTAAGTGAAGTGATCAAGTGTGTCAATTTTTATGTAGAAGTGTAAGAATTTGTTGAGGAACATGATTTTTTTGAAAGAATCAACGATAAGAGTGGGACTATGTTTTCATAAATACTCACTTAATTTGTTTTTGAAACTAAGTTTTTGTGTGGACGTCCATTCTAACTAGGGTCTCCTATGGTCAGGATGGCTCTGATACCAACTTGTCAACACCCTGATTTTTAATCCCAGATGCCTGTTATGCCATACATCGCAATCCCAGGATTACCATTTTTGCGAGACATAACAAATTGGATATCACAGTACATCATCCATTACAAACCATAATAAGGTCTTACACAAATAAAGGATCTCATGATCCAGTCTTAGTACAAACAAGGAGCGGAATAATAAGCGTAGTGGTGGGCTCCATCTTCAGTGTCACAGGCAATGCTGACGATGGGAGATGATCCTAGTTGTCATAGCCGTCCTGCTGTCCTTCTTCCGGATAGTCCTCCTCATGGTCTGGCCATGGGAATACCCAGGGACAAAGCCATGAGTACTCTTTAAGTACTCGCAAACTATCACTAACAAGTAAGGTAGTTCTAGTAGGAATGCTAAACTCTAATTTTATTTGCAAAAGCTAATTTGAAACCTAAGCTGAGTTCAGAAGTAAAGAAAGCTAATTTAAGGTTCTAAATCACTTAAGTTGGGAACTTAGTTTTCGTAGTCACAACCCTGTTGTGGTCAAGTCAAGTCACAAATCATTTCATAAGTCATTTTGAAAACATCTGACGACGGAACAGTATGGCCACTCCAACTGTCCATGACCGCGGACGCGGCTATTCGAATAGTTTGACACTCTGCAGAGGTGGTACACTTTTACCACAATATTCGATACATCCGTCAAGGATAACCTTGAATCATCATACTTAGTATGCGGATAATCAATCATAACCTTTCAATTACACACTCTAGTAGAGGCACCTCTCCCATGAGCTTGGCCTCCCAGCAATGGCCATCTGCCATCCTGGGCACTGCATATGTGGACATCATCAAGAGGTAGCCTCAGCTCAAACCTCTCCCGCGAGGGAACCCATACTAATGCATATAAACTTCCGTCTAAGCCTTACCCAATTTAGGTATTGTGGTTGTACAGTAAAATTGGAATGGTATCACATCCGAACCCAACCATCGGTTTTTATAAAGGGATAAGGCTCATGCCTCAACATTTTTATCATCATAAACCATTTGTGTTTCTCAACAGATGTCAAAACATCTCAATATAATGACTCATCATTCCAAGGTTTTCATAATCATTTTCACCAAGTATTCCCATCTAAAGTGATCAAGTTTTATGCTTAGCACTAGCCACTAAGGTTAAGAGTGTTCACTAATGAGGGGTGCTAATCTTAAATCTCATGCCATAGAATGACATCTAAGTATAACTAGATAGGCCAAGTTTTATACTCTTTATGCTATCTATTATTAAAGTAAAGAACTTTAGTAAAGTAAAAGAAAGTAAAGATTGCAAGTAAAACTTGGGATGGGCATAAATCAAGAATGGTATAACCAAAGCATGATTAAGGCATTTTTATTAGGTTATCAAGCTTGAAAGTATTAGCTTGCATTGTTAATGATGGCTTGCCTTGGTTGGTGCAGTGATTGAAATTCTCCTCGTCTTCTTCGAGGTAGAACTCCGCCTCCTCGTAGACTTGGTCGGTACAATCGTCTATAAAGGAATACCGGATACACAATCACCAAACAATACTTAACTAGTCTATTTAGCACACTAAGGCATACACTTGATGATCCAGTATCATCACAATCATCACAAGATTTAAAGAACTAGTTTCATTATTTTATTTGGGAAAAGTAATTTCAACTCATTGAAAATAATTAAGATTTAATATTCTCTAATTAAAATATGGGATCATGTGGACCCATGTCATCACCACATATTCTAATACATGGGAATGTGATTTAAAGTGTTGGTCACAATTTATAAAGTATAACTTTATTATTTAATCATTTTAAAGTGACTAGAAATGCCCTAATAGCATTCTTTTGGTACTAGTCCAAAGTCAGTGCATGCAAACGTAAATAGTTTTACATAATCATATAGGTATGGTCAAATTTGATTTTTTGAGAGTTGGAATCAACTCAAAAGCTATTATGGTTGATTTTTGAAAAATGTTTGAATGTAGAAAAGTCTCTGTCTTGTTATTTTTTATATAGTTTATCTCTAACTCCAAATGACTTAAATCCAATGGGCCTGGATAGATATTTTAATTATCTTTCTAACAAAATTTGAATCATGTCATTTGGTTAAGTAAATTTTTCTGAATTGCTTTTTAAACAAGTGGACAAAAACTAGTTTAAACCTAAATTGGAAAAAGCTTTATTTGAATTTGTGGGCTAGCGCGGGAAACTAAACGGGCCGGCCCAGTGGAGCTCCGTAGCGTAGAGGGCTACTGACAGGCTGGTCCTGCATGTCAGCGGCACATCTAACGCGAAGCGGTACGGGGCACTCTGGGTGCTACGATTAGAACAGATCGAACGACTGTGGTTCGTCGTCTCCAGCGAACAGCTCCGGCGAGAACAAACCCTAACACGACACGGTGGGGGTACGTGGGGGCTTACCAGGGCTCCAGCTAGACATGGCGATGGGGGCGGTCGAGCTGGTGGATGATGGCGGTTCTAGGCATGGTCGTGGCAGCTCCTAGGACAGCTCCAATCGACGGCGCCTCTTCTCCTCTGTAGAGGTAAGCTCTAGTAAAATTCCAGCGAACTACGGCTCTATTGGCTCCCGGGAGAAGTGTGGGGTGGTCAGTGGTGAGAGGGGAGTGAGGTGTTGTGAGGAATTGGGGTGGAGGAGGCCTCCTTTTATTGGCTTGATGAAGCGATTGAGCGGGATGGGATGGCGTCTCCTGCGAGGGCGGTACAACATACTATCGGCGTGGCTGCGAGCAGCGGTCGACGTAGTGCTCCCTGGCGGTCCTCTACGGCTTAAAGGCATGACTAGGGGCGGTGGCATTTGGTCGGGCATGGCTAGTGCTCTGCGCGGCAGAAGCGGCGTTTGACGCGGCGCATGGTGGCTGTGGGTCGAGCGGTGGCGAACGGGCATGTCCGCGCGGTTCCTAGGGTTGTGGCGAAGCGGTGCGTGTGGGCAGCGGTGGAGGCACGGTGCTCTGGCGTGTGCTCGACATAGCGCAGACACGATGGGTGCGGCGTGCTGGGGTGGTCCATGGTTCGGCTCTGCTCGGGAAGGAGACAGAGGGCGGCGGTGTGGCCTCGCCTACCTCCTAGGTGTCGTGGGTGAGCTCGGGGCGGTCTGCTGGGGCTTGCCCATGGTCGACCGGCATGGAGGGGCTCGGGTGGCTCGGCACTGGCGCATACAGCAACTAGGAGTGGTGCATTGGTGCTGGTTGTGACTAGAGGGGACAAAGGGAGTAGAAAGGGTTCAAATGGGTCGACAATGCATTGATCAAAAATAGTAATTGTTAGGCATATTAGTTTTGTCTGCCAGGTGTTTGATCAAATGGCCGCAAGAGATTTAAATTCGAATTCTGGAAAGATTTTTGGTGTGTGATCTTAACTTATGCTTGGTAGTCTTTGGTTGCTGGGAATTGTCAAGGTGAATTGGTTTGGTTGGTTTTTGAGAAATGGTGATCTTAACACCTGCGCTTGGTACAATTTTCAAATGTTATTTAAATTGCCTTGCTAAAGGTTTTTGTAAGTTTGTAAAGTGTGTCTTGGTACATCTTTACTTGGTCTAGCAAGGGGTGCAAAGATATAGAATTGTTTCTGTTGGGAATTGACTTCTAGGAACACCTAAAGTTGCCTAGTGGATTAAAAGGGTCAAAATGACCATATGCATTATTTAATCTTATTTGATTTCTTTTTCTTTGGATTTTGTTTATAAATGGTCTAGATGATGTGGCATTCACCTTTGTTAATATTGAAACACGGTCAAATTTCGAAGCATGCATATTCTTAGCAAGAAGTTGAATCGTGCCGAACAACTCTCACACGTTCTCGATACATTGACTTCCTGGTGGTGGGTCCACTTAACAGATTATTGCAATGTGTGAAGTTAATTTTGAAACACAACCAAATTTCAAAACACGGTGAGTCATGCCCTCTTTGATTTTTTCAAAACATGGTCAAATTTCTAGGCATGCACATTCTTAGCAAGAAGTTTAATCTTGCCAAACAACTCTCACTCGTTCTCGATACATTGAGTCCCTGGTGTTCCACTCAAAGATTATGGCAAGGTGTGAAGTTAATTTAGAAACACAGGAAAATTTTCAAAACACGGTAAAATTTCTAGGCATGCATATTCCTAGCAACAAGTTGAATCTTGCCAAACAACTCTCACTTGTTCTTGTTACATTAAATGTCTGGTTGTGGGTCTAGTGAATAGATTATCGCATGGTGTGAATTTAATTTCGAAATGAAGCCAAAATTTCACAACATGGTGAGTCATAGTCTCTTTGGTTGTTTTCAAAACATGGTCAAATTTCAAGGCATGCGTAGTCTTAGAAAGAAGTTGAATCTTTCCAAACTCTCACTCGTCTCGATACATTGAATCCCTGGTGGTGGGTCCACTTAACAAATTTTCGCAAGGTGTGAAGTTAATTTTGAAACATGAGTAAATTTTCAAAACACGGTGAGTCATAGTCTCTTTGATTATTTTCCAAACACGGTCAAATTTCTAGGCATGCATATTCTTAGCAAGAAGTTGAATCTTTCCAAACTCTCACTCGTTCTCGATACATTAACTGCCTGATGGTGGGTCTAGTAAATAGATTATCGCAAGGTGTGAAGTTAATTTTGAAACGTGGCCAAAATTTCAAAACACGGTGAGTCATAGTCACTTTGATTATTTTCAAAACACGGTCAAGTTTCTAGGCATGCATATTCTTAGCAAGAAGTTGAATGTTTCCAAACCCTCACTCGTTCTAGATACATTAACTTCCTGGTGGTGGGTCCAGTGAATATATTTTCGCAAGGTGTGAAGTTAATTTTGAAACACAGGCAAAATTTCAAAACACGGTTAGTCATAGTCTCTTTTGTTGTTTTCAAAACACGGTCAAATTTTTTTAGGCATCCATATTCTTAGCAAGAAGTTGAATATTTCCAAACTCTCACTCATCTCGATACATTGACTGCCTGGTGGTGGGTCCACTAAACAGATTTTCGCAAGGTGTGAAGTTAGTTTCGAAATACGGGCAAAATTTCAAAACATGGCGAGTCATAGTCTCTTTAATTATTTTCAAAACACGGTCAAATTTCTAGGCATGCATATTCTTAGCAAGAAGTTGAATCTTTCCATACTCTCACTCGTCTCGATACATTGACTGCCTGGTGGCGGGTCCACTGAATAGATTTTTAAAAGGTGTGAAGTTAATTTCGAAACACAAGAAAACTTTCAAAACACGACGAGTCATAGTCTCTTTGATTATTTTCAAAACATGGTCAAATATCTAGGCATGCATATTCTTAGCAAGAAATTGAATCTTTCCAAACTCTCACTTCTTCTCGATACATTAACTGCCTGGTGGTGGGTCTACTAAAAAGATTATCGCAAGGTGTGAAGTTAATTTCAAAACACAACCAAAATTTCAAAACACGGTGAGTCATAGTCTCTTTGATTATTTGCAAAACACGGTCAAATTTTAGGCATGCATATTCTTAGCAAGAAGTTAAATCTTTCCAAACTCTCAATCATTCTCGATACATTAAGTGCCTGGTGGTGGGTCTACTGAATAGATTTTCGCATGGTGGAAAATTAATTTCGAAACACGGTCAAATTTTCAAAACACGGTGAGTCATAGTCATTTTCATTATTTTCAAAACATGGTCAAATTTCTAGGCATGGATATTCTTAGCAAGAAGTTGAATCTTTCAAAACTGTCACTCGTTCTTGATACATTAACTGCCTAGTGGTGGGTCTAGTGAATAGATTATCGCAAGGTGTGAAGTTAATTTCAAAACGCAACCAAAATTTCAAAACACGACGAGTCATAGTCTCTTTGGTTGTTTTCAAAACACACTCAAATTTCTAGGCATGCATATTCTTAGTAAGAAGTTGAATCTTTCCAAACTCTCACTCGTCTCGATACATTGACTGCCTGGTGGAGGGTCTACTGAACAAATTTTCGCAAGGTGTGAAGTTAATTTCGAAACACGGGCAAAAATTCGATACATGGTGAGTCATAGTCTCTTTGATTATTTTGAAAACATGGTCAAATTTCTAGGCATGCATATTCTTAGCAAGAAGTTGAATGTTTCCAAACTCTCACTTGTTCTCGATACATTAACTGCATGGTGGTGGGTCCACTAAATAGATTATTATAAGGTGTGAATTTAATTTCGAAATGCAACCAAAATTTCAAAACACGGTGAGTCATAGTCTCTTTGGTTGTTTTCAAAACACGGTCAAATTTCTAGGCATGCATATTCTTGGCAAGAAGTTGAATCTTTTCAAACTCTCACTCGTCTCGATACATTGACTGCCTGGTGGTGGGTCCACTGAACAGATTTACGCAAGGTGTGAAGTTAATGTCGAAACACAGGCAAAATTTCGAAACACGGTGAGTCATAGTCTCTTTGATTATTTTCAAAACACGGTCAAATTTCTAGGCATGCATATTCTTAGCAAGAAGTTTAATCTTTCCAAAATCTCACTCGTTCTCGGTACATTAACTGCCTGGTGGTGGGTCCACTAAACAGATTATCGCAAGGTGTGAAGTTCATTTCGAAACATAGCCAAAATTTCAAAACATGGTGAGCCATAGTCTCTTTGCACGCAGTTCGTAAAGCAATAATCTATTGCTTGCAACTTAATACTGGAGGGGGTTTGGATGATAACCTGAAGGTGGATTATTAGTCATAGATGCAGTTGGATGGTGGTCTATGTATTATGTTGCAATGTCCAATCATGTCTCAGAGGAGTCAAGATGATTAGTATATGCATGTATTGCTTTCTCGTTGTTTGTCAATTGCCCCGCTGTAATTTTTTCACCCAGCATGTTATCTATCTAAGGAGAGCCACCTCTAGTGAACTATGGATCCCGGTCCTTTTTCTTTACATACAATCTACAATCTTTTACTGCTTTTGTGTTTACTTTCTGCAAACTTTTACTTCTTTCCATTCGATACATTTAATCCTTTGTTTTCCGCAAAACACGGTGAGATTGACAACCTCATCGCAAGTTGGGGACAAAGTTATGTGGTTGTGTTGTGCAGGTCTCCACGTTCCTACTAGCACCGGTAGTGCGCCCTGCCAAAGCTCAGCTAGTGACACCTTTGAGGTGTTTCCTTGCTCCTACTGGTTCGATTAAACCTTGGTTTCATAACTGAGGGAAACTTGTTGTTGTGCTCATCATACCTTCCTCTTGGGGTTCCCAACGAGCTCTACATCAACACCACCATCAAGCAATTTTCTGGGCGCCGTGCATTGAGCCATCAAGCGATTTTCTGGCGCCGTTGCCGGGGAGTCAAGGACATCTTCACAAGGGGAGTCCCTCATAACCAATCTCTTTACTTTGTTGTTTTTGTTTTTCTTAGTTTTCTTTTTGCTTTGTTTGCTTGTTTTGTTCTTAAAAAAACAAAAAAATATTAGTTTTACTAGTTTGCTTTCTTTATAAAAAACACAAAAAAATTAGTTTTATTAGTTTGCTTTCTTATTTGAAAGCACACAAAAAATTAGTTTCTACTATAGTTGGTATTTTTGTTAGTCTGTTATTGTCTTGCTTTATCATGCTTTCTATCAATGGTTGGTTTCTTTGAAACTGAATCTTATTGGCAAGGTGGGTTCACGGAAGAACAAAAATATTATTATAAGGAACACCGCCTGTCACAAAAAGGGAAACACTTATGGGAACAAATTGATAAATTGTATACCATTGCTATAAACGTGTGCTCTACTTATAATGTTACTTATTGCTTTGATAAATCTTGTTGCTGTAGGAGGTATAAACACCTCCCTTTTCAATGTGTGTATAATGATAATGTTACCATATCTTCTTATGTTAAAGGGAATTATGACTTTTATGATGTGGAACAAATTGAAGAATTTATTTCTTGGAAGGGTGCATTTGAACTTTCTTATTTGCTTGAAAATATTGATGATGCACCTTATAAATATGAGGATTATAATATACTAAAGTTTTGCTTTGATAATTACAAGGTAGAAAATGGCTATATTCTTGAATATCTTAATAGATGCTCTCCACCAATGGAAGAGACTAATGCCTTGCATGAGCCTAGGGAAGAAGAAATTGCTGAAACTAGAAGCTCATTGGATGAAAAAGAGGAGGAGAGTGATGATCAATACGAGGAAGAATGGATCTACCCATCCCTACCTTCCAATGAGAGTAACTCTTTACCCCTTACATTATTTGATTGTCCCCATACTTCCCAAAGGAGGACGAATGTCATGTTCCTGAGGATTCTTTTGAAAATGTTTATAATAAAGCTCTAGTGTTTGTAGATCATGAAAATCATGCTTTATGTGATAGTTATATTGTTGAGTTTATTCATGAGGCTACTGAAAATTATTATGAGAGAGGAAAATATGGTTGTAGAAGTTTTCATGGTATTGAGACACCTCTCTATGTGCTGAAAATTTTGAAGTTCCTCTTGTTTTATCTACCCATTATTGCTACTATGTGCTTCTTTGATTTATTTTCTTACAAGATTCCTATGCATAGGAAGTGGGTTATACTTAAATGTGTTTTGAATTTGCTTCTTGATGCTCTCTTTTACTTCAATTCATATTTCTATGAGAGCATCTTCTCAAATTTTTATGCCTAACTTAAAGGCGTCAAAGAAAAGTACTTGTTGGGAGATAACCCAAGAGTTTCAGATGAGTCTTGGAAGTTATTACCTCTGTAATAAACTCTCCTTATGCTTTTTATTTGCTTTTTGTGCCAAGAGTAACCTCTAATGAGAGAGAAGTAATGATTGGGAAAGTTGCTGTCCCGAAACAGATTTCTGTGCTTCACCGTAAACATTCATGAGAGAGCTCTGTATGTCGGATTGAGCTGTAATGTTTTGTGCTTCTACCACAGGTTGTTATCTAACTTTCGTTAGTTCAACACTTTTTTATTTGAGCAACATAAGGTCTTCGAAAAAATTCGTCTTTACCTGCTGGTCTGTTTTGACAAATTTCTGCCATTTTCTGCATTTGCTTCTTGTTAGTTCCTTCTTGAGTTCTTTTGGGGAATTGATCTTTTTGAGGGAAGTGCTACAGTATCTAGTTTTCTAATGGAAGTTTATTTGATATTAGAACTGAACCTTGAGACTTATTTATCTTAAGTGCACTAATGTTGCTAATGAGATTGTGTGAAGTTTTGTATGAAGGAAAATTTTCAGGTGTATGGAAGGAATGAGTAATGAGATGAAGGATGGACTAAAGCTCAAGCTTGGGGATGCCACGCGTGTCACCCCAAGAAATATCCAAGAATTACAAGTGTCAAAGCTTGTTGATGCCCAAGGCATCCCCTTCTTCATCAATAAAAATTCTAGGTTTCTTCCAAACGCTTCATTTTTATTGTTTCATGCACAGTTGTGTTGTTCTTGGAGCGTCTTCTTTTTTGTTATTGTTTTGGTTTTTAGTTTTCTTGTTTGCTTAGTTTTCTGAATAAATTGGTTGGACCCCCTCTTTCATACATTTGGTTTGCAAATAGTTTGGTTTGGTTTGGAAAAGAGTAGGAAAGTTCATACTTATGTGGTAAAAAAAACAGAGCTTGTTTTTGAGTGTGGCCTATGCTTTGTCATGCCATGCTTGATATTGTTTTGGGCTTTATGCTTAGTATTCTTTGCTGTAGCATGACTTGTTATATACAATTGAGATTGCTTAATGTGCCTTGGATGAATCATGCGTTGTTTTAGCATATTAAAGCATAGTATAGTGGTATTCTCCTTTGATGCTTTATTTGGGTTGACCTGGCACATTCTCGCACCATCTTATGACTATCTCTAGTCACCATAGCCTGTATGATCCTTTAGTTTTCAACTTGTAGTATCACTTTATGCTTTGATCAATGATGTTTTGTCGCTCTGCATGATTATGGCCATTATTGCTCTCTTAGTTTGTCGCTCCCAGTCTTTTGCTAGCCTCCACAACCAAGTATGAGTTCCACTCATGCATCCAACTCCCTAAACCAAGTTATTCCAAAGAGTCCACCATACCTACCTACTAGCTTATGCTATTCCAAGTATATTCATGCTTTTGTTTACCTTCCAAATTAAACTTGTTATGAGAAAACTAGTGATTAAAGGTCTCACGAACTTGATGGCACACTTTACTTTACTTGCCTCTAATAAACTTGAACCATTGGGTCCTTCTTTGTTGCGTATATGCTTGCGCTTTAGAAGTTGAAATTACCAGAACCATGTTTCATGGGGAACGCTTTCAACATTGCACTTGTACTTTGTACCCCGTTGATATCATGTTCTTTTGCTTACGGATCCCGGCGGTGTGAAATAAAAGTGGAACTTGTAGGATCATGGAGTTTGTATGTGTGTTAGAGAAACGCCTGGGCCGCTAGCCTAAGCCATGCCTAATCATGGTGGAAACTTCCAGCATCACCATAATGAGCACTCTATGAAGCATCCTCAATAAAAACCTATGCAAATAGCAAATAAAAAGATCGCTGAGATGCTCATTGTCTGCTTGCCTTGTCATTTTGATTATGGGAAAGCTCCCGTATCATGTGCAAGGGGTACCCCGTTGGCGGTTCTTAATGATACACATGTACTTACAATGACAAGAGCTTACTCGTGACTGAAGTTGAGTAGCATGAGGATCGGTCTTCGTAAGTAAGGGGCATGTGATTTCGGTTTATAACTTGTCAAGCATATCCTCTTAGTTGTGTCACTTTAACCTTAATCACCTTCAAGATGCTTATGATAGGGGCAATGAGAGCTGAAAGCTACAAGTACCATAGTTTTTGGAAGCTCTTTATGAGACTTGAATCCCTACTTCCTTTTACAAATGGCTTTTCTTCCACCATTATATTGAGTCTCCACCTTCTATCTTTATGCACCTACTTTGAGAGCATAGTGGCCATTCTTAGTTCTATGTGCATTGTCCCAAGACTAGTTGATGGATCCATAACTTGTTATTGCTTGTTTTTAAACTATTGTATCTAGTCACTCTTATGGACTTTGAAGGTGTCCTATGCATTTATATTTGCTACTCTATTGAGGGACAAGCTGAGTACTATTATGCTATGTTTTCTTTATGTGAAACAAACAAACGTCTTGCAAAGAATTGTTATTCATGAATCTTTTGTTTGTGCCTTTTCATGTTGCGTCATAGTTTCTTTTGTTATTGCTAGAACTTTGTCTTTCATGTTATGATTGAAGTACTTTGATCCCAGCTTTGAATGTTTTGCAAATACTTTGATCAAGTCTTTGATGGTGCATGTCACCTCAAAAATTATTCTTTCCTTTTATCACTTACCTACTCGAGGACGAGCAGGAGTTAAGCTTGGGGATGTTATCATGTAGTATAATGATAAACCAGCGTATAAGATAGCCCGACCAGCGAATAGTCCTTTTTACAAACCTGAACCCTTTCTTTGACTGGAGAAGAAATGGAGGATATGTTGCATGTTTGGGATGGCCCTCCTCCAATACATTGCAAATGTATCTATAATTTTTGATGTTCCATGCTTGGTTTTATCCAGTTTCTTGTGACTAACCTATTAACAAGAGCCACAGTGCTAGCTGCCTATTTTCTGCTGTTTTTGGTTCCAGGAAAGTCAGAAAATGAATATTCTCGGAATTGGACGGGACAAAAGCCAAAGTGCCTATTTTTCCGGAAGTGATCAAGTGCCAGAATATGAGACGAAGAAGGGCCAGGGAGCCACCATACAACCTGGCCGCGCGGCCAGGCCTGGCCCACGCCAGGGGGTGGTGAGGCTAGCCGTAGCCCCCCCGGCCTCTCCTTCCACCTATATATTGCCCTCGGGACGAAAACCCTTGGTACCCGATCAAAAAATCCACGAAAGAGTCTGTAGCCGCCATCATCTCCATCCCTAGATCGGGAGGGATCTGAAGCTCTTCCCAGCACCCTGCCGGAGAGGGGAATTCACCCTGGAGGCCTTCTTCATCACCATGCAAGCCTCCGGTGTGATGCGTGAGTATTTCATCCTTGGACTACGGATCCATGTAGTAGCTAGATGGCTGGTTTCTCCTCCTTAGTTCTTTCATGTTTAGATCTTGTGAGCTCCGTTCATGACCAAGATCATCTATTTGTAATTCATACATGTGTTTGTGGGGATCCGATGGATATTGAGATGCTATATCAGATTGATTATTGATTCTATCATGTCTTTGTTATTTGAGATCTTGCATGCTTTTCATTGTTAGTAGCTATCTTGGCCAAGTAGATGCTAGCAACTCCAAGAGTTAGTATTTATGCTCGATAGTGGGTTCATGCCTCTGGTAATCTGGGGAAGTGACAGAAATCTCTAAGGTACTAGATGTGTTGTTGCTACTAGGGAGAAAACAATAATCCTTTGTTCACAGAACAATCGTATAGTTTACTTTACACGCAGTTCGTAAAGCAATAATCTATTGCTTGCAACTTAATATTGGAGGGGGTTCGGGTGATAACCTGAAGGTGGATTATTAGTCATAGATGCAGTTGGATGGCGGTCTATGTATTATGTTGTAATGCCCAATCAAGTCTCAGAGGAGTCAAGATGATTAGTATATGCATGTATTGCTTTGTTGGTGTTTGTCAATTGCCCCGCTGTAATTTGTTCACCCAACATGTTATCTATCTAAGGAGAGCCACCGCTAGTGAACTATGGATCCCGGTCCTTTTCCTTTACATACAATCTACAATCTTTTACTGCTTTTGTGTTTACTTTCTGCAAACTTTTACTTCTTTCCATTTGATACGTTTAATCCTTTGTTTTCCACAAAACACGGTGAGATTGACAACCTCATCACAAGTTGGGGACAAAGTTCTGTGGTTGTGCTGTGCAGGTCTCCACGTTGCTACTAGCACTGGTAGTGCGCCCTGCCAAAGCTCAGCTAGTAACACCTTTGAGGTGTTTCCTTGCTTTTACTGGTTCGATTACTAGTATCTTTGATTATTTTCAAAACATGATCAAATTTCTAGGCATGCATATTCTTAGCAAGAAGTTGAATCTTTCCAAAATCTCACTTGTCTCGGTACATTGATTGCCTGGTGGTGGGTCCACTGAATAGATTTTCGCAAGGTGTGAAGTAAATTTCGAAACACTTGCAAAATTTCAAAACATGTTGACTGATAGTCTCTTTGATTATTTTCAAAACATGGTCAAATTTCTAGGCATGCATATTCTTAGCAAGAAGTTGAATGTTTCATAACTCTCACTCGTTCTCCATATATTAACTGCATGGTGGTGGTTCCACTAAATAGATTATCGCAAGGTGTGAAGTTAATTTTGAACCTCAAGCAAAATTTCAAAACACGGTGAGTCATAGTCTCTTTGGTTGTTTTCAAAACATGGTCAAATTTCTAGGCATGCATATTCTTAGCCAGAAGTTGAATCTTTCCAAACTCTCACTCGTCTCAATACATTGACTTCCTTGTGGTGGGTCCACTGAACAAATTTTCGCAAGGTGTTTAGTTAATTTCGAAACATGGGAAAAATTTCAAAACACGGTGAGTCATAGTCTCTTTGATTATTTTCAAAACATGGTCAAGTTTCTAGGCATGCATATTCTTAGCAAGAAGTTGAATCTTTTCAAACTCTCACTCGTTATCGATACATTAACTGCCTGGTGGTGGGTCCACTAAACAAATTATCGCAAGGTGTGAAGTTAATTTCGAAACACAACCAAAATTTCAAAACATGGTGAGTCATAGTCTCTTTGATATTTTTCAAAACACGGTCAAATTTTGAGGCATGCATATTCTTAGCAACATGTTGAATCTTGCCAAACAATTCTCACTCTATCTTGATACATTGACTGCCTGGTGGTGGGTCCACTTAATAGATTATCGCAAGGTGTGAAGTTAATTACGAAACACAACAAAAATTTCAAAACACGGTGAGTCATATTCTCTTTGATTATTTTCAAAACACGATCAAATTTCGAGGCATGCATATTCTTAGCAAGAAGTCGAATCTTGCCAAAGAACTCTCGCTCATTCTTGATACATTGACTGTCTGATGGTGGGTCCACTTAACAGATTATCGCAAGGTGTGAAGTTAATTTCGAAACACAACCAAATTTCAAAACATGGTGTGTCATAGCCTCTTTGATTGTTTTCAAAACATGGTCAAATTTCTAGGCATGCATATTATTAGCAAGAAGTTTAATCTTGCCAAACAACTCTCACTCGTTCTCGATACATTGACTCCATGCTCTCCCTCTATAATTTTACATTTTGAGGCTTTTATGATGCTTTTTATAATCAGGAGGCTACGCGCCATGCCAATAAATGAAGAGCGAGCAGAGACGAGCAAAGAGAAGAAAATCACCAAGAAATAGTAGTAGAGAGTAGAGAAATTAATTGCCTTGGTTGTGTGGTCAGGAAGCAAGGCTTTATCCAATCGCTAGGCATCGGGAACCACCTGGGACGTGCATTTGAGCACCTGTGTCTCTGGCGTCTCCCTAGGAAGATGACAGCTGCATCTAAGTAGTACAGGA
The DNA here is from genome assembly GCA_910589775.1 of Avena eriantha. NCBI lineage: Eukaryota > Viridiplantae > Streptophyta > Magnoliopsida > Poales > Poaceae > Avena > Avena eriantha. The sequence continues at coordinate 543,017,224 of OU342743.1, forward strand.
CTACAGTACACTACTGAAGCCTTACTTCATGAATCTGTGAGCGGGAGTACTCAAGTACTACTCCGTACTACTAGAACCCTACTGCCACCACCGCCGACCACTCGTTGTCCTAGGAGTAGTAAAAAGCCGCAAATAGCCACCGCCGCCCGCCACCCACCGCCCACAGATGCCTACCTACTGGAGTAGTAGTATAGTAAAAAGAAGACATATGTATTACTATTGGTGTACTGGTAGTACAACTCGAGTATAAAAAGACATATACTCCGTATTACTGGAGTACTCGTTCAAATGTACTACTACTAGTACTCTGTATCTGTACAAGCTTTAACCACAAGAAAGAAATGGAGAAGAGAAACAAGTCTGCCATGCCGAGAAAGAGAGATCCAGAAGAGAGAAGCAGATAGAATAAAATACAGATGGTGTTAAAGACATGCATGCAATCCTTGTTCTCTCCCCCGCAGCACTATACACTTTGCGCCAAGCCCCCAGTTTCTCTGTTTCTCTCTAGGTGTAGACCTTCTCCATTTCCAAAAAAAGGTGTAGACGTTCTTACCACTCACACGGGTAGGATTTGTTTATCTGGTACAGTACTGTACAGGGCAATACGTGCCTGGTTTACACTCACCTATCAACTTTCTGCAACCTTCGTTAAAAAAACTCAATGCTGCATAAAAGTTCTAGACTGCGGGCACTACATCGGCGAGCCGAGCTTCTAGGGAACCACTCCAACTTTGGGCCCGTCGGTGGATTCCACCAAGAGCTAGCCGATGATTGACAAAGACGAACTAGCGTCGATAACTATTCTATGCCCCCATGACGGCTGCATCACCATGGTCACCTACCACGATATTGATGACCACAAGGCCGCGTGCCCGTACAACCCGTGTGGCTGCACGGAGGTCGGCTGCATATTCACCGGCTCGCCGATCGAGCTCCTTTTGCACCTCAACGGCGTCCACAAGGTACAAGTGCATATGATATTGTACGGCCATCCCATGGAGTGTATAGTAACAATGACATTACTTTCCTTTCCACCACCCATGGTCATCATCTACGGTGATGACGCTACCGTGTTCAGCCTCATCATCAGCGAGCTCGTCCAGGCCGCCATCGTTTCCTCGATGTGCGTCAGGGCGGCCTCATGCTCATGGCCTTGGTATAGGGTGAAGCTGTGAGTGACTGGCCCGCAGTCGCCGGTGGACTTCTCGACTGACACCCTTAATGGGATCATTGATCCGACAAGCTTCCTGTTGCCCAATAGTGTTGGCCTCGAAGATCTGACGTTCCTCACGCTGCCGTCGTGGTACATTACCATAGCTGATGGATAGTACCGGACGATCAAGGTGTTGTCTTTCTGCATTTGCATCGATAGGATGAATTGATCATAATCTTCGACTAAGTGATCCTAATGTGATGGTAATGATGTATTACTAGTTAATTTATTTGTAGATAAGTACCACTCGTTTACTAGTTAATGTAGTAGTAGTCGGAGGCAGGGTCTCTTTGGGCACTTGGAAGGGTGATTTTGGCTATAAACTGTCTTTTTTGCTAATGTTTATATTTTGGATTTTAATTGTTTTCTCAAATTGTTCAACTACTACTCCACGTGCCCACTCCTAGGGGGACTCGGATCAACATGCCCCTGTAGCTACCATCCAATATTCATCTGATGGACAAAAGTGCTCCAAAGCAACGTAGAAAAGAAAACATCTCACACTTACTCCCCAGTTTTCAACTATGTTTAATTTTTTAGATACTAGACGATAAAAACATTTTGTCAGTCATTAATAGTTCAAATACATGCATATATTTATTAAAAAATACAGACATATAATTTTAATGAATTTGCATAAATTACTTTTCATACTTTTGTCCGCACACTATATATAATAGTGGTAAGATAAGAAAAGAAAGACTATCAGTAGTGTCTTCTTGATGCTAAAATGGAAATGAAGATCCAACATCTGACAATGTGGGGATTCGAGTCTTGATCCAACGGTCAATATTCAAAGTTGTTCGTACACTATACGATGGTAAGAAAAAATGAGAAACATGTGCTTTGACACCTTTGAATACAAAAAATGCCCTGGCTTCTTCACAATGTGTATTGGCCTACGGTGTATGAACATTGTTGGTTTTGACCCAAACAGCCAAGGTCATGACCATATTGACATCATATATAGTTTATGATACAGTTCCCGCATCTGGTAGATTCATGCATCTTATTCAACAAGATATGCTGAAAGCGAGCAATGCGCTATTTTATTTTGTTAAGCAAGTATACTAGTCTTACCATTACCACTATCTTAACACTATATGGTGTACGAAAAACTTTGAATATTAATTGTTGGATCAAGACTCACGAATCCCAACATTTCTAACCATTGGATCTTCTTTTCCATTCTAGCATCCAGATGATTCTATTGATAGTCTTCATCATAATGAAATGCTATATGCACAAACCCCAAAACACACTTCTCCATCATTCTAAAATCTTACCCCTCATTTCTATAGACCATGTTACCAAAATTTTCAAGTATTTGACTTTAGGGTCCTTTGTGCTAAATATATGGACTTGGATGTATTTTCATTTTATTGAGGTCCTTGGTGTAACATGTGTACACATCCACTTACCGTGTTAATTAATTGAAGTATCTCGCTCCCTCGGGACATATACCTTAGTCAAAACTAGTATGAAGAGTATGGCTCGATGAGGTTCTCTCTCGAGAAGGAGCCGTACCCGACTTTTCCCTTCTTGATTTTAGGGTCCTTTGTGCTAAACGTATGGACCTCGCTGTAATTTTCCTTTTTTATGTCCTTGGTGTAAAATGTAGTACTCCCACCATCCGATTAAAATTCTCACCAAAAAGATTAAGTGGTGAAATTTAAACAAATTTAAGCTTACTTGTCAATGAGTATGAATATTCTTTGATTTCAATCCGAACGACCAAGGTCAAGGCCATATCAACATCATACTTTATGTTGATGACCCCATATCAGCGAATTTGCATGGCAATAGATTTAGCCATATTTTGAAACAATTGAAGAAGAAGTAGTATGAAGAGTTTGACTCAGATCAGCTGATCTCTCGAGAAGGAGCCAAACTAGAAAGTTTTCCTTTTAGGGTCCTTTGTGCTAAATGTATGGACCTTGATGTAATAATTTTCCTTTTTTAGGTCCTTGATGTAAAATGTACTCCCACCGACCGTGTAAATTGTTAACCTAAAAGTAAATGGTGAAATTTAGATGATTTTAAGCTTAGTTGTCAACGAGTATGAACATTCTTGGATTTCAAGCCGAACAAGCAAGGTCAAGGCCATATCAACATCATACTTTATGCTGATGATCCCATGTTAGAGAATTTGCATGGCAATAGATCTGGCCATGTTTTGAAAACAATCAAAGAGGAAGTAGTATTAAGAGTTTGGATCAGATCAGCTGATCTCTGGAGAATGAGCCAAACCAGATTTTTTTCTTTTAGGGTCATTTATGCTAAATTTTTATGGACCTCGATGTAATTGTTGCTTTTTTGAGGTCCGTGATGTAAAATATACTTCGATCGACTGTGTAAAGGTCTAACCGAAAAGTACCGTGGTGAAATTTAAATGAAATTAAGCTTAGATGTTAATGAGTATGAAGCATTCTTGTATTTCAAGACGAATGACCAAGGTCAAGGCCATATCTACATCATACTATATGATGATGATCCCATATCCAAGAATTTGCATGCCGACAAATTTGGCCATATTTTGAACACAATCTAAGAGGAAGTAGTATGAATAGTATGGCTCGATCAGCTACTCTCTCGAGAAGGAGTCAAACCCAACTATTTTCCTTTCTTAATTTTAGGGTCCTTTGTGCTAAATATATGGACCTCGATGTAATTTCCCCTTTTAGGTCTAAAAGTGTAAGTGGTGAAATTTAGACAATTTTAAGCTTACTTATCAATGAGTATTAAACTTCTTGGATTTAAAGCCGAACGACCAAGGTCAAGGCCATATCAACATCATACTTTATATGATCATGATGATCCCAGGTTAGAGAATTTGCACGGCAACAGATCTAGCCATGTTTTGAAAAAATTCGAAGATGAAGTAGTATCAAGAGTTTGGCTCAAATCAGCTGATCTCTTGAGAAGGAGCCGAACAAAATTTTTTTCCTTTTAGGGTCCTTTATGCTAAATGTATGAACCTCGATGTAATTTTTGCTTTTTTGAGGTCCCTGATGTAAAATGTAATCCGATCGACCATGTAAAGTTCTAACCTAAAAGTAAGTGGTGAAATTTAAATGAATTTAAGCTTACTTGTCAACGAGTATGAACCATTCTTGTATTTCAAGATGAACGACCAAGGTCAAGGCCATATCTACATCATACTTTATGCTGATGATCCCATATCCAAGAATTTGCATGCTGACAAATTTGGCCATATTTTGAAAACAATCGAACAAGAAGTAGTATGAAGAGTGTGGCTCGATTAGCTACTCTCTCGAGGAGCCGAACCTGATTGTTTTGCTTGCTTAATTTTAGGGTCCTTTGTGCTAAATGTATGGACCTCGATGTAAATTTTCCCCTTTCTAGGTCCTTGTTGTAAAATGTACTCCCACCGACTATGTAAATTCTAACCTAAAAGTGAGTGGTGAAATTTAAACGCACTTCAACTTATAGTTGTCAACGAGTATGAACATCCTTGGATTTCAAGCCAAACGACCAAAAGGTCAAGGCCATATCTCTACTTCATACTTTATTCTGATGATCGAGTATCCAAGAATTTGCATGGCGACAGATTTGGCCATATTGTGAAAACAATTGAAGACAAAGTAGTATAAAGAGTATGACTCGATCAGCCGCTCTCCCGAGAAGGAGCCAAACCCGATAGTTTTCTTTGCTCAATTTTAGGGTCCTTTGTGTTAAATTTGTGGACCTCGATGTAATTTTCCTATTTTTTAGGTCCTTGATGTAGAATGTACTCCCACCGACCGTGTAAAATGCTAACCTAAAAGTAAGTGGTGAAATTTCAACGAATTTAAGAATAGTTGTCAACGAGTATGAAAAATTCGTGGATTTCAAGGCGAATGACCACAAGGTCAAGGACATATCTCTACATCAGACGTTATGCTCATGATCCCATATCCAAGAATTTGCATGTCGACAAATTTTGCCATCTTTTGAGAACAATCGAAGATATTAATAACAAAAATAATCAATATAAATTTTCCAAGTGATAGGAATTTATTTTCTGAAAAGCAAGTAAGAAGAATTTATTTCCTTTTTCTGTTAAAAAATAATGAGCGAGAAGAGACTTTGAGCACAGAGGAGGCAGCGAGAGAGCTGCGAAGAGGAGGATTTGAAGGCGGTGCGATGTCAAAGCAAAGCTGGGATAGGTTCTTGACACGAGGTATAGGGTATAGTGAGTAGACTAAATTTCAGGACCACAATATATATGCACGCAAAACAAAATGTGTTTTATCTCTCCTTCACTCCCTCGTCACCACCCCCACACCCCGGCCGACTGATCTCTCCCTCGCCCATAATGTGGGGCTATGCACGCACGTCGACCGATGACCTGCCTTCTGTCGGTGGCTCCGTGTCTTTGCCTGGCTTGTTTGTTAGCTGCGTTGGTGGGAACCATTTTGGTCCTTACAATAGAGTAGCAATTCAAACTTTCCCGGTTTCGAAATTTTCATTTCGTTCACAAACATCCGGGGGAAGGATATTCAATATATCGCCATTCGCAGTACTACTAGTACTACATGGTACAATGAGTAGTACCAAAAGAAACTTTTTTTGACAAGTAGTACCAAAAGAAACTTCATTCAACCATTAACATAACAACACGAGTTTACATATATAGGACTCGCTGCTAAACTAGTGGTGGGCCGGCTCCTCCTAGCACCTAGATCGCGCTACCAGCGGCAGCTCGTGACATCGACACCAACGACAGCTCCAGCGACAGAGCCGACTCCTGACTCATCGTCACCTCCAGATAGGGCGGCAGCACCTCCTGAGCCATCGGCGGCACCTCGGAAGCCATCAGCAGCTCCAGGAGAACACTGTGGATGAAGTTGCCGTTGTTTGGGAACCTGTTCTAGTAGTTGGTGAAAATGTTGGCGCCGATGAACACCACCATCTCGCAGCCACAATGGAAGGCATGGCCGTAGAGGAGACGGGCGTCCCTGAAGTTCATAATGTTGGGACTCGCATATTCATCCAACGGTCAATATTCAAAGTTATTCATACACTATATAGTGCTAAGAAAAAAATGAGAAGCATGTGTTTTGACACCTTTGAATGCAAAAAAATGCTCTGTCTTCTTCACAATGTGTATTGGCCTACAGTGTATGTACATTTATGTCTTTCACTCGAACAACCAAGGTCATGACCATATTGACACCATATCTCTACTACTATAATGGAGTAGTTTTGAATTGGACCCATAATACCAATCCTGAGCGTTCGGAAGTTAGATCCAATGGTTTAGAGTAGCAGGATTCGTGCTGAATATTACCTAGAGCAAACTCCACCATGCATGTTCTAGAACCATCGTATAACCACCCCCAAAATTTCATAGCACAGTATATGTGTAGATAGTTATTATTAATATACTTAATTTATGCATTTTGGGGGTGGTGACATGATGGTTCTAGAACATGGTGGAGTTTGCTCTAGGTACGTACTATTCAACACGAATCTAGTTGCTCCGAACCATTGGATCTAATAGCCCAATGGTTAGGATTGGTGCTATGGATCCAATTCAAAACTACTCCACTATAGTAGTAGAGAGAATACAACCTACTGTGCTATGAAATTTGGGGGGGGGGGTGACATGATGGTTCTAGAACATGCATGGTTGAGTTTGCTCTAGGTACTATTCAACACGAATCCAGCTTCTCTAAACCATTGTATCTAACAGCCCAATACTCAGGATTGGTGCTATGGATCCAATTCAAAACTGATCCATTATAGTAGTAGAGATATCTTAATTACCACTATATACTGTACAAATAACTTTGCATATTGACCATTGGATCAAGACTCGCGAATCCCAACATTATTTCCAGTCGTTGGATCTTCTTTTCCATTCTAGTAACTAGAAGATTTTATTGATAGTCTTTAGGATAATGAATGCTATATGCACAAACCTCAAAACACACTTCTCCATCATAATAGAATCTTCTCCCTCGTAGCTAATAATCGTTGACTTCTACATGATCTTATCTTATCTTACCATTATATAGTTTACGAATAACTTTGAATGTTGACCGCTCGATCAAGACTCACGAATCCCAGCATTTCTAGTTGTTAGATATTCTTTTCCATTCTAGCATGTGGAAGATTTTATTGATATAGTCTTCAGCATAATGAATTCTTTGCAAAAACATCAAAACACACTTCTCCATCATACTAGAATCTTCTCCCTTGTTTCTCTAGACCATGTTATCAAAAATTTCATGTGTTAGGTAGCTAATAATCTTTGACTTCTACATGATGATACAAAGTACAAGGACCAAATATACACACATACTTTAAAGATGATGATCAAATTTAAAATTTATTGTGCTTTACCAATTATAATTTTATATAGTGATGATGATATATCATACGTCTACTATCTGAGTCTCACGTGCAAGGCACATGCAACTTGCTAGTATAGTTTATGATACAGTTCCCGCATCTGGTAGATTCGTGCATCTTCTTCAACAAGATCCGCTGAAAGTGAGGAGTGCGCTGTTTTCTTTTGTTAAGCAAGTACTAGTCTTAGCATTACCACTATCTTAACACTATATGGTGTACGAAAAACTTTTAATATTAATTATTGGATCAAGACTCACGAATCCCAACATTTCCAGCCGTTGGATCTTCTTTTCCATTCTAACATCTAGAAGATTCTATTGATAATATTCATCACAATGAAATGCTATATGCACAAACCTCAAAACACACTTCTCCATCATTCTTGAATCTCCCCCTTGTTTCTATAGACCATGTTACCAAAATTTTCAAGTATTTGATTTTAGGGTCTTTTGTGCTAAATGTATGAACTTAGATGTATTTTTCATTTTTTGAGGTCTTTGGTGTAACATGTACACATCCACTTACCGTGTTAATTAATTGAAGAATGTCACTCCCTTGGGACATATACCTTATTAGTCAAAAAAACCACCACCCGGTAGAATGGAAAAAAGAAGATCCAACGGCTAGCAGTGTTGGGATTCGCGAGTCTTGATCCAACGGTCAATACTCAAAGTTATTCGTACATTATATATTGGTAAGATAAGATAACAAAGACTATCAATAGTATCTTCTAGATGATGGAATGGATTAGAGGATCCAATAACTAGAAGCAATGTTGGGATTCACGGGCCATGAATCAGCGGTCAATAATATTCAAAGTTGCCCAAACACTATATATAAACTAGTAAGTTGCATATCCCCTACACGTGAGATTGAGATAATAGACGTCTGACATATCATCACTATATAAAATTGTTATAGGTAAAGCAAAAAAAACATAAATTTGATCAACATCTATAAAGTATGGGTGTATATTTCGTTCTTGTACTTTGTATATCATGTAGAAGTCAACGATTATTAGTTATATAAAACTTGAAATTTTTGGTAACATGGTCTAGAGAAACGAGGGAGAAGATTCTAGAATGATGGAGAAGTGTGTTTGGAGTGTTCTGCAAAGCATTCATTATGACGAAGACTATTAATAGAATCTTCGAGATGCTAGAATGGAAAAGAAGACCCAATGGTTGGAAATGTTGGGATTCGCGAGTCTTGATCCAACGATCAATATTCAAAGCTATCCATACACTATATCTCTACTACTATAATGGAGTAGTTTTGAATAGGATCCATAATACCAATCCTGATCGTTGGGCTGTTAGATCCAATGGTTTAGAGTAGCTAGATTCGTGTTGAATAGTACCTAGAGCAAACTCCACCATGCATGTTCTAGAACCATCATGTAACCACCCCCAAAATTTCATGGCACAGTAGGTTGTATTCTCAATATGTTTAGATAGTTATTATTAATAGACTTAATTTATGCATTTTTTTCTCTAACAAGACTTAAAGTATAATGGATCTAGAACACAGTGGAGTTTTCTCTTGGTACTGTTCAACACGAATCCAGTTGCTCTAAACCATTGGATCTTATAGCCCAATGGTCAGGATTGGTGCTATGTATCCAATTCAAAACCGCTCCATTATAATAGTTAGAGATAATGGAGCAGTTTTGAATTGCATCCATAACACCAATCGTCACTATTGGGTTGTTAGATCCAATGGTTCAGAGCAGCTGGATTCGTGTTGAATAGTACCTAGAGCAAACTCCACCATGTTCTAGAACCATCATGTCACCATCCCCAAAATTTTATAGCATAGTAGGTTCTATTCTCAATATGTGTAGATATATTATTAATAGAGTTAATGTATGCATTTTTTCTCTAACAAGACTATTGGTTAATAACAACTTAATATTTGCTAAATCACATTTCATACAATATGTACGTGTGTGGCCCATGCCTTTTACTAGTAGTGGTAAGATAAGAAAACAAAGACTATCAATAGCATCTTGTCGATACTAAAATGGAAATAATGAAGATCGAATGTCTGACAATGTTGGGATTCGCATCTTGATCCAACGGTCAATATTCAAAGTTATTCGTACACTATATAGTGCAACGGAAAAAAAAATGAGAAACATGGGTTTTGACACCTTTGAATACAAAAAAATGCTCTCGCTAATTCACAATGTGTATTGGCCTATGGTGGATGAACTTTCCAGGTTTCGACCCAAATAGCCAAGGTCATGACCATATTGACATCATATATAGTTTATGATACAATACCTGCATCTGGTAGATTCGTGCATCTCCTTCAACAAGATCTGATAAAAGTCAGAAGTGCGCTATTTTCTTTTGTTAAGCAAGTACTAGTCTTACCATTACCACTACCTTAACACTATATGGTGTACAAAAAACTTTGAATATTAATTGTTGGATCAAGACTCACAAGTCCTAACATTTCCAGCCATTGGATCTTCTTTTCCATTCTAGCATCTAGAAGATTCTATTGATAATCTTCATCATAATGAAATGCTATGCACAAACCTCAAAACACACTTCTCCATCATTCTAGAATCTTCCCCCTCGTTTCAATAGACCATGTTACCAAAATTTTCAAGCATTTGATTTTAGTGTCCTTTGTGCTAAATGTATGGACTTGGATGTTTTTTTTGTTTTTTGAGGTCATGGGTGTAACATGTACACATCCACTTACCGTGTTAATTAATTGAAGAATCTCCCTCCCTCGAGACATACCTTAGTCAAAAAAAGTACCACCACCCGGTTTTTAGAAAAAGTGGGGACCATGTTTTCTTACAATTCCCTAGTCTTAACACATTTCAAGATTCCCAAGTGAACCGGGCCTACTAAAATAACTTTATGTCGACTTAAAGAAATTAGGTCAAATTTGAACTACAAGTAAGAGTGGTAGATTGCTCTTGAATTTTGCTAACGTTGTCTGATGGGACCCACGATGTCTATATATTAAGAGTTAACTTCTGGCATGGAGTAATAAACACTAGTAGTACCTGCATCCAAGGCTCAAGGCCTTTTTTTGAAAAGTCAAACCATGCAAAGTTTGACCAAGTTTGCGGAAAAATATATTAGTATTTACAATATGAAATACACACCCTTTGATACATCATGAAACATATATTCACATGGTATCTACTAATATCATACAGTAGTTCTTGACATTTTTTAGAAGTTTGGTCAAACTTTCTGTAGCTTGACTTATCAAAAAAAGAAGCCTTAAGCGCTTTGGGACCGAGGTACTAGTGAGATGAGGGAAAAACCGAAGAGCAAGAGGAGCTTGGAGAATAAAAGGGAGGCAGGGCGGGAGGGCAGCGTGATAGGGCACTTGAAGGCAGTGCGATGTCGGAGCAGAATTATGATGGGTACGTGACATGAGGTACTACAGCCTTTACAACATACACACTCTGGTAAATTTCAAGACTTATGTGCACTCAAAACAAAACAATTTTTTTTCGCTCTCAGTCGCTGCCTCACCATCCATCTCAGCACTCCCTTGTCCATAGTGCTGCGTGTGTCTTTGTATGGTGGCCCAGCTATGTCTCCGGCGTGTGTGTTGGTGTACATAGGAAGGAATTGAGCATTGGCGGCAAAAGTTAGTATAATTCAAACTTTCAAATTTTTCTCTTCCTTTCTAAGCATCGGGAATGAAGGTTATTCAAAGGATAACCATATCGACATCATATCTCTATCTCTACTATTATAATGGAACAGTTTTCAATTGGATCCGTAGCACCAATCCTAACCATTGGGCTGTTAGATCCAATGCTTTAGAGCACCTAGATTCGTGTTGAATAGTACCTAGAGAAAACTCCACCATGTTCTAGAACGATCATGTCACCACCCCCGAAATTTCATAGCATAGTAGGTTATATTCTCTCTACTACTACTATAATGGAGTATTTTTGAATTTGATCGATAGCACCAATCCTGATCGTTGGGCTATTAGATCCAATGGTTCAGAGCAGCTGGATTCATGTTGAATAGTACCTAGAGCAAACTCCAACATGCTCTAGAACCATCATTTCACCACCCCCAAAATGTCATAGCATAGTCAGATATATTCTCAATATGGATAGATAGTTATTAATAATAGTGGTAAGATAAGAAAAGAAAGACTATCAATAGCCTCTTGTCGATGCTAAAATGAAAATAATGAAGATCGAATGTCTGACAATGTTGGGATTCGCATCTTGATCCAACGGTCAATATTCAAAGTTATTCGTACACTATATAGTGCAAAGAAAAAAAAAGAGAAACATGGGTTTTGACACCTTTGAATACAAAAAAATGCTCTCGCTAATTCACAATGTGTATTGGCCTATGGTGTATGAACTTTCCAGGTTTCGACCCAAATAGCCAAGGTCATGACCATATTGACATCATATATAGTTTATGATACAATACCTGCATCTGGTAGATTCGTGCATCTTCTTCAACAAGATCTGCTAAAAGTCAGAAGTGCGCTATTTTCTTTTGTTAAGCAAGTACTAGTCTTACCATTACCACTACCTTAACACTATATGGTGTACAAAAAACTTTGAATATTAATTGTTGGATCAAGACTCACAAGTCCCAACATTTCCAGCCGTTGGATCTTCTTTTCCATTCTAGCATCCAGAAGATTCTATTGATAATCTTCATCATAATGAAATGCTATGCACAAACCTCAAAACACAGTTCTCCATCATTCTAGAATCTTCCCCCTCGTTTCTATAGACCATGTTACCAAAAATTTCAAGCATTTGATTTTAGTGTCCTTTGTGCTAAATGTATGGACTTGGATGTATTTTTTTATTTTTTGAGGTCCTTGGTGTAACATGTACACATCCACTTACCGTGTTAATTAATTGAAGAATCTCGCTCCCTCGGGACATACCTTAGTCAAAAAAAAGTACCACCACCCAGTTTTCAGAAAAAGTGGGGACCATGTTTTCTTACAATTCCTTAGTCTTAGCACATTTCAAGATTCCCAAGCGAACCGTGCCCACTGAAATAACTTTATGTTGATTTAAAGAAATTAGGTCAAATTTGAACTACAAGTAAGAGTGGTAGATTCCTCTTGAATTTTGCTAATGGTTTCTGATGGGACCCGAGATGTCTATATATCAAGACTTACGTTCTGCCACGGAGTAATAATCACTAGTAGTACCTGCATCCAAGGCTCAAGGCCTTTTTTTTAAATTCAAACCATGCAAAGTTTGACCAAGTTTGTGGGAAAATATATTAATATTTTGAATATGAAATACACACCCTTTGATACATCATGAAACATATATTCACATGGTATCTACTAATATCATACAGTAGTTCTTGACATTTTTTAGAAGTTTGGTCAAACTTTCTGTAGCTTGACTTATCAAAAAAAGAAGCCTTAAGCGCTTTGGGACGGAGGTACTAGTGAGATGAGGGAAAAACCAAAGAGCAAGAGGAGCTTGGAGAATAAAAGGGAGGCAAGACGGGAGGGCAGCGTGATAGGGCACTTGAAGGCAGTGCGATGTCAGAGCAGAATTATGATGGGTTCCTGACATGAGATACTATAGCCTTTACAACATACACACTCTAGTAAATTTCAGGACTTATGTGCACTCAAAACAAAACAAATTTATTTTTTTCGCTCTTAGTCGCTTCCTCACCATCCATCTCAGCACTCCCTCGTCCATAGCGTTGCGTGTGTCTTGGTATGGTGGCTCAGCTATGTCTCCGGCGTGTGTGTTGGTGTACATAGGAAGGAAACGAGCATTGCCGGCAAAAATTAGTGTAATTCAAACTTTCGAATTTTTCTCTTCCTTTCCAAGCATCGGGAATGAAGGTTATTCGAAGGATAACCATATTGACATCATATCTCTATCTCTACTATTATAATGGAGCAGTTTTCAATTGGATCCTTAGCACCAATCCTGACCATTGGGCTGTTAGATCCAATGGTTTAGAGCACCTAGATTCGTGTTGAATAGTACCTAGAGCAAACTCCACCATGTTCTAGAACCATCATGTCACCACCCCCGAAATTTGATAGCATAGTAGGTTATATTCTCTCTACTACTACTACACTAGAGTAGTTTTGAATTCGATCCATAGCACCAATCCTGATCGTTGGGCTGTTAGATCCAATGGTTCAGAGCAGCTGGATTCATGTTGAATAGTACCTAGACCAAACTCCAACATTTTCTAGAACCATCATTTCACCACCCCCAAAATTTCATAGCACAGTCAGATGTATTCTCAATATGGGTAGATAGTTACTACTAATAGACTTAATGTATGCATTTTTTCTCTAACAAGAATATTGGTTAATAACAACTTAACGTTTGTTAAATCACATTGCATACAGTATATACATGTGTGGCACGTACCTTTTTTATCAAAACGTGAGGCTTAGATAATGGACATCTGAAATATCATGACTGCATAAATTTTTAATAGGTAAAGAATACAAAAATATAAATTTGATCAATACCTATAAAGTATGGGTGTATATTTGGTTTTTATACTTTGTATATCATTTAGAAGTCAACGGTTATTAGCTATCTAAAACTTCAAAATTATGGTAACATGGTCTAGAGAAATGAGGGAGAAGATTCTAGAATGATGGGGAAGTGTGTTTTGAGTTTTATGCATACCATTCATTATGATGAAGACTATCAATAAAATCTTCTAGATGCTAGAATGGAAAAAAGATCCAACAGCTGGAAATGTTGGGATTCGCAAGTCTTGATCCAACGGTCAATATTCAAAGTTATTCGTACACTATATAGTGGTAAGATAAGATAAGATATATATGTAGAAAAACGTCAAAGCACACTTATCTATCATTGTAGAATCTTCTTGATTGTTTCTCTAGACCATGGTTCTAAAATTTTCAATTATTAGGTAGCTAATAAACGTTTATTTCTACATGATATAAAGTGCAAGAACCAAATATACACTCATACTTTAGAAACGTGGCTCAAATTCATAGATATTTGAAGCTTTGCCTATTGCAATGTTATATACTAATGACATGTCATGCTTCTGTATATTATGTGAGTTTTACGTGCAAGGCACGTGTAGCTTACTGGTACTACCACAAAGAGCATGGCTCAGCTCCATGATGGAGGAGGAGGACTCGACTACTAATTTTAATTGCTTGATTATAGGGTCCTTTGTGTTAAATATATGGACTTGGATGCAATTTTCACTTTTTAAGGTCCTTGGTGTAACATGTACACATGCATTAGCTGTGTTAATTATTGAAGCATCTCACTCTTTCAAGACATACCCCAGTCAAAAAAATAAAGTGCCACCACCCGATTTTCAAAAAACGCGAACATGTTTTGTTACAATTCCCTAGTCTTAGGACGTTTCAAGCTTCCCTATATATTACTAACTATGCCCATACACTCAAATAACTTTATGTCGATTTAAAGAAAGTAGGTCAAATTTGAACTACAAGTAAGCGCAATAGATTCTTTCTTGAAATTGCAAGAGATCCAACAATTAGCAATGTTGGAATCTATCAATCCATATAGGATGATCAATGTTCAAAGTTATCCGTATTATATATCTTATTAGTAAGTTGCACATGCCTTGCATGTGAGAATCAGATAGTAGAAGTATATTCCATATCATTTTTTCTCTACTACTATAAAGGAGCAGTTTTGAATTGGCTCCATAGTACCAATCCTTACCGTTGGGCTGTTAGATCCAATGGTTCAGAGCAGGTTGATTCGTGTTGAGTACTACCTAGAGCAAACTCCACCATGTTCTAGAACCATCATGTCACCCCCCCAAAATTCATAGCATAGTAGGTTGTATTCTCAATATGTGTAGATAGTTATTATTAATAGACTTAATGTATGCATTTTTGTCAAACAAGACTATTGGTTTATAACAACTTAATGTTTATTAAATCACATTTCATATACAGTATAACCCTTCGGGCATGCCTTTTACTAGTTTCTATAAAATTATAATAGGTGACATGGGCATAACCCTTCGGGTGCCTATTATTGGTATGTATCGTGCGGCCCAACGGAAGCATCACCCGGAGATTTGCCAATATCCACGAAGCCCATGACGGTTTGGCTGATACGAAGTATACAAGGATATATACTGCTGGCGATATAAGACAAGAAAAGTACAAGACTAGATTAGATACAAACTCTAGCTTGTGACCTACTCGTATTGGTACCGGAGACCAAGCCTCCCCATATATAAAGGCTAGGAGGGGACAACGACGAGGAGGGATATACAATACAATAGACGCCACACCCAACTTGATACCTAGACAATATACACCGAAGTCTAGTGGACAACTTGTAATAGTGCGATTTCCCCAATATTCAGGCGTCTTTGACTTTATTGTTTTCCTGACATCTGATGAAATCCCCAGCGTTCTATTTTCCGTGAAACCCCAAGTCCAACACCACGGGCATTGCCCAGATTGCCCCTTGTAAATTGGCATCGTCTGTGGGAAACCTGAACGCTGAAACCATGGATTCGGCGGACCGCTCTCCACAAAGCATCAACCCAACGAAAGCAGATCCACACCCGCCCACCCCGGTATTGGTACCCGCCGATTTCAATGGTTGATCCAATCTAATCATCGGAAGCTTCCACTTCCAAGTAGAAGACCTGCAAAATTTTCTGCTCTTCTATAAATCTTCGACTGCAGCAACCCGTTGACGTCATCGGCTCCAGCTCCTCCGGCCACATCAAACTCGTCGACTACCAACAAGCTAAGTAATCTACTTCGAGTTGATTTCTTTCTTATTTTATTCACACTCGACACTCGGGGGTTGCACCCTTTTTAGAGTAACCTAAGTGTCATCGACTTCACGCACTCGAGCACCTCATACGCGATTTCCTGAATAGCTAACTCTGCCTAAGAATCGAATCCTTGAACTCCGACCCGGTTGTAGCCCAATTGACAGGTCGGCAAGGTACTGAGACTAATGGCGTCAGGATAACAAAAAGGTCTCGCGTTACGGTGCAAAAGTGTTGGGTCCGATGGCACCAAAAAATGTTATGACAAATTAAAAAGCGATACTCTTTACAAGATGCAATTACTTCACAAATTCTCTATGTTTTTTGCAAGGAAATCATCTAGATCGAGCTATTCTATCGAATACCTTCTCAGATAAGGAAGTTTCCCGAGCTTATGATCACCCGATAAAAATAAAGACCTGAGTCGAGAAATTCCTCGGATGAACATCATCTTCACACCCTTGATATCAATAAAGCTAAGTTCTCTTAATCGAGTCCACTTTTCAATACTCTATTCCACCCGATACTCAGGGGCTCAATCGAATAAATTATTATATGATCATACTCTAATACTCGGGGGCGCAAATGCCATAGCCATCGGCAAAAATATATAAAGTTCCAAATATATCAACTTCCAAATTCACACATCCGAAAGAAATTACAACAAGCTATATTTTTGGCTGACTTTACATAATCTACATGTCTTTTTCCAGGGTCCCTATTTTATCTACACGGAGAAATTCTCCGATGAAGAAGATCTCCAAGCCTATGCTCTGGTGCAAACGCCCGAACATAGCCTCGGGGGCTACTCCCATCGGGAGCGCTGGCCGCGCACCCGATAGAAAAAATAGAAATCCTCCAAACATGAGTCGATGGGAGAGTATCTATAGTGAAGAAGCATAACTTTGAGTCTATCCAAGCATAGCCTCAAAGGTTACTCCAATCGGGAGCGCCTGATGAAAATGCTGACATCACTTCAAGAACAAGACAATGTCATCCATTGAACCAGCCAAAAAAGACATCAACAAGTTCACGCATCCGAGGAAATCTTCGAGTTCACCTTCCGCGCATATTAAAAAGGACTTTGAGCCTATGCTCGAACATAAGCATCCAAACGTAGCCTCGAGGCCTACTGACATGGGCATAACCCTTCGGGTGCCTATTATTGGTATATATGGTGCGGCCCAACGGAATCCTCACCCGAAGATTTGCCAAGATCCATGAAGCCTAGGACGGTTTGGCTGATACGAAGTCTACAAGGACACAGACTCCTGGCGATATAAGATAAGGAAAGTACAAGACTAAATTAGATACAAACTCTAGCTTGTAACCTACTCGTATTGGTACCCGATACATAGCCTCCTCATATATAAAGGCTAGGAGGGGCCAACGAGGAGGAGGGATATACAATACAATAGACGCCACACCCAACTTGAGATCTAGACAAAAGACACCGAAATCTAGTGGACAACTTGTACTAGTGCGATTTCCCAAATATTTAGGCGACTTTGACTTTATTGTTTTCTTGACATCCGACGAAATCCCCAGCATTCTCTTTTCCGCGAAACCCCAAGTCCAACACCAAGTGCATTGCCGAGGTTACCCCTCATCAATAGGCGAAGACCAAAAATAATTATTATTTCGAGCTACGTCAATAAAGTACCGTTGAATCTTAATTCTATCCATTCTAGCACCTAGAAAATACTATTGATAGTGTTTAGCATACTAAAAGATATGCACAAACCTTAAAAGACACTTCTCAATAATTCTAGATTGTTCTTTGTCATTTGTCTAGAGCATGGAGAGTACTATTAGGTAGCTAATAGGTTGATTACTACTACATGATACAAAGTATAAGAACCAAATATACAACGGATATTCTATGGACGTGGCTCAATATTATAATTATTTTTTGAGCTTCACCTATTATTATAGTTTTTTAGTAGTCCTATTTATCAGAGTTGGGCGAGCTGGCTTGAGGATTGACGTCCTTTTATTTCGGCATGTGGGTTCAAATCCTTCGTGTGCTAGAAAAGCGATTCTACGGTGCACGCTATCTAGCAGGGAGGGGAGAAATGTGGGTTCACGTCCTTTCCTGAAATACAGTCTACGTGATGAGACGATACAATACTGAGCCAGGACGTGAAAGCTTGCTAGTCTAGCACTGTAGCTATAACTCCAGCAGGCATCCTCGATCCACTACAGAAGACCGACGAGGGAACACGCGAAATCAACAACCCTCGTTCAAAGAGCCTCCCATCTTCCCCATCTCTGGCGATCCTCATTCGCTAACGCTGGCTAGCCACATTTTGGATCCTCTCGAGTGTCGCACTTCCTAAATTTTCCTAGCCATTTCTCGCCCGCTGCATCGGTTCGATGCACAACATTTGGTACGGTGGCTGGAGCAAGGTCAGTGACGATGCCTTCGAAGAAATTGCTATGCGTATGAACACTACCAGCACCGTCCGACTGGCCGCATGCTCCAAGGAGTTGCATCGCCAAGTCATCGGCGAAAAAGGTATCAGGTGCCCCAATGATGGTTGTGGGACATTAGTCGCCTTCCACGACGTCCTCAACCACAAGATGGTGTGCCCGCACGGCCCGTGCAACTGCACTGAGCCTAGCTGCAAGTTCACTGCCCCACCCACAGCGCTCCACACTTACCTCGAAAAATCCCACTCAATTGAAGTGCAGAGTTTCCACTATGTCGAGGAACATAGGTACATCTCTCAGCCTTTGCTGGCACCTGGCTCATGGAGAGTAGAGACCGTGGTATCCAGGGATGATGGTACATTGTTCGCTGTGTGATTTGACATGCTTGACTATGGCCTCGCCATATCCGTCCAGTGCATTAGGTCGGTGGCGTGCTTGTTTCTATGGTATGTGGTGGAGTTGCACATTTATAAACCTTCAATGATTGGAGAGGACCTGGAGGAGTTCGTCGAAGATAGCCTATTTTCGAGCCGAAGAGCAGCGCGTCACCGGCCTCCATCAGGATTACTAAAGATTACCATAATTTACTGATTAAGAAACATGATAGGTTCATACTGGATTACTCACTTTGCACCCACAATGTGGGATATGCCTAATATTACCATCATGATTCTGATGATGATCTGCCATTCAAGTTTGTTTAGATCAAACACTGGAGATGATCTTGCATTTCCTTTGAAACATAGCTCTGTATTCTTTTCTTGGGAGTGCCTAGCTCTCAGGCGCCTGAGAACTTCTTATATGTATATTTAGCATGCTGCAATTTAGTCCGCTGATTCTTACTTCCTTTAGAAATCCCAGGTTCATCTCTCAGCTGCTGTCGGCACCGCGCTCATCAAGACTAGAGAACATCAGATCTAGGGACGATGGTACAGTGTTTGCTGTGCTATTTGACATGCTCGAGTGGGGTGACATCATCGTATCTTTCATGTGCGTCAGGCCGGATGGGTGCTCGTCGCCCTTGTACAATGTGAAGTTCATCGTCTATCACCCGTCACCAAAGGCTGGGTTTTGGGAGGGTGTAGTGCGCAATTCCTTCACTCTTGGGAGCAGGGCGGTGCCTGGCATCATGCAGAAAGTAAATAATTCCATGGTGGTGTACCTTCAAACTTTTCAGACCCAGGGCCTGTATTACTCAATATGCATCCATCGCGAGGGAGAATTCCAAATTGACGATTATACTACCTTAGATTTTTTTATCCTACTTTCACTACATACCATGGACGTACGTGTACTGGAGGTTGGATTTTGGATGCAGAGTAGAACTAGTATAGCACTAGTTCTTATACTTCGTACTATTTTGTACTACTATATACTGGTACTCGTAGTACTTGTTTAGTTCAAGGATAGGAGATGGTCTTGCTTTGCCTTTATTCTGTCATTGCTATTACTGAAATATTTTGTTTAACTAATAGTGATGTACTGTTACTTGTTTAGATAAAGTGCAACAGTTTGTCTTACTTTTCTTTTGAAAGTTAGAATTGTCACAATTATCTAGATGAGTCTTGGATATTTTGGGTTGCATATGGGGGGTCACACAGGCATTGTTACTTGATTGTCAGTTTTGCTTGCTCCAATGATCGAGTCTGTTGTTTAAGTTGGAACGAGAACTGATTCTCTCTGTACTATTATTGAATTTCAAGCAGGAAAGCTACTGAATATCTCAAATGTTCTGTTGTTGCTATTAGTAAAACATTTTGTGGAACTGATACTGATGTACTGTACTTCTTTAAATCAAGGGCAGTAGATAGTCTTGGTTTTCTTTTAAAACATGGCCTTGTCACAATCTAGATGAGACTTGGGCATTTTGGGTTCCATATGGGGGTCACACAAGCATTGATCGTCAGTTTATCATGCTCCAATGGTCGAGCATTTCCTTTCAAACATGGCTCTCTATACTGGGAGCTAGCACTACTTTCTTAGATCAAGTAGCTTTTTCTTTGAAACAATGGCCTTGCACATGTACTCCATATCTACTCCCTCTGCTTCAAAATATATAAAGATGTTTTAGCTTTTGTGAAACGAGTTTATCTAGACTCTTTTTAGTGTGTAGTTTGGAGTGAACCCATATACTAAAAGGGGTCTAGATACACTCGTTTCACAAAAGCTAAAATATCTTATATTTGAAACGGAGGGGGTACTACGTATGTTTTATCGCAGTCAGGTTACTCATATTTACTTTATCATTTTTTCTTATAATATTTAGCATGCTGTAATTTAGTCCGCTGAATCTTACTTCCTTTAGAAACTCTAGGTACATCTCTCAACCGCTGTTGCCACCGCGCTCATCGAGAGTAGAGAAGATCGGATCTAGGGACGATGGTAATGGTGTTTGCTCTGCTATTCGACATGCGCGTGTCGGGCGACATCAGCGGATCCGTCGTGTGCGTTAGGCCGGACGCATCCTCGTTGCCTTGTACAATGTGCTGATCACTACCTATTACCCAACAATAGAACTGGGGTTTTGGGCGCGTACAATTTGCAGTTCCTCCATGCTTGGGAGCTGGGAGGTGCCAGGCATCATCCGGAGGAAAAAACATTCCTTTATGTTCTGCAGTGAACCATCTCATATTACCGGCCTGCATTACTCAATATTCATCAATCGCGTGGGAGAATCCCCAATTGACACAATATTTATTTAACCCGCTTAGGGATCTCTATGTGTTGGAGGGTGGATTTTGGATGCATAGTAGTACTAGTACAGTACTAGTTCTTGTACTACGGAGTATTTTGTACTACTATATACTGGTAGTACTTGCTTAGGTCAAGGGCAGGAGATGGTCTTGCTTTTCCTTTGTTCTATCGTTGCTATTACCAAACTATTTTGTTGAACTAATAGTGATGTACTGATACTTGTTTAGATCAAGTGCAGCAGATTGTCTTGTTTTCTTTTGAAACCTAGCATTGTCACAATTATCTAGATGAGTCTTGGGCATTTTGGGTTTCATATGGGGGTCACACAGGCATTGACGAAATGAGGTGGTATTCGCACACAAGCAGACATGATTATCAGTTTTGCCTGCTCCTATGATCAAGCCTATTCGGAGAACAGGGCAAACTGATCGTGCACCAAGGTTTTTTAAGATGGAACAAGAACTTATTATTTCTATACTGCTATTGAATTTCAAGCAGGAAAGCTACTGCATCTCTTGAATGTTCTGTCATTACTATTACTAAAGTATTTTGTGGAACTAATACTGATGTACTAGTACTTGTTTAAATCTAGGGCAGTAAATAGTCTTGCTTTTCTTTTGAAACATGGTCGTGTCACAATCTAGATGAGACTTGGGCATTTTGGCTTGCATACGGGGGTCACACAGGCATTGATGTGAGAATAAGGTACTCAAAGCAGACTCGATCGTCAGTTTTGCGCTCCAATGGTCGAGTGTGTTTGGTGAAAAGGACAAACTGATCGCGTGACAAGCTTTTTAGAGCTGAAACAAAAACTGGTTCTCTCTATACTGCTATTGTATTTCATTGTCTTTATTGCTGAATTGGTCACTTTTGAAATGCTGCTGAATTGGTGAAGTGCTCCTGAATATGAACTTCGAATCTGTTGATAATTTTCTACCTTATTCTATACTGCTGAATTTTGACATGAATAGCTGCGAAAAAGAATTATTTCTTTCCCGCTCCCTCTCTGAGGTCTTTGTTTCGAATCCGGCCGAGCACATCATAATGCAATTTTTATTAACCATGAGAAGAAATCTAGTAGCTCATTCGGCCCCTCTTTAGCCTAGAACATTTTTATTCTGTCTTTTCGGGGTTAGGGGACTGCTAACCATAGCCTAGTGAAATTTGAGAAAGAAGCCCATGGAGCATAGCAGAGGACATATTAATTCGGCCTTTTAGGGGTTAGGGGACTGCTGAGCACAACCCACTAAAATTTGAGAATGAAGCCCATGGAGCATAGCCTACGGTGTATAACCCATGTAGAGCAGCCTATGTAGAATAGCCGAACTCTTTTTAATTCGGCCTTTTGGGCATTGTCCCCCACCCCTCAAAATAAAAACAATCTACCTACCCATGTTTTTAAGAAAATACTCCATTATGTGGCATTTTATAAATTGAGATGCCAGGAGCGCTGCCCTTTTATATTTTAAAAGAGATAAACATGGACACACAAAATATTTTTAAGAAGACTAATACATAAATTGTAGTACTAATAAAAGTTTAATTATTTTTATTCTATCAATATCTTTGTTGTAGTGGCAAGACACTCAGTTTACGTTTATTTGGTTTGAAGGTCTTTTGTTCAACTCGTATCTTGGGTTTACATTTTTTCTTCTAGCAATATTGCATTACAGAGAGGCTGACATCACGGACCCACCAGCATGCAGCGTCCCTGGAGTTTGTTTTGAGGGTGGGTTCGAAAAAAAATTAAATACTTGTAAAGAGAGGCTCGCATCGAGGACCCACCAGATAGAACATACAAGACTGCATCACTGACCCGCAAGCCAGAACATGCCAAAGAGGCTGACATAAGGGCCCCAACAGTAATACCATACACGGCTACCACGGTGAAAACAGCGAACGCGACTGAAAAAAAGTCCAGCATACACACGTTGCACTTACAGAGAAGCTGACATGTCGGATAGTAGGCCCAAGCATAGCCCATGAAATTAGCCTATTAGCCCTAAGCATAGCCCAATACCTTCTAATTCGGCCTTTTCGTGGTCTTGTGGTCACTTACCATAACCCATTCAATTTAGGAGTGAGCCCATGGAATATAAGCCATGATGAATAGGGCATCCGCCCTGAGTTATCCCAAAATATTTTTAATTCATCCTTTATGAGCATTTTCTGTACTCTGAGGCTGACATCTGGGACCCGAAAAAACAGTCTAACATACACACGTTTCTTTCAAATAGAGGATGTCAGCTGGGACCCAGCATAGACACGTTTCCTACATAGAGGTGGTTGACATCAGGGACCCATAAAGTTTCGACGGTCAAAAAAGCAGACATGGCCAAAAAAAGTCCATCATACGCGCGTTTCATTTACAAAGAGGCTGATATGTGGGACCCAGTAGCACGACCTTATAAAGATGTTGCATCGAGCAATGTAGCCAGTTCGACACAGGGAGGCACGAGCGAGAAAAATGTTCAGCATGTACATGTTTCTTGTAATGAGGAGGTTGAAATGGGGGAACCAGAAGTGTGAGCAAACGGCAGATTCATCGAGCAACGCTATCTAGTTTGGAACAGGGTAACGCTACAGAAGAAAAAAATTCCATCATACCCACGATTCTTCTAATGTGAGGCTGCCATAAGGGACCCACAAGCCTGAATAAATGGCTGATGTAGCGAGCAACGCTATCAAGTTTGGAACACAAAGGCACGACAGAGGGTAAAAAATCTACCATACACACATTTCTTCTAATGAGAGGATGACATGTGGGGCCCAGCAGCGTGATTAATTGGTAGATGCATTGAACAATGCTATCAAGTTCGGAATAGGATAGCACCAGCGAAGGAAACAAAATCCATCATACACACGTTTCTACTAATGAGAGGATGACATGTGGAGCTCAGGAGATTGGTTAAACAGAGATGCGTTGAGCAGCGCTATCAACTTCAGAATGGGGTAGCGCCAGCGAAGGAAAAAATTCCATCATACACACATTTATTGTAATGAGAGGATGACATGTGGGTCCTAGGATGTTGATTAAACAGTAGATGCATCGAGCAACGCTATCAACTTTGTAATAGGGTAGCGCCAGCGAAGGAACCAAATTCCATCATACACATGATCCTTCTAATGAGAGGCTGACATGTGGAACCTAGCAGCCTGACTAAACGGCAGACGCATAGAGCAATCTTATCGAGTTCAAATCATGGAGGCGTGATCGAAAAGTATGGTCAGGGACGCATAGACGCATAGAACATCGCGCGAGGAAACGAAAATCTTGCTTCTGCCACACGCTCGTCGAGCTTCCTCCATGTTCTTAGCATATCTGTCGTAGTAGAGGGCCACGAAACCCGAAAAAAAGTTTTCCATCGCCCATGGCCAAGCCGAGAATTTCGTCACGGAAGACGCGCCTTCCACGACGACCGTGGGGCCAAGTCGTTGTAGAAGGAAACTTTTCTTGTAGTGCGTTTGCGGAACTCATTTAATCCAAAATACAAAAACATCTATTACATTTGCATTTCGTTCTTTCATATGTTTTACACCACTACCATCACTATACCACTTTACTTTTGCATTGCATTTAGTTTATCGTTCATATTGAATTTACTTTACTTTACTTTCTACATATTTACTTTAGTCATTTTGTTTAATCATTTTTTCAATTCCGTATGATACCTTGTGATTGGCAACCACTTGGTGGAGTTGGGGACACAATACAACCATATTTGTTTTATAGGTTGTTGGAAGAGGAAGGAAAAGAGTATTATTATTGTTTCCCCAAGAGTTCGATATAAACCCTCAAGTCACCCTTGTGGGGAAAATACACTTGCTACATCACTTTGTGCTTGGAGTCTCAACAAATTGGTGTCCATGTAGTCTAGTGCCATCGCACCCATATCAATAAATCAGGGCTATCAAACACTTTTTTTCACATTCTTTGTCTTTCTAGAACCTCGGTTCTTTTAGTAACGAGATCATGCCAAAATTTATTGTGTTTAGTTATACTATGTAGGCGAGGATGTATACTTGTGACTGCCATCGGGATTATTTGGCTTTAATAATGATTTCACTTAGAAGGTCACAGGAGTATTCTAACGTTTGCTTGCAACGCATATCCATGATAATGCTACAACTCTTACCCATTATAACATTGTTGATACGTTTAATCAACTCATATCAAAAATCCAAAAGTTTCCTCTATATGGATCATTCATAAGATAGTGGAGTTGTTAGCATACCATGTTGTGCGACAATGTTGCGGACACGCACAAAGCTATATCATACTTTAATCAACAGGTCAAATTTTTGCATGTATCTCAATTACCGCTAAACATTAGTTCCTTCAAACAAATCCTTTCAAGATTGTCATCAAGTCTAGCATTATATCTATGGGGTTGCATATCTCTAAGGCTAAACTTTTAAGACAATTAAAAATCACCCAGGTCATTATTTAGAGACTTTCTCTTATTCTAATTCTTTGCCAAAATTATTTCCAAGTTAAGACTCGGTTAACTATAAGATCTAGAGTAAATTCTTACTTATCGAACTATTCATGCAAATAAAAGATTTACTCTAACTATCAAAACTGACTCCCACTAGTATAACATCTCAATAGTCATATATATAGAGAGAGAGGACTAAAGAGGAACCCCCTTAAGATGATTCCTATATAGCTATACAGGAACCCCACCTAACCACTAGCTTTTTCTGGCCCGGAAACCACCCGACGCGACACCGTCCCACCCCCACACGCGAGGCCCATGCACGAGGCCACCAACCCCCACCTACCCCAATCAAAACCACTACCCCATCATCACGTTGCCTCCCTCTATGCCACCCGACTCCCGACCCCAACGCCATCCCTCTCTGTCCCGCTGTCGCCCCGCCACCAGACACCCTTCTCCCCTGCTACCCCACGCTCACAAGCTCGCTTGACCCCACCGATGT
Organism: Avena eriantha; assembly: GCA_910589775.1. NCBI lineage: Eukaryota > Viridiplantae > Streptophyta > Magnoliopsida > Poales > Poaceae > Avena > Avena eriantha. The sequence continues at coordinate 543,043,648 of OU342743.1, forward strand.
TCCTCCATGTTGCCGCCTATGCCGCTATCCCTGCGAGCCAGCCCCAGCACTGCTAGCCTCCTCCTCGCCTCAGGGCCCGCCACCTCTCTCGGCTCCCTCCTTGCCGGCCTTCATGCATCTGCATTAGGCCGCCCATCTCCAGTGCCTCGCCTCCCGAGCTCTTACCACTGTACCCCTTTCCCAATGGCCTCTTCACGCTCTTAGACCCGACCGTTTAGTCTATTCTCCTTGGAGCCGAGCCGCTTCCGTATCGCTGGTGTTCCTTGCTCTGCTAACTCCTGGGGGTTGGGCTCGACGCATACCCTTGGATTACTTTTGTATTCCTCCCAGTGTTGTAGTGGATGTGACGAACTGAAGTGGTGTTGCAGTGTGGTGTTTTGTTCCTATTGATGTCGATGTGTTTTGGAGTTGGGTGATGTCGAGGTGGCATTGATATTTGGCTGCAAAAAAAGAAGTTCACTCTTCCAACTTTGAACAGTATGAAAGATCAAATATGGGTCTGAAAAAAAAGTTTTAAATGCACATAAAAAAATAAAAAGAAAGTTCACTCTACAGGAAAACATAGTTCATTTTTAACACGGCGGGGGTTCTCGTTATATTTGGTGGTTCACTTCAGACAAGAATAAAAATTTCAGAAGGCTTTTTGATAAAAAAGAAAGTTCACATGTGCTAAAAAGAAAGTTCACTCTGTGGGAAAACATAGTTCACTTCGAGCACAATTGGAATTCTCGTTATATTTGGTAATTCACATCAGACGAGGCAAAAAATTGTAGAAAAGTGTGTTCGATAAAAAAAAGTTTAGAAGCATTAAAAAGGAAGTTAACTCTACTTATAAAAAAGTTTGCTTTATAATTTGAAAGTTTACTTCAGACATGGATATAAATATAAAAAGTTCACTTCGAACATGGTGATTTTCTGAGAAAATAAAGTTTACTCTCGCTGAAAAAAAGTTCACTCTGCTACCGGATAAAGTTCACTTTGTTCCCTATTTAGTTATACAGGAACTAATTCCTCTTTAGCTAACATTATGCATCGGACTAACCGGATATGTAACATTGGCCGTTGGATGCCATATTTCTTAGCGCACACCCGAAGTTCATAAAAGAGAGTTTGTCATGCATACGTCTTCTATCCATTGCCCCGAACGAACCCTCCTCTGATCCTCTCCCATGCAGCTCAGAAACATGGTCGCTGGCGGTTGCTAAAGTTTTTTTTCGAAATGAGGGTGTACCCTGGCCTCTGCATTCTGGGATGCACATAGCCGTATTTATTTCTTATTGTCGATAGTTCAAATGTTACAAATCAAGTGTCACAGTGGGTTGATACAAACACCAACCATCTGAAAAGGACAATAGAATTGATAGAGAATAACCTACAAAAGCTAGACATCTCTCAATATACTAGTATGCCGCCACGAAACCAGGTAGTAGATATCCTGAGCAGCCATCACCATACTCATGCACCCAGAAACCATCGAATCCCGTTGATGATTCGGAAGTAAAAAAGCCTAGAGGTGGATTCACTGAGATGCCATAATAATAACCTGCAAAAAAGATTGAACTCGAGCCTTGTTAAAAATAATAGCATTGCGACATTTCCACGTTTGCCAACATTTGTATTCTAGCTTTATTATCCATATTTGTATTCTAGCTTTATTAGCCCTATCCATCCCGTTCAACCAATTCCCAAACATATTAGTGATATTAGACGAAGGTGGAACATTATAAGTAAAGAAAATAATGCGCCAAATAATGTTAGCAAAGGGGCATGATAAAAAAGATGCTCAATAGTTTCTTCTCCATCGCAAAAACAACACTTCTTGCATCCTTTCCAATTTCTTTTCAAGAGATTATCTTTAGTTAATAAAAATTTCTTATTCAAAAACCACATATTTTTTTAATCTTTAGTGGTATTCTAAGTTTCCAAAGATATTTTGTGGGGAGTTCCTGATGATCATTCGTGAGATCCTCCTACATAGATTTAACCGTGAATAACCCATCCACAATTAATTTCCATTTAATCAGTCAAAGTAATCTGCACTAATCTCTGTCAAATATGTAAACATACATCCCATTTAGTCCCGAACAAGTTCCTCCTAAAACCAAGGTTAAGAGGATTGAGAGATAAAGCCTCATGAACAAAGACATGCTTTCTATGAAAAATATTATACAATGGAGGATATTGTTGGGCTAGAGACTCCCCAAGCCAAACATCCTCCCAAAACCAAGTTGAAACCCCATCCCCTATTTTAAAAAACCCTCTGGTAAAGAAACTATCCTTCACTTGCATTAGGACTTTCCAAAACGGAGAATCTGTCGATTTAGCTTGAACTTGTGCCATGGTTTTATTCTTCAGGTATTTATTATGAAGTAGTTCTTGCCATACCCCTTTCTCCGATAGTAATTTATGAAGTCATTTTCTAAGCAGACACCTATTTTTAATTTCTAACACCTCAATTCCCAAATCACCCCGATCTTTGGGTCTGCAAATTATATTCCACTTAGTTAGCCTATATTTATTCTTATGTTCATCACTTTGCCAAAAGAATCTTGAACGATAGAAGTCTAATCTTCTCCTAACACCCTTCGGTATTTCGAGAAAAGACAGCATAAACATAGGCATACTTGTTAATACCAAGTTGATTAACACAAATCTATCTCCGTATGACAAAAGTTTGCCTTGCCAACAACCTAACTTTCCTTCAAAACAGTTCTCAACTGGGTTCCACTCAGAATTTCTGAGTCTTCTATGGTGAATAGGGACCTCACAACCGAAAATTTCTCTATAATCCTGTTCATGTTCCTTTGCACTCCCAAAACAATAAATCTCACTTTTGTGAAAGTTTATTTTAAGGCCCAATAACTGCTAAAAAATGCACAAAATAAGTTTCATATTTACCGCCTTAACAAGGTCATGTTCCATAAATAAAATTGTATCATCCGCATATTGTAAGATAGATAATCCACCTTTAACAAGATGAGGGATTAAAACACCCACTTGACCCTCATCCTTAGCTCTAGCTATGAAAATGGCCAACATATCTGCCACAATGTTAAAGAGCATAGATGATAATGGATCCCTCCTGACGAACCCCCTTTTTAGTATGAAAGAAGTGCCCAGTTTCATCGTTTACCCTAATCTCTACACTCCTCCATAAATAAAGTTGGCAATCCATTTGCACTAAATAGGGTCGAACCCCTTCAACCGAAGTGCTTGTTGCAAAAACTCCCATTTGAATTTATCATAAGCTTTCTCAAAATCAATTTTGAAAATCACCCCATCCAACTTCTTCATATGTAGCTCATGGATTATTTCGTGTAGAATTACTACCCCTTCCAAGATGTGCCTACCGGGCATAAGCACAGTTTGAGTAGGACGAATAACCTTGTGAGTGATCACAGAGATGCAATCATAGTTACTATAGTAAAAAAATTGAAGCTAAAATTCAAAAGACAAATAAGTCTATATTGCTAAATTTGAACTGAATTTTCTTTCTTAGGTAGTAATGTGATGACCCCAAAGTTTAAGCTTAAATGGAGGCAACTCTGTTGTTTACAACTATGCAAATAACTCCATCAAGTCTCGTTTAATCACATCCCAAAATGTTTGATAGAATTCCAGAGGGAATCCATCAGGCCCTGGAGCTTTGTTATGCTCCATAGAAGAGTTTGCTTCCAGCACATTCTTCTTAGAGAAAGTCGAAGTTAGAATTGAATTTTCTATTGATGACACCTGGGGAACATCACTATTTCTCTCCTGCATGAGAGAAAAGATGTTTGGTTCCGGTTCCCCAAAAAGTTTCTTATAATATTCAGAAATATAAGTTCTTAAGTTCTCATCACCCACGATGGTACCCTCTTCTTGTTCTGTCTAGAAGATCTTCTTCTTCCTATGTTTTCCATTAGCAATAAGATGAAAATACTTAGTATTGTTTCCCCCTTCCTGGATATGTTTTACTTTAGCCCGTTGAACCCACTTGGTCTCTTCTTTCCTCCTTAACTTTGTTACTTGATCATTAGCCGTTTGCAGCTTTTTCCTCTCGGCATCAGACAAAGCACAGTCTCTACTTTGATATCAAGTTCATCAATTATTGCCAGAAGCCTATCTTTTTCTTTTTGTATTTACCACACTGATTTTTAGCCCAACCCTGGAGAAAGCTTCCATCTCAAAGAAACCATCTTGGTGCAACCACGTGAGTTCAAAAGAAAATCAGGGATTATTACCAAGGTGGGCTAATATCCCCGAATCAATCAGGAGAGGCGTATGATTCGAACCAGACCGTGTAAGAGCACAAACAGTAACAAGCGGAAATTTTGTTTCCATTCAACACCAGCTAAAATATGATCAAGCTTCTCATATGTACGCTTTCCCCTATGATTAGCCCAAGTAAACTCTCTTCCTGAGAGAACAATCTCTCTTAAGTTCAGACTTTCAATGATAGCGTTGAAAACAAAAGGCCAACGAGAGTTAAAATTATCACTATTCTTTTCTTCTCTCTTCTGTAGAATGTTAAAATCTCCACCCACTAACAAAGGGAGTGTCTCATTTTCACAGATCCGAACAAGTTCAACTAAAAATTCTTGTTTGTGACTATCCTGTGCTACCCCATATACTGGCACAAAAATCCATTGGAACCCATCACTACGACATATCATAAACATTTTAACGCAGTAGTCTCCTGTGTCCACTTTAGTATTACAAAATTTATACCCACAAGAATGCCACCTGACCGCCCATGAGGAGGTAGGCAGAACCATGCAACCCCCCCGGTGTCAAGTGTTGTAGAAAGGGAACGGTAAAATTAGACCGCCCGGTTTCCAATAGGGCAATAAAATCTAATTTGTGTTCCTTGATTATTTCAGAAGTAAAATTGTGTTTGGCAAGGTCTCTAAACCCATCACCATTCCATATTAGACCTCTTAACCTCTACATCTAGAATACTTTCTTCACCCTTACTCTAGTTCCTCGCCTAACACTAGTGCTATCGTTGTCTTTTCTTGTTTTTATGAGGATGCTTGACCTCAAGGTCAACCGCCTCATGAGAAAAATCTAGAGAATCCATCTCTTCTGCTGCAATATCCTTGCAAAGATTTGAAACTTTTGAAACAAACATATTTGCAGGTGTCTAATCATTATTATCATGTTTTTTGTTGTGATGTAAAACTGTCAAATTTCTACTAAACTCATTATAATGAATAATTTTAACTGCTACATTCCTTTTTCGGATGTTTCCGCTAACGAAACCCCAGTAGCATTTGCTCTCTCAACAATATCAACATTCGATAAAGACATAATGGAATATTTAGAATTAGGTAGAGTACCTTGGTCACCATTTCGGCCTTGCATCAACTCCACTACTTGCTCCAACTATGTAACATCATCATTAGGTTGAGACAAAATACGATCACTCGACCGTAAAGAATTTGCAGAGGGTAAAGGAATGCTACCAAAAGAAATTACCTCATCAAGCGTCGGTGGAGATTTAGCCACATAGTTTCTTTTGTCAGACTCTTGCCCTAGAATCAACACTGATCCCCCAAATTTGTGAATAGGAGATGTCAAAAAACCAGCCTCGTTGGCCGAACTGGGTGAAGAAACTGAGCTCCTGGTCTTGGTCGAACAATCTACCTTGGTTGGGCTACCGAGGTCCAAAGTCAGCAAGTCCTTCACTGCGTACATCTTGTCAAGAGGTGTATGACCTTGATCAGATCCCCTATCATCAGTACTCGTGATGGTATCAATCACTCTCCCAGCCACCGGGGCTCGTATCATGCTCATCTAGTAGGCTATGAACATCAGCAGTAAAATTTTCAAAAACCTCCTGTGTCTCTACCGCATCTTTGCAAGGGGAAACGATAAGAGGTAAAACAAGCTCCTGATAACCAAACCAAAAACCATGATCAGTATGCGTATAACTCATAAAACCAGCCTCATGTTTATTAATATGAATAGAAGGTACCTTTTGGTTATATAATGTGAAGGCTCCCACATGAAATAATGGAGTCGAAGATAACTATGTTTGTTTTACCCCGCCATAAGAAGCCTCCTCGCCCCCCGTAAACTGATTCTCGATAGTAGTATCTGTAGTTCTAGCCGCATTTTCTTCCTCCATATTAGTCCTGCATTTATCACCATTATTAGCATCCTCATCTCCATCCCATTTGTGTTGGATGTCATGTAAATTAACCACATGTTCAACAATAACATTCGGTTTCTCAACCGAAAAAGATAATCTGAAAAAGCCTCTTTTGATCCAAATATCAAGATGTGCATGTATAAGTTTTGGATCCACACAATGGACCTATACTCGCACAATACCATGCAGTCTAGTAAATGACATATCCATAACACACGTTTTGCCAAAAATGGATCCTGGCCCCCAAAGTGATAGAAAATCTCTTCTCACATCTTTACGTACTCCAACAATCTGAACCCAAACCAGAGGAAGGGAGAAAATATGTTCCTCAACCACCCCCATTCATTAAACTTCAAGAAGATTTGAGTATCCGGGATCTGATATTGTCTCAATTCTTTCATGCGTATTACTTCAGCCTTAGTAGGAAATTTTACCTTGTACACATTTTGCTGAAACTCTGCCACCTCCCAAGCATAATTCTCCGAATGAACCAACTTTTTAAGTTTGTCAGTAATTGCAGCAATAGACAAGGATCCTCCAAAAAACACCCTTCCAACCCTTGAGTTCTCCACCCTAGATTTGAAGGTCCCTGTAGTTGGTAGTTCCAAAAACATCAAATGTTCACTCCCAAATCCATATACAACCATCGTAGGATTTGAAGCACTCAAAAGAGGAGAAGAGGTAGTAACATGTTATGGCGATTCACAATTGTCACATGACAACCGTGCAATCTTCATGAAAGTGACAAGTCTGCTCACACCGAAAGCATCCCAACTTATCATATTTATTTGCCTTTTTATTAGGTCCATCGGACTAAGTAATGTCCATATCAGATAAACTATTTGCGGCATAAAATTGGGGCTCCTCTGTCGTGGCAGGGAAAACCACTACGACAAGCTGCCTTGGTGCCTTGGCAGCCTGCCGCAACATCGCGGTAGCCGAAACCTGTGTCGCGACAGCGGGTTGCGGCACTCCACCCGCGGTAGATGAAGTGACTCCCACCATCAGCATAGAACCTCCCGTGGCTGCCTGACCCAATCCCTGGATCACCGTACTGATTCCGCTACCACCCTGACCTCCATTAGGCATTAAAGACCATTGAGGCAATATCAGAGAGCCGTTCTGAGCCGCCACCGTGACAGCCTCCACCACCTGATTGATCAAACTCTGATTAACGTGATTCCTTGAATTATTCGGTCCTTGGGTGTTATTATTACGGAAATTCCTATTCCCGAAACCGCCATAGTTGTTTCTCCCACCAAAACCAACTCTATTCCAGTTATATCCTCTCAATCCCCTGTACTCATAACACAAGTGATTCTGATAGCCAGGGTCATTGCTATTGCCTCGACTCGCATTGTTAAAACCAGAACCACCATGGAAGCTTCCAAAAGCTCCTCCCCGTGGATTATACTGATAATCAAAGCTTGTATTCTGATTGCCAGAATCATACCTCTGATCAAAATCACGTCCGTAAACCGAACCACTGGATTCCCCAGCAGAGTAATTTCCACCAGATCCATCATTGGACTGATTAGAAATTACCATTGAACCTTCCACCCCGACCTCTGTTGTTGCCGTTGAAGAAGTCCCGACCTCCACCTTGACTGCCGCCCCGACCATTAGCACCATCCGCACCGCTACCTTGCATCTCGCCTAGCTCCCGCCACCCTACTGCTAGGGTTTTGGCTCTTGACCAGGTGAGACCGCATAGATGACGAAGCGAATGACCCACTCCAAAGTAAACGTCCTTCGGCACCATGTCCGATCCACTAGGGTCCACACCTGACCCATGCACGGGTAGAGATCGGTTCCGTAGGTACAGTCAACATATTCGGTACATACCAAACACGAGGACCGACCTGGCCTGGTCCCAAGGCCCTAAAATTCAAATTTCGCATCAATTTCGGATTACAAGATCTGAAACAGGAGGAATTTGCTCGCATCAATTTCAGATCACAAGATCTGAAACTGGAGGAAGCCGATGATCTCACCACCGGCGAAGATCGCCGTCGTGACACCAGAGTCCACTCGGACTCATTAGCAACATCACCATCATAAAATACCGATGCACCTAACACTGGTTGCTTGTATGTTTTCTTCGAATCGATATGCTCTAAAGAAAAAGGAGCATTTCTTTCTATCGAATGACAAACCTGAGTAGGAGAGATTTGCAGATCCATGGCCGCCAATCGTTGCTGATGATGACGCTCGATCCGCTTTGCCACCTAGATGAGGACTCGAATAAGTTGATGTCGCCATCCATCCTACACCATTGTCAGAGATATTTGGACGAGATCTCCAGCGAGACCTCATCGCCTTCATCGCCCTCTGAAAAGCTATCCTCGCATTCGTTTCCCTCTGGTGAGAGAACCCAGAAGCATCCCTTCTCAGGCGATCGGAGGTTGGGCACCCCAGAGTTGCCCACAGAGTCGCCTCGCATGCCCCTAATTATGGTATACTATTCTGTTTTTATCAACACCCGGATTTTTAATCCTAGATGCCTATTATGCCATAGCTTGTAATCCCAGGATTACCATTTTTACGAGACATAACAGATTAGATATCATAGTACCTCATCCATTACAAACCATAATAAGGTCTTACAAATAAAGGATCTCATGATCCAGTCTTAATACAATCAAAGTAGCAGAATGGGCTCCATCTTCAGGGTCACAAGCAATGGTGACGATGGGAGATGATCCTAGTTGTCGTAGACCTCCTGCTGTCCATCATCCTAGTAGTACTCCTCATAGTATGGCCACGGGAATAGCCAGGGACAAAACCACGAGTACTCTTTAAGTACTCGCAAACTATCACTAACAAGTAAGGTAGTTCCAGTAGGAATCTTAAGCTCTAAGTTTATTTGCAAAAAGGAAGGTTTATCTAAACTGAGTTTAGAAGTAAAGAAAACTAAGGTAATGTTCTAAATCACTTAAGTGGGAAACTAGTTTTCATGTTCACAACCCTGTTGTGGTCAAGTCAAAATCATAGTTCAATTCACCAGTTATTTTGAAAACATCTGACGACGGAAGAGTATGACCACTCCAACTGTCCATGACCGCGGACATGGCTATTCGAATAGTTTGACACTCTGCATAGGTGGTACACTTTCGCCACAAAATTTGATACATCCGTCAGGGATAGCCCTAAATCAATCATACTTAGTATGCGGATAATCAATCATAACCTTTCAATTACACACCCTAGTATAGGCACCTCCCCTATGAGCTTGGCCTCGCAGCCATGGCCATCTGCCATCCTGGGAACTGCATAGGTGGACAATCATCAAGAGGTAGCCTCGGCTGAAACTCTTCCGCAAGGGAACCCATACTAAGGCATGTAAACTTCTGGCTAAGCCCTACCCAATTCAGGTATTGTGGTTGTACGATAAAATTGGAATGGTATCACATCCGAACCCAACCATCAGTTTTTGTAAAGAGCTAAGGCTCATGCCTCAACATTTTCATCATCAAACCATTGTGTTTCTCAACACATGTCAAAACATTTCAATAGAATAAAGCATCATTCCAAGGTTTTCATAATCAATTTCACCCAGTATTCCCATAAAGTGATCCACTTTTATGCCTAGCACTAGCCACTAAAGTTAAGAGGGTTCACTAATGAGGGGTGCTAATCTTCAATCTCATGCCATGGAATGACATCTAAGTATAACTAGATAGGCCCAGTTTTATACTCTTTATGCTATCTATACTATTTTTCCAATACTCACAAAGCACTAACTAAAAGTAAAGAACTTTGGTAAAGTAGAAGAATAAAGCTTGCAAGTAAAACATGGGATGGGTATACACAAAGTTGTATAACCAAAGCATGCCTAATGCATCTTGCTTAGGTTATGAAGTAGGCAAGTGTTAACTTGCATAGTTCTAGCTCGCAATTAGTGATGGCTTGCATAGTTAAGAAACTTGCAAGTGTTAGCTTGCCTTGAGTAGAGCAGTGGTTGAAGTTTTCTTCTTCTTCTTCTTGGTAGTACTCCTCCTCCTCGTATCCTTGGTCGGTACTATCGTCTATAAAGGAATACGGGGTACACAATCACCAAACAATACTTAACTATTTCTATTTAGCACACTAAGGCTCACACTCGATGATCTAGCATCATCACAATCATCACATGGAATAAAGACTAAATCTTATTTATCTTATTTTACAAAAGTAATTTCTACTCATTGAAAATACTTAAGGTTTAATATTCTCCACTTAAAATATGGGATCATGTGCACACATGTCATCACCATATATTCTAATACATGGGAATGTGATTTAAAAGGGTTGGTCATATTTTATAAAGTTTAAGATTATCATTTAATAGAATTAAAGTGACTAGAAATGCCTATATAGCATTATTTTGGTACTAGTCCAAGTCACTTCATGGAAACCTAAATATTTTTACATATTCAGATAGATCTTGTCAAATGTGATTTTTCAGAATTGGAATCAAGTCAAAAGCATTTATGGTTGATTTTTGAAAAATGTTTGAAGTTGCAAAAGTCTCTGTCTTGTTATTTTTACTATATGTGATCGCTAACTCCAATTGATTTAAATCCAACGGGCTTGGATAGATAATTTAAATATCTTTCTAACAAAATTTGAATCGTGCAATTTGGTTTAGTGAATCTCTATGAATTGATTTTTGAATCTACTGATAGATGGGGTTTTAACTCCATCTATGAATTGATTTTTGAATCTCTATGAATTGATTTAAATCCATCTATGAATTGATTTTTGAATCCAATGGGGTTTTAACTAAATTGGAAAATACTAATTTGAATTTACTGGGCTACGCGGGAAACTAAACGGGCCGTCCCAATTTGCACAGCATAGCGCAGAGGGCTGCTGACAGAGGGGGTCCACCAGTCAGAGACTTAATCTAACTAAAACGGTATCGTGTAATCTAGGTCGTGCGATTAAAAGACAATCTAACGGCGGAGGGTCATCGTCGACGACGAACAGCTCTAGGAAGGATTTAAACCTAACGCGGTGGTGGGGGTCTGGTGAGGCTCACTTGGGCTCCAGCTAGGGTCGGCGATGGGGGCAAACGGCGTTGTCGACGACAGCAGTTCGAACGGTGGTCGCGGCAGGTCCTGGGACGGCTCCAATCAACGACGCCTTTCTCCTCCTGCAGCGGCGGGCTCTGGGCAAATTCCGATGAAGAAGACGTCACCTTGCTCCGAGGAAGGCTGAGGGAGTGTCTGTGAGGAGTGGGGAGGGTGTTGTTGTGGAGAATGGAGGTAGAGGGGGTCTCTATTTATACCGCGGCAAGAGGACTGAGCGGCATGGGCTTGGGCTCGTTGGTGACGATGATACAGGCGGCTAGCAGCGAGGATGGGGCTAGGCGGCGGTGCGGTGCTCACTGGCGATCATCACGGAAGTATTGGCGCGGCTCAGGGCGGTCTAGGCTGGTCGGGAGCGGCGGTGTTTGCGACGGCGCAAAGGTGCTACGGGTCACACGGCGGTGAACGTAGGTGTCTAGGAGGTTTTGTGATCATGGCGAGCGTGAGCGTGCACGGAGAGATTGATGCGCGGTCTGTGCGAGGCGGTCGGCTACGACACTCTGGCGCGGTCTCAGCACGGTGCAGAGACGGTGGGCGTGGCGCTGCTAGGGTGGTCCAGGGCTTGGCTGTTTTCGTGGCTTGGACAATGGGTGGCGATGGATGGTCGCGTGTCTCGTGCGCGTCGTGGGCGAGGGCTGCTTGGCCTCTGTCGCGCTGTCCACTGTTGGCCGGTGACGACCATATTCGGGCAGCGCTGCACTATGCACAACGGCTAAGGGGGTGCTGGTCTGCTACTGCTCGACACAAGGGGAGACAAGGGGAGTAGAATGAGGGCAATTGGTCTAGTGATCAATGCCCAAACAGTGAAGTTAGGCAGATGTTAGATTAGTGTCTGCAAGGTGTTTGTCTTAATGGCCGCAAGAGATTAAGTTTGAAATTTTCAAATGAAATTTGGTGAGTGATTTGGTCTTAAGCTTGAGTGTCTATGATTGCTTGATTTGATAGGTTTTTGCAGAAGTGTGATCTTACCATATGAACTAGATTCAACTTTGAATTGTCCTTTAATTTGATTTGGAAATAGCTTTTGTAAATTTGTAAAGTGGGCTTGGGTTCACTTTTACTTGGTCTAGCAAGGGGTGAAAAGACGTAGAAATGTTTCTGTTTGAAATTCTCTTCTAGGAACACTCAAAGTGGCCTAGTGGTTAACTTTGGTCAAAATGACCATTTGGTTATTTAATTCATATTTGATTTCTTTCTCTTTTGATTTTGTTTGTAATTTTTCTAGATGATATAGTATTCATATTTAAACCATTTCTTATCATTTGTAGCAATCAAACATGGAAATTTCAATCAACCACACATTAATGCAAACACACACATGCATTTATATAGATTTTGGAATTAAAGTTTTTGTTAACCCTAAAATTGGGTGATTAGAACTTGATAATCTTGATTAAGGTTTTTGGGGTGTTACAGTTTTAAAATTGGGGGAGAATTCACTTCCCGGCCTCTCCACGAACTAAGGTTGTACACCAAGCAAGGTCCTTAGGTTAAATTGCATGAGTACCAAGAGAACAGTCCTCAAGTAAAGTCACCATATCAATGTTCTCTTGCTGCAGCCATTCTCACCACTAAAAGAACATGCACGTCCTCAGGAATCCGATCTCAGTTGTGGCCCTCGACATAGAATCTAGAGCTACGCACGGTCGACTATTCAACACTTAACAGCCTAATGCGGGAATAGCTAGCTCGAGCAGGTGACACCTCGATACATATGTTTATGTCGAATTTATTCCACTCTCATTTTCTTTTGCGGGTAAAAGTGGCTTTATTAAGCAATGGGGCTTACAAGGAGATCAAGTTCCAGGTACTGAGACAAAACCTCAGGTCCTGTATGAACCAAACAACAGTTCTGGCATCTGTCGTCGCGAAGTTCGCGATACAATGACTAGCCCTATTTTGAGATTGATCCACTTTTACAATAGAAATAATCCTACTACCCAGAATAATCTCCTTAATCTCCGAGATTATATGAGTTAAAGAAAATACAAGAAGGTCATGCACCATGTCCTAATCCACTAATATGTATTTTAATTTTCCATGCAGATCAGTAATTCCCCTCTCCATGCTGTAATCCATGCAACTACTGATCGGGATAATACCAAGATCCGATCTAGACTCCAGTTCAATCTGCACTACATTCTACCAAAGAAAAAAAAGAGAAGATCCGATCTAGAGCCACAACGAGTATCTTCTTTTCCAACCCTTCAATCTCCCCAGCTTCCAAATTTCCACGACACAACAAGGCAGCGTATTTTTTTAGGCCAATCAATTTCAAGGCAAAAGATGGACCGACTGGGAATTCGAAGCGATTCAGACCGCCATTGTGGTAAGAGAATTGCGGGAACTTCCTCTCACAATTGTGTTACATATAAAGCCTCACATCCTCCTCCCATTTGTGTGTCGAGGTGTTGTTGAAGGAATCGTGAACACCAGTTAATTGATGGATTTTTAGGCTTAGTTTTGGACGATGAGCTTTCAACTAACAAGTGACAACCATGGAGAAAGAAAGTGTAGCAGGAGTGAAGTTGGGTTTGGATGATAATAAAAGAGAGGACTAGATTTTCCATCCAAAGGGAATATGGGGATTTATCCCACACAAACAACTCCCTTCGTTTCATAATATAAGATGTTTTAGATTTGTGAATGTAATGTATCTAGACGTTTTTTGTGTGTAGGACGTTACGCATCCAACTCTAAGATCAACCAAATGTGAAAAACTCTGAGCAACAGAAGACAAATGATAGGTAGGAAACTAGAGGTGCAATATTTGAAAAAAATTTAGTAGAAATGGTTTCTCATTACATGGTTTCATTTTCCGCCTTTTCCCCTGTCATAATTTTTGCTTTTGGCTGAAGAACCATCTACTTGATGGAATATATGGTATGGTATATGCTTATCCAGGTCTGAAGAATAGTGGGATTTAAATTAAAAGAAGTATTATTGATGTTTTATGTTATTTTGCAGGCATGGTGTTACCTCAATAGGGAATATTTGGTCCTGATTATTCGGTACATGAGTTAATTACATTGTTGAGAATTCATGCACTGTATAAATTTGTTGCATGGGCAGTTACTCAGATATCAATGTTTTCTGTGCCTTCTCTTCTCTTTTTCTTGGATTTACATTTTTTTGACAACAACGCTTTTACCAGAGTTGATATATTAAAGTAATGTAAAAAAATATAACTACTCAAAAGAAAGCATCTTCTGTTTATTAAATTGTACTTATCAGTTTTTCCATTCGTCGGTTCTATCACCCTTGAATAGAAATTACTGAACGGTAATAAGGGATTCGAGCATGCCTCCTCTGAAAAGTATATCCTGTAGTCATGTAGGTAGCTGATTCATATAAGTTTCATACACGTTACTTCTTTTTCATATGAACTGTAACTCATATTTTTAGATGTATACTTAAAAGCTTATAACTTTAGATTTCCATGTTGCGTGCATAGTTGATGAATTTATGTTACACGGGATTCATTTAGTCAAGATTTGTTTTTGAAATATTGAGGTTGTCTTCATAATATCTTCTCCTTACTATATGTTCATCTTGGTTGGAGAGTTCTCGCTTTTCTCTACCATGTGAGGAGCATAAACTAACAAAAGTATAGATACGTGTGCATGCTCTTCACAGGAATACTGCACGCTATATATTTCTTGGTTTACAGTAATAGTATTCTATGAGTAAGAGCTAAATAGCTCGATGTTATATTCTTCCATTGAAAACTCATAGTTATCCTTCTGATCAAATTTAAAATATTTAATCAAATACTTCATATACGCATTGATTAGTTCTTATGCTAAAAATCATCTTTGCTAAATAACTGGGCACTAGAAATTTATGATTTACAGTTAATTTCCCATTCGCGTTTCTCTTTGAATTTCTTTTTGTATTTTATCCATCTTCCAGATTCCTGAGGATTTTTTATGCAGAAAAATAATTATAGAGGAGTGAATAGCAAGCTAACTTGCACCTGGTGAGTATTTGAACCAAACTGGTAGAGTTGTACATGATAGGTTATTTATTAGAATATAAAGAACCATGTTTGGTATTAAATTAACTCCTATTCTTCTATGTTGCATATTAGTTCTCCACCCAAGAAAAAAATAGTGAAATTTTGATAAAAAACTGAAGTGGCCCAACAAACGCATGTAAAAGAATATTGATTGTAAAGTCTAAATAACTCATTGAAGAAATATATGCATTTCAGACCTTTGATTTACAATGTGATTTTTGAAACCATATCAATAGAATATTTTTAAGTTCCATGTTATGAAATATCACATGTGAAGATTATTATAAACTTTTAATATTTATACATCTCATGGAAAAACTAGCCCATGCAGGGGCACGAGTTGATGACTAGTACTACTAACTAGCATAGCCATTTCAAACTACAAAAGTGGGAGTAATACGACATACCTCTTGTTCGTGACTTTGCATTTCTCTTCCATATGATCTGTTCCTTCAAAACTCGAAGCAGATCACTCTCTTTCAAATATTAAAGCAACAAAGGAAAACAGAACCACTTTCAAGAGAAAGGATAAAAGGAAATATATTTTTGCATTTTGAAGATTGGGATATATAGAATAGGAAATTGGCGACAAAGCTCGTCTAAAAAACATAAAACTAAAAACAAACAAA
Organism: Avena eriantha; assembly: GCA_910589775.1. NCBI lineage: Eukaryota > Viridiplantae > Streptophyta > Magnoliopsida > Poales > Poaceae > Avena > Avena eriantha. The sequence goes on from OU342743.1 coordinate 543,059,503, forward strand.
CAAAAAATGAAAAGAAAATGAAAAAGCAAAGTGTTGGAAAAAGTCAAACACGAGTGTTTCAAATCTCACATGGAGTTACAGTACAACCTCATTATTACATAAATAAATGACACTCCTAATTCTTGGGGAGACTTCCCCAAGCTTAAGCTTTTGCAAGACCTCTTGTGGTTCATTGGGGCGCGATGGATAAGACTCAAAGCCATTGGCTGCTCGATGGGCAAAGTGGGACAACAATTTCTGAGTAATGTAACAGCGGTTGATGGCGAGGTTTTTCATGTTGTCGATGGAACCTTCGAGAGTGTACATGTCAGCATACGTGGTGTAGGGGTTCTGCAGCTTCTGTTCTTGTTCGGGTCCTTCTTCTTGTTCTACTTCATCATCCTCTTCTGTCATTTCCACTCGGGGTTAGTTTTGTTCAACCTACACATCATAATGCAGACATACATCCTCGATAGGGAATAGATAGTGAGGTATATGAGCGGGGTATAGACGCCTAGCTCTAGGTATGTGAACAAAATAATAGTTATGCGTATTATTAACCATACCACAAGCATCAAGAGTAATAAAACCAAGACATAGCTCACCTAACAATGGTTGTATTTTACCTTATTCGATGTGAAGGGCATTGGCAAGGACGGTTATGATCCCTTTGTAGACAATGGGTCCACGGGATTGAAGATGTTGATGTTTCAAGTAGAATAAAAGGATGGCGCCCAAGTTTGGCATAAACTTACAGTTAGGGATAGTAGCTTTGGTGAGGACAATCATGTCTTCCGCATTGACTCTAGTAAATTCACTACATGTTTGCAAGGAGTTAGTAATAACATAGTATAAATATTGAACTGCATGACATGGAATATTATTCCCATTCTTAACTGTTTGTAGAACACTCATAATATTGAAATATTGAGATGGAGTGGGGTTTAACCAAAAGCATGCACACTGGACATCAGTGTTGTTGTTTATGAACGCGAAGCATGTGCACCAATCAGTGAGAGTCAAGTTGTAGATGTGGTTCAAGAGGTGGAAGGTGATCATCACTTCCTTCGCAGTCCTCCTCGGAGTGGTAGTTCACTCCCATGGTGTGTTTCAACGTGCTTAAGAATTCGAGCATCAACTAGTGGTAGGTTGTGCATCCTAAAGGACAAATGGAAGTGGTCAAACTCTATTGCAAAGTAAATTGAAATCATTAGTCAAACCCAGTTGATTAAGAATAATAGGGCATGCCTGATGGCTCAATGCACGGCGCCCGGAAAAATGCTTGATGGCGGTGTTGATGTAGAGCTCGTTGGGAACCCCAAGAGGAAGGTATGATGAGCACAGTAGCAAGTTTCCTTCAGTTATGAAACCAAGGTTTAACCGAACCAGTAGGAGCAAGGAAACACCCTAAAGGTGTTACTAGCTGAGCTTTGGCAGGGCGCACTACCGGTGCTAGTAGCAACGTGGAGACCTGCACAACACAACCACAGAACTTTGTCCCCAACTTGCGATGAGGTTGACAATCTCACCGTGTTTTGCGGAAAACAAAGGATTAAACGTATCGAATGGAAAGAAGTAATAGTTTGCAGAAAGTAAACACAAAGCAGTAAATAGTTGATAGATTGAATGTAAAGGACAAGGACCGGGATCCATAGTTCACTAGAGGTGGCTCTCCTTAGATAGATAACATGCTGGGTGAACAAATTACAGCGGGGCAATTGACAAACATCGAGAAAGCAATACATGCATACTAATCATCTTGACTCCTTTGAGACTTGATTGGGCATTACAACATAATACATAGACCGCCATCCAACTGCATCTATGAGTAATAATCCACCTTCAGCTTATCATCCGAACCCCCTCCAGTATTAGGTTGCAAGCAACAGATTATTGCTTTACGAACTGCGTGTAAAGTAAACAATACGATTGTTCTATGAACAAAGGATTGTTGTTTTCTCTCTAGTAGCAACAGCACATCTAGTACCTTAGAGATTTCTGTCCCTTCCCCAGATTACAAGAGGCATGAACCCACTATCGAGCATAAATACTAACTCTTGGAGTTGCAAGCATCTACTTGGCCAAGATAACTACTAACAACAGAAAGCATGCAAGATCACAAATAACAAAGACATGATAGAATCAATAATCAATCTGAAATAGCATCTCAATATCCATCGGATCCCCGCAAACACAACATGTAGAATTACAAATAGATGATCTTGATCATGAAAGGAGCTCACAAGATCTAGGCATGAAAGCACAAAGGAGGAGAACCAGCCATCTAGCTACTACATTGATCCGTAGTCCAAGGATGAACTACTCACGCATCACACCGGAGGCTTGCATGGTGATGTAGAAGGCCTCCAGGGTGAATTCCCCTCTCCGGCAGGGTGCCGGGAAGAGCTTCAGATCCCTTCCGATCTAGGGATAGTGATGACGGTGGCTACAGACTCTTTCGTGGATTTTTGATCGGGCCCTTGGGGTTTTCGTCCCGAGGGCATCTTATAGTCGGAAGGGGAGGCCGAGGGGGTGCCTAGGCTGGCCACACCACCCCCTGGCGCGGGCTAGGCCTGGCCGTGCGGCCAGGTGGTGTGGCCGCCCTCTGGACCCTCTCCGTCTTGTATTCTGGCACTTGATGACTTCCGGAAAAATAGGCACTTTGGCTTTTGTCCCGTCCAATTCTGAGAATATTCATTTTCTGACTTTCCTGGAACCAAAAACAGCAGAAAATAGGCAGCTGGCACTGTGGCTCTTGTTAATAGGTTAGTCCAAGAAATCATATGAAAAGTACTCCAAAGTTGGAACAAAACACAAGAAAGTGGATAAAACTAAGCATGGAACATCAAAAATTATAGATACATTTGCAATGTATCAATGCCCGCTTGGTGGACTTGATCTCACGTCCCTCAAGCCTTCTAAATCTGTTGATTTATAATTCCTTGGTGGACTTGATACCCATGAGCGAGAGGTGCTCGCGGTGGCCTACACACATGTTTGGCTCCTCGTGTTTATAATATAGAAAATTAAAAACTTGCACTGATTAAATTTTTGATTGAATAAGAATGGGCAATGTATGTTCCTCTACACTTTCTATACAATAATCTACTCTAAACAATGATACAAAATAAGCTCAATAAGAAAACGGTTCAAAATACACCCAAGTCTAAGATTGATAATGATAAGAGATAGAGCATGGTTTCGCAAAAATTAAATGGGGATCGGTTGAGAACATACCAAGGATCACTGGTCTGAGAGAATCGAATCGGAAACTAGTAGAGGTGAAGATACCTTAAGGTATTTAAGAGATTGGATGAAGAAGAAATAGAAAAGGAAGAATTTTAGTTTAGGGTTACCTTGCTCCGGGTTGAAATCATCGCACAATAGGTGGTGCTGGCGAATGGTACGGTGGTGGACCACTCGTACTAGCACCAAAAACAGTGCGCTTGGGTTTTGCCCTAGCAACATACACGGTACAGGCACATGGTACGGGGGTGCTTCGCCTATGACAATGGTAGCTAAACTTTTACTAACCTCGATGAATTTTTTATTTTGCAATTTTGACCATGTATGTGTGATACATTGCAAATGTATCTATAATTTTTGATGTTCCATGCTTGGTTTTATGCACTTTCTTGTGTTTTGTTCCAACTTCGGAGTACTTTTCATACAATTTCTTGGACTAACCTATTAACAAGAGCCACAATGCCAGCTGCCTGTTTTCTGCTGTTTTTGGTTCCAGGAAAGTCAGAAAATGAATATTCTCGGAATTGGACGGGACAAAAGCCAAAGTGCCTATTTTTCCGGAAGTGATCAAGTGCCAGAATACGAGACGGAGAAGGGCCAAGGAAGTTAGAAAAGTTTTTGAACATTTCAATATGCTAGGCTCATGTGTAGATGTTGTTGGTACACAAGAAAAGATGAACAAGACCGAACCTAATGGGGAGGAACCTAAGATACCAATACCCTTCAAACTACTAGCAATACATGATGCCATTAAAAAGAATCTTGATTGGATTGTTCCTGCAAACCCTTTTAATGAGAGTAGTAAACCTAAGAACATGTAGAGAGGATCCTCTAGAACTTATTTGGATGATATACCTTGCCTTGTTGAAAATATTTCTGGTATTGATCTTAATGCTTCTTCATTTGAGAACACTTGATTCTTTCTTTGCTTCTTATGCCTAACTTAAAGGCGTTAAAGAAAAAAGTACTTATTGGGAGATAACCCAAAAGTTTTAGATGAGTCTTGGAAGTTATTACCTTTGTAATAACCTCTCCTTATCCTTTTTATTTGCTTTTTGTGCCAAGAGTAACCTCTAATGAGAGAGAAGTAATGATTGGGAAAGTCGCTGTCCCGAAACAGATTCCTATGCTTCACCGTAAAAATTCAAGAGAGAGCTCTGTATGTCGGATTGAGCTGTAATGTTTTTTGCTTCTGCCCCAGGTTGTTATCTAACTTTAGTTATTTCAACACTTTTTGATTTGAGCAACATAAGGTCTTCGAAAAAATTCGTCTTTACCTGCTGGTCTGTTTTGACAGATTTCTGCCATTTTCTGCATTTGCTTCTTGTTAGTTCCTTCTTGAGTTCTTTTGGGGAATTGAGCTTTTTGAGGGAAGTTGTACAGTAGCTAGTGTTCTAATGGAAGTTTATTTGGTATTATAACTTAACCTTGAGACTTATTTATCTAAAGCGCACTAATGTTGCTAATGAGATTGTGTGAAGTTTTGTATGAAGGAAATATTTCAGGTGTATGGAAGAAATGAGTAATGAGATGAAGGATGGACTAAAGCTCAAGCTTGGGGATGCCACGCGTGTCACCCCAAGAAATATCCAACAAGTACAAGCGTCAAAGCTTGGGGATGCCCAAGGCATCCCCTTCTTCATCAATAAAAAATCCAGGTTTCTTCCAAACGCTTCATTTTTATTGTTTCGTGCACAGTTGTGTTTCTCTTGGAGCGTCTTCTTTTTCGTTTTTGTTTTTGTTTTGGTTTTTAGTTTGCTTGGTTTGCTGAATAAATTGGTTGGACCCCCTCTTTCATACATTGGTTTGCAAATAGTTTGGTTTTGTTTGGAAAAGAGTAGGAAAAGTTCATACTTATGTGGTAAAAAGAGCTCGTTTTTGACTGTGGCCTATGCTTTGTCATGCCATGCTTGATATTGTTTTGGCTTTATGCTTAGTATTCTTTTCTGTAGCATGACTTGTTATAAACAATTGAGATTTCTTAATGTGCCTTGGATGAATCATGCGTTGTTTTAGCATATTAAATCATAGTATAGTGGTATTCTCCTTTGATGCTTTATTTGGGTTGAGTTGGCGCATGCTCACACCATGTTATGACTATCTCAAGTCACCATAGCCTGTATGATCCTTTAGTTTTCAACTTGTAGTATCACTTTATGCTTTGATCAATGATGTTTTGTCGCTCTGCATGATTATGGCCATTATTGCTCTCTTAGTTTGTCGCTCCCAGTCTTTTGCTAGCCTCCACAACAAAGTATGAGTTCCACTCATGCATCCAACTCCCTAAACCAAGTTAGTCCAAAGAGTCCACCATACCTACCTACTATCTTATGCTATTCCAAGTATATTCATGCTTTTGTTTACCTTCCACTTATTATGAGAAAACTAGTGATTAAAGCTCTCACGAACTTGATGGCACACTTTACTTTACTTGCCTTTAATAAACTTGAACCATTGTGTCTTCTATGTTGTATATGCTTGCACTTATTTGTCGGGAATTAGCAGAACCATGCTTTCATGGGGAACGCTTTCAACATTGCACTTGGTACTTGTACCTAGTTGATATCATGCTCTTTTGTATATGGATGTCGTCGGTGTGAAATGAAAGGGGAGCTTGTAAGTCCATGGAGTTATCTATATGTGTTAGAGAAACGCCTGGGCCGCTGGTCTAATCCATGCTGACATGGTGGAAACCTGCAGCGTAACCATAATGAGCTGTCTATGAAGCATTCTTCTTATAAAAAAAGAGTCCTATATTGAGAAAAAAAAGAGAAAAGAAAAAAAAGAGATACTATGAAAAGAGGAAAGAGAGAAAAAAGCACCATATTCCCATGTTCAATAAGAAGAATGCTGAGATGCTCGTTGTCTTCTTGCCTTGTCATTTTGATATGGGGATTCTTCCATATCATCGGGCAAGGAGTACCCCGTTGGCGGTTCTCAATGATACACATGTACTTACGATGACAAGAACTTACCGGTGACTAAATTTGAGTAGCATGAGGAGCGGCCCTCGTATACAAGGTACATGAGATTTCTGACTTATACTTTGTCAAGCATGTACACCATAGTTTGTGCACTTTTACCTTAATCACTTCAAGATGCTTATGATAGGGGCAATGAGAGCTGAAAGCTACAAGTACCATAATTTTTGGAAGCTCTTTATGAGACTTGAATCCCTACTTCCTTTTACAAAAGGCTTTTCTTCCACCATTATATTGAGTCTCCACCTTCTATCTTTATGCACCTACTTTGAGAGCATACTGGCCATTCTTATTTCTATGTGCATTGTTCCAAGACTAGTTGATTGATGCATAACTTGTTATTCCTTGTTTGAAACTATTGTATCTAGTCACTCTTATGAACTTTGAAGCTGTCCTATGCATTTATATTTGCTACTCTATTGAGGGACAAGCTGAATGCTATTATGCTATGTTTTCTTTATGTGAAACAAACAAACGTCTTGCAAAGCATTGTTATTCATGAATCTTTTGTTTGTGCCTTTTCATGTTGCATCATAGTCTCTTTGCTTATTGCTAGAACTTTGTCTTTCATGTTATGATTGAAGTACTTTGATCCCAACTTTGAATGTTTTGCAAATACTTTGATCAAGCCTTTGATGGTGCATGTCACCTCAAAAATTATTCTTTCTTTTTCTCACTTACCTAGTCAAGGACGAGCAGGAGTTAAGCTTGGGGATGTTGATACATTGCAAATGTATCTATAATTTTTGATGTTCCATGCTTGGTTTTATCCACTTTCTTGTGTTTTGTTCCAACTTTGGAGTACTTTTCATATGATTTCTTGGACTAACCTATTGACAAGAGCCATAGTGCCAGCTGCCTGTTTTCTGCTGTTTTTGGTTCCAGGAAAGTTAGAAAATGAATATTCTCGGAATTGGACAGGACAAAAGCCAAAGTGCCTATTTTTCCGGAAGTGATCAAGTGCCAGAATATGAGACGAAGAAGGGCCAGGGAGCCACCATACAACCTGGCCGCGCGGCCAGGCCTGGCCCACGCCAGGGAGTGGTGTGGCCGCTCCCGGTGCCCCCTCGGCCTCTCCTTCCGCCTATATATTGCCCTCAGCACGAAAACCCTAAGTACCCGATCAAAAATCCACGAAAGAGTCTGTAGCCGTCATCATCTCCATCCCTAGATCGGGAGGGATCTGAAGCTCTTCCCGGCACCCTGCCGGAGAGGGGAATTCACCCTGGAGGCCTTCTTCATCACCATGCAAGCCTCCGGTGTGATGCGTGAGTAGTTTATCCTTGGACTACGGATCCATGTAGTAGGTAGATGGCTGGTTTCTCCTCCTTTGTGCTTTCATGTTTAGATCTTGTGAGCTCCATTCATGATCAAGATCATCTATTTGTAATTCTGCATGTTGTGTTTGCAGGGATCTGATGGATATTGAGATGCTATTTCAGATTGATTATTGATTCTATCATGTCTTTGTTATTTGAGATCTTGCATGCTTTCCATTGTTAGTAGCTATCTTGGCCAAGTAGATGCTAGCAACTCCAAGACTTAGTATTTATGCTCGATAGTGGGTTCATGCCTCTGGTAATCTGCTGAAGTGATAGAAATCTCTAAGGTACTAGATGTGTTGTTGCTACTAGAGAGAAAACAACAATCCTTTGTTCATAGAACAATCGTGTTGTTTACTTTACACGCAGTTCGTAAAGCAATAATCTGTTGCTTGCAACTTAATAGTGGAGGGGGTTCAGATGATAACCTGAAGGTGGATTATTAGTCATAGATGCAGTTGGATGGCGGTCTATGTATTATGTTGTAATGCCCAATCAAGTCTCAGAGGAGTCAAGATTATTAGTATATGCATGTATTGCTTTCTCGGTGTTTGTCAATTGCCCCGCTGTAATTTGTTCACCTAGCATGTTGTCTATCTAAGGAGAGCCACCTCTAGTGAACTATGGATCCCGGTCCTTTTTCTTTACATACAATCTATAAACTGTTTCTGCTTTGTGTTTACTTTTTGCAAACCTTTACTTCTTTCCATTCGATACATTTAATCCTTTGTTTTCCGCAAAACACAGTGAGATTGACAACCTCATCGCAAGTTGGGGACAAAGTTCTGTGGTTGTGTTGTGCAGGTCTCCATGTTGGTACTAGCACCGATAGTGCGCCCTGCCAAAGCTCAGCTAGTAACACCTTTGGGGTGTTTCCTTGCTCCTACTGGTTCGATTAAACCTTGGTTTCATAACTGAGGGAAAACTTACTACTGTGCTCATCATACCTTCCTCTTGGGGTTCCCAACGAGCTCTACATTGAAAGTCGAGCGCATCAATGTGGTACGAGCACATTGTACGGGCACAACTCGTCTATTCCAATGATCATTAAAGCCTCTATTTTGCATTTGGATTTTCTAGTCTGGCGCTCAGTGTGATAGGGGCGCGTGGTATGGGTAGGGTTTTATGTACCGGCGCTCATTAACACTTTTGTTTATCCTTTTGCAACTTTTTTCCTTTAGAATATTTTCCCATGACCTGAAATGTTAGTGAGCTTCTAAAATGACAATAATATTCAGAACATTGGTATTTTAGTTAGCCATATATCAATGAATAAATTGGAGCAATTTTACCCTGTCTTCGCACTTTATTTTTCTAAAACAAAAACTAATAAAAATAAACAAAAAACTTACAAATTTTTATTTCACATGAGTTGCCTCGCATGAAGCGCTTCTAGTTTTTGTCTCTTAGTTCGGCCTTGATGGTGATCATTTGAGCTTCGGGAGTGGAACACCTACTCCAAAGTAGTTGTCCTTAAGTGTGATGATTCCATCATCATATTTATTGACATTCATTTTCATAGGGAAATGAACAGCAAAACGTTCTCGCGTGGATAGTTCAAACCTCACGTTCTCTTCATGAAGATTAATCAAGGCCTTAATAGTTATTAAAGATGGCCTACCAAAAATTATTGGTGCTACTAGATATTTAGACATATCAACTATGACAAGATCAATGAGTGCAGGTCACTCCTTGATTTGCACAACAATGTTTTGTTTAAAGCTCATGGCTTGTTTAAAGGTAGAATCAAATAGATGAAGTTTAAGTTCAGTTATTTCAAATAAACCAAGATTAAGCATATCAAATAAACTTTTAGGAATAGTTGAAACACTTGAACCACAAAGTGTAGCAATCTCATTAAGTCCTACATGAATCTTAATTTTAGGTTCAAATATATCTTTTAGCTTAGTAGGGAGCTTTTTAGATAACTTCTTATACTCATTTTCTAACTCACGTACCTTCATAGAACTTGATTGATAAATTGTTGGTAGATGGCTTCATTAACTCCCTCAATGTAGGGGTTCTTGAAAAGTGATCAATTTAAGAGGGTCCTCCATGATGTAATCCTAGGATGGAATATTTCTATAGTCTAGATCTTCAGGTTCTTCATCTTCTTTTCAACACTCATCATCTTGAGGTATTCAACTGGATTAGGATCAGGATTGCCTACAAATCTTACAAGTATGAGAGTTTGACTCTCAGCTATCTTTCCCAATTGTGTCTCCAATGTGTTTGTTCTTTCTTGTAGAGTCCACACATCATTTATAATAGCAACAACTTGGTTAAAAAGATTACTAATAATATTATCATGGTTCTTCATGATCTTGGTAAGCATACTATGTTGCCCCACTTGATTTTGCATAAAAGTTCTAAAATAATTTTCAATTATAGAGAGATTACCATGATTTAATACATTGTTATTATTGTTATTATTTGGAGAACATGAAGGGTTAGCCTAAGGTTTTTGAAAGTTTGAACCGTAGTTTTGGTTCTTCCATGCAGGGTTATAAGGATTATGATCAATGAAGTCTAATTCTTCAACATTAGTTTTGGTAATGGCATTAGTATTTGGGTTTCTTCCTTAACGCTAGTTATATGTACTATACTTCTACCTGTGCCCTTCGGGGCACGCCGGACAAACAATTCGTTTCATGAGAAAATTGGTTCACACCTCGGCGGGTCTGTCCTCCCATCCTTGATGATACAATATAAGTTCCCATCATACATGTTTTGATGGCTAATTAGACATTGCACAGTAGCACTTACTTAGGAAATGTCCAAGTAAAACATTGGATGAAAGGAACAGAAACAATATGTAAATATACAAAGTAAGTATTATTACATGATAGAAAGAGAGTGAGCACTCCCAAAAACAAATGAGTGGGATCTCTAGGGACATGATGGAAAGGTACTTTGACCATCTATGTTATACTCAAGCAGTCTGGTAGAGGATTGTTCTATTCTTTCAGCTAGGCTAAGCTTGATGCTCTTTATGGCACCTCCAAGGCCTGATGCTCTTGATAACACTTCCATAGCCTGATGCTCTTGATGGCACCACCACGACAGCTTCACCATCTATATTCTACTCTAGCCATCTGGTGGAGGATTGTTCTATTCTTTTCATTCTAAGCTAAGTTGAGGTTAATTCTCTTCATAGCACCTCAAGAGCCTGATTATATTGATGGCACCTCCATGGTCTGATTCTCTTGATGGCACCTCCATGGCATGATGCTCTTGATGGGACCTCCACGACATCTTGATATTATTACTCCATAGGTCATCGGGACGACATGCCATGCCATCCACGCTTCTCCGGAGGCAACTAAAGAAGGAACATCATCTTCACTGTGCTGACTCGTGTATTAACGAGCTCGTTGGGGAACCCCAAGAGGAAGGTACGATGAGCACAACAGTAAGTTTCCCTCATTTATGAAACCAAGGTTATCAATCCAGTAGGAGCAAGGAAACACCCCAAAGGTGTAGCTAGCTGAACTTTGGCAGGGCGCACTACCGGTGCCAGCAGCAATGTGGAGACCTACACAACACAACCACAAAACTCTATCCCCAACTTGCGATGAGGTTGTCAATCTCACCGGTTTTGCTGAAAACAAAGGATTAAACGTATCGAATGGAATGAAGTAATAGTTTGCAGAAAGTAAACACAAAGCAGTAAACAGTTGATTGTATATTTGTATATTGAAAGTAAAAGAAAGGACCGGGGTCCATAGTTCAATAGAGATGGCTCTCCTTAAGATAGATAACATGTTGGGTGAACAAATTACACCGGGGCAATTGACAAACATCGAGAAAGCATACAAGCATATACTACTCATCTCGATTGGGCATTACAACATCGCATTACTAGAAAATTGCTGTAGCATTACTAGAAAATTGCTAGAAAATTACTAGAAAATTACTAGGAGGAAGAGGAGAGGAGATGTAGCACCCCGGGAATACCATTACTAGAAAATTGCTTGTTATTTGTATTTTGTGCATTATCATGATAGCATGCTCTTGTCATCATGCCACATTGCATTTGAGCATCATCATGCATATGTTTACCAAAAGCTATTTTCGCTAAAAGTCTATTTTGTTTTCTAATTAATCCCCTTCCTTTTATTTCAAATAAAAAATTGCAGTCTATCTGGATATTTTATTTTCCTAAAAACTATTTGTAAAAAGTTTTGTAAAATAAAATAAATAAAAAGGTTTTATCAAAACTTAGGGGAGGCCGCCACTGGCCAGACCCAAAGGCCTAGCTAGCTGCAGCCTACCAAACCCTAGCTAACCTGCCTCAAACCCTAACCCTAACCCTAGCTACCCCGACCGGACTCACCCGGTTGACACACACCCACACTCACCCGCCGCCACACACTCACACCACAACACACACACCCCACCCCGTTGCTGCACCACACCACACCCACCTAACCACACCTACATGCCCCACACACATACACACGCACACGCACGCTACAAAAACGCACACAAGCGGCAACCCACGCTCCCCGCAGCTACACACCGATGATACATTGCAAATGTATCTATAATTTTTGATGCTCCATGCTTGGTTTTATCCACTTTCTTGTGTTTTGTTCACACTTTGGAGTACTTTTCATATGATTTCTTGGACTAACCTATTAACAAGAGCCACAGTGCTAGCTGCATGTTTTCTGCTGTTTTTGGTTCCAGGAAAGTCAGAAAATGAATATTCTCGGAATTGGACGGGAAAAAAGCCAAAGTGCCTATTTTTCTAGAAGACTCACGAAGCCATAATACGAGACGGAGGAGGGCCAAGGGCTGGCCACACCACCCCCAGGTGCGGGCTGGGCCAGGCTGCGCCAGGGCATGGTGTGGTGGCCCCAGGCACCCCCTCGGTCTCCCTCTTCGCCTATAAGAAGCCTTCTGACCTAAAAACTCTAGGGGGTTCGACGTTTTTCCATGAAAAGTTCCGCTGCACCGCCGCCACCGAAGGGGAGATTCGGGGGACAGAAAGTCTCTGTTCCGGCACCCTACCGGGACGGGAAAGTGCCCCCGGAGCCATCTCCATCGATCTTCACCATCATCTCCATCGACCATCCATGTTTCCCCCATATATGAGTGAGTAATCCCCCGCTGTAGGCTATGGGGATGGTAGGGATTGGATGAGATCTTTCATGTAATGGCATCAGATTGTTAGGGCATGGTGCCTAGTATATTTTATTAGTGCTTTATGAATTTGTTGCAACTTGTTATGCTTAATGCTTGTCAATAGGGCCCGAGTGCCATGATTTCAGATCTGAACTTATTATTGATTCATTATGATAGTATTGTTCTTGGTCTTATCTACAAGTTGTATACACACGTTATTATCCAGAACCTATGGCCCCGAAGTGACAGAAATCGGGATAACCGGAAGGGAAAGGCTTTGATGTGAGGATCGCATGTGTTCACGGAGTATTAATGCTTTGCTCCGGTGCTCTATTAAAAGGAGCACCTTAATTGCCAGTAGTTCCCTAGAGGCCCCGCTGCAAACAGGCTGGCAAGACAAAAGATGTTGTGCAAGTTCTCATTGCGAGCACGTATGATTATATATGGAACACATGCCTAGGATTTTCTAGTACTTGGGTGCTTTATCTTATTTATCTGCAATTGCCCTATGTTCTGATTGCTATGTGAATTGTCTTGTCCATGCAACGCCGGTCCATCCATCCCTATGCCTACCGCACTCAAATCCCACTTTTTACTGCTTTTGTTACTACTATCTTTGCTTTACTACTGCTGTTACTTTACTTTTCCTACTACAAAACTATTGCTACTGATAAACTGCTCTGAGCGAGATTGTTTCCAGGTGCAGCTGAATTGACAACTCAGTTGTTAAGGCTTATAAATATTCTTTGGCTCCCCTTGTGTCGAATCAATAAATTGGGTTTCACTTCCCTCGAAAATACTGCGATACACCCCCTATACTTGTGGGTCATCAGACCCCCTCATGGTGTATTTGTCACCGGGGAGCATAGCTTTATTTATCAAGTTCACTTGGAATCACTATTTGTCAAGCTAACTTTATATTTCTCCTTGTTTGCTTGTTTCTTTATCAAAGATACAAAAAAATAGTTCCTAATCTAGTTGTTATTTTCGTTGGTCTGTTATTGTCTTGCTTTATCATGCTTGTTGGCAATGGTTGGTTTCTTTGAAACTGAAGCTTATTGGCAAGGTGGGTTCACAGAAGATCAAAAATATTATTATAAGGAACACCGCTTGTCACAAAAAGGGAAACACTTATGGGAAAAAATTGATAGATTGTATACCATTGCTAGGAACGTGTGCTCTACTTATAATGTTACTTATTGCTGTGATGAGTCTTGTTGCAGAAAGAGGTATCAACACCTCCCTTTTCAATGTGAGTATAGTGATAATGATACCATATCTTCCTATGCTAAAGGAATTTATTACTTTTATGATGCAGAACAAATTGAAGAATTTATTGCTTGGAAGGGTGCTTTTGAACTTGCTAGTTTGCTTGAAAATATTGATGATTCACCTTAAAAATATGAGGTGTATGGTATACTTAAATTTTTCTTTGATAATTACAAGGATGAAAATAGCTATATTCTTGAATATTTTAATAGATGCTTTCCACAAATGGAAGAGACTAATGCCTTGCACGATCCTATGGAAGAAGAAATTGATGAACCTGAAATCTCATTAGATGAAAACGAGGAGGAAAGTGATGAACAAAAGGAGGAAGAATGGATTAGCTACCCATGCCTACCTTCTAATGAGAATAACTCTTTATCCCTTACATTATTTGATTGTCCCCCTTGCTTACTAAAGGAGAATGAATGTTATGTTCCTGAGGTTTCTCTTGAAAATATTTATAATAAAGCTCTAGTGCTTGTAGATCATGAAGAGCATGCTTTATGTGATAGGAATATTGTTGAGTTTCTTCATGAGGCTACTGAAAAATATTATGAGAGAGGAAAATATGGTTGTGGAAGTTTTCATGGTATTGAAACACCTCTCTATGGGCTGAAAGTTTTGAAGTTACTCTTGTTTTATCTTCCTATGCATGTCACTTTGTTATTTGCTTACACGAGTCCTATGCATAGGAAGTGGGTTAGACTTAAATGTGTTTTGAATTTGCTCCTTGATGCTCTCTTTTACTTCAACTCATATTTCTTATGAGAGCATCCTCTCAAACTTTTATGCCTGAAGATGATAATATGTCTATTATTCTTGGGAGAACTTTTCTTAAATACTACAGGAGCTGTTATTAATTATAATCAAGGGAAGGTGACCTTCAATGTTAATGACAAGTAACACATTGTCTATTTCCTCAAGAAGATTGAAAGGACTTATGGTTTGAATTCAATTGAACATGTTGAGGGCATTCAAGTTGGAGAAATATATTCTCCCATACCAAGAGAAAAATTTGAATCTATTATGATTGGGACCATTGCTGTCAAGGTTGAGGTAACATAATCATTAGTGGAATACAAAGTTTTGTTTCATATGAAATTGTTTTGGTAGCAAGACCAGATCAACCTAGTTAACAAAAGGATTTCATTGAACAAAACAATGGTTTCACTATGATTATCTTACTTCTCTTCTATCCATTTCAGTTTTTGCTTATGCCTAACTTAAAGGCATTAAAGCAAAGTACTTATTGGGAGATAACCCAAAAGTTTTAGATGGGTCTTGGAAGTTATTACCTCAGTAATAACCGCTCCTTATTGATACATTGTAAATGTATCTATAATTTTTGATGTTCCATGCTTGGTTTTATCCACTTTCTTGTGTTTTGTTCCAACTTTGGAGTACTTTTATTATGATTTCTTGGACTAACCTATTAACAAGAGCCATAGTGCCAGCTGCCTGTTTTCTGTTGTTTTTGGTTCCAGAAAAGTCAGAAAATGAATATTCTTGGAATTAGACGGGACAAAAGCCAAAGTGCCTATTTTTCTGGAAGGGATCAGGTGGCAGAATACGAGACGGAGCGGGGCCAGGGGCCGGCCGCACCACCTGGTCGCGCAGCCAGGGCTGGCCCACGCCAGGGGGTGGTCTGGCCGCAGCACCCTCTCGGCCTCTCCTTCCGCCTATAAGTTGCCCACGGGACGAAGACCCTAGGTACCTGATCAAAAATCCACAAAAGAGTCTGTAGCCGCCGTCGTCTCTGTCCCTAGATCGGGGGGGGGGGATCTGAAGCTCTTCCCGGCACCCTGCCGGAGAGGGGAATTCACCCTGGAGGCCTTCTTCATCACCATGCAAGCCTCCGGTGTGATGCGTGAGTAGTTCATCCTTGGACTACGGATCCATGTAGTAGCTAGATGGCTGGTTTCTCCTCCTTTGTGCTTTCATGTTTAGATCTTGTGAGCTCCGTTCATGATCAAGATCATCTATTTGTAATTCATACATGTTGTGTTTGCGGGGATCAGATGGATATTGAGATGCTATTTCAGATTGATTATTGATTCTATCATGTCTTTGTTATCTGAGATCTTGCATGCTTTCCGTTGTTAGTAGCTATCTTGGCCAAGTAGATGCTAGCAACTCCAAGAGTTAGTATTTATGCTCGATAGTGGGTTCATGCCTCTGGTAATCTGGGGAAGTGACAGAAATCTCTAAGGTACTAGATGTGCTGTTGCTACTAGGGAAAAAACAACGATCCTTTGTTCATAGAACAATTGTATTGTTTACTTTACACGCAGTTCGTAAAGCAATAATTGGTTGCTTGCAACTTAATACTGGAGGGGGTTCGTATGATAACCTGAAGGTGGATTATTAGTCATAGATGCAGTTGGATGGTGGTCTATGTATTATGTTGTAATGCCCAATCAAGTCTCAAAGGAGTCAAGATGATTAGTATATGCATGTATTGCTTTCTCGGTGTTTGTCAATTGCCCCGCTGTAATTTGTTCACCCAGCATGTTATCTATCTAAGGAGAGCCACCTCTAGTGAACTATGGATTCCGGTCCTTTACTTTACATACAATCTACAATCTTTTACTGCTTTGTGTTTTCTTTCTACAAACTTTTACTTCTTTCCATTCGATACGTTTAATCCTTTGGTTTCCGCAAAACACGGTGAGATTGACAACCTCATCGCAAGTTGGGGACAAAGTTCTGTGGCTGTGTTGTGCAGGTCTCCACGTTGCTACTAGCACCGGTAGTGCGCCCTGCCAAAGCTCAGCTAGTAACACCTTTGAGGTGCTCTTACTGGTTGGATTAAACCTTGGTTTCATAACTGAGGGAAACTTGCTGCTTTGCTCATCATACCTTCCTCTTGGGGTTCCCTACGAGCTCTACATCAACACCGCCATCAAGCGTTTTTCTGGGCGCCGTGCATTGAGCCATCAAGCATTTTTCTGGCGCCGTTGCCGGGGAGTCAAGGACATCTTCACAAGGGGAGTCCCTCATAACCAATCTCTTTACTTTGTTGTTTTTGTTTTTCTTAGTTTGTTTTTGCTTTGTTTTCTTGTTTCTTTATCAAAAACACACAAAAATTAGTTTTGCAAGTTTGCTTTCTTATTTGAAAAACACAAAAAAAATTAGTTCCTATCTTAAGTTGCCTTTATGACTAGCTCTGCTCCAATCACTATTTCATTATGGATAGCTCACTCAGTTTCCTATTTGGGAACAGTCCTGCTAGAACCTCCATGGAAGAAGAAATTGCTGAACCTGAAAGCTCATTAGATGAAAAAGAGGAGGAGAGTGATGGACAAAAGGAGAAAGAATGGATCTACCCATGCCTACCTTCTAATGTGCGTAACTCTTTATCCCTTACATTATTTGATTGTCCCCCATGCTTATCAAAGGAGGGTGAATGTTATGTTCCCGAGGATTCTTTTGAAAATATTTATAATAAAGCTCTAGTGCTTGTAGATCATGAAAAGCATGCCTTATGTGATACTTATATTGTTGAGTTTATTCATGAGGCTACTGAAAATTATTATGAGAGAGGAAAATATGGTTGTAGAAGTTTTTATGGTAATGAAACACCTCTTTATGTGCTAAAAGTTTTGAAGTTACTTTTGTTTTATCTTCCTATGCCTGTCACTTTGGTGTTTGTGCATTTATTTGCATACAAGATTCATATGCATAGGAAGTGGGTTAGACTTAAATGTGTTCTGAATTTGTTTTTGGTGCTCTCTTTTACTTTAATTCATATTTCCTATGAGAGCATCTTCTCAAATTTTCATGCCTAACTTAAAGGCGTTAAAGAAAAGTACTTGTTGGGAGATAACCCAAGAGTTTTAGTTGAGTCTTGGAAGTTATTACCTCTGTAATAACCTCTCCTTATCCTTTTTATTTGCTTTTTGTGCCAATAGTAACCTCTAATGAGAGTGAAGTAATGATTGGGAAAGTTGATGTCCCGAAACAGATTTCTGTGCTTCACCATAAACATTCCTGAGACAGTTCTGTACGTCATATTTAGCTGTAATTTTTTCTACTTCTTCTCCAGGTTGTTATCTAACTTTCGTTAATTCAACACTTTTTAATTTGAGCAATAGAAGGTCCTCGAAAAAATTCGTCTTTACCTGCTGGTCTGTTTTGACAGATTTCTTCCATTTTCTGCATTTGCTTCTTGTTTGTTCCTTCTTGAGTTCCTTTGGGGAATTGAGGTTTTTGAGAAGATCTACAGTAGCTAGTGTTCTAATAGAAGTTTTTTTGGTGTTAGAACTGAACCTTGAGACATATTTATCTAAAGCGCACTAATATTGCTAATGAGATTGTGTGAAGTTTTGTATGAAGGAAAAATATCAGGTGTATGGAAGGAATGAGTAATGAGATGAAGGATGGACTAAAGCTCAAGCTTGGGGATTCCACGCGTGTCACCCCAAGAAATATCCAAGAAGTACAAGCTTCAAAGCTTAGAGATGCCCAAGGCATCCCCTTCTTCATCAATAAACATTCCAGGTTTCTTCCAAACGCTTTATTTTTATCGTTTCGTGCACAGTTGTGTTTCTCTTGGAGCGTCTACTTTTTCGTTTTCGTTTTATTTTTTTAGTTTGTTTTGGTTTGGAAAAGAGTAGGAAAGTTCATACTTATGTGGTAAAAAGAGCTCGTTTTTGACTGTGGCCTATGCTTTGTCATGCCATGCTTGATATTGTTTTGGCTTTATGCTTAGTATTCTTTGCTGTAGCATGACTTGTTATAAACAATTGAGATTGCTTAATGTGCCTTGGATGAATCATGCGTTGTTTTAGCATATTAAAGCATAGTATAGTGGTATTCTCCTTTGATGCTTTATTTGGGTTGACTTGGCGCATGCTCACACCATGTTATGACTATCTCAAGTCACCATAGCCTTTATGATCCTTTAGTTTTCAACTTGTAGTATCACTTTATGCTTTGATCAATGATATTTTGTCGCTCTACATGATTATGGCCATTATTGCTCTCTTAGTTTGTCACTCCCAGTCTTTTGGTAGCCTCCACAACCAAGTATGAGTTCCACTCATGCATCCAACTCCCTAAACCAAGTTTTTCCAAAGAGTCCACCATACCTACGTACTAGCTTATGCTATTCCAAGTATATCCATGTTTTTGTTTACCTTCCACTTGTTATGAGAAAACTAGTGATTAAAGCTCTCACGAACTTGATGGCACACTTTACTTTTTTCAAGCTAGTAGGTAGGTATGGTGGACTCTTTAGAATAACTTGGTTTAGGGATTTGGATGCATGATTGGAACTCATACTTTGTTGTGGAGGCTAGCAAAAGACTGGAAGCGACAAACTAAGAGAGCAATAATGGCCATAATCATGCAGAGCGATAAAACATCACTGATCAAAGCATAAAGTGATACTACAAGTTGAAAACTAAAGGATCATAAAGGCTATGGTTACTTGAGATAGTCATAACATGGTGTGAGCACGTGCCAAGTAAACCCAAATAAAGCATCAAAGGAGAATACCACTATATTATGCTTTAATATGCTAAAACAACGAATGATTCATCCAAGGCACATTAAGCAATCTCAATTGTTTATAACAAGTCATGCTACAGCAAAGAATGCTAAGCATAAAGCCAAAACAATATCAAGTCATGGCATGACAAAGCATAGGCCACAGTCAAAAACACGCTCTTTTTACCACATAAGTATGAACTTTCCTACTCTTTTCCAAACCAAACCAAACTATTTGCAAACTAATGTATGAAAAAGGGGGTCCAACCAATTTATTCAGAAAACTAAACAAACCAAGCAAACTAAAAACCAAAACAAAAACGAAAAAGAAGACGCTCCAAGAAAAACACAACTGTGCACGAAACAATAAAACTGAAGCGTTTGGAAGAAACCTAGAATTTTTATTGATGAAGAAGGGGATACCTTGGGCATCCCCAAGCTTTGACGCTTGTAATTCTTGGATGTTTCTTGGGGTGACACGCGTGGCATCCCCAAGCTTGAGCTTTAGTCCATCCTTCATCTCATTACTCATCCCTTCCATACACCTGAAAATTTTCCTTCATACAAAACTTCACACAATCTCATTAGCAACATTAGTGCACTTAAGATAAATAAGTCTCAAGGTTAAGTTCTAAAACCAAATAAACTTCCATTAGAACAATAGCTACTGTAAAACTTCCCTCAAAAAGCTCAATTCCCCAAAGGAACTCAAGAAGGAACTAACAAGAAGCAAATGCAGAAAATGGCAGAAATCTGTCAAAACAGACCAGCAGGTAAAGACGATTTTTTTCGAGGACCTTCTATTGCTCAAATCAAAAAGTGTTGAACTAACGAAAGTTAGATAACAACCTGGGGAAGAAAAAAACAAATTACAGCTCAATACGACGTACAGAACTGTCTCCGGAATTTTTATGGTGAAACACAGAAATCTGTTTCGGGACAACAACTTTCCCAATCATTACTTCACTCTCATTAGAAGTTACTCTTGGCACAAAAAGCAAATAAAAAGGATAAGGACAGGTTATTACAGAGGTAATAACTTTCAGTACTCAACTAAAACTCTTGGGTTATCTCCCAACAAGTATTTTTCTTTAACGCCTTTAAGTTAGGCATAAGAAGCAAAGAAAGAATCAAGTGTTCTCAAATGAAGAAGCATTAAGACCAACTTTCTTGCCCTTACCTCTATTATTTTAATTCTTAACCTTTGGGAAAATATGATTTTTTGGTGGATAAGAAAGGTGCATGGTCCCCTTTCCCACATCTATTATTGCTCCAAGAAGTTCTAATAGGGACCTTCCAAGTGTAATTTGTCCTTTTCCTGCACATTTAATAACAAGATAATCAATAGATATCGTTTTCCCAACGATCTTTGTAAACACTCCTTCAGCTATTCCAAGGGGTAATATGGTAGTATTATTAGTAAGAAGTATTTCTTTTCCTCCTTCAATGAGCCCCCAAGTATTCAGAGATTTATAAATATCTTTGAGCATAAGGCAAGATTCAGACATGATATCACAGCGAGCTTGAAAAGTTTCAGTGTTTATCTCAATCTTTACTGTAGGGAACCACTTTCATGGTTCAAAGTTTATTGGAACATAATCGTGATGTTCCCTAAGCGTATTATAGCACCCTTCTAATCTAGTAGTGCTAGCCTCAAGAGTATCCAACCTAGCAAATATTTTTGCAAAAGAAGTATCAGTTTGGCTAGGCATATTGTAAGTGAGGATCAATTTCTTTATAGCATTAATAGCATCATCCTCATTACATTGGAGGAAATATCCTCCCACAACAGCATCTAGAGCATATCTAAAGCAAAGAGCAATCCCAAGGTAAAAACTGCTAAGGAACAAGCTTTGAGTCATTTTAGGCTCAGTTTTTTCATGTAGATAAGAGATTCTAGACAAAGATTCCTTAAATATTTCCTCAATTCCTTGTTTAAAAGTGAAAATCATTTCCTCGGGTGACATAGTGACTGGAGCAAGGCTAGACATAGTGACAACTTAGGATAGGAACTAATTTGTTTGTTGTGTTTTTCAAATAAGAAAGCAAACAAGTAAAACTAATTTTTTGTGTTTTTTTTGAAGAACAAAACAAGCAAACAAAGAAAAAAGAAAACTAAGAAAAGAACAACAAAGTAAAGAGATTGGTTATGAGGGACTCCCCTTGTGAAGATGTCCTTGACTCCCCAGCAACGGCGCCAGAAAATCTTGATGTGCTCGACTTTCGACGTAGAGCTCGTTGGGAACCCCAAAAGGAAGGTACGATGAATACATCAGCAAGTCTTCCCTCAGTTATGAAACCAAGGTTTAATCGAACCAGTAGGAGCAAGGAAACACCCCAAAGGTGTTACTAGCTGAGCTTTGGCAGGGCGTACTACTGGTGCTAGTAGCAACGTGGAGACCTGCACAACACAACCACAGAACTTTGTCCCCAACTTGCGATGAGGTTGTCAATCTCACCGTGTTTTGCGGAAAACAAAGGATTAAACGTATCGAATGGAAAGAAGTAAAAGTTTGCAGAAAGTAAACACAAAGCAGTAAAAGATTGTAGATTGTATGTAAAGAAAAAGGACCAGGATCCATAGTTCACTAGAGGTAGCTCTCCTTAGATAGATAACATGCTCGGTGAGCAAATTACAGCGGGGTAATTGACAAACACCGAGAAAGCAATACATGCATATACTAATCATCTTGACTCCTCTGAGACTTGATTGGGCATTACAACATAATACATAAACCGCCATCCAACTGCACCTATGACTAATAATCCACCTTCAGGTTATCATCCGAACCCCCTCTAGTATTAAGTTGCAAGCAACCGATTATTGCTTTACGAACTGCGTATAAAGTAAACAATATGATTGTTCTATGAACAAAGGATTGTTGTTTTCTCCCTAGTAGCAACAACACATCTAGTACCTTAGAGATTTCTGTCACTTCCCCAGATTACTAGAGGCATGAACCCACTATCGAGCATAAATACTAACTCTTGGAGTTGCTAGCATCTACTTGGCCAAGATAGCTACTAACAACGGAAAGCATGCAAGATCTCAAATAACAAAGACATGATAGAATCAATAATCAATCTGAAATAGCATCTCAATATCCATCGGATCACCGCAAACACAACATGTATGAATTACAAATAGATGATCTTGATCATGAACGGAGCTCACAAGATCTAAACATGAAAGCACAAAGGAGGAGAAACCAACCATCTAGCTACTACATGGATCCGTAGTCCAAGGATGAACTACTCACACATCACACCGGAGGCTTGCATGGTGATGAAGAAAGCCTCCAGGGTGAATTCCCCTCTCTGGCAGGATGCCGAGAAGTGCTTCAGATCCCTCCCGATCTAGGGATGGAGATGACGGCGGCTAAAGACTCTTTCGTGGATTTTTGATTGGGTACTTAGGGTTTTCGTCCCGAGGGCATCTTATAGTCGGAAGGGGAGGCCGAGGGGGTGCCTGGGCTGGCCACACCACCCCCTGGCGCGGGTCAGGCCTAGCCGCGTGGCTAGGTGGTGTGGCCGCCCTCTGGCCCCTCTCCGTCTCGTATTCTGGCACTTGATCCCTTCCGGAAAAATAGGCACTTTGGCTTTTGTCCCGTCCAATTCCGAGAATATTTTTTTCTGACTTTCCTGGAACCAAAAACAGCAGAAAACAGGCAGCTGACACTGTGGCTCTTGTTAATAGGTTAGTCGAAGAAATCATATGAAAAGTACACCAAAGTTAGAACAAAGCACAAGAAAGTGGATAAAACCAAGCATGGAACATCAAAAATTATAGATATATGTGCAATGTATCAGGGGTGCCCCCCCCCTAAAATAATTTTTTAATTCCGTGAATGCTTTGTCGTGAGGCCTCATTGCATTTTATTTGGTTTTTCAGAGGTTGATCGTGCATGTGTTGCTATTTGTGTACCCCTACAAGGTAAATCTTTTCAAAAAGGAGTGCCCACGGTTCTAGACTACTTGGAGTATAGTGTCTCGATCATAGACAACTATAACCAAGTAGTGTTATAAATTTGACTTTGACATGACTAGTAATCAGCTCCACTATAATGAAATGAATAAATAAAAGTGCCTACAACTGATGGAATTGGGGTGTCCCATACTATCTATATCTGACTAGTAAGTATTACAACTACAACAAAATGGTTAATTAAAAGTGCCAATAGCTTGTGATATTGGAATATCTTATGCTATCTATATCTGACTAGTAATTACGACAACTCTAACAGAACAATGAATAAAACTGCCAACTGTGTGAGTTTCCTCGGAAGGACTTCCTCATTTGGTGTCGAGGGTGAAATACCAGGATGGGTATGTTTGGTGTTAGTATTAGTTGTTTTCGAATAGGTCTTTCTTATCCCTCTTTGATAGCCGACAGATGTATCGAGTCTTTATAGGTTGTTTAGCGCATGTTTTGCTGCGACTTCAATCCATCGTACCTATGTAGGCGAGAGCCGTGACTAAGACTCGTAGTGTACTGCCTCAGTACTGACCACTCCCTGTTTCCCTTTGCCCTTTATCAGCACCCATTTTGTTTTTAACAGGTATAAGTTCGACGAGCTTATCAGGGTTACCCTTCCGGCTTGGCCTGGGCAGGGTTGTGGATGCCATTGGTTATTATTCAGGGCTCTTAGCCTAATTTGTATGTTATCCTTACTCGGATGTTGTATCGTTCTCAAGGTGATTTGGATCTTTGTATTATATGTTTGTATTACTAACTCGTTGAGTCATTGTTGTATATATATGTTTCTCTGGGTTCCATCATGGACTAATGTGTAATGGTATTACTTTGTTTTCCATCCGACGCAAGTACTTGATGTGCATCATCGAATCGTTTCTATGCGGGTTTGGCGGGAATCAATGAAATCTACATAGGCTCGATTCGAGGGTGTTACAGGAAATGTCTTGATGCATCTAGTAAAAGCTCCGTCGCGGCGGATAAAGCCGAAACATGTCTCGGGTCATGCGGTATGAACGAATGATCGCTGGGCTGATCGATAGCATGCTTAGAGGCTAGGTTTTTTTGAGAGCCTTGAGACCCATGATGGCGTCTGTAAGCATGCACATTAGGCACAACCTCGCACCGTGCCACCGATCGAATAGTATAAATATACGGCACACATAGCATGCTAGATGTAACATCATGTTTCACCGAGCTACCAAACCAGTGATGGCAGGCGTAGTGTCAACATCGATAGCAGCATGACACGTTCGTCAAACACGTGAGCGAGCAAAACAGTAAAAAATCCCACCGGGCTATGTTGCCACGACACTACCCGTAGCATCGACATCGATAGTAGCATCACACGTTCATCAGACACGCGAGCGGGAAAAACAGGAAAAAAATCCGTCCGAGTTATGTTGCCGTGACGACGGCTGTAGCGTCGAGATTGATACCAGCATGACATGCTCATCAGACACGCGAGCGGTCAAAACAGGAAAAATGGATGCCGAGATATGATCCTGTAGAGCCTGGTACGTCGCTATCGATGCCATGCTGAATCGTTCGTCAGACACACTGGTGGGCAAGACAGGGAAAAAGTCTACCTAGTTATCCTACCGAGTCAAGCTATCTCAACATGTAAACTAACCCTACCATGATGATAGAGGGTGACTAAAATTATACGCCAATTCTTGGAAAGCTATTTAAAATATATACAACCATACTCGCTTGCACGCAGAGTCTGTCACAAATTGTCTCGTGTGATTGCTTCCGGCAAGGTTTAGACAGTACGGATAAACATAACATCAAAGTTGCGCTGGCCAACTCTCTTTGTTCATTTCATTTGCACTAGATAAGTCTATTTTCGTATAAAGGATGCACCGTTCGGTTTACTTTTTAATCACGTACGCACAAATATTCCTTCAGGATTTCATTTATTTAATTATTGTTTGCACCGATTGTCCTTTTTTGTTCTTCCTCCTCTCTTGTTATGGTGTTACGTTATCTAGATACTCTATCTACTACATAACATCATCCTAAAACGTTTTGCGAGATTTCTATTCACCTTTATCTATCGTCGTTCTTTCCTGTCTCTCGTTCATGAGTGTGCTGGTGTACAGAGAAGAAGAAAAATCAAACATTCTCATGTTTTGTTGCAAGTAGAAAAGAAGAAGATTGCCTGGGGCAAAGAGAGATGAAAAGTAAACTAGGAAAAAAATACCTTTTGTGTATTTCGCGAAACCGATTTTGTAAGACAAATATAAAAATCCGAAGAAGAGATAAAAAGAGCGAGGAATGCAAAAACGTACAAACAAATAGGAAATAAATAAATAAAAAGATGCTAAAACAAAACCTAGGTAGACGAATGCCACCGCTACTGTGGTGAACAGAGCCTGCAACCACACGTTAGTGCGGGATGCCATAGCTAACCAAGGAGGCGGCAATGTACAATGGCTAGACATCTTAATTGACTCGCCGGCAACTCAGCAGATTGGTACAGAGTGAAATGAAAAAACGAATAGAAAAGAAAGACCGATAACGGTGTAATAAGAAAGAGACGAGATTCAAAGTAGAATAAAAAGCAAAGGCAAAAATAAAAAAAGTGTAAGAGAGAAAAAACCAGCAACGAATAACGAAAAAGAGAAAAATAGTTGAAAGCATAGAAAAAATAGATCACCACTACGTCCATAGCCAGCAGAGGCTACAACCACATGATAATGCGGGAGGCTGCAGCTAGCCAAGAGGACAACAATAGTAAATGGCCCGAACATCTTACAAAACGCCAGCGACAGCCAGGTAGGTCTGGCATGAAAGAAACA
This sequence comes from Avena eriantha, assembly GCA_910589775.1. Lineage (NCBI taxonomy): Eukaryota > Viridiplantae > Streptophyta > Magnoliopsida > Poales > Poaceae > Avena > Avena eriantha. Next base: position 543,085,697 of record OU342743.1, read on the forward strand.
ATACAAATAAGAAAATCCAAAAAAAGAAAACAAAGTAAGATAAATGAAAAAAACAACAACAAAAATACAAAAGTAGAAATACTTGCCGCAACCGACACACTCACCTCCCGTTGTTGTCTGCGAGCAAACGCCCGTACGGTGCACAGAAAACAAGAGCCATTTTTTTAAGCATGCCCCAACCATATGAGAAAAATGTTCATTTGAACGCACTAATGAAACAACGTAGTTTGTTTGCCCAGGTCAACAATCGTTTCTCGTTGCTCGCTCCAGAATACGTAACTGGAGAAGCAGACGCGGACTACCGCGACCAACACACTGCTATGTGGTAGGATGGAGGAGAGACGACGGTGACTAACCGCTTGCTGTTTCCACTCACAAACGTTAGCAACGGTAGTGCTGGCTCTAGGTGTGATCATCGGACTAAGGTATTCCACCATAGTTTAAAAAACCGGATCGGTGATCGAACCAATAAGGCTATCGGTTCAGGTTTTTACGGTTAGACGAGTGGTTCATTCGGTTCGATGGCGACAAAAAACCATTCCTTTTAATTAAAATTTAAGCAAAAATCAGAACAAAATGACAATAAAATGTATATTAAGCGTATATTTCAATATGTAATCACAAAACATGATGTGGTCAAGTGGTATTGGGCCTTATGTGGTGCTATTTCTATCTAGGATAAGGTCATGAATTCGATTCCTTTTGCAACTTCTTATTTTTTCCTGGTTTTTTGCTAATTGGACCGGTGCCTCTTAAAAACAAAAACCGGTGAGGTTATTGGTTCAGGTTTTTTCCGGTTAAACCACTGAACCAGTCCGGTTTTTAAAACTATGCATGCCACTGACCACACATGCGAGAGGAAGCGGCAACAGTGGTGGAAGAAGAAAATGTTTTGGGCAAGAAAAGTTTCACGCATTGTCTTTTATAACCGAAGTATGGCCACAGCCTCTCGGTAACCTGAAGTGCTACCGATTATGATGCCAGCTCGACTGCTGAAGGGACCCACAATACTTTCTCACCGCGAGAATCCGCATCTAGCCATAGTTTCCTTAGTCATAATGGCAACAACAGCTTTCAGCGGGCCTAGCTGATGTGACATACTACACATAGTTAGAGTCTACGATTCCACATCGCCCCTCGACGGACCCGCTATTGCAACAAACCGCGTACACCTAGAGTCTAAAACACCATGTGAGCACTCGACCGCGTGAACCCGTGGTCGGCCATAGTTTCCTTAGCCATCACGGCCACGAAAACTTTCAGGAGGCCCCGCTACCACGACATACCGCACATAGCTAGAGTCTATAATGTCATGTCGTCTCTCGGCGGGCCCCATTACCACGAGAAACCGTGCATGGGATAGGCTCACGGCACCACGTCGGCCCTCGGCGGGCCCCGTCACCTAGCGGGTGCAGAGGCGTGACGCCCCGGTAACGCCTCTCACCGCGTGCGTTCCTTCCCTCGTACATTGGTGGTGGGCCCATACCGCGCGTGTGATCCACATCCTGCGACACAGGGTACGACGATGTGTGCGGCACATGTACATTGCAGGGAATCTTTCACCCTGGCCCGTAGAGGGTCCCGCTCCACGGGATAGAAGGTTTCCGTTGGGATATCGCCGTATGTCCTTTTTAGCGTCCATCCCACTGCGGAAAAGAATCTAAACGACATAGGTAGCAGTTTAAGCCAAAACAATCTAATGGTATTATTTATTCCTGATAAGATCATTCATCTTTGTAATCAGTTCTTCATTCTTATCGTCATTAATACAGTTGACCTTTCTTGGGGAGAATCTTCCCATATGCCATTCGACATGGTTGTTTTGCATATCATATAGAAGCTTAGTAGCAACAACAACTTGTTTTCCGATGAATTTGTCTAGCTGTAGTGTCAAGCATAGACTTAGACATAGGATTACGAGAATTATAATAAGTCGAGAGCGGCTATTTTGCTTTGGAGTGCATATGCTGCATTTATTTGAGTTTACATTTTAACAAATTTTGATATATCAAAAAATTCGAAAGAACATGTGCATGTACATGTCCACATTTTAGGTGCTCGCAAGGTTGTTTCACGACAAATAGATTGTGTGTGGCTTCCGTAAAAAGGAAAATTTTAGGTGCTAAAATAAGGCTCTTCACAAGACATATTTTTATCATTTTTACAAAATCCACAAAACATATCGGTTTTTAGTGAAACCGCACGTGTGCCCATAGAATATGCAGATACAAACGAACAATTATTTTGGAATTCTTTTAACATATTAAAATATGTGTTCTTCATGAAGGGAGCATATGCATGTGGGATCAAATGTGCATTATGCGTGGAGAATTAACCACTCTTCTATCTCATGGTTGGTACAGTTTCTTACGGACTCCTTCATCATTTCTCATGCAAACTTGTAATATTACATCATAGTTGTATAGTATTAGCATGAGGGAAAAACTTAGTCCTAAACAAATTTTTGTGTTCCTCCCATGAAGTGATAGTGCCTTTGGCAATGTAAGCAACCAATATTTTTCCTTTTCTTTAAATGAAAAGAGAAATAAATCCAGTTTGACCGTATTAGGGTCAACATTTTTTATATGCATCATGTCACACATCTTGGTAAAAATGTTTCAATGCATACATTCGTCATCAACCGTTGATCTTTAAATTGGTTATATTAGACCAAACTCAAATAGTTAGGCTTAATTTCATAGTTCTTTGTTGTGATAGCAAGCTGAGTAATAGGTCCACATAAATAATCATAATTGGAAGCAACATACTCCCCTCTTCTTTTGTGCCACAGTTCTTTGCATTTTTATAGATTAAGACAAATACCAAGATTAACAATAAAAGTATTAACTAATTTTGGGAGAGATTTTAATAGATAATAAACTAAAATAAAAATAAAAAACGAGCAAGGTCTCTAATAACCTCACTAGGTTAGCGAGAATTGCTTCTCTAGCAATGGCGCAAAAAAAGGGTTGATACCATCGATCTGTATTACGAAAGTAATAGAGCTTGCTTTTCCCTTTGAAGACCTGGGTTTATGGAACTTTGGGAAGAATTTTCTTGGTGTAAGATTATGTCAAACAAGACCTTGATAATTCGTAGTATCTTTGTTACTAGACCCTTCATGTTTACTTCTTTTGTTTGTATCAAGATTCAATATTGGGTTTCGCACATAGAAGCCAATTACCATTCATATCACCTCATTACATCTACCAATCCTCGGGGTTTTGGGTATCTAACAAGCCTGTGGATTGAGGAAATAGACAAGAATACAAAGGATAAATCCGCTTCTTCCGCTACTTCGCAGGTTGATCTGCTGCTCCGCTAGATCGAGGGCACGGAGGTTGTTGGCAAGCCATACGTGTGATCAAGAACGGATGTGTTGCTAGTTTGCGGTGCTCAACAACTCGATCTTAAGATTGTAAAGAGACCGTGTACATCATCCACGAGATCAAATCTAGTAAAGCTCTCGATTTTCGAGGGTAAGTTTTCTCTGGACGTAAATCCACCTGTTGCTTGCATCTCCTAGATAGATCTTGGTACTTTGTTATTCATATCGTAGGAAAATATTTGTTTTATATGATGCGAACTCTTCCGGCATCACATGCTATTTTAAAGATGATGCAACACATCCCACTTATACTCCTCTAGAAAGGGAGCACTCCATGCAACATAGAATTAAGAATAAACAGAGTATAGCCTTAGGCATTTTGACATGATGTTTGAATAAAAAATGTGATACCTTGAACAAAGAAGATCATCTGAGTTGTCATTAGATTATATTAACACGGACATTCACTTTATCCTTAGTGAAGTAACAAAAGAAAGGTAAAAACCATAGTAGATCTTGAATTTTTTTGTCACTATCCAATTACCACCACCATGTTACTCGAACTAATACACACGTTCTCCCACACATGCCCTCTCATACATGTTGGATCAAAACAAATAATTAAGAACGGGGTATATAATATGCATCTACCAATACATCTCACACATAATAGAATTCCAATCACAAATATCAAGTGATAGAATAAAGATCCACCACATAGGTTACATACATGACCATAATCATGTTGGGCAACTCATATGGTACTAGAACAATAATAGATCAAGAGACAAATAGATCACGCTACTACCACAAACCCATAGTCCAGAGGTGGACTACTCCCTCCTCATCATGATGATGCAGCCAGATATGTTGGAGAAGGTAGAGATCCCACCGCCGGTAGCCCCGGTGGCATTTCCCCCTCCAATCTTTGTTGATTCTCTCTATTTTGGTGTTTCTGTATTTATGTGTGATGGCTCCCAAGTGAAGGAGATCAATTGTAGTACTTTTCAATAAAGAAAGGTTGTCGAACCCACAAGGATCTGAAGGTATTAGTTAGCAAATTTGACAAAGGAAATAATAGTAAATGCAGTGGATTTGGTGTTTTGGGTTTGTAGTTTCGCAAAAATGTAAAATGCTGAAAATAAATAGCAATAAGCAATGCTCTCAATGAGAGAAAGCCCAATCCTCTATGCAACAAGAGGACAAGTTCAAGTGTGTGTGAACTTATATGTGACAAGCGTTTCCGAGGGTGGCATGGATTTACTTAGCATAAAGATTTCTACACAATATGATGAATATGTTGTCAAGTTTCATTCCCTTAGGACGGAGCCTAATTAGGTGCATACATAAGTATGGACTAAATACACCACTTATGATGGATCCTAGAGTCATTCACATGAACATCTAGGAATCATTAAGACATAAATGTCCCACCATAGTAATAGGTTCATTGGTCCCCGGCATATAATCCCTCCAATGCAACTCAAAGTATTGCAAACGGTTTCTATCAATTCCGTACCTTCCAACCCCTATCATTGCATCAAAGTATTCTCCTATGAGCCCATATAGGTGAAGTAAGATGAAGTCGATGTTCGCATAAAACCATCATAGAACAATATAAAAGATATAAAACGGGACCACATACTCATTGCATATTATATGGAAATTATAGTCAATTCATCCTATGCCCTCAGGAACATGAGGATCTACTCACAAGTGCCAAACATGATATGGATTAGTAGCATATGGATTAGAAAATAGTTTGAAAATATAATCTCTCCACCAAATAAATACAAGATGCCAATCACAAACATGTAAATAGCCCTTAAAACAATATCTGAGGTTCAATCAATCGTAAACTATGAGGGGAACGAGATGGATTTTGGAGATGGTGATGGTGATGATAGTGGTGCTGATGGAGAGGCCTCCCCTATGCCAAGGAGGAGCGGTGAAGACGATGGCGTCGATCTCCCCCTCCCCGGAGGCTCCGGTACGGTGGGATCTGGCCCCTCCTAGAGTAGGAGAGGACTTTCGCCTCTGCCGCCGCCTATGTAAATCGTGGGAAAAATATGGCGTAGGTTTTCTGGCGATACAGAGGCGTCTCTAAAAAGGAGGAGCCGATACGACTCTTGAGGGCCAAAAGAGCCTGTGTGGCGTGCCTAGGGGGTGGGCGCGCCACCTTGCCTCTTTCGAGCCTCGTGGCTCCTCTCGCTTCATTCTTTTGCCCAAGTTGGTTCTCCTGGTGAAAAACTTGCCAGGTATATTTCCTTCGATTTATTGACGTCCAGAAGGTCCTAAAACAACAAAAACATGAAAAACGAGGTTTTCTGCCTTCCAGAAATTAAATACTAATGAAAGGGACTTTGTAGGAAAGTCCTATAAATCATCTAAATATGCATAAATAATGATGAATCAAGGTAAATATGTTTCTAAGCAGTGCATAGAGGTCCTAAAAATGATGATGCAAAATGAAAGTATCAACTCCCCCAAGCTTAAAACTTTGCTCGTCATGCATCAATGAGCTCATGGTTGACAAGAAAATACGAACATGGCATCATCAACTTATGCATGTTCACTTGTCCAAAAGAAATATGAACTAACCACCATGCACATACGGGCTACATAGATTGATATTATCATGTACCCCTTACTTTTTGAACAAAAACCAACAACTGCATGTTGGATAATTGAACAAGTGTCAAATTTATCATATACTTCGCTATTTTTAATAGCTTTGAATGGATTTTTGCCAGCTTTTAAGTTAACCTTTGGATATGCCTAGAATTATTTAAACAACAAGACAGACATGCCTATTTTGACTTTTGTCAAGAACTTTCACCACTTTTCCATGGCATCAATTAACGGTCTTGCCCTCTTACTAACCAGTATAAACCTTATTCATGGATCTTTCAATCATGTCATATGCTCTACACAACATTTGTCTTCACTACTAGGAAACAGCCTATAGATAGACAAGATGTTCAGTGGCGCATATGCCAAACTATGCGCCACAGGAAAACATCAGTGGCGCACCAGAAAGCATGCGCCACAGAAGATTGGAAGTTCCGTGGCGCATTTTCTAGAGCATGCACCACAGAAGATTGGTGGGACCCGCCGGCGGGGGGGGGGATGATCCAAGTTCTGTGGCGCATTCTGAAATATGTGCCACAGAAGAGGCAAATTCTGTGGCGCATATTTCCTCATGCGCCACAGAACATGGAGGGGGGCCCCACCACGGAATCTAATTCACCCAAGTTCCGTGGCGCATGTTGACATATGCGCCACAGATGTGTTTCACTTCTGTGGCGCATAAGTCCAACATGCGCCACAGAACTTGGAGGTGGGCCCCACACATGGAATCTTATTCACCCACTTCTGTGGCACATATGGGGTTATGCGCCACAGAAGTTTCAGCATCTGTGGCGCATTTCCTCCATATGCGCCACAGATGAGGGCGTCCAGATCCATGTTAAAAAGGTGACAAGAGCTAGCTTTCTTATCTATCTATCCACCACCACCCATTTCACATCTCTACCTCCTCCCAACTCGTCTTCCTCCTCCCTCACACCCCATCTTGCCCATAGTTTCTCCATTTTCTTATATCTAAACCTACTTTAATCCATAGATTGGTAAGTAGAATCTTCGCTCCAACTTCTAGATCTAAAAGTTCCTTACTTTTCTCTCTCACATCTCTCTATTTGTTTACTAATTTCCTCTCCACCAACTTGCATTGTAGATCTATTTGTCCATACTCTCTCATCGCGCGGTCTCGTCTCGCTATTATTGTGTCTACTATAGGTGAGTACTTGGCCATCATGAACATGTAGGTGAAGCTTGTCGCGCGGGCGGTGTGTGTTTGTGTGCGATCCATGGCAAGACGATGCTTGTGTGTGGTGCATGAATTTTTGCAATGGGAGGCAGATTTTTGTTGTTTGCTTGTTGTTGTCGGGCCCGGCCAGTGTGGTTGCATGGATGTTTGCCGAAATGTTGATTCATTTCCATTTCGGCAAATTTTTGCACTACCCATATGTCCTAATTTTAGGAAAGGTCATGCCGAATTTTTTTCGGCTAGCATTCATGCATGTGTGTGTTCATATGGTGTGGTTCTCACCTATACTCTCTGTTTTGACCACTCAGGCAACCATGGTCCTCACGATGAGTGAAGGTCGAATTGCTAGGTCCAAGAAAGGCGCAAAGGAGGACCTGATTCTGAACAACAAGACCATGATAAGATGTCCATGTCGAACATGCAAACTGCAGCGCTGGATCGACCCTGAATCTGGACAATTGGAGGGTCACCTGCTTAGGTGCGGTTTCATGCGCGACCTCAATGAGGCGCGGCAGGACATGGTGGTGGTCACCAAGACGTGGGCGGGCGAGAAGAGGAAGAGTCTACCGGGCATGATCATCATGACGAAGGAGATGCCAGCGGGCATGATCATCATGACGAAGGAGATGCCGGAGGGCATGATCAGCATGGAGAAGGAGATGACGACGGGCATGATCATGAAGAAGGAGAAGAGGTGAACACACAGACGCTGCTAACTTCGATCTTGCAGGACCCTCATGTTCAAGAACTGCTCCTCAAGGAGATGAGCAACGACAAAGCTGCAGCCAGAGAGAAAGCCAAGCTGGCCCAAATGGAGGTAGACGGGATGACTCCCTTGTATCCTGGGTGTCGCCCCGAGAATACACGTTTGAGTGTAACGCTCAAGGCTCTAGAGATGAAGGCCGAACACAAATGGACCGATGTGAGCTTCAACGCGAACATGGAATACTGGCACGACCAACTTCCTAAGGGGAACACATTGCCAACAAGTATCGAGGAGGCCAAGAAAATCGTGTGCCCTCTTGACCTACCACACATTAAATACCACGCATGCATCAATGATTGCGCACTTTATCAGAACGAGTACGCGGATAGAACCACTTGTCCGGTGTGTGGCCAAGGACGGTACAAGAGAGGGAACAAGAAAGTTCCTCGAAAAGTGGTATGGTACTTTCCTATCACCCCTCGTCTGCAGCGATATTTCGTAGATCCTAAGGAAGCAAAGCTCATGCAATGGCACGCGGAAAGAGAGAAACCCGAAGATGATCCAGAGAAGGGCAAGATCCTGACACACCCTTCAGACGCTAGCCAGTGGAATGCATTAGACATAGAGTTCGAAGAGTTCGGGGGCGATGCAAGGAACATCAGGCTGGGTATGAGCACAGATGGACTCAATCCTTTTGGAAACCAGAGTAGCACGCATAGCACCTAGCCCGTGTTTGTATGGCCATACAACCTCCCCCGTGGCTATGCATGAAGCAAAGGTATGTACACATGAGCATTCTTATTTAGGGGCCGAAACAATGTGAGCTTGAGATTTAGGAGCACGAACCAATTCTTATTCAGGAGCATTCTTATTCAGGTATGTAACTTTTTCGATGTCATATCTAGGAAGTCAATCGGTGTGAAGCAGCTCGACAGGCTACAGGAAGAGATCTTGATGATACTATGCGAGCTTGAGATTTACTTCCCGCCCGCATTCTTTGACATCATGGTGCATCTGCTTGTACATGTCGGGGACGACATCATCCAGCTCGGGCCGACATTCCTGCACAACATGATGCCGTTTGAAAGGCTAAACGGTGTCATCAAAGGATTCGTTCGCAACAGGTCTCGTCTAGATGGAAGCATAGCTAAGGGCTTTTTGATCTACGAGTGCATCTCCTTCTGCCAGAATTATCTAACCACCGAGAACGAGGATGTTGGAATACGCACAAAGAAGCACCTCGGCAAGCTCGATGGATATGGTCACCACGAGGGCTGCCGCTCACTACATATCGGCATTGATGGTCGAGGCACTGATTTTGAAAGGGCACACCGAGTCGCGCTACAACACATTGAAGTGGTCGGCCCTTGGGTCGAAGAGCACAGAAGCTTAATCGAGCAGGAGTACGTCGACCAGAGAGCACAACTCTAGCTTCACAAGTTGGTTCAAGAAAAGGCAACTGGACAATCCCCCACAGACGCCTTCTACGGAAGATCAAAAACTCATATTCTGCTTGTTGTAGGGCCCAAGGCACAACCTAAATACCTATCAGTCGTACGACATAAACAGTTACAGATTCTACACGGAGGAAAAGGACAAGAATAGTGAATATCAAAACTCAGGAGTAACTATGTTATCCTTTGCTGATGACGAGACTACTGTGATGGAAAGATTCTATGGAAGGATCGAGGAGATATGGGAGCTCGACTACTGTGGAGAGATCGTACCGATGTTCCATGTTAGATGGGCCAAGAACGTGGAAAAAGAAGGCCGCTATTTCACCACAATGGTTATACCAGATGCCAAATCAACAAAGAATTCCTCCGCAAAAAATGAGCCTTGGGTACTCGCTAGCCAAGTTGATCAATGCTTTTTTATTACCGACCCGTCAAAGCCCAACCGTGTTGTAGTTAGGAGGGGCAAGAGGAGCATTATCGGAATGGAAGGAGCCGCCAACGAGCAAAACTTAGACAAAAACGGCGACCTGAAGATCGAAGAGGAATTTGACAAGTACTTCGACATGCCTACTACTACTAAAGTAAGAAGGAAGACCACACTGCCTACTAAAGGTTGTCCATTCACAAGAAGAAATATCAAAGTGCACGGGCTAAAATATTCAACCGCGACGAAAAAGGGCAAGAAGATTGTGAAGAGACACTAGCAATTGTGTGACTTTTTGGTGTATTAATTCGTGTGGGTATAATGTGATATTATTAGTGTGGGGGTATTAGTTAGAGACAAAAACATATAATGTGATATTCGACAAATTCACATTTATGTGTGACAATCACACACATATATATAATATATATATGATTCGGGAGGGTTTTTTGAATAAATATGCATGTGTATGTGCTTGGTTTTAAATATATTTGTAACATATCATTTTTAAATAAAGAATTTTTTTTTGACCCAACCAGGATTCGAACCTGGCTGCCACAGGTCTCAGAATATGCATCTAACCACTAGGCTAGTATGTGTTTGTTGTCCAAGTACAATCTCGCGCCGTTTATTTGTCTCAGTGCCAAGATTCTGTGGCGCATTACTCCGAAATGCGCCACAGAAGTTTTAGCTTCTGTGGCACATTTTGGAGTAATGCGCCACAGAACCTAGGCACTTAGCCAAAACGGCTCGCCCCTTCCTCCTTTCCCCTTCCACTTTCTTTTCCCCAATCTATCTCACTGGAGCCCGCCCCCATCGCCTCTCTGTCGTCGCAAACCCTAGCAGAGGAGGAGGAGTGGTTGTGCCGGAGCCCGCCGCCCTCGTTGCCGGAGCCCTAGCCACCGCCGCGCCAGAGCCCTAGCAGCCCGTGGAGGAGGAGCCGCCGGAGGAGGAGTCGCCACGCCAGAGCCCGCCACCCTCATCGTCGTCGACCACCGTAGCCGCAGCACCGGAGCACGGTTCGTCCCTCCCACCCCCCACCCCCCTCTAATGCTCATAGTGGTTGATCAATGTACACATGTAGAATACAAAGAGAATTCATGGTCCACTGTTCTATTTCGAGGTATAATTTGTTGCCTTCTAGAACTGATGTGGTGTAGTCAACTAGTGATTCAAGTCCTCTACCTTTTGAGACTAGTTAGTTTTCTGGACTTCCTAGTGTGGCACATTGTGGTGCACATGTCTGCTTTTCTTTGTTGAAGATGGTATTACCATCAATTAGTCTTTTATGCTTTGTAGTTACTCTAGTTATAAGGAATTTTACGCTTGCCAATATCATGTAATGACTTTATGTTTGCTGCAGCATATGAATACAGTTTGAGAAATTGCAGATAGTACTATTTACTACTATCTGAAATTCCGGAATAGTCTTTCAAAGATGTCATTTAGAACTTATGATGTTCGTAGGTTGGATTCTTGTTCGGACCAGTAAATAGGAACATCTAGAACTTATGATACGGTGCAAATATCGTATATCTATTGTCCAAAGTTATGACCATCATTTTAGAAAAGGAAAAAACGAAGGAAATAGTAGGAAGTTAAGGTGGTGGTTGATTAAGTGGAAAAGAACAAGGCTACAGACCAGTAAATAGGAACATCTAGAACTTGGTCAAAAGTTATGACCATCATTTCAGAAAAGGAAAAAACAGAGTAAAATGTTAGGACACGTGCCATGCGTGCACAAATCTGTAAAGGCTACTGCGTGATCCATCGCATTTCAGTCACTCTCGTTCATAGGGTAGCTTCTATCCTTTCATGCCGCAGAGATTCACACAAGTTGTTAGGAACAAGGAGTCTGTGGAACATCTTTGAAATTGCAGATAGTACTATTTACTACTATCTCGGGCATGTGTAAGCAACACTCGTTGGTTATCTCTTCTTTACTTCCCAAGGTATATATAGCAAGGGTAGCTTATCCATTTTCTATTTGATGATTTGTATAGCATTCTTAATTCTTGTGCTCACTTGGGGTATGCCCTGGTAAATTTTAAAGTTTTTTAAGTTCTTATACTTGTATCTGTTGGTTCTTACTACTGCTTGCTAAGCTTGCTGGTGCTGCTGGTGCTTGCTATGCTGCTACTGCTTGCTGTGTTGGTGTTGTTACATGCATGGTGCTGTTGTTGTATGCTATATGGTGTTGTCATATGGTGCTCCAGTTACATGGTGCTGTTATATGCTATATGGTGCTGCTGTTATATGGGGATGGGGTGTTTTGTTTTGCAGGGATTTCATTTGAGTTGCCCATTTCTCCCGAAGTGTCGATTCACTTCCGTTTTGGTTGAGAAATGGGCACTCCTAGGTCAAAAAATTAGCAAAGGTCATGCCGAATTTTTCGGCCGAGATTTGTGCTAACATTTTGCCTCTTTTAAATAGAGTAGTGCAAACATGTCGGGCAACAAGGAGTCTGGCCCTTCTAAGCACATGATCAGCGTCGAAGAACAAGCTAGACAGGCCAACCAGTCATTCTGGCAGGGGTCCCAACAGGAGGAGGAGGAGGCGATGAGGATGACACCACCACCGGAGGAGGCGACCGTCGCCAGAGCTGCTGGGGCCAATGAGGGCGGAGATCCTGATTATGAGGGGGACAAAGATGACTACGATGGAACTAGTGAAGTCGGCGGTGAAGAGGATGACACCACCGATGGCGGCGCCCGCACCGATGGCAGCGAGAGGACGGATGGCGGTAGCGGCAACCCGGCCGCTTCTCAGAAGAAGGAGCGGAAGGTGCCAGTGCTCGCCACCGTCTACGATGAGTTCACTGAGGTCACAGAAAGTGGCCAACCCATTGCGCCAGAGGCGATTTGCTAAAGTGTACGGCCTGCAACTCGGGTGCATCATCCGGGAAAGCATGTCGATCAACACGAAGTACATCAGACATGCTGACCATGCAGCTTTGGTCGATAACCTCCTTAAGAAGCTTCACAAGCGATACAAATTCCCATAGCAATTTAGAAACCTCGAGAGAAATAAGAACCCGGTGAACAGACTAGCCCTCACGAAGAGGAGCAACGCCTTGAGCAGCCGAAAAACCTGGGTGAAGAATAGCATTGACAAAGGTGAAAGCTGGGAGGTTATTAGTAAGAAAAATCCGATGCTCGACAAAGAGGAGTTTAGGATATTCAAGGCGGATATAGCTACCGCTGACGCTATAAATGGACTCAATGGGGAAGGAGTATGCGGGAACAGAACATAGGTAACCACCACCTTGGAAGCGGCGGTTACAGGGGGAAACAGGCCATTTGGGACAAGGAGGACGCCAAGCTTGAACGCCTTGGTAAAGACAACCCTTGGCTTAAAATCATGGACTTGCAGCTTAGGCAATTTGTTCGGGCCCGCTACTACCTGGACAAGGAAACAGGGGAGTTCATCACCGACGATCCGGAGGTGAAGGAATTCGAGAAGAATCTGGTAAGGAATTTATTGCCGATCTCAAGTCTATTGCATTCTAATTAAGATAATGAAGCCAAGAATCTAAATGGGTTCACCTTTCCTTGTCTCTGCAGGAGGAGGAACTGAACGCTACTGCCATAGAGTCGTCCCAGGATTCGACGGAGCCGTGGGAAACGGTTTTCAACAGGGCGACTAATGCTTACAAGAAGAGGGACAAGGGGTTGCCACCGTCCTCAGCTGGCCGTGTGTCCGGCTTCGGTACGAGCATGAAGTTCAAGGAGTTCTACAAAGAGGACGCCAAGAAAAGAAGGGAGAGGAAGAACCAGGATAAAGCCGATGTTGCAGAGCTGAAGATGAAGGTGGAGACATTGGAGGAGAAGGCGGTGGACCAGAAAACGGTGGACAAGTAAGTGGAAGAGAAGCTCCGCTCGATGATCCCCCCTGAGTTTTTCGAGGGGCTTACTGCTTGGAATGCGGGAGGTTGACAGGGGCCGATACATCTGCCCAGCTTAAGCGGTAGCAACTCGGGCATCAATGTTACCGTGTCGCCGGACCTGGTGACCCCGCCGGACATAAACGTCAAGACGCAGCCCCTCGTTTTGGTCACACCGACGCCCCCTCCCGCCAAAGATACCAATAAGGCACAGCCGACGGCGGTGGTGCTTCGTGAGGCACCCGAGCGGGAGATTGCAGATGATGATAGGCCGGCCGCCGGCATCCACCGTGTCTCTACATTAGCCGAGATCCACGCCATCACCAAGGTAACTAATTAGTTAGTGCACGTCATCTCCTTTATGCCTTTGATGCATGATTGTTGCCATCTCATGACGCCCAACAACATGTTTTTGCCTCAGGACACTTCTTGCGTACTCCTGCTTAAAGATGTCGACGGTGAGTTGAAGGATGTTGCCAAGGGCACTCTTATACAACCGGCGAGCCGCACGATGCACAACAATCCAATGGTTGATGACGTGATGAGGGTCAGGTTGGCTCGGGTGTTGCCAGGGTGCGACGACATGGACCCTCCCTTTTAACCTCAGGGAGCCGACGAACACAAGACCCTTGGGGAATGCTACAACTGGCCCTTGACATGGCTGAAGACTCAGATTCGTCTTGCGGGGGAGCACCGGCGCCACCTCTCGACCGATCATCGCCCGACCACCACCTCGGAAGCAAGTAGTCACCGTTGTCGCCACCACCAGCCGTCACCATCAACTCTTGGCAGCGTGTGCACCGCCACATGGCAAAGACGTTGTGCCGCAACCGCCATCGACCCCGCTACCACCACCACATGATGGCACCCATGAAGATGATGATGAATTGGTCAACGTTGACGACTTCATCAACACCGCGCTGCCAAAGGATTGTATATGCCTTCTGTGGATGAAGAACCCTTCGCAGCTCGCGACGACCATCAAGCTGGTCGGCCCAATACATGCACGCAGCGCCTAGTCTTCCATGGTCTTTCTCAAGAGACGCCTCCAGCCGCCGATCCACCACAAGAGAAACCGGGATTGGTTTTCAGCCCCAACACAATCTGAAAGGCGACTGATGAGCATATGGCAGTGGCTGACACTGCTGTGAAGAAGAAGCACTACAAGAAGAGAGGTAATAATAATAAGAAGGGTGCAAGCCAGCCTCTTCCGAAGAGGATCCGGGGTCAGGACGCCGTCGTCGTACCATCCACACAATTTGGCTTGCCCCGAGGGCATGTAGCTGGTGATCCGATATTGACTCCGGATATGATCCACATTGCGGTTGGAGCCATGTTAACTTTGCACGAGGGTGTCAAGACACTAGAGGCCCTCCTTCTTAAAGAGGACGATCCAAATTACCCGGTTTTCACGGCCAAGGTGCCATTGGACGTGGGCTTGGTCGATGAACCCCCCGCGGATATATTCTTCATAGCGTTCGAGGACATATTCAAGCTGTTTCTCACGAAACGGCTGGACTATAACTTGGTCCGCCTATACGCGCTCAATCTGGCGCTCACGATCAAGAGAGAAAGTACCCCGGAAATCGTGATAGTGGATCCCTACTACATGTGGGACAACTAGTTGGTCGAAGGATCAGAGACACAGACTAACGCGACGACGTATCTCGAGAAGTTCATGGTGGACAACAAGAGGAAGGGAACACTTCTTTTGCCTTTCTTTCCCGAGTAAGTACACACACTCGCTCATCGTCACCGTAACTTATGCATTTCTTATAGATTTCTTTCCTTTGCTCTTTTTCCAACATTCCGTTCCAATTGTGTTGCGTAGAGACAAATACTGCACACTCATCATCCTTGCCCCGAGGTATTCGCTAGCCATGTATTTGGACTCAGGGAGTTTGACGAAGAAGAAAGACTACACTAGAATAAGGGGTGTTCTCAATGAGGCTCTCGAGGGCTACACCAAGAAGGGATGCACCTTCGTAGATAGGGGGAATGTATCAAGGATTGCAAACACGTGTTCAAGCACGTGCTCGACTTCCCCTGCGTCAAGCAGTCGACTGCTGGTGCCAAGGAGGCCTTCTACGTCCTCCATCACCTTAAAGGCTATGTTCGGGATTGCCATAACCTAACGCTGCCATCTAGTCTCCGAGGATGGGCCGAAACTTTGGTGAAAATCGACGATGCTGATCTTAGAGAAGACTTCCATCGCATTCAGATGAAGTTGTCGCAAATCATCATTGAAGATGTCAACACAAGGGGCGGTGCCCTACAACAAGCCAGAGGGTTGAGTAAGAGGGAGATCGAAGAATGCCTCCGTAAGTAGGGTGACACAAGGACGTGGATGATGAAAGAGGGCTATCTATCGTTCCCGAAGCCGTGCCAGAAGAGGAAGTCTTCATCATGATCGATGTGTGCCTCTAGCATGATCCAGTGTGTGTATATTCTTGATGAACACCTGCTGTATTAGTGTGTGTGTGTCATAAACTTTACTATCTCGTGGTCGAAATGGTCATTGTTGTTAGACTTAAACTACCTTCTGGTCATGCTGTCTTGAACTTATTGCTTCTATGATGATCTAACTTTTAGGTTTATGGATCCTTTGTTTTATATTCTATGAACATATATATATGGATGTGAACCCTTTATTCATTCTTTTCGTTGTATTTTTACTAATATGCCTTGTCGTCTATAGAGATGGAGACGAGGTGGTATGTGGTGTACATGGGTAGGGTTCCAGGAGTCTACGAGGAGTGGGAGGATTGCCACAAACAAGTGAACAAGTTCAGCGGCAACATCTACAAAGGATACGCGACTAAAGAGGAGGCGATAGCCAAGTGGAGGAACCACTTGTGGAAGAAGAACTAGATGAAGATATTGGTCGGGCTAATGCTCTTGCTCACCATTATCACAGTTGTATTCTATTTGATCCTAGTGTAGGCGGCGGTGGCCACTTCATATTTGTAATGTGAGATGATATGAACTTTGTATTCGGCTCTTGTGTAAAAATTTGGCACTTGACACTATATATGTATCTCGATCGGGCTCTAATTGTTTGTATTATATATATGTCGGTTTTCATGCATCTACTACTGGTGCAATGTATTTTATATTCATCTGGATAAATACTATATAAATCCTATATAAATACCTGATTATACACCACGAAAGTATTTTGCTTCGAATACATGTTACACAATCAGTGGCGCATATAATTATATAGTTAGTGGCGCATGGCATATCTGTGGCGCATACACGTAAATGTGCCATAGAAGTTCTTCCTGTGGCGCATATGAAGGAATGCGCCACAGAAGTCTGGAACTTCTGTGGCGCATATCCATATGTGCCACAGGAAGTAGTTATCAGTGGCGAGGTAACAGTGGCGACAAAGATATGCGCCACAGAAGTCCCCTTTTCATGCGCCACAGATAGGCTGTTTCCTAGTAGTCCTTTCACTTTCCTTGGCTAGCCGAATTCTCGGGTTCCTGCCTTCCAAACACTTTCCCATAGAGCATATATATTGAAATAAGAGTATCTCATGTCCCCTTGTCATCCTCCTCTTTCCAACTATTTATTTTATAAGACTCCTTATCTCACCACAAATTCACAATGTTCCCTTTTTAATAAGTGTTGCTTCCATTGCATGGATATTTCCTTATTTGCAAGTTTAGCTTATTAAGTAATTATATGCTTGTCCAAAATGTTCAAGTTAATTTAGTTCAAGGCAAGATGTAAGCGAAATTCCTACATATGGTGCACACATCTGCATGAGTGTTACCCATAAATCTCCAGACAAGAGAATCATGGATGACACCATACTTTATATTTTATTCACAACCACTTAACCAAGTATACATGATAACGCTCTAAGAGCTCTTCAAACTTTAGGATAAATCGATACCTAATGGATGCAAGCAAAAACCTCCTAATGATTACAAAATAGATGCAAATACGATAACTAAAAAGCATAAAGTATGGTAGAACTACCCCAAGCTTGAGTTGTTGTAGTAGGTCTCTACTTCTTCTCCTTCTCTTGCTCCTTAGGGACATGGTGACTGATATGTCCATTTTGCATCACTATTCTATATCATAATTTACTGTTATTCATTGATATATTTCATATTAAGAGATGATACTTATGTAATTTCATCTGTTTTTGCATGATTTATGACTTTTGGAGCATGGACCGCTGTAGTCACGATTCTGATGAAAAAGGTGCCGTTTGGAGGCAAAACTCGCGAAGATCAGAAATCCGGGAAAATACATGGAAAATCCTATTTTTCTAGAAGACGAATATTGCCAGAAGGAGGAGTGGAGATGGGCCACAAGGGCCCCGCACCAACCCCTGGCGCGGGCCACCCCAGGCCGCGCCACCAGGTGGTGTGGCCACCGTGGTCCACCCCTGGCTCTCCCCTCTGGTGTATATTATCCTCCCGAAACCCTAAGAATCGGGGAGCGACCATAGAAAGATTCCACCGCCTCTACGGGGCAGAAAACTACATAGAGAGAAAGATCTCTTCGGCAAATAGAATTCTGCCGGGGGAATTCCTTCCCGTAGAGGGGAGATCGTCACCATCAACACCACCATCAAGCTGGAGTTCATCGGGATCAACATCATCATCATCACCACCATCATCTCCATCAGCAACATCATCACCACCATCATACCGCTGTAACAATTGGGTTGGATCTTGCATAGTTCTTAGGGGAAACTTTCCCAATGTTGATTACTCCTTGTAGTTGATGCCATTGAGTGGACCCACTGAATTATTGTTTATGTTCAGATTGTTATACATCATTATTTCATCACTAATTATGATACATATGATGTCTTGTGAGTAGTTCGTTTAGTTCTTGAGGACATGGGAGAATTCATGTTGTTAGTAGTGGAATTGTGTTAAGAAAGATTCAATGGTTTGTTAATTAAGTTGTGGTGTACTTCTTCTAGTGGTGTCATGTGAACATCGACCACCTATATGGGCCTAGGGGAATGCATTGTGTATTTGTGTACTAATCGTAGGGGTTGCCGGAGTGACAGAAACCTCAACCCCCGTTAGGAAACCTTTGCACAACGGATGTCAGGGTCTTAGAGTTTAAACTTGTGGTTAGATTTCTATCTTAATTACTTTCTTGTACTTGCGGATGCTTGCAAGGGGTATAATCACAAGTATGTATTAGTCCTAGGAAGTTTGGTACATTAGCACAGGTTCACCCACACAACACTTAGCAAGCTAAAGAAGATTAATCAACTATATGAAGCAAAAGCACTTGACGATATTCCCGTGTGTCCTCGAGAACATTTGGTCATCTTAAGTAATACAACTGGCTTGTCCTTTGCTAAAGAAAGGATTGGGCCACTCGCTGCATTTATTCTTATTGTCTTTTATTTATTCGTACTTTATTTACCTGCATTATCAAAAACCCCTAAAAATCCGTTTGCTAAGTATTTGCAGAGAATTCCTGATCCATACCACTAGCCAGCACCTTCTGCTCCTCGTTGGATTCGACACTCTTACTTATCGAACATACTGTGATACACCCCCTATACTTGTGGGGCATCAAGACTATTTTCTGGCGCCGTTGCCGGGGAGTGAAGCGCTATTGGAGAGTGGAACTGGTAAAGGAAACTTCTACTGTGAGTATTGTTTACTTTTGCTAGTTGCTTTATTTTCAATATGGATAATTCGCTGAGTTTCTTATTTCGTAATGCTACTACCACTACTAAGGTAGTAGACGAACCACCACCTACTGAGAATGATACTTTTAAAATACCTACAAGAATTCTTGATCGTGTTGTGGATAACTACTATGTTGGGGATGGAACTGTCCATCCCGGTGATCATTTGCTCTTTATACACGAATTATGCGGGTTGTTCAAGTGTGCAAATATTACAGAAGATCAAGTTAAGAAGAAGTTATTCTCATTATCACTAAAAGGAAGAGCTGAAGAATGGTATAAACTGCTGAAGAATGGCCAATCTCTTGAATGGGAGGAAATAGTGCCTCTCTTCTATTCTAAGTTTTATCCTCCTAGTGAGATTCATAAAGATCGGAATCAAATATACAACTTTTGGCCTCTTGATGGAGAGAGTACAGCTCAAGCTTGGGGGAGATTGAAGTTACTAATGCTCAAATGTTCCATTCATGAGCTTCCCAACAATATTATTATCAATAACTTTTATGCAAGGCTTTCTCTTCATGATAAGGATTTATTGGATGCTTCTTGTGCTGGATCATTCACTCGCATGGAAGAAGAAGCTAAATGGGATCTTCTAGACCATATTCAAGACAATGCTGAAGCATGGGAGAATGACAAAGGAAGAAAGTCAGGTATAAATTATGATTATGAATGCATTGAATCATTTATGGGAACTAATGACTTTCAAAATATTAGTAATGCTTATGGTCTTGATCCTAAAGTTATTATAAATTGTTTTAAGGCTTTTGCTTCCTATATTGAAATTCTGAAAAGGGGATGGAACAAGTATCATGCACCATACAAAGATATTGTTGATTGTGTTCCTGTTAGGAGTACTGAATTCTGCACTATTGATCATATCTATCCTGAACCTTATATTGAGAAAATACCCTTCCCATATAAGGTAAAGGAGCATCCTATGATAACTAGTGTAATCAATAAAAGTGCAAAGAGAACTACAAAACCTGATGAACAAATAAACATTGAACCTGCTGTAGCAATTGTGAAAGACCTTGTTACTAAAAGTGTGGAAGATGGACACATAGTCTTCTGTGAGGATGCTTCTAATATTGTCTCACATCCTAATAGAACTAAAAAGGCTATTGTCCCTATGCTTTCTGTTAGAATAGGTGATCATTGCTATTATGGTTTATGTGATATTGGTGCAAGTTCAAGTGTTATTCCTTATGAGATTTACAAACAAATTATGCATGAAATCAGCCCCTGTGAACTAGAAGAAATTGATGTGGTTATTCACCTTGCTAATAGAGAGACCATCTCTCCGATTGGTATTATACGGGATGTAGAAGTTCTTTGTGATAAGATTAAATATCCTGCTTTTTCTAGTGCTTGGTTCAGCTGCTAGTAAAACCTATCCTATCATTTTTGGTAGACCTTTCTTGAGCACCTGCGGAACCATTATTGACTGCAAAAGGGAGAAAATCTTAACTAAATTTGATGGGGAATCTTATGAGTTTAATTTTTCGAAATTTGCTAAAGAACCTTGTGAAAATGAAACCCATAATGAGGATTTTAGAGTTGAACAACTTGCTTCTATTTCTCTTGCTCCTAACAATGCTTTGAAACAATTCATGGAAGACCACGGAAGTGAAATCTTCATGGAAGAAAGAAATGAGATTGACAAGATTCTCCGTCGTCAACCTAAGATGCTTAAGCATAACTTGCCTGTGGAAGATTTGGGCACCATGTTGCCACTTAAAAAGGATCCGGTCTTCGATCTAAAACCTTTACCTGACGATCTTAAGTATGCTTACATTGATGATAATAAAATATATCCTATTATTATTAGTTCTAAACTTTCAGGGAAGGAAGAGGAAAGATTATTGGAGGTATTGAAGAAGCACCGAGGGGCTATGGGCTATATTCTGGACGATTTAAAGGAGATATCTCCAACTATATGGCAGCATGCTATCAATATAGAACCAGATGCAAAGACGGTGGTAGAGCGTCAATGTCGTTTGAATCCTAAGATGAAGGAGGTGGTAAGAAACGAGGTATTAAAACTCCTCGATGCTGGTATTATTTATCCTATTGCTGATAGTGAATGGGTTAGTAGTAGGTTAATTGTGTCCCTAAAAAGGGGGAATTACAGTTGTGCGTAATGATAATGATGAGCTTATTCTCCAAAGAATAGTAGTAGGTTATAGGATGTGCATTGATTTCAGAAAGGTTAACAAAGTTACTAAGAAAGATCATTACCCACTTTCTTTTATTGATGAAATGTTAGAAAGGTTGTCTAAAAAGACTCATTTTTGTTTTCTTGATGGATACTCTAGGTTTTCTCAAATTGCTGTTAAACAACAAGATCAAGAAAAAATTACTTTTACATGCCCTTATGGAACCTATGCTTATAGACGTATGCCTTTTGGTTTGTGTAATGCTCCTGCTACTTTTCAAAGATGCATGTCTGCTATCTTTCATGGTTTTTGTGAGGAAATTGTGGAAGTTTTCATGGATGACTTCTCCGTCTATGGAACTTATTTTGATAATTGTCTGCACAACCTTGATAAAGTTTTGTAGATATGTGAAGAAACTAATATTGTTCTTAATTGGGAGAAATGCCACTTCTTGGTCAATGAAGGGATTGTTCTTGGACATAAAAATTTTGAGAGAGGCATTGAAGTTGACAGGGCTAAAGTTGAAGCAATTGAGAAAATGCCCTGTCCAAGAGACGTCAAAGGTATTCGTAGTATCCTTGGTCCTGTTGGTTTCAATAGAAGATTTATTAAAGATTTCTCTAAGATATCGAAACCCCTGACTAATCTTCTTCAAAAGGATGTACCCTTTGTTTTTGACGATGATTGTAAGGAAGCTTTTGAAACTATAAATAAGGCTTTAACTACTGCTCCTATTGTTCAACCACCTGATTGGAGTTTACCCTTTGAAATCATGTGTGATGCTAGTGAATTTGCTGTAGGTGCTGTCCTTGAGCAACGAATAGATCAAAAGTTAAATGTTATCCATTATGCTAGTAAAACTCTTGACACTGCTCAAAATAATTATGCTACTACTGAAAAAGAATTCTTAGTTGTTGTCTTTGCTTGGGATAAGTTTAGACCTTATATGGTGGACTCAAAAGTTACCATTCATACTGATCATGCTGCTATTAAGTACCTTATGACGAAAAACGATGCTAAGCCTAGGCTTATTAGATGGGTGCTGCTTTTACAGGAGTTTAATCTACATATTGTAGATTGGAAAGGTGCTGAAAATCCTGTTGCTGATAATTTATCTCGGTTGGAAAATATCTCTTTTGATCCTATGCATGTTAATGATAGTTTCCCAAATGAACAGTTGGCCGCAGTAGGGGTAAGCTCACGAGGGAGCTCTTGGTATGTTGATTATGCTAACTTTATTGTCTCCAAGTATTTTCCTCCAACTTTTACAGCTCAGCCAAGAAGAAAGTTTTTTTATGATTTGAGGCATTATTTTTGGGATGACCCACACTTATATAAAGAAGGAGTGGATGGTATTATGCGAAGATGTGTTGCAGAATATGAACAAAAGGAGATATTGCGGAAATGTTATGGTAATGCCTATGGAGGACATCATGCGGGAGATAGAACCGCACAGAAGGTACTACAATCAGGTTTTTACTAGCTACCCTTTTTAAAGATGCAAGAAAATTTGTCTTATCCGGTGATGAGTGTCAGCGTGTTGGTAATATTTCTAGACGCAATGAAATGCCTATGAATTAATCTTTAGTTATTGAACCCTTTGACTATTGGGGATTTGACTTTATGGGCCTTTTCCTCCTTCCAAAGGTTATACTCATATTCTTGTTGTTGTTGATTATGTTACTAAGTGGGTAGAAGCCATACCTACGAAGAGTGCTGATGGGGAGACCTCTCTAAAAATGCTTAAGGGTTATATTTCCTAGGTTTGGAGTGCCTAGGTATCTTATGACCGATGGAGGCTCTCATTTCATTCATGGTGGTTTTAGAAATACCCTTGCTAAATATGATGTTAATCATAGAATTGCTTCAGCCTATCATCCCCAAACTAGTGGACAAGTAGAGCATTCAAATAGAGAAATTAAGTCCATACTGAAAAGACTGTTAATAGATCTAGGAAAAATTGGGCTAAAAAGTTGAATGATGCTCTATGGGCTTATAGGACTGGCTATAAAAATCCTATGGGTATGTCTCCTTACAAAATGGTTTATGGGAAGGCTTGCCACCTACCTTTAGAATTAGAACACAAAGCTTATTGGGCAGTTAAGGAACTTAATAGATACTGCAAACTTGCTGGTGAAAAAGATTATTTGACTTAAGCTCATTGGATGAATGGACGAGTGAAGCATATGAGAATGCTAAACTCTTTAAGGAAAAAGTTAAAAGATGGCATGATAGGAGAATTCTTAAAAGAGAATTCCAAGTTGGTGAAAAGGTTCTATTGTATAGGTCTCGTCTCAGATTTTTTGCAAGGAAGCTACTTTCAAAGTCGGAAGGACCTTTTGTTATTGAAGAAGTGTATCGTTCGGGTGCAATAAAAATTTCCTCTTTAAAAGATAACACTACACAAGTGGTGAATGGTCAGTGACTCAAACACTATATTGCTGGAGATTCTTACAATGAAGATATTGATGTTATCCAAGTGATAACTCTGAAAAAATTCATTAAAGACCAAGTCAAGAGATCTGCAGAGTCCGTTTTCGAATAGGTAACAGTTCCGGTAAGAAAAGTTCCAGGAAAAATCTATCAAATTATATTTTTGGAGTTTATATCCAACAAGGAAAGCTACAAAGCAAAAGAGGGACGGAAGCGGAGCCAGGGTGGCTAACACCACCCCCTGGCGCGGGCCCCCCTGGCCGCTCCAGCAGTTGGTGTGGCTGCCCCAAACTCTGTCTCTAACCCGTTTTTCTCCCAGTACCTTCCTTTTGTTGTAAAACTTTGTAATATATAATCCCCCGGATCCCCCGAGGTCCGTATATCGTGTTCTCATCGTGTTTTCGTTTCAATCTGTTTCTGACAGGTAGAGTCCCAGCTTTGGTGCCACAATGTCTTCCTCTGGATCAGCCAAGGAAGATTCCTCGGTGGATACCATCAGCCCATACATGGGTGAGTTGAAGATTCATCCGAAAGAGTTGTTGCTTGAAGATAGGGAGGTACGGATAAAAGAGGTTCAAGGCCCTAAAGGTGGAGGAAGTCCGGAGGACAGGATGGAAGCACTGGAGCAAGAAGTCTTTAGGTACAAGAAGATGGCAGAACGCGAAGTGGATATCATCCATAAGATTTGTTACGAACTCATCGCCGAGCACCAAAAGGAGACTGCTGAGCTCAAGGATGAAATCCTCTCACTCCACCAAACAACCAACCAACTACAAGCACAACTCTATGACGTTCAAAATCAAAACTATGAGTATGAGGTTAGGTTTAAACGCATAAGTGCTACTGCTAGTTTCAGGATGATGGAGACCAGGATGTCTTTTGTTGATGGGGAGCCTTTACCTTAGAAGTCCGACAACGATGAGAGAATACCACCACCACCGAAGGAGTAATTCATCATCAGGTTTTGGCATCCCCTTGGTTTGTTCCAAGCTTGGGGGAGTGCCACGGTATCACATCACTATCTTCTATCTTTTTACCTTTTTAGTAGAGTCATATCATGAATAGAGAAGTTATCGTATAGGATGGTTTGCATTGTGGAAGTGTCCCCTCTCTCGTTAGGTATGTATCCCCTGGTGTGATTTCTGTTATGGAATATTAATGAGAAGTTCTATCATTTACTCTTTTGCATATCTTATATTAGTTTTTAATTGCTATTATATGATTGATATTGTTGTTAGTATTGGTATCACTCTAGGATCATTGAGTTAATTTAGTTGGTTTTGGCAAACCTGGCTCGGTCAGTAGCAACACTATTTTTGAGAGTTGGATGAAAAAGATAAAAAGTACTCTAAAGAAATATAATTTCATCATCTTTCTTTCTTTATTTGCTCATAAGCTTAGTATTCTCTAGTTAAGATCTTTTGTGCTTCCAAGGAATATTGCATGTTTGTTTT
Source organism: Avena eriantha (assembly GCA_910589775.1). NCBI lineage: Eukaryota > Viridiplantae > Streptophyta > Magnoliopsida > Poales > Poaceae > Avena > Avena eriantha. The sequence goes on from OU342743.1 coordinate 543,111,050, forward strand.
TGTCATTTGTATGTTTGTTTCCTTCAACTCTTATACTTGCTACCCAGCCTTGCTAGCCAGAAACATGTACTGAGAGGGAATTCTTCTCGTGCATCCAATCCTTAAACCAAAACCTATGCCATTTGTGTCCACCATACCTACCTATTAGCACTATTGCTATTCCAAGTAAATTCAAATTTTTATATACCTTCCAAATTAAACTTATTATGTGAAAATTAGTGATTAAAGCTCTCACGAACTTGATGGCACACTTTACTTTCTTGCACTTAATAAACTTGAACCATTGTGCCCATCTATGTTGCTTATATGCTTGCGCTTTGTAAGTTGTGAATTAGCAGAACCATGTTGTCATGGGGAACGCTTTTAACATTGCACTGGTACATTGTACCTAGTTGATATCATGCTCTTTTGTCTATGGATGTCATCGGTGTGAAATGAAAGGGGAGCTTGTAAGTCCATGGAGTTATGTATGTGTGTTAGAGAAATGCTTGGGCCGCCGGTCTAATCCATGCCTAATTATGGTGGAAACCTGTAGCGTAACCATAATGAGCATCTATGAAGCATTCTTCTTATAAAAAAGAGATAGAGATTGAGAAAAAAAGAGAAAAAGAAAAAAAGATATGAGAAAATAGGAAAGAGAGAAAAAGCACCTTTTTCCCATGGTAAATAAGAAGATTGTTGAGATGCTCGTTGTCTGCTTACCTTGTCATTTTGATATGGGGATTCTTCCGTATCATCAGGAAAGGGGTACCCCGTTGGCGGTTCTCTATGATACACATGTACTTACTATGAAAAGAACTTACCGGTAACTAAACTTGAGTAGCATGAGGAGCGGCCCTCGTATTCAAGGGACATGAGATTTTGAACTTACAACTTGTCAAGCATATCCTCATATTTGATCACTTTAACCTTAATCACCTAAAGATTCCTATGATAGGGGCAATGAGAGCTGAAAGCTAATAAGTACCATAATTTTTGGAAGCTCTTTATGCAACTTGAAATCCCTGCTTCCCTCTGTGAAGGGCCTTTCTTTTACTTTTTAGTTGAGTCCGTAAACCTATTCCCTTCTATCTCAGCAAGTATTTTGAGTTATTGTGTTTCATTCATTCATATGATGATTTATTCAATCATGTTTATTATGTTCCTTGTTTGCACATGTGCTCTTATCTTAGTGTTTATTACTTTGAAAGCTATCATTGTAAACCCTTTATTTGTGAACTCCTGCAAATTGTCAACTATTCTTTGACTAAGAGCTAAGTTTGCCATTACCAATTGAGATTTACTTTATGTATCCTTTTTGTGTTTCCTTTACCTATTGCAAGTTAAGTTATATAATAGTGAGTTGTCTTCTTTTATGATTTATGTATTGATGAATGTGATGCTTCTTGTCCGTATTCTTTTATCGACTCTTCACTCCATAAACCTGAGGTCATGTTTATTGAGCTCAGTTTTCGCTTGTGGACAAGCGAAGTCTAAGCTTGGGGGGAGTTGATACGTCCATTTTGCATCACTATTATATATCATAATTTACTGTTATTCATTGATATATTTCATATAAAGAGATGATACTTATGTAATTTCATCTGTTTTTGCATGGTTGATTACTTTTGGAGCATGGACCGCTGCAATCAGGATTCTGATGGAAAAGGTGCTGTTTGGAGGAAAAATTCACGAAGATCAGAAAATCCGGGAAAATACATGGAAAATCCTATTTTTATAGAAGACGGAGATTGCCAGAAGGAGGAGTGGAGATGGGCCACAGGGGGCCCACACGACCCCTAGCGTGGGCCACCCAAGCCACGCCACCAGCTAGTGTGGCCGCCCTGGTCCACCCCTGTCTCTCCCCTCTGGCGTATATTATCCTCCTGAAACCCTAAGACTCGGGGAGCGACCACAGAAAGATTCCGCCACCTCTACGGGGTGGAAAACACCGAGAGAGAAAGATCTCTCCAGCAAATAGAATTCTGCCAGGGGAACTCCTTCCCTGAGAGGGGAGATTGTCACCTTCAACACCACTATCTAGCCGGACTTCATTGGGATCATCATCATCACCACCATCATCTCCATCAGCACCATCATCACCACCATCACACCGCTGTAACAATTGGGTTGGATCTTGCATAGTTCGTCGGGGAAACTTTCCCAATGTTGATTACTCCTTGTAGTTGATGCTATTGAGTGGACCCATTGAATTATTGTTTATGTTCAGATTGTTATACATCATTATTTCATCTCTGATTATGATCGATATTATGTCTTGTGAGTAGTTCGTTTAGTTCTTGAGGACATGGGAGAAGTCATGTTGTTAGTAGTGGAATTTTGTTAAGGAAGATTCAATGTTTTGTTAATTAAGTTGTGGTGTACTTCTAGTGGTGTCATGTGAACGTCGACTACATGACACTTCACCTATATGGGCCTAGAGGAATGCATTGTGTATTTGGCTACTAATCGTAGGGGTTGCCGGAGTGACAGAAACCTGAACCCCCATTAGGAAACCTTTGCACACGGGATGTCAGGGTCTTAGAGTTTAAAGCTGTGGTTAGATTTCTATCTTAATTACATTCTTGTACTGGCGGATGCTTGCAAGGGGTATAATCACAAGTATGTATTAGTCCTAGGAATGTCGGTACATTAGCACAGGTTCACCCACACAACACTTAGCAAGCTAAAGAATATTAATCAACTATATGAAGTGAAAGCACTTGACGATATTCATGTGTGTCCTCGAGAACGTTTTGTCATCTTAAATAATACAACCGGCTTGTCCTTTGCTAAAGAAAGGATTGGGCCACTCGCTGCATTTATTCTTATTGTCTTTTATTTACTCGTACTTTATTTACCTGCATTATCAAAAACCCCTGAAATCCGTTTGTTAAGTATTTGTAGAGAATTCCTGGTCCATACCACTAGCCAGCACCTTCTGCTCCTCGTTGGGTTGGACACTCTTACTTATCGAAAATACTGTGATACACCCCCTATACTTGTGGGTCATCGGTGACGCTGGAGGTCCCTGAGCACATCCATCATGAGATCATAGGCTTGTTGAAATTGCTCAGAAGATCTTGTGAAATTCTCCCAAAGCCTTTTTCTAACTCCCTCCTTGCTGGGCATCCACTCGGGGCTCGATCCACCGCCACTCTTCTTCGGGGGATATTGATCCGCTTCTCGGGAAAGATCTTTTGTTGGAGCATGCATGTATTCCCTGTGATTAAGACTAGCAACAGGGTTTCTCGAAGTGAGGCAATGCCTTGGAGCTTTTCCACTTGTGCTCATACGAGTAGTTTGCCTAGTCTTCTTTGGAGGCGGCACAGGCCTCACCACAGCAATGGGTTCAGGAGCTGGGCGGAGCCTCCCGTTGTACTCATCTCTGGTGATGAGCTCGTGATCATCCTCCTCATCTTCCTCATCATCTCCATCATCCATGTGCACATACTCTTCATCATCGGAGTAGTCCTTCCTCTTCTGGTTCCTCTTCCATATGGACTTGGTGCTAAGGGCCTCATGTTCATCATCGTCATCATCCTTGGAGGAACACCGGTAGAAGTCTCCGGAAGACATTGCGGAGGCATTGGTGTAGAGAGAAATCTGAAAGCAGGGGCAAAAACAAAGTTCGCTGGAAAAGACTCGATGCGAGATTAGATCGGCAGGGAGGAATATATATAAATGGTTTTTAGGGTAAGACGAAACGTTGAGGTATAAACGGAGGCGGACGGACTTTAGAAGAGGGAAATACCTTAGGTGGCGCGCCCAGGGGGTGGGCGCACCACCTGGTCTCTTTCCCTCCTCGAGAATCCGTTTGGTCCAATTCTTTCGCGACACACATTAATTTTCCAAAATAATGACTTTCCTAAATATGAGGATATTCTGAGATCGTTACACACCTCTTTTTGACTTTTGGTGATTTTGGGTATCTGGCAGGGGATAAATCTTCACAATTATGGTTTTCGGACTTTGTAGATTCATTACTTCAACCCTTACGGGAAATGTATGGCCTGCAATATAATGTTTAAGACGTTGTCCATTAATGACATGAGGTTTACCATTGAAGTATCCTTGAATACGAATGGCTCTAGAGCGATACACCTCCTGCACAACTAATGGACCCTGCCATCTTGAGGCTAACTTTCCTGCAGAAAACTTGAAGCGAGAGTTGAACAACAATACTTGATCTCCTACTTTGAATTCCTTTTTTTAATTTCTTCTCATGCCAAATTTTACCTTTTCTTTGAATAGTCTAGCACTTTCATATGCTTCATTCCTCCATTCATCTAATAAGCTTAAATCAAGAATTATTTTCTCTCCCACAATTTTAAAATCAAAGTTGAGTTGTTCGACAGCCCATCTAGCTTTATGTTCTAATTCCACTTGAAGATGACATGCTTTTCCATAGACCATTTTATAGGGAGACATGCCCATAGTGAATCTACTCTAAGATCATAAAGAAATGGGTCATCACAAAAATAATGTCTAAGATCATAAAAGAATTTCTTTATTTGTTGGTGTGGGAAATGTGGTGGAATAACATTTCCAACAATGAAATTAGCATAATCAGCAAACCATGCGGAAGCTACTCTAGCAGCAGACACATTAATGTTGGCTAGTTGTTCATTTGCAAAGCTATCATTAATAGGAATAGGATCTATCAGAATGTTTCCATTCTAGATAAATGATCAGCTATCGGGTTGTCCTCACCTTTCCTATCTATGATATGTAGGTCAAAGTTTTTTAGTAAAAGAACCCATCTTATGAGTCTAGGCTTAGCACTTTTTTGTTCATAATGTATTTAATAGTAGAATGATCAGTGTGTACTATTACCTTAGAGTCTTGATAACCCACAAGTAAGGGGATTGTGTATAGCATTTTCGATAAGTAAGAGTGTCGAACCCAACGAGGAGCTAAAGGTAGGATAAATATTCTATCAAGTTCTATCAACCACTGATACAACTCTACGCACACTAAACATTTGCATTATCTAGGAAATAAAGCTAGAGCAACAATACGAGTAATAGAGATAGCTTTGCATGATATAAATAAAAAAAGTAAAGCTAGTTGATGCAGCAATAAAATACACTAAACTAACAGAACCATGAGTGTGGAATAGTGGTGGTAATTGTGGTGGCTTTGTCCAACTTTAAATAACAAATAGATCAGGTTCATTATCTTCGATGCAGTTTTCTATGTGAGAGAGGCTAAATATACATGCGCTTCACTACTTCGAATTATATGTACTATATGATTGGATTGTTAGCAAACATTTGTAAGTACTAATCAATGCATTAAGGTTTCTCCAACCATAGCCTTAAGTTTAATGGTCCTCTTACTCCCATACATGCATCGTTCCGGTTCGCGTCCTTTGGTTCCTGTCACTCCGGCAGAACTCCCCCTTCCTTTTACACATACTACAAACCCTATGATATTCAATCCATGCACGCACAAATATAATGGACACCAAAGGACTGTACCATATCAACATACAACTCTAATGAACCAAAGATGTTCAACCATTTAATCTAAGAACAAAGAAACTACGCAAACATCACATAGATCATAGGATTATAACTTATATCATCAAACACCATGTTTACATAGGATGGTACATAGATATGTGGGAGGATGAACCACTGCATACTAGGAGGATTAGGTGATGGAGATGTCGGTGAAGATGGTGAAGAGGGCGGCGGCGCGGGGGACTCCTTCCCCGCCACCGGTATCATGGGGGAGCACCACCCCTTAGCCCCCTTTCTTCATGGCTTCTTGGAAGCCCTCCCCCATTGAGATGGGATCCATGGGGGAGGAAAAAATGTGGCTTTGGTGCATGCAAATTCGTGGGTGGAGATGCCCTGGGCGAATTAGGTTTCCTCCCTTTATATAGCTTCTCGGATTCTCGTCACCCCATCTTGGGCTGCAGTAAATCGGGCCTAGAAGGCCCGTCCGGACTCAGAATCAGCCAAATTTTGTGTCCAGAATGTTTGGCGCGAAATTTCCAACAACTTTGTAGTTGAAGAGTTTCCGTTTGACTCTGTCTTCAACCCGAAATGTGACCATCTTAAAAAAGAGATCTGAGACAGATTTCTGGAAAAATCCGAATTTGATCTTACAAGGCTTCCACTTGTATTCTTGGTAATTCCTACACATCAAAGTGTAAAACAAGAACATTGTGCACTTTTGCAACTATTAGTAGGTTGGTCCAAATAAATCATAAACTTTATATAAAAAGGAGTGTCAAAGCATATTATTAGCATAAAACCATCAAAAATTATAGATACGTTATGGGCGTATCAACATCCCCAAGCTTAGTTCCTGCTCATCCTCGAGTAGGTAAATAATCAAAATAATATAATTTTTGAGGTGACATGCAGACAACACAATCTTGATCATCATTATTGTAAAATCATTGATAGCTGGGATTAAGGTACACTAAACATGAATCATGAAAGATAGAGTTCTAATAATAAGACATATCAACTATGTTGTAACATGAAAAGACACAAACAAAAGATTCATGAATAATAATGCTTTGCAAGACATTTGTTTGTTTCACTTAAAGAAAGCATAATGAGAATGGTATTCATCTTGTCCCTCATAGAGTAGCAAAACATAAATGCATAGGACATCTTTAAAGTTCATAAGGGTAACTAGATACAAATAGTTTAAGAACAAGCAATATCAAAGTTATGCATCAATCAACAAGTCTTGGGACAATGCACATTAACTAAGAATTGCCACTATGCTCTCTTAATAGGTGCATAAAGATAGAAGATAGTGACTCAACATAAAAGTAAAAGAAAGTCCTTCTTAGAAGGAAGCAGGGATTCAAGTCTCATAAAGAGCTTCCAAAAATTATGGTACTTATTAGCTTTCAGCTCGCATTGCCCCTATCATGAGCATCTTTACGTGATTAAGGTTAAAGTGACACAACTAAGAGGATATGCTTGACAAGTTATAAGTTGAAATTTCATGCCCCTTACTTACGAGTAGCGAACCTCATACTACTCAACTTCAGTCACAAGTAAGCTCTTGTCATTGTAAGTACACATGTATCATAGAGAACCGCCAATGGGGTACCCCTTGCACATGATACAGGAGCTATCCCATAATCAAAATGACAAGGCAAGTAGACAATGAGCATCTCAGTGATCTTTGTATTTGCTATTTGCATAGGTTTTTATTGAGGATGCTTCATAAAGTTCTCATTATGGTTATGCTGCAAGTTTCCACCATGATTGTAACATCCCAATTTCCGCAATCCTGATTAGTTGTCGAGAATGCAAAAATCGGGGGGAACAAAAAAAAATTCTTGTTTAATGCTGAAGTGTTTGCTTGTTGTTTGGATATGCTTATGCATATGAATGTGTATTAGATGATATACTCCTTACCTTAACGCCAGTTGACAAAAGCTACTTCCCAAAATATTCTTGGCTTAATTTCCATATTCTCAAATGTTCTGGCATTTCAAAACATGAGCCAGGATGCTTATGTAACCAAAACTATTTTTGTAACTTCTATTGACAAAACTATGGAGAGTTATATAATATAATCTCCTTATGTTTTCAAGACAGAACCTTTAACTACTCTTACCTCTAGGATCTCCAAACCTTTTTCTAAGCTTTTGAATTCTGCTCTTGGTAGAGATACCAAAGACCTTACCATGTTCAAACTCCAACCTATTTCAAAATACCCATCCTTACCTCAAGCTAAGCTTGGTGGTAACCCAGTAGTAGTTGATTTGTTTGTAAGATGAGTTGCCTTGATCTGCTGTTTGAATTGCCTTCTTAGGAGATAGTATGAGCTACTCTAGGATCTCATCACTAGGATCAAGATGTCTCCAAATCATCCCACCCTAAGCAAGAATACAATCTGGATCTGATCCCTAGCTACTAAGTGATCATCTAAAACTCTTAACCAGATCAATTCTGAAGAAATCCCTTCTAGAAGTTTCCAAGTCAATGAGGACCAATATCAAGCATGGATCCCTTCTACTCAATCTACTCTTCAACCACATCCACTTGATGATGCTTTGGTACCTTGCATCCCATCAAAATCATCACCACCCACATTCTAGCCAAAAACCCTAAATCTGCCAAATTTGGCCAAGTCTGGAAAACTAATTCCAACATCACCTTTTTGAATGCCTCCCTTTCTCAACCCTTGTACATTTTTGAAAGTGCATCTGAACCATCTTGTTAACCATCCCAAGGACTACCAAGGCCCACTTTTTCACTTGGTTATATCATCCTCCAACCCACTTGTTCTTGATGGTTTTGCAGGCAAGAACATAACTTTTTCTGCAAATCAAGTCATCATGCCTACTTTGATAAAAGCTCCCACCACCATCCAACCTTCTATGGACCAAATCTTTGTAGGGTTGTGTTATAATAATATAGGTCTATCAATATCTACTTCACTTGTTCCAAGTGGATCTTTTTGCTTCTTAAACCCACAAGGTTTTGAAGGCTAGTTGATAATCTGCTTTGGCAGGCTTATTTTATTCAAAGTCTGAAAACCTGTCTTGGTGAGCTCAAGCTAGCTCAAGCTCAAACCCCTACACCATTGAAATCTACATCACTTTTTATATCCATCCGTATAGCCCATGCCCCAAGGGTAGATCTGAACTCCAAGATACCACCAAGTTTTGATGGTATGAAATTAACACCACCCTAGATCCCTAATCTTGGGTATTCCACCAAAATCAACTTGGATTCTCCAATCCCAAGGTTAAAAATGCTTGATACACCTTGTCTACATCATTTACCTTGATCATCAAGATTTATGAATAATTATCCATAATTATTATGGACCAAAACTATTTAAATTCCTTTAATAGGCAAAACCTCCAAAACTTCTTCCATAAAGGAAAGTTTGGTTTTTGCCAAAACACTACCTCAAATTTTGGCTCAATTGAGGTCCCTATATCATACCCTAACTTCCAACTTCAAAAATAAATATTTTTGAAGGGTATTATTATTTCTTTTTGCCCATTTTGTTAAATGGCCGAATTGGAATAATAAATGTTTTAAATACTTTTATGCCTCAATAAATCTTGGGAAAATTCCCCTAAGTGTGTATTCACATTTGGGACCCTCTACAACCAAAAACCAACCTTGCCCAAGGTAAAATTATCAAATGATCTTCTAGAAACAACTTCTGTACTTTTTGAATAAATAATTGTAAGTGGATTTAAAATCCTCAGAAAAATCCCAAATAATTCCTGGAGGTGTGTCTTGACCTCATCTACGCACCAGTACCATCTCCCCATCTTGTACAATGCAGGTTTTTAGACTTTCTTAATATCCCTCTATTTGGTCAAAATTGCCAAGGAGACAAATCGACAAATAAAAAACCCCCAAAACCTTACCAACCTGGTCAAGCAAGCTTCCCCAGCACAACTCACACCCTTCTGGTCGTGTGCACTATAGCTAAGCTAATGTAGCAGCCCCTCTCCCTTGTCCCATGTTCTTGGAAGTGAGAAGGAGAGAGATAAAGACAAGCTTGTGAGGCCAATTAGCTTGAAGTAGCCATCCCACCTCTCCTCTGCCCTCAGCACACACTAGAAACCACTCTCCACGCCCACAACATCTTCCCCCTGGTTTCACACCTCCCTTTTTCCCCCTCAAACGGACCTAGTACACCATGGACTACTCCCTCTCAGTATAAATGGCCAGAGGCCACCCCGGTCCCTCCTGCTCCCTCATTCCTCCCCCTCACCCTCCACTGACCTCCCTAGAGAGCTCTAGATCCATCTCCTCTACTCTCCCTCGCCGTGGAGAAGGGAGAGAGCTCCTCTTGGCCTCATTAGAGAGGTGAAGAATATGCTTGACCTCTACCTCCTACGAGCCCTCTTTTTTCTCAGTTCTACTCCCCTACATATGACCCACCTCTCAGTGCCTCCCCTTCACTGCAGGAACCTCGGAGAACCGTCACCGGCGACACACCCGAGAGGAGCTTCACCCTCGAGTCCGCCGTCTCTGAGCCCTCTCCGCACCACCAAGGGCTCCCTAGTGGCTTCAAGACCCCTCCTGGTCCTCTCTTTCTCCTCTCTGTGGACATGCCCATGCCCACGAGCCTTCTTCGGCGAGTTCCGGCGAGCCCCGTTTGGGCGCCCTCGCGCGAGCCCCGCACCGACGTCGAACCACCCCGTGCGGCTCATCGTTCTACTCCCCGCACTGAGCCGTGTCGCCCCGTCTCCTCCTCGTAGCTGCTCACGCCCTCAGGCGAGCTCCCCGCCGCTCCCCCGACACCGTCTAGGGTTCCGCCGGCGGCGCTCTATTCTGCGGGGACAACAGCCAGGCACCGTCGATCTCCCATAGATCCAACGGCTGAGCTCGCCATATACCTCTTCAGCGCCTAGTGCCGCTGACCCGTGGGCCCTGCCCCGGGCAGTTCAAAACCGGCCTCCCGCCCACGTCTCCGTTCCGTGTGGGCCGAATCCACGCAATAAGGCCCATCTCGGCTCAGAGCTAGCCTGACTCCTTCTTTTCCTTTTTATTATATTCGAGATCTTTAGTTCTGCTAGTTGGTTTAAATCTAGAACAAATTGGAAAATGGGGTAAATTGACCAGGTATAAATTCTACCATGTTCCCATATGATTTTTCTAACATGCAGAACCAGTCTATTGCCAAAAATAATTTTTATTATTTCCTGGCATTTAATCTTCCAAAGAGTATAATTTACCCCAAATATTTTTCCCCAGAGAGTTTTACATATCCATTTTGGATGAATCCAAGTTCTCACGGAAAGTATCTTCTATACCCATCAATTTGCATAAGCCTCATGCCAAGGTGAACATTAGTCTGTCTATAGCAGAAATAACAAAAACTAGTAGTATCTGACTTTAGGATTTTCTCTAGGTCAAACCAAATGAGGTATTGTCCTTTTTTCACCTCCTAGTACACCCTAGTTTCAACATCTATCAAACCCCAGCAACTCATATTTTATTGAGCTCTAGATGAATTGTAGTGAATTAAATACTTATGTAAGTGATATTATCACTAGATAAAACACTCCAGGAGTTTGACAACTCCAAAAAGAGTGAATCCAATTCCTACATAAAGGTATCTAAATACCTACCATGTGTCCCTGGAATCAAATCGAAAGCTTCTATAGAATTCATTTGGTGAAAAATACAAAAACCCCATAGAACTGCCTTTGGGAATTTCCTGAGGGCATTCTGGTAATTATTTTGACATGATTCCAACTCCCAGTGAACAAGTACATCAATCCCTACATAATCATCCAACGAAATAATTTTTGGAGCTCCAGTGAACAAGTTATTTCACTGGGAAAATCATATCTATCTAAAGAAAAGTGATAAAATAGTGAAACCACTTTTGTTGGTTTCATTTTATCAACATCTATCTGTTGGTATCATTTTTACACAATGGTATCGTACAGAATATACCCTTGGTCCAAATCCCCCTCATAGGTATTTCCAATACTATAAATCCTAAGGGGATTTTCTTCCATGTTCCAAGACATGCCCCCTGATACATTGCAAATGTATCTATAATTTTTGATGTTCCATGCTTGGTTTTATCCACTTTCTTGTGTTTTGTCCACACTTTGGAGTACTTTTCATATGATTTCTTGGACTAACCTATCAACAAGAGCCACAGTGTAAGCTGCATGTTTTCTACTATTATTGGTTCTAGGAAAGTCAGAAAATGAATATTCTCGGAATTGGACGGGACAAAATCCAAAGTGCATATTTTTCCGGAAGTCATCATATGCCAGAATACGAGACGAAGAGGGGCCATAGGCTGGCCACACCACCTGGCCGCGCGGCGAGGCTTGACCCGCGCCAGGGGGTGGTGTGGTGGCCCCTGACACCCCCTCGGCCTCCCCTTCCGCCTATATGATGCCCTCGGGACGAAAACCCTAAGTGCCCGATCAAAAATCCACGAAAGAGTCTGTAGCCGCCATCATCTCCATCCCTAGATCGGGAGGGATCTGAAGCTCTTCCCGGCTCCCTGCCGGAGAGGGGAATTCACCCTGGAGGCCTTCTTCATCACCATGCAAGCCTCCGGTGTGATGCATGAGTAGTTCATCCTTGGACTACGGATCCATGTAGTAGCTAGATGGCTGGTTCTCCTCCTTTGTGCTTTCATGTCTAGATCTTGTGAGCTCCGTTCATGATCAAGATCATCTATTTGTAATTCTGCATGTTGTGTTTGCGGGGATCCGATGGATATTTAGATGCTATTTCAGATTGATTATTGATTCTATCATGTCTTTGTTATTTGTGATCTAGCGTGCTTTCCGTTGTTAGTAGCTATCTTGGACAAGTAGATGCTAGCAACTCCAAGAGTTAGTATTTATGCTCGATAGTGGGTTCATGCCTCTGGTAATCTGGGGAATTGATAGAAATCTCTAAGGTACTAGATGTGCTGTTGCTACTAGGGAGAAAACAACAATCCTTTGTTCATAGAACAATCGTATTGTTTACTTACACGCAATTCATAAAGCAATAATCTGTTGCTCGCAACTTAATACTGGAGGGGGCTCGGATGATAACCTGAAGGTGGATTATTAGTCATAGATGCAATTGGATGGCGGTCTATGTATAATGTTGTAATGCCCAATCAAGTCTCAAAGGAGTCAAGATGATTAGTATATGCATGTATTGCTTTCTCGATGTTTGTCAATTGCCCCGCTGTAATTTGTTCACCAATCATGTTATCTATCTAAGGAGAGCCACCTCTAGTGAACTATGGATCCCGATCCTTGTCTTTTACATTCAATCTATAAACTGTTTACTGTTTTGTGTTTACTTTCTACAAACTATTACTTGTTTCCTTTCGATACGTTTAATCCTTTGTTTTCTGCAAAACACGGTGAGATTGACAACCTCATTGCAAGTTGGGGACAAAGTTCGGTGGTTGTGTTGCGCAGGTCTCCACGTTGCTACTAGCACCGGTAGTGCGCCTTGCTAAAGCTCAGCTAGTAACACCTTTGGGGTGTTTCCTTGCTCCTACTGGTTCGATTAAACTTTGGCTTCATACTGAGGGAAACTTGCTGCTGTGCTCATCATACCTTCTTCTTGGGGTTCCCAATGAGCTCTACATCAACCAAGCTCCAGCATTTTTAAGGCACCATACTCAGAGCCATCAAGCATTTTTCTGGCGCCGTTGCCGGGGAGTCAAGGACATCTTCACAAGGGGAGTCCCTCATAACCAATCTCTTTACTTTGTTATTTTTGTTTTGCTTAGTTTCTTTTTTCTTTGTTTGCTTGTTTTGTTATTCAAAAACACAAAAAAATAGTTCTACTAGTTTGCTTTCTTATTTCAAAAACACACAAAAACTTAAGTCTCCTTTAGTTGTCACCTCTTCCTTAGCTCACCATGTTGATCCCTACTTTCACCCTGAAAGATCTTTCAATTGGTAGTGGTTCTATAATTGGGAAAGATAATATCGAAGAATTCTTTAATCATGTTAGTAAGCATGAAGATACTAAGGATAGATCCCTTGTAGAACTTGCTCCAAACTATGAGATTGATGCAGCTTCTTTAATTCACATGTTAGAAGCTAGGTTTGTTAGCCTCAACCCCTTAATGCAAGTAATGTTTCTTAAGCTTAAAGAAATTGAAGACCCTGAAAAGAGGTATTTCATTCTAGAAACTTTGTTTAAGGAGTTCTATGATGTTGCCAAGGAAGCTAGGAAAGTCTTTGAATGTTTCAATATGCTAGGCTCATGTGTAGATGCTGTTGGTACACGAGAAAAGATGAACAAAACCAAACCTAATGGGGAGGAACCTAAGATACCCAAACCCTTTAAACTAGTAGCAATACATGATGCCATAGAAAAGAATCTTGATTGGATTGTTCCTGCAAACCCTTGAGAATAGTGAACCTACGAGTATTGAGAGAGGATCCTCTGGATGATATACCTTGCCTTGTTGAAAGTATTTCTGGTATTGATCTTAATGTTTCTTCATTTGAGAACAGTTGATCCTTTTTCTTGCTTCTTATGCCTAACTTAAAGGCGTTAAAAAAAGTACTTATTGGGAGATAACCCAAAAGTTTTAGATGAGTCTTGGAAGTTATTACTTCAGTAATAACCGCTCCTTATCCTTTTTATTTGCTTTTTGTGCCAAGAGTAACCTCTAATGAGAGAGAAGTAATGATTGGGAAAGTTGTCGTCCCGAAACAGATTTCTGTGCTTCACCGTACAAATTTGTGTAAAATCTCTGAACGTCTTTTTGAGGCGTGAATTTTTGTGCTTCTGCCCCAGGTTGTTACCTAACTTTAGTTAGTTCAACACTTTTTGATTTGAGCAACAGAAGGTCTTCGCAAAAATTAATCTTTACCTGCTGGTTTGTTTTGACAGATTTCTACCATTTTCTGCATTTGCTTCTTGTTGGTTCCTTTTTGAGTTCTTTTGGGGAATTGAGCTTTTTGAGGGAAGTGCTACAGTATCTAGTGTTCTAATGGAAGTTTATTTGGTGTTGGAACTGAACCTTAAGACTTATTTATCTTGAGTGCACTAATGTTGCTAATAAAGGTTGTGTGAAGTTTTGTATGAAGGAAAGATTTCAGGTGTATGGAAGGAATGAGTAATGAGATGAAGGATGGACTAAAGCTCAAGCTTGGGGATGCCACGCGTGTCACCCTAAAAAATATACAAGAAGTACAAGCGTCAAAGCTTGGGGATGCCCAAGACATCCCCTTCTTCATCAATAAAAATCACAGGTTTCTTCCAAATGCTTCATTTTTATTGTTTCATGTACAGTTGTGTTGTTCTTGGAGCGTCTTCTTTTTCGTTTTTGTTTTGGTTTTTCGTTTGCTTGGTTTTCTTAGTTTTGTGAATAAATTGGTTGGAGCCCCTCTTTCATACATTGGTTAGCAAATAGTTTGGTTTGGTTTGGAAAAGAGTAGGAAAGTTCATGCTTATGTGGTAAAAAGAGCTCGTTTTTGACTGTGGCCTATGCTTTGTCATGCCATGCTTCATATTGTTTTTGGCTTTATGCTTAGTATTCTTTGCTGTAGCATGACTTGTTATAAATAATTGAGATTTCTTAATGTGCCTTGGATGAATCATGCGTTGTTTTAGCATATTAAAGCATAGTATAGTGGTATTTTCCTTTGATGCTTTATTTGGGTTGACTTGGCGCATGCTCACACCATGTTATGACTATCTCAAGTCACCATAGCCTTTATGATCCTTTAGTTTTGAACTTGTAGTATCACTTTATTCTTTGATCAATGATGTTTTGTCGCTCTGCATGATTATGGCCATTATTGCTCTCTTAGTTTCTCGCTCCCCGTCTTTTGCTAGCCTCCACAACAAAGTATGAGTTCCACTAATGCATCCAACTCCCTAAACCAAGTTATTCCAAAGAGTCCACCATACCTACCTACTAGCTTATGTTATTCCAAGTATATTCATGTTTTTGTTTACCTTCCAAATTAAACTTGTTATGAGAAAACTAGTGATTAAAGCTCTCACGAACTTGATGGCACACTTTACTTACTTGCCCTTAATAAATATGAACCATTGTGTCGTCTATGTTGTATATGCTTGCACTTATTTGTTGAGAATTAGAAGAACCATGCTTTCATGGGGAACGCTTTCAACATTGCACTTGGTACTTGTACCTAGTTGATATCATGCTCTTTTGTATATGGATGTTGTCGGTGTGAAATGAAAGGGGAGCTTGTAAGTCCAAGGAGTTATGTATATGTGTTAGAGAAACGCTTGGGCCACTGGTCTAATCCATGCTGACATGGTGGAAACCTGCAGCGTAACCATAATGAGTTGTCTATGAAGCATTCTTCTTATAAAAAAAAGAGTCATATATTGAGAAAAAAGAGAAAAGAAAAAAAGATATTATGAAAAGAGGAAAGAGAGTAAATAAGAAGATTGCTGAGATGCTCGTTGTCTGCTTGCCTTGTCATTTTGATATGGGGTTTCTTCCGTATCATCGGGCAAGGGGTACCCCGTTGGCAGTTCTCTATGATACACATGTACTTACGATAACAAGAACTTACCAGTGACTAAACTTGAGTAGCTTGAGGAGCGGCCCTCGTATACAAGAGACATGAGATTTCTAACTTATACTTCGTCAAGCATGTACACCATAGTTTGTTCACTTTAACCTTAATCACTTCAATATGCTTATGATAGGGGCAATGAGAGCTGAAAGCTATAAGTACCATAATTTTTGGAAGCTCTTTATGAGACTTCAATCCCTACTTCCTTTTATAAAAAGGCCTTTCTTCCACCATTATATTGAGTCTCCACCTTCTATCTCTATGCACCTACTTTGAGAACATAGTGGTCATTCTTAGTTCTATGTGCATTGTCCCAAGACTAGTTGATTGATGCATATCTTGATATTGCTTGTTTTAAACTTATGAACTTTGAAGGTGTCCTATGCATTTATATTTGCTACTCTATGGAGGGACAAGTTGAATACTATTATGCTATGTTTTCTTTATGTGAAACAAACAAACGTCTTGCAAAGCATTGTTATTCATGAATCTTTTGTTTGTGCCTTTTCATGTTGCATCTTAGTTTCTTTGTCTTATTGCTAGAACTTTGTCTTTCATGTTATGATTGAAGTATTATGATCCCAGCTTTGAATGTTTTGCAAATACTTTGATCAAGTCTTTGATGGTGCATGTCACTTCAAAAGTTATTCTTTCTTTTTATCACTTACCTACTCGAGGACAAGCAGGAGTTAAGCTTGGGGATGTTGATACATTGCAAATGTATCTATAATTTTTGATGCTCCATGCTTGGTTTTATCCACTTTCTTGTGTTTTGTCCACACTTTGGAGTACTTTTCATATGATTTCTTGGACTAACCTATTAACAAGAGCCATAGTGCCAGCTGCCTGTTTTCTTCTGTTTTTGGTTCCAGGAAAGTCAGAAAATGAATATTTTCGAAATTGGACAGGCCAAAAGCCAAAGTGCCTATTTTTCCAGAAGTCATCAGATGCCAGAATACGAGACGGAGAGGGGCCAGAGGCCGGCCACACCACCTGGCCGCACGACCAGGCTTGGCCCGCGCCAGGGGGTGGTGTGGTGGCCCCTGGCACCCCCTCGGCCTCCCCTTCCACCTATAAGATGCCCTCGGGATGAAAACCTAAGTGCCCAATCGAAAATCCACGAAAGATTTTGTAGCCGCCGTCATCTCCATCCCTAGATCGGGAGGCATCTGAAGCTCTTCCCGGCACCCTGCCGGAGAGGGGAATTCACCCTGGAGGCCTTCTTTATCACCATGCAATCCTCCGGTGTGATGCGTGAGTAGTTCATCCTTGGACTACGGATCCATGTAGTAGCTAGATGGCTGGTTCTCCTCCTTTGTGCTTTCATGTCTGATGACCCACAAGTATAGGGGGTGTATCGCATTATTTTTGATAAGTAAGAGTGTCGAACCCAACGAGGAGCAGAAGGTGCTGGCTAGTGGTACGGACTAGGAATTCTCTGCAAATACTTAGCAAACAGATTTTTAGGGGTTTTCGATAAAGCAAGTAAACAAAGTACGAGTAAATAAAAGACAGTAAGAATGAATGCAACAAGTGGCCCAATCCTTTATGCAGCAAAGGACAAACCGGTTGAATTTCTATAGATGACCAAACATTCGCGAGGACACATGGGAAGACTGTCAAGTGCTTTCGCTTCATATAGTCGATTAATCTTCTTTAGCTTTCTAAGTGTTGTGTGGGTGAACTTGTGCTAATGTACCGCCCATACAAGACTTAATACATACTTGTGATTAAACCCCCTTGCAAACATCCGTAAGTACAAGAAAGTAATTAAGGTAGAAACCTAACCACAGCTTTAAACTCTAAGACCCTTACGTCCCTTGTGCAATGGTTTCCTAACGGGGGTTCAGGTTTCTGTCACTCCGGCAACCCCTATGATTAGTAGCCAAATACACAATGCATTACCCTAGGCCCATATAGGTGAAGTGTCATGTAGTCGACGTTCACATGACACCACTAGAAGAAGTACACCACAACTTAAATAACAATCTATTGAATCTTTCTCAACACAACTCCACTACTAACAACAAGACTTTTCCCATGTCCTCAAGAACAAAGCGAACTACTCACAAGACATCATATGGATCATGATCAGAGATGAAATAATGATGAATAACAATCTGAACATAAACAATAATTCAATGGTTCGGTCAATAGCATCAACTACAAAGAGTAATCAACACCGGGAAAGTTTCCCCTATGAACTATAGCAAGATTCAACCAATTGTTACAGCAATATGGAGATGGTGATGAGGGTGCTGATGGTGATGATGGTGGTGATGATGATGATGATGATCCTGATGAAGTCCAGCTTGATGGTGGTGTTGATGGCGACGATCTCCCCTCTCCGGGAAGGAATTCCCCCAGCATAAATCTGTCTGCCGGAGAGATCTTTCTCTCTCTGTGTTTTCCGCCCCGCAGAGGCGGCGGAATCTTTCGGTGGTCACTCCCCGAGTCTTAGGATTTAGGGAGGTTGATATACGCCAGAGGGGAGAGGCTGGAGTGGGCCAGGGCGGCCACACCACTCCCTGGCACGGCCTAGGCTTGCCCACGCCATGGGGTGGTGTGGGCCCCCTGTGGACCACCTCCACTACATCTTCTGGCATCCTCAGTCTTCTGGAAAAATATAATTTTCCATATATTTTCCCGGATTTTCTAATCTTCACGAATTTTGCCTCCAAACAACACCTTTTCCATCAGAATCCTGACTGCAGCGATCCATGCTCCAAAAGTCATCAACCATGCAAAAACAGATGAAATAACATAAGTATCACCTCTCAGTACGAAATATATCAATGAATAATAGTGAATTAAGACATAGAATAGTGATGCAAAATGGACGTATCAACTCCCCCCAAGCTTAGACTTTGCTTGTCCCCAAGCGAAACTGAGCTCAATAAACATGACCTCGGGTTTATGGAGTGAAGAGTCGATAAAAGAATACGGACAAGAAGCATCACATTCATCAAATACATAGATCATAATAGAAGACAACTCACTATTATACAACTCAACTTGCAATGAGTAAAGGAAACACAATAAAGATACATAAAGTGAATCATAATTGGTAATGGAAAACTTAGCTCTTGGTCGAAGAATAGTTGATAATTTGCTGGAGTTCACAAATAGCTGGTTTTTCAATGATAGCTTTCAAAGTAGTAAACATCAACATAAGCGCAGTGTGCAAAACAAGGAACATAAGAAACATGAATGAATAAATCATCATATGAATGAATGAAACACATCAACTCAAAATACTTGCTGAGATAGAAGGGAATAGGTTTCCAGACTCAACTACAAAGTAAAAGAAAGGCCCTTCGCAGAGCGAAGCAGGGATTGCAAGTCTCATAAAGAGCTCCCAAAAATTATGATACTTACTAGCTTTCAGCTCTCATTGCCCCTATCATAGGCATCTTTAGGTGATTAAGGTTAAAGTGACAAAACTAAGAGGATATGCTTGAAAAGTTATAAGTTGAAATCTCATGCCCCTTACTTATGAGTACCGATCCTCATGCTACTCAACTTCAGTCACGAGCAAGCTCTTGTCATTGTAAATACATGCGTATCATTGAGAACAGCCAACGGGGTACCCCTTGCACATGACACAGGAGCTATCCCATAATCAAAATGACAAGGCAAGCAGACACTGAGCATCTCAGCGATCTTTTTATTTGCTATTTGCATAGGTTTTTATTGATGATGCTTCATAGAATGCTCACTATAGTTATGCTGTAAGTTTCCACCATGATTAGGCATGGCTTAGGCTAGCGTCCCAGGCGTTTCTCTAACACACATATAAACTCCATGATCTTACAAGTTCCACTTTTATTTCACACCGCCGGGATCCATAAGCAAAAGAACATGATATCAACTAGGTACAAGTACCAATGAAGTGTTGAAAGCGGTCCCCATGATACATGGTTCTGCTAACTTCAACTCATAAAGCGCAAGCATATACGCAACAAGGAAGGACCCAATGGTTCAAGTTTATTAAATGCAGGAAGGTAAAGTGTGCCATCAAGTCCGTGAGAGCTTTAATCACTAATTTTCGCATAACAAGTTTAATTTGGGAGGTAGACAAAACAAGAATTTACTTGGAATAGCAATAATGCTACTACGTAGGTATGGTGGACACAAATGGCAAAGGTTTTGGTTTGAGGGAGATGGATGCACGAGAAGAATTCCCTCTCAGTACAGGTTTTTGGCTAGCAAGGCTGGGTAGCAAGTAAAAAAGTTGAAGAAAACAAACAAACATACAAATGATAAAGACAAACATGCAATCTTCCTTGGAAGCACAAAAGATCTTAACTAGAGAATACTAAACTTATGATCAAATCAAGAAAGAAAGATGATGAAATTATTTTTCTCTCGAGTACTTCTATCTTTTTTCTTTTCAACTCTCAAAAAGGGTGTTGCTACTGACCGATCCAAGTTTGCCAAAACCAACTAAATTAACTCAATGATCCCAGAGTGCTACCAATACTAACAACAAGATCAATCATATAACCACGAATTGAAACTAACATAAGCTATGCAAAAGAGTGAATGATAGAACTTCTCATTAGTATTCCATAACGAAAACACACACCAATGGATACAAATCTAACGAGAGAGGGGACACTTCCATAATGCAAACCATACTACATAATAACTCCTCTATTCATGATATGACTCTACTAATAAGGTAAAAAAGATGGAAGATAGTGATAAGATACCGCGGCACTCCCCAAGCTTGGAACAAACCAAGGGGATGCCAAACCTGATGACGAATTACTCCGTTGGTGGTGGTGGTATCCTCTTGATGAGCTCTTTGATCAGTTTCCCCAAGTCCTCAATCTCAAAGGTGAGATTACGAATAAACTTTGAGTTTTGCTCAATGCGGCTCATGATCATGTCGGGTTGAGAATTCCAGTTGTTTCTATTATTTCCCCACTCTTACTCCTTGAAGTCTTCTTTTCCTGCATGGCTAGAACAAGGCAAATCCCAATTGGAGGGTAATTTCTCCTTGGGCATATTCTGGTATTGATGCTCATGGATAAGAGTGTGGAAAGGATTCTTGGTGCGTGGAGGAAGTGACCAGGGATCTGAACGGTGATGAGGAGGATTCCCTCCAATGGCTGGATTTTTCACCACTCCGATGCTTGCAATGGTGGTGTCGGTGTGCGGATGTTGGCCTTGCTCCTCTTCACCTTTACTCTCGATCTCCTTCTCCTTCCCGGGGTCTTGGAGGTCTTCCTCCATAGGCTCCTTCCCTTTATCCTCGGCAGACACCATTGTACTTCTAAACCTTCAAAGAGTATGTCCTGGAAGAAAAAGATCGAAACAAAAACACAACGAAAACATGATGTACGAACCTCGGGGGATCCGGGGGTTATATATTATGAAGTTTCATATCAAAAGAAAGGTACTGGGAGAAAACGGGTCAGAGACGGAGTCCTGGGTGGCCTCACCACCTAGTGGCGCGGCCAAGGGTGGGCCCGCGCCATGGGGTGGTGTGGGCCACCCTGGCTCCGGTTCCGTCCCTTTTTCGCTTTGTAGCTTTCCTTATTGACTGAAAACTGCAAAAATATAGTTGGATTGTATTTTCAAGGAACTTTTCTTACCAGAACTGTTACCTAGTTGGAAACGGACTCTGCAGGTCTCTGAGTTTGGTATTGAGTGGATCCTTCCGGAGTCATCACTTGAATATCATCGATATCTTCATCTTCATATACTTATTACTTGAGTCATAAAACCTTTATCTTCCTTATTACACCATTATCTCCACTTCCTGGAAATTTCTTTCACACAAAACTTCACACAGTTCTTATTAGCAACATTAGTATAAGTGAAGTGATAAAACCTTTTGAGTCCAACTCCAACTGAAAACCATCAAAACATAATCTACTGTAGCAACTCCTTCCGAAAGCCCAAAAAGAATTCAAAAAGGAAATCGAATAAAGAAGCAAATGCAAGAGTGGCTAAATCTGTCAAAACAGACCAGCAGATAAAGATCAATTTTTTCTAAAATCTTCTGTTGCTCAAATCAAAAAGTCCAAAACTAATGAAAGTTAAATAACAACCTGGGTCAGAAGCACAAAAAATTACAGCTCCAAACCACATACAGAGATCTCTCACGAATTTTTACGGTGAAGCACAAAAATCTGTTTCGGGACAGCAACTTCCCCAAATCTTAGTTCTCTCTCACTAGAGGTTGATCTTGACACAAGAACCAAACAAAACGAATAAGGAGTGGTTATTACCGAATTAATAACTTCCAAGACTCAAAGAAACAAAAACAAACTAAAATCAAAAACAAATTGGGTTGTCTCCCATAAAGCTCTTTCTTTATAGCCATTAAGATGGGCATGATAATTTTGAAGAAGATCTCATAGGGATATGAATTGAAGTGAAAGAGAACATTAAGAAGCAAAAACACACACATTTAAGTCTAACCCACTTCCTATGCAAGGGGATTTTGTAAGCAATCAAGTTATTGAAACCACAGGCAACTTGCATAAGAAGGCAAAAGAAGTGCAACATAAAAACTTTCAGCATAAAACGAGGGAACTTGATATTATTGAGATTCATAAGAACACTTTTCCCTCTCTCATAATAACTTTCAGTATCATGCATAAACTTAACAATATAGCTATCACAAGGACCATCATAGCAATGATCACTTATTCTAACAGAAAACACAGGAATACTAGCTCTCATAACACTACTTTGTGAAACAATATTAGAGGTATCCTTACAAAGGATAGGGTGTCCCTCTTTTTCATATTTAGCAACAAAGTCTTGCAAATTTGCTATAATAGGTTCATCAACCATTTGTTTATCAGGTTCAATAGCTTTATTCGTACTTTCATTAACCATACTAGCTATCATAGAATGTTCCCTTACCTTAACTGGGAAAGGCATTTTCTCAATGTAAGGGTTGGGTAAGACATGATTAGCAGTATAAACTTCAGTATTTCTTGCAGGAACACTCTTAGCAATATCTTTATAAGGTTCATGATACTTATTCCACTTCTTTTTAGGCACTTCAATGTATGAAGCAAAAGCCTTAAAATAAGAAGCAATAGCTTGAGAGTCTAGGCCATAAGCATTTTTAATATTTTGAAAGTCATCAGTTCCCATAAAAGATTCAATGCATTCATAATCATAATTTATACCTGACTTTCTACCTTTGTCATTCTCCCAAGCTTCAGCATTGTCTTGAATACGATCTAGAAGGTCTAACTTCTTCTTCCATGCGAGTGAATGATCCAGCACAAGAGGCATCCAATAAATCTTTGTCGTGTAGAGGGAGCCTTGCATAAAAGTTGTTGATAATAATATTGTTGGGGAGCTCATGAATGGGACATTTGAGCATTAGTAACTTCAATCTCCCCCAAGATTGAGCTGTACTCTCTCCATCAAGAGGCCAAAAGTTGTCTATTTGATTCCGATCTTTATGAATCTCACTAGGAGGATAAAACTTTGAATAAAAGAGAGGCACTATTTCCTCCCATTCCAGAGCTTGACTATTCTTCAGAAGCTTATACCATTCCTCAGCTCTTCCTTTCAGTGATAATGAGAATAAATTCTTCTTAACTTGATCTATAGTAATACCTGCACACTTGAACAACCCGCATAATTCGTGTATAAAGAGTAAATGATCACCGGGATGGACAGTTTCATCCCCAACATAGTAGTTATCCATAACACGATCAATAATTCTTGTAGGTATTTTGAAAACATATTTCTCAGCAGGTGGTGGCTTATCTACTACCTTAGCAGTGGTAGTAGCATTACCAAATAAGAAACTCAGCGAATTATCCATAACAAAAATAAAGCAACTAGTAGTAGTATACAATACTCACAGTAGAAGTTTCCTTTACCAGTTCCACTCTCCAATAGCGCTTCACTCCCCGGCAACGGCGCCAGAAAATAGTCTTGATGACCCACAAGTATAGGGGGTGTATCGCAGTATTTTTGATAAGTAAGAGTGTCGAACCCAACGAGGAGCAGAAGGTGCTAGCTAGTGGTACGGATCAGATATTCTCTGCAATACTTAGCAAACAGATTTTTAGGAGTTTTCGATAAAGCAAGTAAACAAAGTACGAGTAAATAAAAGACAGTAAGAATGAATGCAGCAAGTGGCCCAATCCTTTATGCAGCAAAGGACAAGCCGGTTGTATTTCTATAGATGACCAAACATTCTCGAGGACACATGGGAAGACTGTCAAGTGCTTTCGCTTCATATAGTCGATTAATCTTCTCTAGCTTGCTAAGTGTTGTGTGGGTGAACCTGTGCTAATGTACCGCCCCATCCAAGACTTAATACATACTTGTGATTAAACCCCCTTCCAAACATCCGTAAGTACAAGAAAGTAATTAAGGTAGAAACCTAACCACAGCTTTAAACTCTAAGACCCTTACGTCCCTTGTGCAATGGTTTCCTAACGGGGGTTCATGTTTTTGTCACTCCGGCAACCCCTATGATTAGTAGCCAAATACACAATGCATTCCCCTAGGCCCATATAGGTGAAGTGTCATGTAGTCGACGTTCACATGACACCACTAGAAGAAGTACACCACAACTTAAATAACAATCTATTGAATCTTTCTCAACACAACTCCACTACTAACAACAAGACTTCTCCCATGTCCTCAAAAACAAAACGAACTACTCACAAGAGATCATATGGATCATGATTAGAGATGCAATAATGATGAATAACAATCTGAACATAAACAATAATTCAATGGTTCACTCAATAGCATCAACTACAAAGAGTAATCAACACCGGGAAAGTTTCCCCTATGAACTATAGCAAGATTCAACCAATTATTACAACAATATGGAGATGGTGATGAGGGTGCTGATGGTGATGATGGTGGTGATGATGATGCTGATCCCAATGAAGTCCAGCTTGATGGTGGTGTTGATGGAGACGATCTCCCCTCTCCGGGAAGGAATTCCCCCGGCAGAAATCTGTCTGCCGGAGAGATCTTTCTCTCTGTGTGTTTTCCGCCCTGCAGAGGCGGCGGAATCTTTTGGTGGTCGCTCCCCGAGTCTTAGGGTTTCGGGAGGTAGATATACGCCAGAGATGAGAGGCTGGAGTGGGCCAGGGCGGCCACACCACTCCCTGGCGCGGCCTAGGCTTGCCCGCGCCATGGGGTGGTGTGGGTCCCCTGTGGCCCACCTCCACTCCATCTTCTGGCATCCTGAGTCTTCTGGAAAAATAGAATTTTCCGTATATTTTCCCGGATTTTCTGATCTTCACGAATTTTGCCTCCAAACAACACCTTTTCCATCAGAATCCTGACTGTAGCGGTCCATGCTCCAAAAGTCATCAACCATGCAAAAACAGATGAAATAACATAAGTATCACCTCTCAATATGAAATATATCAATGAATAATAGTGAATTAAGACATAGAATAGTGATGCAAAATGGACGTATCAATGTCTAGATCTTGTGAGCTCTGTTCATGATCAAGATCATCTATTTGTAATTTTGCATGTTGTGTTTGCGGGGATTCGATGGATATTGAGATGCTATTTCAGATTGATTATTGATTCTATCATGTGTTTGTTATTTGTGATCTTGCATGCTTTCCGTTGTTAGTAGCTATCTTGGCCAAGTAGATGCTAGCAACTCCAAGAGTTAGTATTTATGCTCGATAGTGGGTTCATGCCTCTGGTAATCTGGGGAAGTGACAGAAATCTCTAAGGTACTAGATGTGCTGTTGCTACTAGGGAGAAAACAACAATCCTTTGTTCATAGAACAATCAGATTGTTTACTTTGCACGCAATTCGTAAAACAATAATCTGTTGCTTGCAACTTAATACTGGAGGGGGTTTGGATGATAACCTGAAGGTGATTATTAGTCATAGATGCAGTTGGATGGCAGTCTATGTATAATGTTGTAATGCCCAATCAAGTCTCAAAGGAGTTAAGATTAGTAGTATATGCATGTATTGCTTTCTCGATGTTTGTCAATTGCCCCGCTATAATTTTTTCACCCAACATGTTATCTATCTAAGGAGAGCCACCTCTAGTGAACTATGGATCCTGGTCCTTGTCTTTTACATTCAATCTATAAACTGTTTACTGTTTTGTGTTTACTTTCTGCAAACTATTACTTCTTTCCTTTTGGTACGTTTAATCCTTTGATTTCCGCAAAACACGGTGAGATTGACAACCTCATCGCAAGTTGGGGACAAAGTTCTGTGGTTTTGTTGTGCAGGTCTCCATGTTGCTACTAGCACCGGTAGTGCGCCCTGCCAAAGCTCAGCTAGTAACACCTTTGGGGTGTTTCCTTGCTCCTACTGGTTTGATTAAACCTTGGTTTCATACTGAGGGAACTTGCTGTTGTGCTCATCATACCTTCCTCTTGGGGTTCTCGGAGGATTAATCCGGGGGCCCCACAATGATTAGGCATGGCTTAGGCTAGCGGCCCAGGCGTTTCTCTAACACGCATACAAACTCCATGATCTTACAAATTCCACTTTTATTTGACACCGCCGGGATCCATAAGGAAAATAATCATGATATCAACGGAATATAAGTGCAATGTTGAAAGCGTTCCCCATGATACATGGTTCTGCTAACTTCAACTTATAAAGCGCAAGCATATACGCAACAAATATGGACACCATGGTTCAAGTTTATTAAGTGCAAGAAAATAAAGTGTGCCATCAAGTTCGTGAGATATTTAATCACTATTTTTCACATAAGAAGTTTAATTCGGAAGGTATATAAAAGCATGAATATACTTGGAATAGAAAATGCTAATAGGTAGGTATGGTGGACTCTTTGGGATAACTTGGTTTTATTTGGAGTTGGATGCATGGGTGAAACTCATACTTGGTTATGGAGGCTAGCAAAAGACTGGGAGCGACCAGCTAAAAGAGAAATAATGGCCATAATCATGCAAAGGGACAAAACATCATTAATTAAAGCATAAAGTAATATTACAAGACGAAAACTAAAGTATCATAAAGGCTATGGTGACTTGGGATAGTCATAACATCGTGTGAGCATGCGCCAAGTCAACCCAAATAAAGCATCAAAGGAGAATACCACAATACCATGCTTTAATATGCTGAAACGACGCGTGATTCTTTCAAGGCACATTAAGCAATCTCAATTGTTTATAACATGTCATGCTACAGAAAAAATCACTAAGCATAAAGACAAAACAATATCAAGAATGACATGACAAAGCATAGGCCACCGTAATAAACGAGCTCCTTTTACCACTTAATGTGAACTTTTCCTACTCTTTTCCTACTCTTTTCGAATCCAAACCACACTTATTTGAAAACTAATGTATGAAAGAGGGGGTACAACCAATTTATTCAAGCAAACTAAGAAAACCAAGAAAACTAAAACGAAAACAAAGACGCTCCAAGAACAACACAACTGTGCATGAAACAATAAAAATGAAGTGTTTGGAAGAAACCTGGGATTTTTATTGATGAAGAAGGGGATGCCTTGGGCATCCCCAAGCTTTGACGCTTGTATTTCTTGGATATTTCTTGGGGTGACACATGTGGCATCCCCAAGCTTGAGCTTTAGTCCATTTTTCATCTCATTACATCACTCTTTCCATACACCTGAATTTTTTTTTCATACAAAACTTCACACAATCTTTATTAGCAACATTAGTGCACTCAAGATAATAAGTCTCTGGGTTCAGTTCCAACACCAATAAAACTTCCATTAAAACACAAATTACGGTAGCACTTCCCTCAAAAAGCTCAATTCCTCCAAAAGAACCCAAGGAGGAATCAACAAGAAGCAAATGCAAATAATGGCAGAAATCTGTCAAAATAGGCCAGCTGGTAAAGACCTATTTTTTCGAAGACCTTCTGTTGCTCAAACCGAAAAGTCTTGAAATAACGAAAGTTGGATAACAACCTGGGGAAGAAGCACAAAATTGCACAGCTCAAACCAACATACAGAGATTTTACACGGATTTTTACAGCGAAGCAAAAAATCTGTTTTGGGACAACAACTTTCCCAAGCATTACTGCTCTCTCATTAGAGGTTACTCTTGGCACAAAAGGCAAATAAAAAAGGAGAAGGAGCGGTTATTACAGAGGTAATAACTCCCAAGACTCATCTAAAACTTTTGGGTTATCTCCCAATAAGTACTTTTCTTTAACGCCTTTAAGTTAGGCATATGAGCAAGATTCCAGTATTTTTGAATGAATAAGCATTAAGATCAATACCAGAAATATCTTTATTTTTCAAGGCTTCATGAATTCCTACAAGTTTTTAACTGAGAATCTTCCATGGAAAGATTTGTTTTGGTTTCATAGGCATGAACACAAGTGTTCAAGGTCGACCCCCGCTTAACCATTACTCATCTTACCAATCACTTTCCTTTTTGAAAACGTTTTTAGGTAACAAGTACAACTAATTTTTTTGTAATTCGCATTCCCTATCCATACCAAGATAGAGAACAACTTAAAACTGAAAGTAAAACCTACTTAGAGATAAAGCAAACAAGTGCACACAAGAATATTCACCCACACGCTATTGCTCCCTGGCAACGGCGCCAGAAAAGGTCTTGATAACCCACAAGTATAGGAGATCGTGTATAGCCTTTTCTATAAGTAAGAGTGTCAAACCCAACGAGGAGCTAAAGGTAGGATAAATATGCTCTCAAGTTCTATCAACCACTGATACAAATGTACGCACACTAAATGTTTGCATTATCTAGGAAATAAAACTAGAGCAACAATACGAGTATTAGAGATAACTTTACATGATAATAAATAACAAGAAAGTAAAGCTAGTTCCTACAGCAATAAAATACACTAAACTAGCAGAACCATGAGTGTGGAATAGTGGTGGTAATTGTGGTGGCTTTGTCCAAGTTTAAATAGCGAATAGATCAGGTTCATTGTCTTTGATGCAGTTTTCTATGTGGAGGAGGCTAAATATACATGCGCTTCACTACTTGGAATTACATGTACTATATGACTGGATTGTTACCAAACATCTGTAAGTACTAATCAATGCATTAAGGTTTCCCCAACCATAGCCTTAAGTTTAATGGTCCTCTTACTCCCATACGTGCAACGTTCCGGTTCACGTCCTCATGTTTCTGTCACTCCGGCAGAACTCCCCCTTCCTTTTACACATACTACAAACCCTATGATGTTTAATCCATGCACACACAAATATAATGAACACCAAAGGACTGTACCATATCAACATACAACTCTAATAAACCAAATAGTTCAACCATTCAATCTAAGAACAAAGAAACTATGCAAACATCACATAGATCATATGATTATAACTTGTATCATCAAACACCATGTTTACATAGGACGGTACAGAGGTGTGTGGGAGGATGAACCACAGCATACTAGGAGGATTAGATGATGGAGATGTCGGTGAAGATGGTGAAGAGGGCGGCAGCGGCGCCGGCGCCGGCGTGGGGGACTCCTTTCCCGCCACCGGTATCATGGGGGAGCACCGCCCCTTAGCCCCCTTCCTTCATGGCTTCTTGGAAGCCCTCCACCATGGAGATGGGATCCATGGGGGAGGAAAAAACGTGGCTTTGGTAGCTGAAAATTCGTGGGTGGAGATGCCATGGGCGAATTAGGTTTCCTCCCTTTATATAGCTTCTCGGATTCCCATCACCCCATCTTGGTCTGTAGTAAATCGGGCCTAGAAGGCACGTCCGGACTCGGAATCAGCTAAATTTTATGTCCATAACGTTTCTCGCGAAATTTCCAACAACTTTGTAGTTTAAGACTTTTCCTTTTGAAACTGTCTTCGACCCGAAACGTGACCATCTTCAAAAAGAGTTTTGAGACAGATTTTCGAAAAATCCCAATTTGACTCTAACAAGGTTTTCACTTGTATTTTTGGTAATTCCTACACATCAAAGTGTAAAACAAGTACATTGTTCACTTTTGCAACTATTAGTAGGTTAGTGCAAATAAATTATAAACTTTATACAAAAAGGAGTGTCAAAAGCATATTATTAGCATAAAACCATCAAAAATTATAGATACGTTATTGACGTATCAAGTCTACAATGTAAGGTCTAAACTTGTCACATGCAAAAAGTACATCCAAGAATTCTTTTTTAGTTGTAGCATAATTTGTTTGGGCACCATCAAGAGTCTTACTAGCATAATATATCACATTAAGTTTTTTATCAACTCTTTGTCCAAAAACTGATCCTACAGCATAGTCACTAGCATCAAACATGATTTCAAAAGGCAAATTCCAATCAGGGGGTTGAATTATAGGAGCACTTATCAAAGCATTCTTTAAAATATCAAAAGACTTTACACAATCGTCATTAAAAGAAAATGGAACGTCTTTTTGCAAAAGATTTGTTAGAGGCTTGGATATTTTAGAAAAGTCTTTGATAAATCTTCTGTAGAAACCAACATGACCAAGAAACTTCGTATGCCTCTTATATCCCTAGGATATGGTAGCTTCTCTATGGCTTCTATCTCGACGCGGTCCACTTCAATGTATCTTTCTGAAACTCAATGTCCAAGAACAACACCTTCTTCCACCATGAAATGACACTTATCCCAATTTAGGACTAAGTGTTGGTCCTCACAACGCTGCAAAAGTTTGTTAAGATTGAACAAGCAGTTTTCAAAAGAGGGTACCATACACAGAAAAGTCATCCATAAATACTTCCATATTTTTCTCAATATAATCAGCAAATATAGCATTCATGCATCTTTGAAAAGTAGTAGTAGCATTGCACAAACCAAATGACATTCTCCTATAAGAATGAGTACCAAAGGGGCACATGAAAGTAGTCTTATCTTGATCATCCTTGTGCACTGGAATTTGTGAGAAACCTGAATAACCATATAAATAACAAAAGTGAGAGTGTTTGGATAATATTTCAAGCATTTGATCAATGAATGGTAAAGCATAATAATGTTTGTGAGTTGCCTTATTAAGTTTCCTATAATCAATGCACATTCTATGACCAGTAACAGTACGTTGAGCAACAAGTTCATTTTCATCATTTGGAAACATGATGATTCCACCCTGGTTAGGCACACAATGGACATGACATACCCATTTACTATCAGATATGGGATAGATAATACCTGTCTCAATGAGTTTGATTACCTCTTTTCTTACCACTTCTTTCATTCTTGGATGAAGATAGCGTTGATAGTTGATGAATGCAAGTGCACAGATCAATTGTAGCTAGTTTCGAAGTAAAGATATTGAACCCACATAGAGGTATTGGTAAAGTTCTTTATGCCCCTCATCACTGTCTACCAAAGGATACTTATAAGCTACCTTTGATCCCAAGTAAATGGTGTTTGAAAGGTTTTTGGTTGTTTACAGAAAAGTAATTAAAATAAGTAAAAGTAAACAAGTAACAAGGTTGTGTGAAAAATGGTTGAACTCAATAGGGCTAAAACATTCTCGGGGATGTAGGATACATCACTAAATAGTATTGTTATTATTAATAATCAAGATAACATACTTCTTTTGTCATGAGATATGTGGAGAGAGCTCCATAATAAGATGTTCACTACAAGGCTTGTAGGAAGCCACTTTATTGAGCCAAGAGTGAGGTCACCTCTAAATAACAACCGCGATGTCTGAGAGAAGTCACCCATACAAGCCACATCAATTAAGGGTTTCCCTATGGATATCATAATAATCTTAGGGAGTCCCTCTTTGTCCTCCTTTGACCGTGTAGGTTATGAGCCGGTGCCGATCTGTCACGTGGCCGTTTCGAGTATGATCCCAAAACACGTCCAAATGACATGTGGCTCACTAACACATACCATGCAGAGAGAGATCAAAGATGAATCACAAATCTATCATAGACTAGCATGTCATATGGACACAAGAATAGATCATATTTATTACAAATTCATAATGGTGCTAGGGTTTCTCCATCTCCCCAAGAACAAAGGAACTACTCAAACATTGAAATAATCAACAACATCATCATAATCAAATGAATGGATAAAAGTATAGAGATAGATCTAAAGCAAACCACAATTGAATCTTTAATTACAACAAGATATAATAGATGAGAGATGGGGGTAATAGTGGTGATGGAGATGCAACGGTTGATGATGAATGGGATGATGCGTTGTCCTTCAATGATCTGTGAAGCAGCTGGGATTTTAACCCAGCCAAGTTCCTCCTTCATATCCCTTTCTGATGTGGTTTTTCATGGTTTCTGGTGGCTATGAATGTTGGATCCTCCTCTAGTCTTTGCCAGGAGAAAGTATTTGACGAGGCGATCACGCTGACACCTAGTACGGGTGGATGGTACGGGCGGGCTTCGCCCGTACCACCTATCGTTATTAGTACTGATTGCTTCTCTATGTTTGGTATTCTCCTAGGTGCGGAGGTAAATCCATAAAATGACTTTTATCACTTAGAAATATCATATTATAACACAATATGTGAGTTCCAATTGACATGTTCATATAAAACTTAGTGATTTGGGATCATGTTAAAACAAGAAGAAAATGGTGCGTGCAAACGCTTTGAAATACAAAGATCCCTACTCTATTTATGCAAAAAGAAAAGGTAAATATGCTTCATTTTTGGACTCATCAACTCCCCCAAGCTAGTCTCTTTCTTGTCCCCAAGCAGGATGCTGGCTTATGGACAAGATCATCATGTTCATGAGACACGAGTCGTTTGCAATAAATGAGGTAGAAATTGAAACAAGAACACAACATCAGATGTAGAGATACTTCGGGGGTATTACCATACCCTTACACATTACATGACTTGGAGGGTTCCACACATTTTCTAGTATTAATGAAATCATAAGAATCTTCTAGAGATTCAACATATCATATAATCACAAAGTTTAGAGATATCAAGATCTTAGTTTTGTAATGAAGATTCATGATCATTCTTTTTCTTCTACACTTGATTCTTTTGATAGTTGTTCTCTCTTATTTCTTCTTCTATTATCTCTCTCTTTATATATATGTTTATATTTTTTACTTTCTCTCCTTCCTCCTTTTCTTTTAGTACAGCTATTTGATCATGCTCACTACTTCAATGGCTTTCAAAAACTCTTAATTATAATATGCTAGCAGAATTCTTCTTCTCATAACTTAATCAATACTTTTATTGGTGTGGAAGTCCCTAAAATCATGACAGCTGTACAAGTATCATAACACTCAACCTAGTTCAATCATCTAATATAATAATCATGAATCAAAACACAACTTCAATTATAATAAAGTCTTGCAACTCAACGGATATAAATCTTCTCTTGAACAAAGGGAGCTCGAAGTTGATGCAACTAATGCAAATTCTGGAATTAAAGTCTAACATGCGTGCAAGAAAGTAAACATACTAAAAACTGTAAGATAGATTACAAGGCTCTCAAAGATCCCCGCAAGCTTGGAATCAAGCCAGGAGGATCAAATAATTGTAACACCCCAAAAATACTAATCAAGATTATCAAGTTCTAATCACCCAAGTTTAGGGTTAACAAACAAATTTATTAAACTGAATGTGAATGCATGTGTGATTTGCATTAGAATAGGATTGAGTGAAATTGCCATGTTTGATTGATACAAATGATAAGAATTGGTTTAGGGATGAATACTACATCATCTAGGCCAATTACAAAAAAATTCAAAAGAAATCAAATATAAAAGATATGAGAAAATGGTCATTTTGACCGAAGTTAACCACTAGGCCACTTTGAGTGTTCCTAGAAAAGAATTCCTAATAGAAACAGTTCCACTTCTTGTCACCCCTTGCTAGACCAAGTAAAAGTGAACCAACGCTCACTTTACAAACTCACAAAAACTATTTTCAAATCCATTTAATGGACAGTTCAAATTTGAATCAAGTTCATATGGTAGATCACCATTTTGCAAAAACAACTCATTTCAATTCACCATGACAAACCCAAGCAACCAGAGTCTAGCAGCACCAGACATGCTCCCCCTTGGCCGTTTTGCACCAGTCTGCCACCGCCCGAAGCCAGCCTCTCCGGCCGACCATGGACAGAGCGCCACAGACCACGCCGCCCTCTCCCACGACGCGCAGGAGACATGCGACCGTCCACCGCCACCCCCTGTCCAGCCCTTCATCACAGCCAGGCCCTGAACCACCCTAACATCGCCGTGCCCTTTGTTTCTGCACCGTGCCGAGATCACGCCAGAGCACCGCACCCGACTAGCTCGCCCGCGCTGCGCCTCGTCCTCACCTCGCGTGCACAGACTCGCCTTAACCCTAGCTAGCTCCCAGACACCCCCGTTCGCCACCATGCGACCCTTAGCTCCCGTGCGCCGTCTCGAATACCGCCGCTTCCGCGCAGAGCATCGCACACGCCCGACCATTCTAGACCGCCCCGTGCCGTGCCATTATGCCCGTGATGACCGCCAGGGAACACCACACCACCCCCTACCCACAGCCACGCCGATATCACGCTTTACCGCCCTCGCCGGAGACACAACCCACCCCGCTCGATCCCTCAGCCTCCATTCTCCGCACCAACACACTCCCCACTCCTCATTGAGCCTCCCACACTTCTCCCTAGAGCAAGGCAAGCACTGCTTCACCGGAATTTGGCTGTAGCCCACAGCTGCAGAAGGAGAAGGGCATCGTCGATCGGAGCCACCCTAGGAGCTGCCGTGACCACCGTTCGAAACACGGTCGTTGACAAAGTCGTTTTCCCCCATCGCTGACCCTAGCTGGAGCCCTGCTGAGCCTCACACGACCCCCACCGCAGCGTTAGGGTTGAAACCTCGCCGGAGCTGTTTGTCGTCGACGATGAACCTTAGCCCTTAGATTACATTCTAATCGTAGGGTCTAGATTCAAAGATACCGTTTCGGTTAGACTGAGTCGCTGACTAGTGGACCCTGCTGTCAGTAGCCCTCTGCGCCACGCTGTGCAGATTGGGCCGGCCTAGTAGATTTCCCGCGCAAGCCAGTGAATTCAAATAATTCTTTTCCATTTTAGTTAAAACTAGATTTTGTCAGTAGATTCAAAAATCAATTCAAAGAGGTTCACTAAACCAAACTACATGATTCCAATTTTGTTAGAAAGATATTTAAATTATCTATCCAAGACCGTTGGAGTCAAATCAATTGGAGTTAGAGATTACCTATACCAAAAATAATAAGACATAGACTTTTCAGCTTCAAACATTTTTCAAAAATCAACCATAAATGCTTTTGAGTTGATTCCAACTTTCAAAAATCACATTTGATAATATCTATCTGAATATGTAAAATTATTTAGGTTTACATGCAGTGACATTGGAATAGTACCAAATGAATGCTATATAGGCATTTCTAGTCCCTTTAATCCTATTAAATGATAATCTTAAACTTTATTAAATATGATCAACACTTTAAATCACATTCCCATGTATTAGAATATGTGGTGATGACATGTGTAAACATGATCCCATATTTTAATTGGAGAATATTAAATCTTAAGATTTTCAATGATTAGAAATTAATTTTATGAAATAAAATAAATAAGATTAAGTCTTTATTTCATGTGATGATTATGATGATGCTAGATCATCAAGAGTGAACCTTAGTGTGCTAAATAGAAATAGTTAAGTATTGTTTGGTGATTGTGTACCCCGTATTCATTTATAGACGATAGTACCGACCCGGGATACGAGGAGGAGTTCTACCAAGAAGAAGAAGGGAATTTCAACCACTTCACTACTCAAGGCAAGCCATCACTAATTGCAAGCTAGACTATGCAAGTTAACATTTGCCAAATTCATAACCTATGCAAGATTCATTAGGCATGCTTGGTTATACGACTTTGATTATACCAATCCCAAATTTTACTTGCAAGCTTTATTCTTTTACTTTACCAAAGTTATTTACTTTTAGTTAGTACTTTGTGAGTAGTTGGAAAAATAGAATAGATACCATAAAGAGTATAAAACTAGGCCTAACTAGTTATACTTAGATGTCATTCTAAGGCATGAGATTAGATTTGGATAGCTACACTCAATACCCCTCATTAGTAAATACCCTCAACTTTAGTGGCTAGTACCAAGCATAAAAGGTTATCACTTTAGATGGGAATACTTGGTGAAAATGATTATGAAAACCTTGGAATGATGTTTCATTCTATTGAGATGTTTTGACATGTGTTGAGAAAGACAATGGTTTGATGATGAAAATGTTGAGGCATGAGCCTTAGCCCTTTACAAAAACTGATGGTTGGGTTCCGATGCGATACCTTCCAATTTTACCGTACAACCACAATACCTGAATTGGGTAGGGTTTATCCGGAAGTTTATATGCCTTAGTATGGGTTCTCTTGTAGAAGAGTTTGAGCTGAGGCTACCTCGTGATGAATGTCCACCTATGCAGTGCCCAGGATGGCAGATGGCTATGGCTGGGCGGCCAAGCTCATAGGGGAGGTGCCTATACTAGGGTGTGTAATTGAAAGGTTATGATTGATTGTCCGCATACTAAGTATGATGATTTAGGGTTATTCCTGATGGATGTATCGAATTTTTGTGGTGAAAGTGTACCACCTCTGCAGAGTGTCAAACTATTCGAATAGTCATGTTCGCGGTCATGGACAGTTGGAGTGTCCATACTGTTCCGTCGTCACATGCTTTCAAAATGACTTGTGACTTGAACTATGACTTTGACTTGAGCACAACAGGGTTGTGGAAATGAAAACTAGGTTCCCACTTAAGTTATTTAGAACATTAAATTAGTTTTCTTTACTTCTAAACTCAGTTTAAGATAAACCTGGCTTTTTGCAAATAAACCTAGAGCTTAATATTCCTACTAGAACTACCTTACTTGTTAGTGATAGTTTGCGAGTACTTAAAGAGTACTCATGGCTTTGTCCCTGGCTATTCTCGTGGCCAGACTATGAGGAGGACTACCAGGATGATGGACAGCAGGAGGTCTATGACAACTAGGATCATCTCCCATCGTCAGCATTGCCTATGACCCTGAAATTGGAGCCCCTACTACGTTTACTTTCTGCTGCTTTGATTGTATTAAGACTGGATCATGAGATCCTTTATTTGTAAGACCTTTATTATGGTTTGTAATGGATGATGTACTGTGGTACCAATTATTTTATATCTCGCAAAAATGGTAATCCTAGGATTGCAATGTATGGCATAATAGGCATCTAGGATTAAAAATACGGGTGTTGACAAGTTGGTATCAGAGCCATCCTGACCATAGGAGACCCTAGTTAGAATGAATGTCCGAACAAATACTTAGTTTAAAAACAAAAGAAGTGAGTATTTATGAAAACCTATTCCCACTCTTATCCTTGAGATTCTTTCAAAAAAATTCACGTTACTCCAAAAATTCTTGCAATTCTACATAAAATTTGACACACTTGATCACCTCACTAACTTGCTCAGCCTAAATTCTTATAGATGGAAGTCCAGTATTGAAAGTTCTACTAGCTAGGCAACGGAGGCCACCTGATCTTTGAGAGGGATCTAGATGCACTATCAGAGTATCTGGAGCACCTGCACCCGGAGTTCTTCGGGGCCCAACTCAACGATCAAGTGGGAGGAGATCTACAATGGCTGATAGTTGCAGATATCTGAGGCAAGATGGAAGCACCCACTTCAGAGAAGATCCAATTCACCTTGCAGGAGAACAACTGGCTAGATGGATTAGCCCGGGCCATGCATGGAGCTCTTGCCCGTCTGTGCGGACAAAACATCAACCAAATCCAGGGAACTCGCTTTGCTCACTACGCAAGGAGTGATTCTATGGGAATGCCCTTGGAGATGCCAGGACACCCGGAGCTGAAGCACCAAGTGGACAATCTTGACTTCATGCTGTATGATAGGCAGAAGGAGTTGGACAATGCTCGCGCCTACACGAACCACAACCAAGACATTGCGGTCAAGAAGGACCAGACCCTCACCATTCTCGCCAAGGAGCACCAATCACTTCGTCGTCAGCGCGACAAGAAGGATCGCACCATCGAGTGTCTTCGCAATAAGGTGGCAACTCTCGAGAATACCATCAGTGAGCAGGAGATCTAGCTTGAAGTGAAGGAGGAGGAGGAATGTGAAGATATCCAGGGAGATCTTTACTCTTACCTTAGTGATGACAACGACTACCTGGAGGATGATGCCATGGAGTTCCATACTAATGATGAAGATTCTGACTTCATTTATGATGATTAGATACACTTGATCACTGCCGTAGGAACGAATTGTACCGGTCCCACTATATCGTAGTTTCACATATTGGTTATTAAAACCATATGTTTTCTATTTGTGTTGTGATGTGTGTTTGTATGGTGTGCTTTGAATGAATGAATGAATGAATGAGAGGAAGTTGTTAGTTTGCAAAACCTGAGTCAAACTTAAAGTTTAAAGGTTTTGAAACAAAACCATGAACCTTAGAAATTTCCCCCTTATCTCATTATCTATCTCAATCTTCAGATGACTCGTGGAAACCCCGGAGGAAGCAGTTCATCTCAGGACCCAATGCTACAGATTCTGCAAATGCTAGTTTCTGACCGTGAAGCTAGTAGAGCTGAACGCCAAGCCAACCTAGCTACCCTTCAACAGATAGCTCAGATGGCCCACAATAATCAAGGTCACAGAAACCAAGATCACCATGGATCCAAGCTCAAAAACTTTCAAAATACCAACCCACCTATCTTTAATAAGTCTGAGGATCCCTTAGATGGTGATGACTGGCTGCAAACCATGGAGAACAATCTGGAGGTCGCAGAAGTTGAGGCCAATGAGAAAGTACTATTTGCCACCCACTATCTAGTAGGAGATGCAAGAGCCTGGTGGAATAGCACCTGTACCATGAACGACGGACATATGATGACTTGGGAAGCATTTAAGATGAAGTTTAGTCGGACCCATGTGCCCCAAGGTTTGGTCACTAGGATGAGGGATGAGTTCAGGGAACTGAAGCAAGGAAGGATGACGGTAGTTGAGTGTCGTGACAATTTCTGTCACTAGCTAGATATGGCCCTGATGGGATTAACACCGAAGCCAAGAAGAAGGAAAGGTTCCTAAATGGACTACATGATGAGATGCAGAATGTGTTAGTCAACATCCGTTTTGAAGATCTAGAAGAGCTAGTAGACTCTGCCATTCAGATGGAAGGGAAGATAAACCAAGCCAATTGATGACCCACAAGTGTAGGGGGTGTATCAAAGTATTTTCGAGGGAAGTGAAACCCAATTTATTGATTCGACACAAGGGGAGCAAAAGAATATTTATAAGCCTTAACAACTGAGTTGTCAATTTAGCTGCACCTGGAAACAATCTTGCTCACAGCAGTTTATCAGTAGCAACAGTTTTGTAGTAGCAATAGCAAAGTAATAGTAGTAGTAAAAGTAAAGACAATAGTAAGAATTGCAGTAAACAGTAGGATTAAAGCGCGGTAGGCATAGGGATGGATGGACGGGCGTTGCATGGACAAGACAATTCATATAGCAATCAGAACATAGGGCATTT
Source organism: Avena eriantha (assembly GCA_910589775.1). Classification (NCBI taxonomy): domain Eukaryota; kingdom Viridiplantae; phylum Streptophyta; class Magnoliopsida; order Poales; family Poaceae; genus Avena; species Avena eriantha. The sequence continues at coordinate 543,150,478 of OU342743.1, forward strand.
GCAGATAAATAAGATAAAGCATCCAAGTACTAGATAATCATAGGCATGTGTTCCATATATAGTCATACGTGCTCGCACCGAGAACTTGCGGCGGGGCTTCAAGGGAACTACTGGCAATTAAGGTGCTCCATTTAATAGAGCACCGGAGCAAAGCATTAACACTCCATGAACACACGTGATCCTCACATCAAAGCCATTCCCTCCGGTTATCCCGATTTTTGTCACTTCGGAGCCATTGGTTCCGACAACAACGTGTGTATACAACTTGCAGGTAAGACCATAACATAATGAATCAATAACATGTTCAGATCTAAAATCATGGCACTCAGGCCCTAGTGACAAGCATTAAGCATAACAAGTTGCAAAAAAGTCAAAACGCACTAATAGAAGATACTAGGCACCATGCCCTAACAATCCGATGCCATTACATGAACAATCTTATCCAATCCCTACCATCCCCATAACCTACAGTAGGGGATTACTCACTCATAGATGGGGGAAACATGGATGGTCAATGGAGAAGCGATGGTGATGATGATGGCGATGATCTCCTCCAATTCCCCGTCCCAGCAGGGTGACAGAACGGAGTTTCTGGTTCCGAATCACGAAATCTGGTGGTGGCGGCAGAGCGGAACTCTTTCTAGGAAAACGTCGAACCCCCCTGAGTTTTTAGGTCAGAAGGCAACGTATAGGCAAAGAGGGAGACCGAGGGGGTGTCTAGGGCAGCCAGACCACCACCTGGCGCGGCTAGGTGGTGTGGCCTGGGCCCATCCCCAATCCGTCTCGTATTCTGGCTCCGTGAGTCTTCTGGTGAAATAGGATTTTTTGGCATATTTTCCATTATTTTTCCTAATAGTTGATTTTCTGCACAAAAAGTAGACACCAAGGCAATTCTGCTAAAAACAGCATCAGTCCATGTTAGTTGCATCCAAATCACACAAGTTTAGAGGAGAAACAATAGAAAAAGTGTTCGGGAAAGTAGATACGTTTTGGACGTATCAACTCCCCCAAGCTTAGCTTATTGCTTGTCCTCAAGCAATTAGTTGAAAACTGAGTGCGATAAAAGAAACTTTCATGAACACATTTGCTTCATATGATGTATATATTCTCAGCATGTGATCAACTACTTAGGCAATTCATAATAAGGAGTATGCAACTAAGTTTACTTAATAGGCATTGCAAGCTATGAAGAGATCCCAATTCAAAAATAATAAGCAGCATGAAACATAAACATAAGCAACATTACAATGCTCATAACAAGGTATGATAGAGTGGTATCTCGCTTGCCTTTGATTGTAAATGCCAAGGTAACTCTGAAGTTCAAGTGAAGACTAGAAGTAAATATATCAAAGATACAAGCATCAAAGTCATAAAACAAATAATCAAGTTTTTGAGACAAGCATATTATACTAAGAATGAAAACTATGCTCTCAACCAAGTTCTCATAGAATATGTGGAGACTCAACAAAGAAATTAAAAGGTTTTGAATAATTTGAAAGGCTTCCAAATGCTGAAAGTATGGTACACGTTAGCTTTGAGCCTCATTGCCCCTATCATAAGCATCTTTAAATGGTTAAGGTTAACGTGACACAACTAAGAGGATATGCTTGACAAGTTATAAGCTAAAGTCTCATGCCCCTTATTTACGAGTACTAGACCTCATGCTACTCAACTTCAGTCACAAGTAAGATCTTGTCATTGTAAGTACATATGTATCATAGAGAACCGCCAACGGGGTACCCCTTGCACATGATATATGAGCTATCCCATAATCAAAATGATAAGGCAAGCAAACAATGAGCATCTCAGCGATCTTTTTTTTTGCTATTTGCATAGGTTTTTATTGAGGATGCTTCATAGAATGCTCATTATGGTTATGTTGCAAGTTTCCACCATGATTAGGCATGGCTTAGGCTAGCGGCCCAGACGTTTCTCTAACACATATACAAACTCCATGATCTTACAAGTTCCCCTTTTATTTCACACTGCCAGGATCCATAAGAAAAAGAATCATGATATCAACGGGGTACAAAGTGCCCGTGAAATGTTGAAAGCGTTCCCCATGGTACATGGTTCTGCTAACTTCAACTTATAAAGCGCAAGCATATACGCAACAAAGATGGATGCAATGGTTCTAGATTATTAAGTGCAAGAAAGTAAAGTGTACCATCAAGTTCGTGAGAGCTTTACTAACTAACTTTATCATAACAAGCAAACATTTTATTCGAAAGAAAACAAGGCATATGGAATATGCACGGAACAACAAATGATGCTAATGGGTAGGTATGGTGGACACCTTTGGCAATATTTGGTTTTAGGGAATTGGAAACACGAGTAAAGCATATTCAATGTAAGTGAAGGCTAGCAATAGTAAGGGAGCGACAAACAAGAGAGCGGTAATTGTCATAATCATGCTTGCAAAAAAATAGGACTAATCATGGCATGAAAGTGATTCAAGACCCTCAAGGAAAAATAATTCATCGAGGCTTAACTGATTATTTCAGTCATATGTATGCATGAGCATGTTCCAAGTCAATTCAAGTGAAACCTTCAGAGGGGGATACCATGGTGTCATACCAAGTTATGAATAGAGTAATGCAAGCAAACATTCATATGACATGCTACAAACAATTAGCAAGCTGGAACTAATCATATGAAAGCAAGAACTACTAAGCATCCATGAATAACATACACCCTACATGAACATACTAATCATGCCCACAATGATGAGTATATGTACAAAAAAGAAAACAAATAGAGTTCATTACCAGCCTCTTACCACACCTCAAGTTGTCATTAATCCTCATTATTGCTCTTCACTTGTGTGGCTTGAATAATAATATGAAACCAAATTCCGCTGAGAACTGCTGAACCCTGCAAAAAACTCACAAAACCAAAGAAGAACAACAAATATTTTTAGTGTTTTCGATTTTTAAAACAAGAACCAAAAAGGAAGAACAAGCAAAGAAAAATCTTTTTGGGTTTTTCGAATAGTTCAAACAAAGCAAAAAGGGAAAAACAAACCAAGGAAAAAAGAAGAAGAAGCAAACAAAGAGAAACAACAAAAATATTTTTGGTCTTTTTGTGTTTTAGAAAGCGAAAGCAAAGAAAGAATGAAAACTAAAAAGAGAACGAACATGAATATACCAAGTATCGACGCAAAATGATATGGAGATGAGTGCGATGTCGGTGTACCTCCCCCCAAGCTTAGGCTTTTGGCCTAAGTGGGTGTCAATCCAAATACGAGTAAGGGTTCCAAGCAGGCGGGTCATTGTAAGAATGATCGTAGTTAGGCCCTTGGGATGAAGAAGCTCCCCAATCGTAGGTAGGCTACTGATATGAAGATTCCCCCTCATTCGAGGGCTAGACCGAATCATCTGTGACCTCCCTTCTAGTATCCTACTCCTATTGCGAGAGCTCTCCCAAGTACGTATCAAACTCCTCCTTCGTGAGGGACCATCCTACCCTGTTATCAAGGTTAAACAAAACAGGTGCAGGCAAAAGAACAACGCGCTCGGACTTTCTCCTTCTCCAACCAGCTTTGAGAAAGGTTATTTCATATGACAACTCACTCAAATTAGCCCAAGAAGAAACAAATTTATGCTATATCATGGAATTAAGATCAAGCCTTTCTATGGGAAACTGCAGGTCTAGATGATGGGCACTAAACCATGCAACGCTAATAAACGAGAAGCAATGAGGCCTCCACAAATTCCACCTTTCTCGCGGTTAGCAGCAAGACAGAAAGCGATCAAGGCACCCAAGTTATAAGTCATATCTCGTTTAAGAGCAGCAAAGATGAATGCTAGATCATACGAAGATAAATTATTGGCAATTTTCTTAGAAAGAACACACTTGGCAATAAAGTAAGAAAAGTAGCGAATAGACGGGAGATAAATGTTATGGGTTTTCCCGCTCTCCTTCGAGAATTTGCTCCCTTGGCAAATCTCTGCGTATAAGTCCATGAGTGCTGCAGGTCGCTCTTTAATCCTTCCACATGATCCCCACTGAGGTACCTTAATAGCTGCACAAAAGTCATCGAGAGAAAGGTTGACAACTATATTTTAAATTTTGTAGTGGACCATGGGGTTAGGAAAAGAGTACCTAAATTGAAATTCTTGCACCACAGACATCGTTAGTTTCACAAACTGACAAGGTTCATTTCCAAAAAGTGCTCCAATCCTACATTAGCAACCAAAGTAGGGAAGTCTTGGGAAATTCCTGCAGCCCTCATGAACTCGAAGCATGGATAGATGGATGGAAAAACTTCCTCCTCTCGGTGAACCTTCATAACCTCAGGCACCCTCAGTTCATGTTGGTTGAGTTGATGCTCATTCATCTTCTATTCTGAAATTTAAACATCTATTAAACAAGTGATTGCAAAGTGAATATATAATGAAGGGCACTACTCATAGGTACTTGTAGAGGCCTAAACATGCATCAAAACTATATCTCTAAGCATTAAACAAGCTTACAAGCTCTCATAACCTGTCACCTACAGCAGCAAAATACTCAAGATATATAAACCACTAAACACAAATCTACTTGGACAAGCGGAGGAGTCACATACCGGAGAACAAATGCTCCAAAATTTAGTGGCAAAGATGGGTTGAGCAAGGAGATCGAAAAATCGAGGGCAAGAACAACAAGAACGCGATTTCGAGCAATAAACTAGTGTTTTCTCGGGAGAGAGCAGAGAGTGATAAGTGAGAGAGTGAGTGGAGGGCCAGGGGTGGCCCACACCATGGCCAAGCGCGCCCCTAGGCAGGTCGCGCCACCAGGTCGTGCGCCTGCCTAGTGGGCCCCTTGGTACCTTCCGGGCACTTCTCTGCCCCTTTTTCACGTAAAAGTTTAATATGAATTTTCTGGAATTTTTTGAGACACTTTATTTTTGGGAAATTTTCAAGTATAGATGAATGATTTTCTGACAGAAAAAGGTTTTTGGAATGATGCAAAGACAAAGCAAGGCTAGGACTTCAGAAGTTCTAAGATACTCTAACATGCAAGAACTAACAACCGAAAAGAAAACTAAACGAAAGCAAAAACTAAGATGGATAGAATAGAAGTAAGCGGAGATAATCATGGTGAAAACATTGTTTTGTTCAATGAAATCCTTTTGTTAACAAGGTTGATCAGGTCTTGTTACCAAAACAATTTTATATGAAACAAAACTTGTATTCCACTAATGATTATGTTACCTCAACTTTGATAGCAATGGTCCCAATCATAATAGTTTCAAATTTTCTCTTAGTATGGGACAATATATTTCTCCAACTTGAATGCCCTCAACATGTTCAATTGAATTCAAACCATAAGTCCTATCAATCTTCTTGGGGAAATAGACAGTATGTTCCTTGTCATTAACATTGAAGGTCACCTTTCCTTGATTACAATTAATAACAGCTCCTGCAGTATTAAGAAATGGTCTCCCAAGAATAATAGACATAGTATCATCTTCATGCATTTCAAGCACAAAAAAATCAGTTAATATCAAGCAATTTTGAGCCACTTGAACAGGTACATCCTCACATATACCAACACGAATAGTGGTAGATTTATCAGCCATTTGCAAAGATATATCAGTTGGTATTAGTTTTTCCAGTTGAAGTCTCTTATAGAGAGAAAAAGGCATGACACTAACTCCTGCTCCCAAATCACACAAAGCAGTTCTAACATAACTATTTTTAATAGAGCAAGGAATAGTTGGAATCCCCGGGTCTCCAAGTTTCTTTGGAACCTTACCATTAAAGGAATAATTAGCAAGCAAAGTAGAAATTTCTTCATTAGGGATCTTCCTTTTATTCAAGACAATATCCTTCATATACTTTGAATAAGGAGGCAATTTAATAGCATCAGTCAAAGGAATTTGCAAAAATAAAGGTTTCATCCATTCACAAAACTTATTATAGTGTTCATCTTCCTTTGACTTGTGTTTCTTATCAGGGAAAGGCACAGGTTTTTGGACCCAAGGCTCTCTTTCACTACCATGTTTCTTAGTAACAAAATCTTCTTTAGTGTATTTAGTATTCTTAGTATGCTTTTCAGGTTCTTCTTCAACTTTATCTTTATCAGGAACATCATTTTCTTCATTATCACTTTTAGTTTCAGCATCAGAGACAGATATACTATTAGGATCTTTAGCAGGTTCAGAGGGTTCTACAATAGTTTTATGTTTCTTTTTTATTTTCTTACGAGTAGTACCACTATTTTCAGTTTGTTGAGAATCCTGCTCAATTCTTTTGGGATGCCCCTCAAGATATAGAGGATCCTAGGTAGCAACACCACTTCTAGTTATAATTTCATAAGCATGTTTTTCTTTAGCAGCATTAACTAGCAAGTCTTTTTGCACTTTAATAAGTTGATCTATTTGAGTTTGAACCATTTGAAAATGTTTAACAAGTATTTTAACATCATCAGAGGTTCTTTCCACAATATCCTTCAACTCAACAATACCTCTAGAGTTTTCCATTAGATGATTTTGCACCCTTTCATTAAAATTATCTTGCTTAACAATGAAAATATTGAATTCTTCTAAGCATTGGTCAGGAGTTTTAGAGTAAGGGATATCACCTTCATCAAATTGTTGGAGAGAGTGTACCTCAATAGTGGATGAATGGGGAATTGGCTTACATAATTCTTCTATGGGAGGTAAATTCTTGACATATGTAGCTTTAATTCCCTTCTCCTTAAGACATTTCTTAGCTTCCTTCATCACTTTATCATTCAATTCAATAACTCCCCTCTTCTTAGATGATGGTATAGGCGCCGGTATAGCTGGTTCAGGTATAGTTGTCTCAAGTATAGCTGGTTCAGGAGGAGTCCAATCTTCATAATTCTTGCTTATTTTAGCTATTAATTCCTCAGCTTCCTTGGGAGTCCTATTCCTGAAAACACAATCAGCACAACTATCAAAGTATGTCCTAGATTCTTCAGTTAGTCCATTATAAAATATATCAAGAAGCTCATACTTAGGTAATGGACATCCAGCCTGTGCATGAATCAAAGCACAAAAGCTTGCCCATGATTCAGGAAATATCTATTTTTCTCCCTGTTTAAAACCAAAAAGTTCCTGCAAAATAGCATGTCTAGAACTAGGAGGAAAATATTTTTGCAGGAGGGTACTAATCAAGCAATCGGGGCTAGCAATAGATCTAGGAGGTAAATTACTAAACCAAGTTTTAGCTTCTCCTTTCAGTGAAAAGGGGAAAATTTTAGCAACAAAGTAGGTACACATCTTAATATCATCAGAGAACGGGCCACTCATGGTACAAAGCTCAGTCATATGTGCGACCGCACTTTCATTCTTAGTCCCACAAAAATGTTCTTTCTCCACAATAGATATGTAATATAGATCAAGAGAGAAATCATAATCTTTATCTTTAATGTTTAAGGGAGATGCAGCAAACTTAGCATTAGGAGACAATTTGGGTTTAATAGTACGCCTCTCAAGGAGACTCTTAGCAGCACTCCTATCATGGGTGTTTTGGTATTCTTTAATAAATTCATCGGTCATCTCAATATAACCGTCTTCAATATCATAGCTCTCTCTAGACTCAGGTGAACTAACAGGTGTAGTATTGTCTTCATTAGGAGTTTCAGTATTTCCAGCTATAGTTCTAGCAATCGTAGCATCTAGGAAAGGACCTAATGAACCACTCTTATCAAGCACAGTAGAAGCAGCATCATAAGTATCAAAAGTTTCAGATTCAGCAGTAGTAGCAGTGTGTGTAGCATGTGTATGTGGTGGTGTAAGGAACTTACTCATAACAGACGGTGAATCAAGAGCAACAGAGGTGTTCAAAATAGTACCTCTTCTTGTAGTGGATGGTAAATAGGAACCTTGCCATCACGATACTTACCCATGATGCATGAATGGCAGCGAACAATAATGATTCCAAGTGGACTTGATAAATAAAGCTATGCTCCCGGCAACGGCACTAGAAAATAGTCTTGATGACCCACAAGTATAGGGGGTGTATCGCAGTATTTTTGAGGGAACTGAAACCCAATTTATTGATTCGACACAAGGGGAGCCAAAGAATATTTATAAGCCTTAACAACTGAGTTGTCAATTTAGCTGCACCTGGAAACAATCTTGCTCACAGCAGTTTATCAGTAGCAACAATTTTGTAGTAGCAATACCAAAGTAATAGCAGTCGTAAGAATTGCAGTAAATAGTAGGATTAAAGCGCGGTAGGCATAGGGATTGATGGACGGTCATTGCATGGACAAGACAATTCATATAGCAATCAGAACATAGGGCATTTGCAGATAAATAAGAGAAAGCATCCAAGTACTAGATAATCATAGGCATGTGTTCCATATATAGTCATACGTGCTCGCAATGAGAACTTGCACAACATCTTTTGTCCTGCCAGCCCTTTTGCAGCAGGGCCTCAAGGGAACTACTGGCAATTAAGGTGTTCCTTTTAATAGAGCACCGGAGCAAAGCATTAACACTCCGTGAACACATGTGATCCTCACATCAAAACCATTCCCTCCGGTTATCCCGATTTTTGTCACTTTTGGGCCATTGGTTCTGGACAACAACGTGTGTATACAACTTGGAGGTAAGACCATAAACAATAGTATCATAATGAATCAATAACATGTCCAGATCTGAAATCATGGCACTCGGGACCTAGTGACAAGCATTAAGCATAACAAGTTGCAACAAAGTCAAAAAGCACTAATAGAAGATACTAGGCACCATGCCCTAACAATCCGATGCCGTTACATGAACGATCTCATCCAATCCCTACCATCCCCATAGCCTACAGCGGGGGATTACTCACTCATATATGGGAAACATGGATGGTCAATGGAGAAGCGATGGTGATGATGATGGCGTTGATCTCCTCCAATTCCCTGTCCCGGGTGATGATGATGGTGATGATGATGGCTCCGTGAGTCTTCTGGAGAAATAGGATTTCTGGCATATTTTCTGAGATTTTTCCTGATAGTTGATTTTATGCACAAAAACTAGACACCAAGGCAATTTTGCTTAAAACAATGTTAGTCCGTGTTAGTTGCATCCAAATCACACAAGTTTAGAGGAGAAACAATAGGAAAAGTGTTTGGGAAAGTAGATACGTTTTGGACATATCACCAATGACAACTGCAAGTGTCGCATGATGCACCAGACTGGATCCCACAATACTCAGAAGTATCGCCCTAACCCGTCTGCAGGATATGCCCCAAGAAACAAAAGACCCCCTATGTCCCGTCCCAACTATCCCAATCGTAGCGGAGGAAACCTGAAGTCTGGAGGAAACCACAACAACAACCCTGGCAACTCCAATAACTTCAACCGTGCACCGCCCAAGTCCAACAACAACAACCACAACAACAATACTGCCCCAAGGACTAGAAGCAATGTTGTGCCTATTGCAGGAAAGGACAAGTCCCAGATTACTTGCTTTGAATGTGGAGTCAAGGGTCACTACTCCAACGAGTTCCCCAAGAAGCTTGCAGCAGCAACCAATGTGAATGCACCCGCTCAGCAACAACACCGTGTTCAGCCTGGAAGGAGATTTTCCCCATGGAACTCGCTCAACCACAACGGTCGTCTATTCCATATGAATGCTGAAGAAACTCAGGAAGCGCCAGATGGGTATGTCTTCTATTAACTCAGTTTTAGCAAGAGTGTTGTTTGATTCTAGAGCATCGCACTCGTTTGTTACAGAAGAATTTGCATGCACTCGTAAGACTCAACCAACAAAATTTAAGCATGTTATGATAGTTCAAATACCCGGTTCAACCACCAAAGCTAGAAAAATTTGCAAGATTGTACCTATCCGAATCCATGGCATAGATTTTTATGCCAATCTAATAGTACTTGGAACCAAAGGTTTGGAAGTAGTACTTGGAATGGATTGGATGTCGAAACATAAAGGATTGATCGACTATGCCAAGAAAGCCATAACCATGACCAGTAGCTCTAGAGTATCAGTAGAGCATGTATCTGAGACCTTGCGCCATCAATTCAAGTGCAACAATAGTCTAGCCCAACCAACCCTAGACCAAGTCAGAGTAGTCTGTGAATACCCTGACGTATTCCCAGAAATTGCCCGGTATATGCCCCCAGATAGGGATATCGAGTTCATCATTGAACTAATTCCTAGAACTGGACCCATAGCTCAGAGACCTTATAGTATGAACCCACCTGAATTAGTGGAGCTAAAGAAATAACTTGATGTTATGCCGGCGAAAGGTTTGATTCAACCAAGCGCATCACCATGGAGATCGCATGTTTTGTTTGTGGATAAGAAAATTGAGGTAACCATTTTTGCACGGATTACCGGAAGCTGAATGATGTCACCATCAAGAACAAATACCCACTGCCAAAGATAGAGGATCTGTTTGACCTGTTGACTAGTGCCAGGGTGTTTTCTAAGATTAATCTTAGAACTGGTTATCATCAAGTCAAGATTCATGCAATGGATATTCCAAATACTGCCTTTACCACCAGATATGGATTGTATGAGTATATTGTCATGTATTTTGGATTAACCAATGCCCCCGCTTATTTCATGAATCTCATGAAGAAGATTTTTATGATCTTCCTGGATAAGTTTGTCGTTGTTTTTATTGATGATATTCTAATCTATTCCAAGTCAGAAGAAGACCATGAGCTACACATGAGAACCATCCTTCAAACCCTTAGAGAACATCAGTTCTATGCCAAGTTTAGCAAATGTGAGTTCTGGTTGAAGGAAGTAGGATTCCTAGGACATATTGTGTCGGCAAGAGGAGTTGTTGTCGATCCCGCCAAGAGCAAAGATGATGAAGAATGGAAAGCCCCAACCACTCAAACCCAAGTCCATGCATTTCTCGAATTGGAGGAATATTACCGCAAGTTCGTTGAAGGATTTTCGAGCATCGCAAGACCGATGACCCAATTGTTGAAGAAAGATAAGAAGTTTGAATGGACAGACAAATCTGAAGCAAGTTTTCAAGAGCTCAAGAAGAGATTGATTCCAGCCCCAATCTTGATTATGCCAGATATCAAGAAGCCTTTTGATGTGTATTGTGATGCATCCAAGATTGGTCTCGTATGTGTGTTGATGCAAGAAGGCAAAGTCATAGCATATCTGTCTAGACAACTGAAGCAGCATGAGCAAAACTACCCTACCCATGACCTTGAACTAGCAGCCATAGTTTTGGCATTGAAGACATGGCATCATTACCTTATGGGTAACCACTGTGAGATTTATTCGGATCACAAGAGCCTTAAGTATATGTTCACCCGAAAGGAGCTGAATATGAGGCAAAGGAGATGGATAGAGTTAATCAAGGATTATGACCTTGACATTCACTATCACCCCGACAAAGCCAATGTGGTAGTAGATGCTCTTAGTAGATTGCCGTGTAGATTAAACACCATGATTAAAGAAGCCCAACCAAGTTTGCATGAAGAGTTGGAGTAGTTTAGAACAGAGCTAGTTAGCAAAGGATATTTGGCTAGCATTGAACTTCAACCCACTTTGATCAGTCAGATCAAGGAGGCGCAGAAAGGAAATGCAAGTATCGACGGAATCAAGCGTCATATCGGTACAGGGAAGGTACCCAGATTCACCGAAGATGAAGAAGGAGTTTTGTGGTACAAAGGACGTATCTATGTGCCAGCAGATTCCGAGCTAAAACAAATTATCATGCAGGAAGCTCATGATACTCTTTATTCTATCCATCCCAGAGGAACAAAGATGTATTAGGATTTGAAGGAGCAGTTTTGGTGGCACAAGATGAAGAGAGAAATCGGAAGCTACATCACCAAGTATGATATAGGTCAGAGAGTCAAAGCAGAACATCAGAGACCCGCAGGACTTTTGCAACCATTACAGATTCCAAAATGGAAATGGGATTCTGTCGGAATGGATTTCATCACCGGTTTGCCAACCTTTAGTAGGGGAAATGACTCTATTTGGGTCATAGTGGATAGAGTGTCCAAGGTAGCCCATTTTATACCTATCAAGACCACCTACCCAAGTGCGAAGCTAGCAGAGCTGTACATTGCTATAATTCTCAGTTTGCATGGAACCCCTAAGACCATAGTATCAGATCAAGGAACCTAGTTCACCTCAAGATTTGGGCAGAAAGTCCAAGAAGGATTAGGAACCAAGCTGAACTTCAGCACAACTTATCACCCGCAAACTGATGGACAAACTGAAAGAGTCAACCAAATCTTAGAAGATATGTTGAGATCTTGTGTTCTAGAGTATGGATCAAAATGGGAATATTGTCTGCCTTTCGCAGAATTCTCATACCACAACAGTTATCAAGCCAGTTTGCAAATGGCCCATTTGAGTTCTTATATGGAAGAAAGTGTTTTATCCCCTTGAATTGGTCGCAAGTAGGAGAGAGTCATATTTTTGGACCTGACATCCTATGAGAAGCCGAAGAGAAGGTTCACAAAGTCCGTGAGCACCTCAAGACCGCCCAATCTAGACAGAAGAGTTATGCTGACAAGAGACGTCGAGACTTGACCTTCAATGTGAGAGTTTTTGTGTATCTCAAAGTGTCACCTTTGAAAGGAATGCAACGTTTTCAACTGAAAGGGTAGTTAGGCCCCAGATATATTGGACCCTTCAATATTTTGAATCACCGAGGAGAAGTGTCTTATCAACTGGAACTACCGGAGGAGATGTTAGCCATCCATAATGTGCTCCATATCTTGTTACTTCGCAAATGCTTAGAAGTTTTAGAGAAGACAAAAGTGTTCAAGAACATCGATCACCGAGCCATAGATATCAACAAGGATCTGACCCATCGTGAAGTACCCATTCGTATTTTGGAAGAAGCCTTCAGAACCGCCAGGACCTAGAGTATCAAGTTTCTCAAGGTCCACTGGAGCAACCATACTGAAGAAGAAGCTACCTAGGAGCGAGAAGATTACATTAGGATTGAGTTTCCAAATCTCTTTAGTTCCTAGTTTGTCTTAAATCTCGGGACAAGATTTTGTTTAAGGAGGGAAGGTTTGTAACACCCCAAAAATACTAATCAAGATTATAAAGTTCTAATCACCCAAGTTTAGGGTTAAAAAAAATTATTAAATTGAATGTGAATGCATGTGTGATTCGCATTAGAATAGGATTGAGTGTAATTGACATGTTTAATTGCTACAAATGATAAGAATTGGTTTAGGGATGAATACTACATCATCTAGGCCAATTACAAACAATTTCAAAAGAAAAAGAAACAAATATAAAAGATATGAGCAAATGGTCATTTTGACCAAAGTTAACCACTAGGCCACTTTGAGTGTTCCTAGAAAAGAACTCCTAACAGAAACAATTCCACTTCTTGTCACCCCACCGATGTAGAAGGAGAAGGGCGCCGTCGACTTCAACCGCCCCAGGAGCTCCCGCGACCATCGTTCGAACCACTATCGTCGACAACATCGTTCGCCCCTATCACCGACCCTAGCTGGAGCCCTGGTGAGCGTCACACGACCCCCACCGCCGCGTTAGGGTTAAAACCTCACTGGAGCTGTTCGTCATCGACGATGAACCTCGGCTGTTAGATTAGATTCTAATCGTAGTGCCTAGATTCAAAGATATCGTTTCGGTTAGACTGAGTCGCTGACTAGTGGGACCCTGCTTTCAGTAGCCCTCTGCGCCGTGCTATGCAGATTGGGCCGGCCCAGTAGATTTCCTGCGCAGGCCTGTGAATTCAAATAATTCTTTTCCATTTTAGTTAAAACCAGATTCTGTCAGTAGATTCAAAAATCAATTCAAAGATATTCACAAAACCAAACTGCATGATTCCAATTTTGTTAGAAATATATTTAAATTATCTATCCCATCCCGTTGGATTCAAATCAATTGGAGTTAGAGATCACCTATACCAAAAATAATAAGACAGAGACTTTTCACCTTCAAACATTTTTCAAAAATCAACCATAAATGCTTTGTAGTTGATTCCAACTCTGAAAAATCACATTTGATAAGATCTATCTGAATATGTAAAAATATTTAGGTTTACATGCAGTGACATTGGACTAGTACCAAATGAATGCTATATAGGCATTTCTAGTCCCTTTAATCCTATTTAAATGATAATCTTAAACTTTATTAAATATGATCAACACTGTAAAATACATTCCCTTGTATTAGAATATGTGGTGATGAAATGTGTCAACATGATCCCATATTTTAATTGGAGAATATTAAATCTTAAGTTTTTCAATGAGTAGAAATTACTTTTCTAAAATAAAATAAATAAGATTAAGTCTTTATTTCATGTGATGATTGTGATGATGCTAGATCATCAAGAGTGAACCTTAGTCTGCTAAATAGAAATAGCTAAGTATTGTTTGGTGATTGTGTACCCCGTATTCATTTATAGACGATAGTACCAACCCGGGATACGAGGAGGAGTTCTACCAAGAAGAAGAAGAGAATTTCAACCACTACACTACTCAAGGCAAGCCATCACTAATTGAAAGCTAGACTATGCAAGTTAACACTTGCCAAATTCATAACCTATGAAGATGCATTAGGCATGCTTGGTTATACAACTTTGATTACACCAATCCCAAGTTTTAATTGCAAGCTTTATTCTTTTACATTACCAAAGTTCTTTACTTTTAGTTAGTACTTTGTGAGTAGTTGGAAAAATAGAATAGATACCATAAAGAGTATAAAACTAGGCCTAACCAATTATACTTAGATGTCATTCTAAGGCATGAGATTAGATTTGGATAGCTACACTTAGCACCCCTCATTAGTAAATCCCCTCAACTTTAGTGGCTAGTTCTAAGCGTAAAAGTTGATCACTTTAGATGGGAATACTTGGTGAAAATGATTATGAAAACCTTGGAATGATGTTTCATTCTATTGAGATGTTTTGACATGTCTTGAGAAACACAATGGTTTAATGATTAAAATGCTGAGGCATGAGCCTTAGCCCTTTACAAAAACTGATGGTTGGGTTCGGATGCGATACCATTCCAATTTTACCGTACAACCACAATACCTGAATTGGGTAGGGCTTAGACAGAAGTCTATATGCCTTAGTATGGGTTCCCTTGCGGAAGAGGTTGAGCCGTGGCTACCTCGTGATGAATGTCCACCTATGCAGTGCCTAGGATGGCAGATGGTTGAGCCGTGGCTACCTCATAGGGGAGTTGCCTATACTAGGGTGTTATTCCTGATGGATGTATCCGCATACTAAGTATGATGATTACCCGCATACTAAGTATGATGATTCAGGGTTATTCCTGATGGATGTATTGAATTTTTTTGGTGAAAGTGTACCACCTCTATAGAGTGTCAAACTATTCGAATAGCCACGTCCGCGGTCATGGACAGTTGGAGTGGCCATACTGTTCCGTCGTCAGATGTTTTCAAAATGACTTGTGACTTGAACTATGACTTTGACATGACCACAACATGGTTGTGGATATGAAAACTAGGTTCCCACTTAAGTGATTTAGAACATTAAATTAGTTTTCTTTACTTCTAAACTCAGTTTAAGATAAACCTGGCTTTTTGCAAATAAACCTAGAGCTTAAGATTCCTACTAGAACTACCTTACTTGTTAGTGATAGTTTGTGAGTACTTAAAGAGTACTCATGGCTTTGTCCCTGGCTATTCCCGTGGCCAGACTATGAGGAGGACTACCAGGATGATGGACAGCAGGAGGTCTACAATAACTAGGATCATCTCCCATCATCAGCATTGCCTGTGACCCTAAAGATGGAGCCCCTACTACGTTTACTTTCCGCTGCTTTGATTGTATTAAGACTGGATCATGAGATCCTTTATTTGTAAGACCTTTATTATGGTTTGTAATGGATGATGTACTGTGGTACCAATTCTGTTATGTCTCACAAAATGGTAATCCTGGATTGCGATGTATGGCATAATAGGCATCTAGGATTAAAAATCCGGGTGTTGACAATAATCCCTTGTGATTATTCGATATCGTTGTGTCCATCATGGTGAAGTAGTTTTGGTGGAGACCGATGTGCGAATCTTCTTGTTTATCTCTTCCAGGGTGGATATGCATCGAAGACACTTTTGTAGATCTGAACGCAAGAGGAACATCCCATCAGCGACCTTGCTCATCACGTCATTGAGTTCCTTCTTTCCTTCAAGATCCAGGATACGCTTGCACATGATCTTCCTATGGTGAGCTCTTATTTCTGGTACTTCTCTATCTTGTGAAGATGATGTTCAGTGTCTAGAACATGCGCAGCGAGTAGCACGTCCATAAGTTTGAACCCCCAATCCTCGTGTGGCTTCATGCTCATGCGCGCGTTCATGGTGATATTCTTTATTGTTGAGGTATGTGCCATAGTCTCATGATATGTTCCTGCATCGGGCCGGTTAGCTTTCTTATGCTTTGGTGAGGAGTAGTTGACGGAGATGAACTTGAGTGACTCCGTGCATCCCTTCCCATGAGGTTTGTTGGCTTCTTACTCGTCTTCAGGCTTCACCGTAGCCAGATAATTTGGCTGCTTCCATCCCCTCTTTGATTGCTCCATGAAGGTCTTGAACTCCTCATGATCCGAATCATCATCGGAATCATAGGTGTACCACTTGTTCTTCGTGCTTAGGCCTTGAGCTTCACGATCATAAGCTTCAATGGAGGAGGTTTGGAAACTATCCCACGAAGGAACCATGAGGTTTAGAGGCTTGCCTTTGCCTTGAACTTGGTAGCGCATCAAGTAGATTGGATCTGTTGATATAAGAGGGGGGAAGGCCTCTAGGGAGGCTTATTAAGAGTCAGAAGCAGGAAGAAATTCATACTAGAAGGAAAAGGGTTGCCCAAGAAAAGAATTCCAACAAGTATGGAAACAAATATGTGCAAAAGAGGGAAATCACGATCGTAACGACCAACTGGTATGGGTGGACGCCCGTACGGCGTGCCCGTACCGAGTCATTTCCAAAAATACGACATGTCAAAGTTGGTAAATAGTCCACCCACTAAGTGGTATGGGCGGGTTCCGCTCGTACTGACCGTTCGTACCGACTTTACGACTTCATTTTTTTTAATGGCGAAACAAACAAAGAATAGATGAAAAATACACAGAACAAAGAACGACCAACCCTACGGGGGAACTATGCCCGTACTACCTGGCCGTACCATTTATGCAAAACGAAACGAATGCAACAGCGGGCTTAATGACTAGCGGTATGGGCGGAGCTAGACATACCACCCGCCTGTACCGACCACGTAAGACCGGCAATAAACTCAGAAAAACAAAGGGAATACAGATACGCAAAAAGAAACAACAAAAAATCATCCAGCGTAAAGATGTGTTCGGGATTTCATATGCTTCGATCATCGAGGGAACATGAGTTCATTTGGGTACCTTTTCCTTCCTAGATCACCTTTTTCTTTCTCTATTCAAACAAAGTTAGTTGTAAAAAATCACAAAAACCATTGAAAGGAGAAATCGAGAACTTCCTTTTTGGCAGTGTGGTTACAATAGGTATGTAAACGGATCACACATCTTTAGGATGAGCAATTTCTTGAGTGTCCATGGATGTTTCCTCTATCTCTTCCTTTCTTTGTAGAATCTTTAAATCAAATTCTTGCAATAGTAGAGTCCAACAGATCATCCTTGGATTAACGTTAGTCCGTTCTAGGATTTCCTTTAAGCCAACATGATCAGTGTGTACTCTTACTTTAGAGTCAATGCTAGAAGATCTAAACTTGTCACAGGAGAAAATCACAGTGAAAAATTCTTTTTCTGCCATTGGGTAATTCTTTTGGGCCCCATTTAAGGTGCGACTAGCATGATGAATGATATTAAGATCATCACCATCATACTGCAAAGAATTGCTCCTACAGCTTCATGACTGGCCTCACAAAATAGCTTAAAAGTTTTCTTCCGATTAGGTGGTTTTATAATGGCATCTTCAAGAAGATCTTGTTTTAATATGTTGAAAGCAGTGAGACACTTTTCATCAAAATTAAAACGAACCTCCTTTTGAAGAAGGTTAGTTAAAGGCCTAGCAGTTTTTGAAAAAAATCTTAATGAACCTTCTATAAAATACATCATGGCCTAGGAAACTCCTTATACCTTTTATGTCTCGAGGAGGGGGTAACCTTTCTGTTGCTTCAATTTTTGCTTTATCAACTTCTATACCCTTACCTGAGACTTTGTGACCAAGCATTATGCCTTCTTGAACCATAAAATGACATTTTCCCAGTTCAAGACTAAGTTAGTGTCTTCACATCTCTCCAAAACTTTTTGACGATTATGGAGACAATGATTAAAGGAAGTTCCATAAACAGAAAGGTCATCCATGAATACTTCCATAATACTTTCAACATAATCAGAAAATATAGCAGTCATACATCATTGAAAGGTGATAGGAGCATTAGAGACCGAAAGGCATACAGTGATAAGCATAAAGGCCATAGGGAAAAATAAAAGTAGTCTTAAGTTAGTCATCAGGGTGAATAGCAATTTGGGAAAAAATGGAATAGCCATCTAAGTAACAAAAATGAGAATGCATAGCAAGCCTTTCTAAAGTTTAATCTATAAATGGTAAAGGGTAATGATCCTTCCTAGTTTCCTTGTTAAGTTTTCTATAGTTAATGCACATCCTGTGGCCAAAAACAGTTCTAGTAGGTGCCATTTCATTATGTTCATTTTAGACAATAGTAATTCAACCTTTCTTAGGAACACAATGAACATCACTTACACATTCACTCTCTTCTACATGAAAGATGACGCCTACATCTAGAAAATGTATTATTTCTTTTCTTACCTTCTCTTTCATGTGAGGTTTAAGTCATCACTAAAAATCTGCGACTGGCTGAGCTCCTTCTTCCATGAATATTCTATGGATGGTTATCAAAGGACTAATCCCCTTCAAGTCGCTCATTGAATACCCAAGAGCATTTCAATGCATCTGGAGAACCCTCATTAAAATCTCCTCCTCTTTTTCTGCCAGGTTAGAACTTACAATAACAATAAATTTATTCGTCTCATCAAGGAACCTATATTTTAGTTCCTTTGGTAAAGTTTTAAGGATAGGAGGGGGAAGAGCCCCATCTCCCTTCCTTATGGGTTCTTCATATTTTTGATTAATCTCGGCATCCACCTCAGGTGTGGAGTCAAGATAATCATCCATTTCAGTTTTTTCCATGTCCTAGAGGATATTATTATTGACTAAGCTTCTTTCTAAATCATCATCAGGAGTCTCAATGACTATTGTGGCTAAATTAACGATATTACCTTGTTCCTCACATTCGTACTCATCATTGTCTAATTCTTCAATAGCCGGCTTATGGTCAAATTTGGAGAAATTAAAATCCATTTTCTCTTCAACAAACTTGAGGGACATAGTTTGTCTCTTGCAATATATGTTTACTCCAGTGGTATTTAGAAAAGTTCTTCCAAAAATGATGGGACAATAAACATCAGTAGGCATATCAATAAGCACAAAATCAATGGGGGTATTTGTATGGTCCAACACAAATCGGAACATCTCTAATTATTCCCATAGGGACTCTGAGCGTTTTATCTGCAAGGATTATGGTCATGTCTGTATCCTCTAGTTCGGCTGGTGTTCGTTCATTTTGGATTTTTTTAAAATAAAAGGGATCACGTTAACAACTGTCCAAATGTCATAGAGGACATAATAGCAAGTTCCTCCGAAAGTACAAGGGAGAATAGGTTTACCAACTTCTTTAGCTTTTACCTTTCCTTCGACGAATTGCAAAGCTTTAGTATCGAGCTCAATTACATTGCAGTGTGCAAACATGGTTAAAATATCTTCCTTTGTTAATGTCCCTACCTCTTGTACACTTACTTCTTCAGTTTTCCTTCTTTGTACCTCCTCTTCCAGCTTCTAGAGAAATAGCTCTTCTTCTTTCCGTTGATCCCCTAGCTGTTGACCCATCATATGTTTTCTCACTGTCCTTGGGAAAGGAAGGGGTTCAACATATGGGGATACCTCCTTTAATGGTACAATAGGGGTTGTGATTATTGTGTCGTCTTCTACATCTGGCTCAGGTGGCGGAGTGTAATGAAGCCAGTCCTTCTGTCAGGCCCCCGGATTAATCCTCCGGGAATCCCTGTTATGCACACCACCAGGATCCCATGATCAGTCAGTCGTGGCACATAACCGACAAGTATCAAAGTAAACATCCAATACTTGAATGGATACAAGTCATACCTTTGTGCCATTATGGCTACAACAATCAATATCAGTGGAACTTCATCAAGCATAGAGCCCGAGCCATGCCTTAACCTACAAGCAACTGATTGGGAGATCGTGGGTCGAGTACCTGATCAACACCTTCTTCTTCTTCTTACTTCTCGAATCTGACCAAGTTAATAGCCAGGGACAATGCCAGTGAGTACTTTGAATGTACTCGTAAACCACCTTAAAAGAATAACAATAAGAGTATATGTAGTATGGTTGTGGTAGGTGGAGGGCTCCATGAGAGGTTCTTTTCTAAAATAGTTTCTCTTGTAGATATAGCATCTACATATCTTCGTTGAAAACTTTTGTAAAACATTTTGGAAACCTTTTTGAAAAGTTTTGCAAAAACACTAGGATTGATTCACCCTATTAGTTCCTACTTCCGGTCATCCCATGACCAAACTCCTTTCCTTCCATTTTGACCATCCCATGGTCAGAACATTTCCAAAGCCTTTGCTTTTCCGAAATCCTTTTTGAAATCAAAACCAGAACCGCTCTACAATAACCTTCCCAACTGTCCATGACCGTGGACACGGCTATTCAAATAGATTTACACTCTGCAGAGGTTGTACACTTTACCCACACCATCCAGGTACCCTTCCTTGATCACCTATGGATCGTGGGTCGAGTACCTTATCAAGACTCTCCACATGTCACTCTAGTATAGGCCCTACCCTATGAGTTGTTCCCCTCAACACTGTGATGTCCGAGCCAAGGACCAACTGGAGCACATTCCAACTCCTCGAGAGTGGGAACTTTCAATGAGAGGCTCATAGTATCGATCGGTCGCTCACATGGGCGATCCTACCTCCTCTAGGTGACTGTCTAACAGCTGACCCTTTCTATAAAGGAAGCCTGGAATTAGAGGGAGTTGATCCCTAAGAAGCAGTTGTGAGAATTCCCACACCAGATTAGCATACTTCAAGTCTAGCCATGTCCCATTCGAGAGTAATGTGGTTACACGGGTTAATTATTCTGGCAAAACTGCAAAGAAACGGCTGCGTTTTCGTAAACGTTTATCCTCCATCCTTCCTTCAGCATTTGGTAAAACAAAACCTTTTTCCTTGCTAAAACCTCTCTTGGTAGGTCAAACCTCACTAAGGTTTTATTATAAAACATTTTTGAAAAACTTTTCCAGGATCTTCCCATCCTATAGTTTTGCGTCGGCTAAACGGGGTCTCCAAAGGGGTATGGTGGTATACACCATCTACCATACTAGGGAAAATTAGGTGTCATCAAGCGGGTTGTACAGAGTAGTACAATTGTGTAATTGTTTGGAGGAGCCAAGCCACTACCAGCTATAGTGTTGGAAATATGCCCTAGAGACAAATAGTAGTAAGGACTATTATCATATTTCATATAGTTTATGATTAAGTTTTATATCATTCTATAACTGTATTGAGTGGAAACATCAATACACGTGTGATATACAAACAACCAGGGGTTCCTAGTGAAACTCTAGTCACTGGTTCATTGGTCAACAGATGATCAAGTTTCCTGATCATGTGGCATTTATGCCAGTTGGAAATGAGGTCATCTCATTCTGAGAATGAGAAGATGAACCAATAACCAACCTAAAAATCATGACCCGATCATGTCACGAAGTTCAAGTTATGATGATTACAAATGGATCCTCGTAGACTATTCCTTAGGCCATGAGGCTATATCAATCACTGTCTCCCGATAACATCAAACACCATCTAGTAATACGGTGGTTATAAAGGTGTGTTCAGGTACTCAGAGGAAACCGTAGAGGCAATATATGTCAAGAGCGGGATTTGTCCGTCCATGTGACGGGAAGATGCACAAGGGCCCACTCGGAGAAGTTATATCCAATAGTTGCGTAACATGTGATTCGATCACGGGGATATCACTTGTCGGAACGAGTCAAGTAGCATTGTTCAGTAATGAGATTGAACACGACATGGTGATATCATTGATAAAGATCTCGAGCAATGCAAGTATCGAGTGACAAAGGGAATAAGACACAACTGTCCCGGTTCAAACGATGAAAGATCTTCGTGGAACGCACAGGGGTCACATGGCCATCCATGTCCCTCTGTCGATCATTGGTGCGGGAGTGTCCCGACCATGTCTGGAGTGTTCCCGAACCGTGGGGTATCACGCTTAAGGGCTTGATGATGCTTAGAGAGTGTTTATAGGATCGGTGGAATCACCGAAGAATAGTAGAGAGAAAACGGAAGGGTTTCGGTAAGTCCGGAGGATGTCCAGAGAGGAGGTGGAAGGTGTTCCATGGCCACGGAGATTGAATAATATGTGAATGAATGTTAAATGTTGATTTAATCATTTATTCATAACTATTTAATAGAGAGAAAAATCAATTAAAATGGTCATAATTATTTATTTTTGAGCGGCAGAGGCGGCGGTGTCCACGGCGGGCGGTGGCTGTGAGGAATTGTGCGGCCAGCGGGGGTGTCTGGGGTGTTCTCCAGGTCATGGCGGAGCGGCGGGCACGGGTTACGGCCAAGGGGCGGTCTGTGCGAGCGGGGACAAAGCGCGCTCTGGGGGCGGCACCGGCATGGTGTTGTGGCACTGGGCGCGGGCTTTCCTCGGTGGTCCACGGCAGGGTTTGGCTCGGGCAGGGGACAGAGAGGGGCAGTGAGGTGTGAGCTACCTCCTAGACATGGAGAGAGAGATGGGAGAGGGCTGCTACGGCGAGTGCACGGTCGGCCGGTGAGAGGGTGCTCGGTATGGCATGGCAGTGCAGCTAGGGGGGTAGGGGAGTGGGTTTAAATGGCTTTTCTAGATCATTGAGAGACAAAGGGAGTAAAGAGGGGCCAAATGGGAGACAAGTTTGGCCAGAATACTGTTTGGAATAGTGAAATGTGTTTTGTTTGAAATCTGTCTGCCAAGTGTTTAATGAAATGGCTGCAAGAGAAAACGTTTTGAATTTTGGTTTCAATTTTTTTGAGTGATCTCCACTAGTGCTAGGCAGTCTCTGGTTGCAAGGGTTTTGAAAGTGGAGCTGAAATAGAGGGGTTTTGGAATAGAGGTGATCTATGCATATGCATTAGATTCAATTTTCAATTGTCATTTAAAATAAGTAAAAGAATGTTTGTAGCAGATCAAAAGGTGGGCCTTGGTACCTCATTATGTGTACTAGCAAGGGGTACAAAGATCAAGAATTGTTTCTGTTAAGAAATGAGTGCTAGGAACACTCAAAGTAGTGTAGTGGATTAAAATGACAAAAATGACCATTCCTCCTTTTTAATTCTTTTTGATTTGATTTTCTTTAGGAAAAGTTTGGGAATGATGTAGATGATGTTTAAATCACTTAAGACACATTTTAGAAGCAAAGGATCACACAATCATGGCAATTCAAACAACTCCAATTTTAAATGCACACATATATGAATGCTTTTATTTTAAATTTGGAAAAGTTTTTGGTAACCCCATTTTTGGTTGATTTGATCTTGATAAGCTTGGATTGAAGTTTTGGGATGTTACACACACTCTCCCCATTCCCCACATTAGTACTCAAACCCTAGATTTCACTAGCTACATGCCCACTGATCATACCAATCCTGACCAATACTTCCGCACTTTCCACTTGCGATCCGGCGCAGCTTATCCATCGACAACACCTCTTCAGATATGCGTATGGACCAAGATCATCCACTCATCATCGTGTTAGCTGTGGCCAAAGAAGATTTGAGCGAGGTCATCGCGCCAGCGGTGGCCAAAGCAGATACGCCTGTGGTCGCCGTACCAAGGGTGGGTGAGGCAGATCCGTGTGTGGTCATCGCGCTAGTGGTGGGCAAGGCAGATCTGTGCATGGTCGTCACACCAGTAGTGGGCGAAGCAGATCACGTGTGGTCATTAGCATCAGGATTTTATTTAGGAATTTGTAGAATACCATAATAGAGAGGCGCTCAAGAATTAGATTCAGCGTTCAGGAAATCTTTTGTTTTTGTTTTTTATTTTTGAAGCAATTTTCCTAATTTGTGAA
The DNA here is from genome assembly GCA_910589775.1 of Avena eriantha. Classification (NCBI taxonomy): domain Eukaryota; kingdom Viridiplantae; phylum Streptophyta; class Magnoliopsida; order Poales; family Poaceae; genus Avena; species Avena eriantha. The sequence continues at coordinate 543,174,619 of OU342743.1, forward strand.
AAATATAAATATGCAAATAAATATTGTATTCAAATAAATAAATATTGTTCACGATATATATATTGCTAATATAAATAAATAAACTGATATTACTGAGTCGTTTTGGGATTAGCAACGTAAGTCGGTTATTGTTAATCTATTTAATTTTCAGTGAAGTTGGACGGTGTAACACGGCAAATAATGCGCGGTTACGTGGCACAAAAGTTCCTCCATCTTCAGTAATGTAACGAGGAGTATACTCTGCCAGGCCGTGGAAGTGCTAGTTTGGCGGATCACGTTGTGCCGCACCAAACAAAACCGCAGCCGTTCGTGAATCCCGACGTAGTTATCCCTGGCGGCTTTTTTTGCCGCGCCAGCACGAGCACGGCGACTAAGCTTGTGCCTTAGCGTCTATAAGCGCCAGCACCCAAACTCCGTGTTGTAGTTCTTGTAAAGGAAATTTATCAATACTTTGTTTAGATATGTAAACTATTATAGTATCAATTTTAGCAGGCAAGGAATCTACCTCCTCAATAGAGTTGATTTTCCTAGAACATGGATTAGGTGCTCTTTCAGTGTGCCATTGCTTATGATATTGTAACATGTTTTCTAAAATAGCCATTGCTTCAACAATAGCTTTACTCGTGAATGCACCCCTTCAACAGAATCTAACATACTTTTAGACATATAGTTTAAACCATTATAAAAAGAGTGTAACATAATCCATTCATTTACTCCATCTGATGGATAGGTTCTAAGCATGATTTTAATTCTTTCCCATGTTGTATCTACATGTTCATTATCATTTTTTAAAGGACAGTATGCTATTTCTATTTTGCAAGATTTTAATAGGAGGATAATATTTATTTATGATAGTTTCCTTAAGATTTTCCCAAGAGTTTATGCTACCAGTTGGTAATGACAGTAGCCATTCTTTAGCTTTATCTGTAAGTGAAAATGGGAATAGTTTAAGTTTCACAATGTCATTTTTCACATTCTTAAATTTTTGCATATCACAAATTTCACAGTGTCATGCAAATGCATAGATGCATCTTCACTAGCACTTCCCCAAATTTTAATTTAGCAATAAGATTAGGTAGCCTAGGACAAACTTCAAAACTATCAGCTTTAATTTCAGGAGTTTTGATAGGTCTAGCAATAAATTTATCATTATTAGTGTTGGTGTAGTCACATAACTTAGTGGTTCTTTATCCCGTATTTGCAATAAAAGTAAACTTACACTATTTTTTATGGATTGTTTGTGTATAATAGAAAGGTAAAAACAAGATTAAAAGTAAACGAAAAATAAAATACAAACAAACTGCTTTGTAGATTTAAAATAAAATAAATTCTCACAATGGTGCAACCTTCCCAAGCTTGGGTGTTTGCACAAGTTGATGAAGATGGTTCTAGAAAAGGTTCTAGCAATTGTTGTGGGAGTTTAACCATGCTGCAACCACTACGATATGTATCTTGCAACTCCCGAGCAATGTCACTTCTTGATGGAAACAACTCTGTGTATACCAAATCGTTGGGACTCCAAGTGTCGAGTGTTGTAGCAAGAGACGTTTCCCCACAAGGGTGACTCGAGGGTTTATATTGAACTCTTCGGGAATTGGCTTAGAGACTTATCCTATTTTCTTCTTCAAGCAACCTACAAAACAAAGTATTTTCCTTGTGTCCCCAACTCAACCATGTTTTTGTCAAGCACAAGGTTTCATCTTAGTAAATTGAATTAAACTATAAATAAATAAAAGTAAAAGCAATCTATAAGTAGACAAGAAAGTAAAAACAATAAGGTAAATGTCTTTTGGGTTTTTATTTTTGTTTGCTAATAGTAAAAGTGTTTTTGTGTTTTAAGATTTAATTGATGCAGCAAATATAAAAGCAACGAAAGTAAATGGAAGTTGTTTCTTATAATAAAAGTTGGACCAGAATTTTATGGGTTCACTTTTCTATTCTCCCATTAAGTATATTGGACATATATAAAATAATTCATAATCAATAAAGTATTGATGAAACTTCATTATGTGTATGATAAACACATAATGAAACTTCATTATGTGTATTCTCCCATTAAGAATTTTATGGGTTCACTTTTCTATTCTCCCATTAAGCACGAGATTGTACTGTGGGGTCTTTTTATAGGTATTTTTAGGTCAATACTTTGAGGCTGAGAAGATGTACGACTATGGAGGCTTGAGGAGGGAACGAGAATGGGTGGAACGGCCTAGGGTGGGGATCATGCCACCTGGGCTTGTTTGGGCCTTGGTCCTCCGCTCTGGTGATTCTTGTGATCCAAATGCACACTAAACTCAAAATTTAAATACTCGCCTCTGAAATCATATCGTAGGTACTTAATTTTATTGTTCCGATGATTCTCTACCTCACTTAGTAATTCCTTGAACTTTTCAAATATTTCATACATGTATTTTATTAAGTAAATATACCCGTATCTACTTAAGTCATCAGTAAAGGTTAGGAAGTAACGATATCCACCGTCTGTTGTAACGCTCATCAGTCTGCACACATCCATATGTATGATTTCTAACAAGTCGCCTGCTCTCTCTCCATCGTGCTGGAGAAAGGAGTCCTAGTCATCTTGCCCATGAAACATGGTTCACATGTGTCAAATGGTTCAAAGTCAAGTGACTCCAAGAGTCTATGGAGACTTTTCATGTGCTTTACACCAATATGAACTAGATGGCAGTGCCACAATTATGTGGAAGTATTTCACTTTACATCTTTTAGCATTAACATTATGAACATGTGTAGCACTCATATCGAGATTCAACAGAAATAAACCATTCACATCACTTGCATGACCATAAAGATATTTTTCATATAAATCGAATAGCCTTTATTCTTAGACTTGAATGAATAACTATCTCACAATAAACAAGATCCAGATATAATTTTCATGCTAAAGGCACTAAATAACAATTATTTAAGATTAAAATAAATCTCGAAGGTAGACATAGAGGAAGTGTGACGATGGTGACTACATCAACTATCGATCCATTCCCGGCACACATTGTCACTTCATCTCTTGCTAGGAACCATTTATTCTACAACTCATGTTTCAAGTTACAAATATTAGCAATTGAACCAGTATCAAATACCTAGGTGCTACTATGAGCACTTGTAAGGTACACATCAATAACATGTATATCAAATATATCTTTCTTGACATTGTCAGCATTCTTATCCTCCAATTACTTTGAGCAATTGTGCTTCCAGTGACCTTCTCCCTTGCAATAGAAGCACACGGTGTCCAGCTTTGGTCCATAGTTAGGCTTCTTTGTGGGAGCAACAATAGACTTTCCACCCTTCTTTCCCTTAGCTTTCTCGAAAATAGTGGTCTTCTTGACCATCAACACTTGGTGATCACACTTGATGTCTATCTCCATGGTTTTTCGCATAGCCGTGAGTTTAGAGAGTGACTTTCTCACCCCCGTCATGTTGTAGTCCATGATTTTTTCTTCTCTAGCGCTACCCTGTACCGAACTAGATAGCATTACTCAATGAATCTTCTGTTTGATCACGCTACTGGGTCCCCCATTTCAGCCTCTCATTACAAGAAACGTGTGCATGCTAAATTTTTCTCGCTCGCGCCTCCCTGTTTCGAACTTGCAACATTGCTCAATGCATCATCTGTATAAGGTTGTGCTGTTGGGTCCCACATATCAGCCTCTCTGTTAATGAAACATGCGTACGATGCACTTTTTTTTGCCTCATCCACTGTTTTGACCATATCAACCTCTTTGTAAATGAAACGTGTGTATGATGGACTTTTTTTGGTCGTGTCCACTGTTTTGACCTTGGCAACTTGTTGGGTCCCAGATGTTAACCTCCTATGTGCAGGAAACGTGTCTATGTTGGGTCCCAGATGACAACCTCTATTTGAAAGAAACGTGTGTATGTTGGACTGTTTTTTCAGGTCCCAAATGTCAGCCTAAGAGTACAAAAAATGCTCATAAAGGCCAAATTAAAAAGATTTTGGGCTAACTTGGGGTGGATGCCCCATTCTTCATGGCCTATATTCCATGGGCTCACTCCTATATTGAATGGGCTATGGTCGGTGGCCACAAGACCACGAAAAGGTTGAATTAGAAGGTTTTGGGAAATGCTTGGGGATGATAGGCTAATTTCATGGGATATGTTTGGGCCTGCTGGGTCCGACATGTCAGCTTCTCAGTAAGTGCAATGTGTGTATGATGGACTTTTTTTTAGCCGCGTCCGTTGTTTTCACCGTGGCAACCATGTATGGTCTACATAGGCTGCTCTATGTGGGTTATTATCCATAGGCTATGCTCCATGGGTTTCTTTCTCAAATTTCACTCGGTTGTGCTCAGTAGTCCCCTGACCCCTAAAAGGCCAAATTAATATGTTCTCGGCTATGCTCCATGGGCTCCTTTATCAAATTTCACTTGGTTGTGGTCAGTAGTCCCCTGACCCCATAAAGACTGAATGAGCTAGATTTCTTCTCCTGGTTAATAAAATTGCATTGTGATGTGCTCGGCCGGATTCTAAACAAATACCTCATAGAGGGAGAGGAAAGCGATCATTCTTTTTAGCAAATATTCATGTCAAAATTCAGAAAATACAGAATAAGATAGAAAAATTATCAACATATTCGAAGTTCATATTCAGCAGCACTTGACCAATTCAGCAGCATTTCAAAAGTGTCAATTAAGCAATACAGACACTGAAATACAATAGCAGTACAGAGAGAGCCAGTTCTTGTTTTAGCTCTAAAACCTTGTCACGCGATCAGTTTGCTCTTTTCACCAAACACACTCGACCATTGGAGTAAGAAAATTGACGACCAAGTCTGCTTTGAGTACCTTCTTCTCATATCAATGCCTGTGTGACCCCCATAACCAAAAATTCCCAAGTCACATCTAGATTGTGACAAGGCCATGTTTCAAAAGAAAAGCAAGACTATCTACTGCCCTTGATTTAAACAAGTACCATTACATCAGTATTTCCACAAAATGCTTTAGTAATAGCAATGACAGAACATTTGAGAGATTACGTAGCTTTCCTGCTTGAAATTCAATACCAGCATAGAGATAATCAGTTCTTGTTCCAGCTCAAATAACCTTGGTGCACGATTAGTTTGGCATGTTCTCTAAAGAGACTCGATCATTGGAGCAAGCAAAACCGACGATCAATTTTGCTTCTGTGTGAGTACCTCCTCCTTACGTCAATGCATGTGTGACCGCCCATAGCAACCCAAAATGCCCATGACTCATCTAGATAATTGTGACAATGCTAAGTTTCAAAAGAAAAGCATGACAATGTGATGACTTCATCTAAACAAGTACCAGTACATCACAGTTCATTCTACAAAATAGTGTACTAATAGTAACGACAGAACATTTGAAAGATTTAGTAGTACAAACTAAGACCGTAAAAATATCAGACAGATTCCCGATTCATAGTCAGCAGCACTTGACAGAGTCAACGCAACATTTCAAAATGACCAGTTGGTAGTACAAAGATAGTGACCAAAAGAATTGATAGATTCAGCAATGCGAGCATTGAAATTCAATAGATGTAGAAAGTCTTGATTCAAAAGGAAAGCGAGACCATATTCTGCACTCGGCCGATTGATCTAAACAAGTAACGAACAAGACTTTTGACTGGTTCAGTAGCATTTGAAAGATTCAGCAGTACATAATACGAAAAAATATTGACAGACTCCCAGTTCACATTCAGCGGCACTTGGACATATTTAGCGGCATTTCAAAGTGACAGATTCAGTTTACCCTTTTCTCCGAACACTCGATCATTGGAGCAAGCAAAGCTGACGATCAAGTCTGCTTTTGTGTGCTTGCCTCCTTCTCACATCAATGCCTATGTGTGACCTCCATAGGCAACTCAAAGCCTCAATAGGTCCGATACCAACTGAGCTATCCTATTACATAGTATTACGATTACTAACGGTAGTTTGGTTCCAATGATGGGCATTGGCAAAGCTCGGGAAGAACCATAATGGAGTCTCCGGAGATTTTCATGCAAAGTTGGTTGAGAAACCAATAGCTGCTTCTTCGATATTTAGAATGAAGCAACATATTTTAGGAAAGGGCGTATATCCAAGTCCTATTGCATTGTGGGAGGTGTAGACATAGTTGCTTCTTGTTAGATATCCTAGGACAACATCTGCACCGCCTACTGCAATGTTAATCAGACAGTTCAATCCAAGGAAAAGGGAATATGCTCCCAGGTCAGCAATCGCTATCCATGGCTTAGGTGGATACAAGTAAGCATTGCCCTTTTAGTACACCTTGCAGCCAAACCCAGTAGCATAGGTGCCATAAGTGTGACCGCAGTGCTCAACACTATGATAAGCAACAGGATTGCCATGACCATAATAAGTACCACCATAAAACTCCTCACTAGTATTGCCCTCAGTATGGATAAGAAGAAGGCAAGATTCTTCTACAGATATTGCTAAGAACCATAAACCAGGTTCGTTCTCATCATCATCTATGGCATCAAGGTTGCCCTCCTCGAGAAGCACGCCAGGTGGTGAAGGGAGAAGAATAGGACCTTGAAAAAGAAATGATGGCTAAATCAGCCAACACTAGTTTACATCCATTATATCTGAAGCTAGTCTTTAGAATAGGAATGGATCAAACTTACCAAAATATAGATGATTCCGGACATAAACACTACCACTCTTGTGGATAAGTGCATCGATGTATCTGAAATAGCACTGGAATTGGTTCTCAAGAACTGTCCATGCATACTCATCGCCTTCAAGGGTAGGAATTGACTAGTCGAAGATAGCGAAAAGAGAGAAATCTAAATAATCCGCCGCAGCTATGGGAGCTCAGAAAATAGCAATCTTTCAGAGGAGAATAGGGCAATCATAAATTGTTAGTGGGTACAAACTCATTGACTTGTGGGAGAGGAACGCTTTGATGAGTGTACACATTGATAAGATCCCACTTGCACTCAGACCCAACAGTGGCGATCCAATCTCCATTCGCACCTACCCATTGCTTACCCATACAATTCAGGAACACAGCGTCGGAGGAGAACCTGTCCAGCAGCGTCATCTTGCATGGCATGCTCTTACCCTCGAAGTACTTGTTCCATTCCCATGGTTTCTTAGTCGGTTGAGAATGAAGAACAGAGGGGAGGCCAAACGGCTAAGAAGCATGTAAAGTTGCACTATATCTTGCTGAGTCAAGAAGATGTTTGGATGAACAGACGAGTGTGGGTCCCTCGGATTAACCCTCAGAGAATCCCTATTATGCATACACCACGATCCCATGATCAGTCTATTGTGGCACATAACCAACAAGTATCAAAGTAAACGTCCTCTACTTAAGCGAATACATGTCATACCTTATATACCATTATGGCTACATCAAGCATCATCAGTGGAACTTCATCAAGCATAGAGCCCGAGACATGCCTTAACCTACAGGCAGCTGACAGGGAGAACGTCCTAGCTCGCATAGTCATCAACTTCACCTTCTTCTCGATATCTGACCAAGTTAATAGTCAGGGACAATGCCAGTGAATACTTGGAATGTACTCGCAAACCACCTTAAGAGAATAATAATAACAAGAGGATATGCAATGTGTCTATGGTAGTAGGAGGGCCCCAAGAGAGGTGCTTTTCTCAAATATTTTCTCTTGTAGATATAGCATCTACATATCTTTGTTGAAAACTTTTGTAAAACCTTTTTGGAAACCTTTTTGAAAAGTTTTGGAAATCACTAGGATTGGGACACCCATTTGTTTCGTCCTTCTAGTCATCCCATGTCCAAACTAATGTCCTTCCTTTCTAACCATCCCATGGTCAAAACATGTATCCTTTCTGACTATCCCATGGTTAAAACATTTCCAAAGCCATTGCTTTTCCAAAATAATTTTTGAAAACAAAACCAGCACCGCTCTACAGTAGTCTGTCCAACCCATCCATAACCACGTACATGGATATTTTAATAGATTTACACTCTATAGAGGTTGTACACTTTACCCGCACCATCCGAATACCCTGCCCTGATCTACACAGATTGTGGGTTGAGTAACCGATCAAGACTCTCTAGATGCCACTCTAGTATAGGCCCTATCCTATGAGTTGTTCCTCTCAACACCGGGACATCGGGGCCACAGACCAACCGGAGCACATTCCGACTCCTCTAGAGTGGACACTTTCAATGAGAGGCTCATAGTATCGCCCCGTCACTCCCATGGGTGATCCTACTTCCTCCAGGTGACTATCTAATAGTTGACCCTTTTGTAAAGGCAAGCCCAGAATTAGAGGGAGATGACCCCTTATAAGCAGTTATGATAATTCCACACCAGAGTAGCAAACTTCAAGTCTAGCCCAGTCCCATTCCAGAGTAGTGTGGTTGCACGGGTTAAGTTGTTATAGCTAAACTGCAAAGAACCGGGTGCGTTTTTGTTAACATTTTTCTTCCATCTTTCTTTCAGCATATTATGTAAAACGAAAACCTTTTTATTTATCAAACTTCTCTTGGTAGGTCAAAACTCACCAAGGTTTTATCATAAAACTCTTTATAAAACTTTTCTGGGTCTTCCCATCCTATAGCTTTGCTTCGGCTAAAAAATGGTCTCCAAAGGGTTATGGTGGTATACACCATCTACCTTTCTAGGGACAAAAAAGGTGTCGTCAAGGGGGTTATACTTAGTAGTACATATGTGTAATGGTTTGGAGGGGCCAAGCCACTACCCGATATAGATCTTCATAATATAAAACAATGCAGTTTACATAAACAGTAGATAAAACAAGCATAAGTAAAATAGTAGGACAAGGCTTATGAGCAAGAAGGTGGCTTGCCTGAGATTAGTAATCTGGCAATATATGTCCCTGGACTTCTTCTTAGAATACCAAAATAAAAACAATAATAATAACCATCTTCTTCCTGTCTCCAATTTAATCGCATATATCGTCGATACGGATCACACGGAAGCAAACAAAGGGAACAATCAATACCGGGCATAAAATCACCAATATCATACAAAAAACAAACATACAACACCTTACTCAGTTTAGTAGGTTTTGATAGGTTGATTTTGTTGCATTTGGAAATACTTTAATTGCCTTTGTGGATATGCCTTTGTGATTTATTTGTCAAATACCACCTAACGAAGGGGTTTTGACTAAGGCTTGGGTTTGGGTGATATCAATGTACAAAAATGATATCAACAGATAGGTATAGATATAACAAGGATAACAAAAGTGATTTCATGATTTTATCAATTTTATCAATTTTACTTAATTAGTTATATTATTTTAGTGGAAAAACCCCCAGTTTAGGTGAATAATTAACCATAAAAGATCTGTAGCTCAATTAAAATTAGTTCTTAGAGGACATTGTATAACTTTGAGTTTGTGATTTGTGAGAGTTGGAAACACCTCAAATCAATTAGCAGAATATCCTTGGGAAATTCCCAAAGTCAGCTCTATAGTTAATTTGTCTTTTTAACCAGATTTATTGTGCAGGTCCAAATGGTATTGGACAAAGAAAAACAGATAGGGATTGCAAATACCTCCCACTAGAAATTGGAATCATCATTTTTGGAGTTGCTAAACTTCTGAATTGATTTATCTAGTGATAATACCACATAAAGAAGATCGGAAATCTTCAGAAGATCGGAAATTTTTGAACTCGTGGGGTTTGATAGACATAGGTATGAATGTGTACTGGGAGTTGGAATTAGGTCAATACCCATTTTGGTTTGACCTAGAGAAATTCCTAAGGTCAGATCTGGATTTATTTTGTCATTTTTTCCTATAAGTGATCCATAGCTCTTATTGACATGAGACTAATGCTCATAGGTGTGTATTTTAAATACAAATTAGGGGAAATTGGATTCACCCCATTTGGATTACCAAACTCCCTGAATGATTTATTTAGTGAAAAAGAAACACTATTGTGTTTTAATTATTTAAGAGGACCTGGATATTATTGTGAGGCAAAACTTGTTCTGCATGTTTCATAAAACCCTATAGAACATTATAAAATTTGATTTGTGAAGTTCTATTAAAAGATTGTTTTCTATTTAAATCTACAGCTATATTTTCAGATCTGGGAAAAGAGAATCAATAAAAAGGGGAGACGGGCCGAAATTGACCACCGTACCCAGCACCGAACTGGGCCGACCCAATTCCACGTCGGCCAGTGTGGGAGGGAAAAATTTGAATCCCCTAGCAACGGGGTCCGTTGGTCAGCGAAAGGTAGGGGCGAAGGGGTATGGGGCATAGGGACCGTCTGATTTAGTGGGGGCGGACGACTCTCTGTTGTCGTTCGGAAAGAGACATGTTCGGCGGCAGCGGAACCCTAGGCAGGACAGGGAGAGACCGGGGATCTCCCAGGAGGATTGAGGAGGGACGCTGATGGTCCAGGTCTACGCGGTCCACCGCTACTAGTCGGGGGATGGGCGGGTCCGGTGGTTTACCAGTCGGGATCTGGCTTGCGCATGCGCGCTCGTGGCATACTCTCAGAAGCTAGCCCGAAGGACCACCTAGGTGTCTGCATGCCACGAGGAAAAGCGGGGTTAGGTCGGACTCTACACGGGAGGGATGCTTAACCAGATAGAGAGAGTAGAGGGGGTCGAGATCGATAGGGTACCTCACCTGGAGCTCATTGCACTTCGGGAGGTCGGCGGTGACGAGTACTGGGGGCGTTCCTGAGGAAAAGGAGAGTGGTTTGAGATGCAGAGGAGGGAGATGTTCTTGTAGAAGCAGAGAGGGAGGTTGGAGACGACCTAAGTCGGCCATACTTCTTTTCCCGAGCTTGTAGATCCGATTTGGAGAAGGTCTTCTCCTCGGCCATGTAGGGGCTGAGGTGTAGCACAGGATAGGGTGAGATAGAGGTGGATGGAGAGGCAAGTGAGCCACGGAGGAGTGGATGGGCTGGCCTCTGGCCTTATCTTGGAGTGGTGCTAGATCATAGTGGACATTGTCCAAGGAGGAGCTTGGGAGGGGGGCCAAGGCTCATGGTTGGTTGATAGGGACGGTGGAGGAGGTGTGAGGGGCAGGTACACAGAGGAGGGCATTGGTTCTACCAAAAAGGGGCCAAGGGTGCCTTATTTCCCTCCTCGGTGTAATAAAGAAAATGGAGAGGGGAGGGAACTAGGGGTAGCTAGGGGTGAGGATAGGGGTGGTAGGGCGAGCTGGTGGGTGCTGGTACATGCCTTGATACTGGTTGGAGAGGTGGTGCTGCTACTAGGCTTTATTAATGCAAGATTTTGCATCAAGTGTAAGTGGGATCTCTTTCTATCTCTCTCTCTCTCACTCTTATTCCAAGCACAAGGAAAACAAGAGGAGGTGTGCTACAGGGCTGGTCGACCAGAGGGTGATGATGGATGTTGTGGAGAAGTATTGGAGAAGTTTGAGGGGGGGGGGGGGGGGTTTGACTTGGTTTTTATCATAGTTTAGGTTAATTTCAAATCTTGACCATAGTAGTAGTTATGAAGGAATTTCTCAAACTTGGTCTTGGCAAGATGGGATAAAAGGGGCTGGTAGATAGGTATGGTCAAGGTGTACCTCCAGGAATTTTGTGGCATTTATTTGGTCATTTTAGCTAATGTTTATCTCTTTTATTCAAATAGTGCAGAATGTGTTTTATTGATTAGTTTTGAAAATTTTGAATTAGACAAGGTGATTCTTCTGGTTTGGGATAGTCCCACATATGAATTAACACATTGGAGATTTTTCCCAAGATTTATTGAAGAAGAAAAGTATTTAAATAATTTATTTTCTTGTTTCAGCCATTTAAGAAAAAGGGCAAAAAGAAATAATAAAGGATCTCAAAAAATATCTAATTTTGATATAGGAAGATAGTATAATATATATAGGCCTCAAGTGTGCCTTGAGATGGAAAAGTAGTTTGGAGAAAAACAAACTTTCATTTGGAGGATTTTTCGAAGGGGTGAAATTAAATTTAGTTTTAGTTTCCAAGTTATTATGGAAATTATTTGGTAAGTGATTATATCCAAGGTATATAATGTCCACAAATTGTATATAGCATGTGCAACCCTGGGGTGTTGAGAATCCAACTTGATTTTGGTAGGAAACGAGGAATAAAGGATCTAGGGTGATGTTATTTTTATACCTTCAAAACCTTGTTGGATCTTGGAGTTCAAAGATCCCCTTGGGTCATGGGGTATATGGATGTATATAACAAGTGATGTGTATCCTGATTGAGCTCTCCAAGAATTTATGCTTAGAATTGAATAAAGGGTGCCCAAAACAGATTATCAAATAGCCTTCTAAACCATGTGGGTTTTAGAAGCACAAGGATCCAATTGGAACAACTGAAGTATGGATTAATAGATATTTATGAGTATAATACAATCATGCCAAGAGTTGGTAAAAACAAGATAGTATGAAGATGTGATCTTCTTCCAAAGTAGGCATGTTGATAAGATTTGCAGGAATTATTATTTTCTTGCCTGCAAAACCATCAAGAACAAGTGGGTTGGAGGATGATATTTCCAAGGGAAAAAGTGTTCCCTGGTAGACCTTAATATGGTCTACAATATGGTTCAAGTGTATTACCAAAAATGCAGAAGGAGGGGAAATGAGGGAGACTTAAATATGGCATCTTGATAACAATTTCTAGACTTAGTCATATTTTGGCAGATTTAAAGTTTTTACTAGAATATAAGAGTTCATGTTTTTGATGGGTTGGAAGGTTCCAAATCATCATCAAATGGATGATGTTGAAGTGTAGACTGAGTAGAGGAGATCCATGCTTGATATTGGTCTTTACATACTTCGAAGCTTCTAGAAGGAATGAATTGAAAGGTGGTCTAGTTAAGGAATTAGAGGGTCACTTTAGCGCCCAGATGAAAGGGTAAGCTTTGGGTATTTGCTTAGGGTTTGTAATATTTTTCTTGTTGGACTCTAGGGGATGAGCTCCTAGGTTATCTCGCTCTAGTTTCTAAGCAAACAAATCAAACAGCAAGTCAAGGCAATTCATCTTACAAGAAGAAAAAATCTACTACTAGGGATACCATCAAGCTTAGCTTGAGGTAAGGATGGGTATTTTGAAAGGTTGGAGTTTGAATAAGGTTAGATTCCTTGGTATCTCAACCAATAGTAGGATTTAAATGCTTTATAAAAGGTTTTGGAAAACCTAGAGGTAAAAGTAGTTCAAGGTTCTGTCTTGAAAACATAAGGAGGTTATATCTTATAGATCTCCAGAATTTTGGCAATATAAGCTACTAAAATAGTTGGGGTTGCAAAGACATCTTGGCTCAGGTTTTGGAATGTCAGAACATTTGAGAATATGTAAAATGATCCAAGACTATTTTGTTAAATAGATTTTGTCAACTGATGGTGAGGTAAGGAGTATATCATATTGTATACACTCAGATGCACAAGCACAAGCAAATAACAAGCAACACTGTATCACTAACCAAGAAAAAGTTTTTGTTCCCTGTAATTTTTGTATTCTGGACAACTAAACAGGGTTTCCGAAATTGGGATGTTATGGCGAGGCTCACCGCGGTGATGAAATTGCATCTAGTTATGAGTTCTTCAAGTGGGCCTTCAGTAAAAACCTCCTGAAACAGCTCAGAATCATCACTGTCCTTGCTTGGTCCTGCCATAACAAGGGAGCTGATGGATGTTGGACGGTATCAAGGGAGATGATGGAAGTTGGAAGTTGGACGGAGCTGATGAAAACAGGGAAGATCGATGTCGGTAGGCAGGACAGGGACAAGAACAAACACTCTCATAATGTGCGGTGAATAGAGTCGGAAAGCGGCATTGTAGAGGAGAATAACAGTGATGCTTGCCCTAGAGGTAGGATAATGGGGAACTAGGGATAGAGCGTATAGGAAATGTTGAATAAAATGAAAATGGACACATGTTCCTCTGCTCCAGTTCCCTTCATAATAGTAATACTATTTTTTGCGAAAAGAATAGTACTACTCTGCTCTAGTTCCCTCCACAATAAATCTTTCTTGTAAAATGAAATCGGAATACTATTGAGTAGAATGTAGGGGTAGCTATAGGAGTAGCGATCCACCTGTAATAATAATTTCTCCCGTTCTCAAGATCTTTTGTGGTACTAGTTTCCAACAAGAAAACTCTTGTGTAATTTCTAGTAAAATTGATTTCCATGACAATTTATAAGAAAGATTTCCATATATACGAACCAAAACAAAATAGGTGGTGTGATTCCGATGTGTTTTATTTGTATTAATACTTCATAAAACAACACATTTTTTTGCACCTGGGAATTTAATATGCTATTTTTTAGACATAAAGGGTCCAACCATACACTAAAAACGTCGTTTACCATTCCACGGTGAACCAATCTACAAAATATGGCCACATTATCATAAACTATGAAATAGGTATGGAATTTGGCCTCGGTCATCTTGCTTGAAACCTAGGAATGTTAATACATATAGTTGACCCTATTGCTAAACATGGTTTTTGAAAGGCTGCCAAAAAAATTGTCCTTGTTTTGAAAACAATCAAACAAAAAAAATGAGTACTAATAACAAAAGAATTCGCATGATGTTCTCCTGCATGTACTACTTTCCATGAAGATAAACATGAGTTTTGGCAACTGTTTAAAGATAAACATGAGTATGAAGATTCATGGATTTCAAGCCGAGAGACCAAGATCAAGGCCATATCTACATCATAATGTATGCCGATGATCCCGTATCCAAGAATTTGCATGCCAACAAATTTGGCCATATTTTGAAAGCAATCAAAGAGGAAGGAGTATGAAGAGTAGGGCTCGATCATCTACTCTCTCGAGAAGGATCTGAACCCAACTGTTTTCCTTGCTTAATTTTAGGGTCCTTTGTGCTAAATGTATGGACCTCATCGGTGTAATTTTCCCTTTTTTAGGTCCTTGAAGCAAGTAGTACTCCCTCCTTCCCAAATTAGGACGCATATTACTTTTGGTCAAAGTCAATTTTAATAATCTTTGACTAAGTATACGACATCACCTTAATGTTATTAGAATCATCATGAACTATATTTTCATATTGTATGCATTTTTCATTAGAAAAGTCGATATGTTTTTACATATAGTTGGTCAAACTTTATGAAAGATTGACTTTAACCAAACCTAATATAAATCCTAATATTTGAAAGAGGAAGTAGTATGAAGAGTATCACTCGATCAGCTGCTCTCTCGAGAAGGACTAGTACTCGACTATTTTCCTTGCTTAATTTTATGGTCCTTTGCACTAAATGTATGGACCTCACTGTAATTTTTGCTTTTTTAGTTACTTGATGTAAAATGTACTCCCCTGATCATGTAAAATTTTAAATAGAGGAGTACAAGTAAATGTGGTAGATTACTCTTATAGTTTTCCAAAAAATCTTTCGAAGCTAACTAGGAATTCAATATAGCAAAACCACCGAGAGTTCTAAAAAATCAAGTTCTTAGCTATTCAAGAATTTGGCATGGTGGTGTTTCCATATTTGGTACATGGGTCCTTCGATCTTTGCATGGTGAACAATAACACTGCTAATGGGAGTCTCCAACTTATAAGAATAGAAAAATTCAATTTTTGAAGTGATGGGAAAGTTTTTTCTGTAAATCAAACATGAATAAAAATGGCTCGGAATGCCACAACCCTAGTTATCACACAAAATGTGGACTATGATTCACTTATGAGTAATTACCAAGATAAACATGAGTATGAACATTCTTGGATTTCAAGCCGAACGAACAAGGTCATGGCCATATGTACATCATACTTTATATGTACCGATTATACCATATCCAAGAATTTGAATGCTGGTAGATTTGTCCATATTTTGGAAATAATCGAAGACAAAGTAGTATGAAGAGTGTGACTCAATCAGCTCCTCTCCCGAGAAGGGGCCGAACACGACTGTTTGCATTGCTTAATTTTAGGGTCCATTGTGCTAAATAAATGGACCTCGATGTTATTTTCCATTTTTAGGTCCTTGATGTAAAATGTACTCACACCTCCCGTGTATAATTTTAACCTAAAAGTAAATGGTAAAATTTAAACGATTTTAAGCTTAGTTGTCAACGAGTATGAACCATTCTTGGACTTCAAGTCGAATGACCAAGGTCAAGGCCATACCCACATCATATTTTATGTTGATGATCCCATATCCATGAATTTGCATGGCGAGAGATTTTTCCATATTTTGAAAACAATCAAAGAGGAAGTAGTATGAAGAGTATGGCTCGATCAGCTACTCTCTCGAGAAGGAGGCGAACCCGACTGTTTTACTTGCTCAATTTTAGGGGGGGTTATGCTAAATGTATGGACCTCGATGTAATTTTACCTTTTTAGAACACTAATGTAAAATGTACTCGCGTGGCCTGTGTAAAATTCTAACCTAAAAGTAAGTGGTGAAACTTAAATGAATTTAAGCATAGTTGTCAACAAGTATGAACACTCTTGAATTTCAAGACAAATGACCAAAAGGTCAAGGCCATATCTCTACATCATAATTTATGTTGATGATCCCATATCCAAGGATTTACATGGCGACAAATTTGGCTATATTTTGAAAACAATGGAAGAGGAAGTACTATGAAGAGTATGGCTCAATCAGCTTCTCTCTCGAGAAGGAGCCGAACCTAACTATTTTATTTCCTCAATTTTAGGGTCCTTTATGCTAAATTTATGGACCTCGATGTAATTTTCGCTTTATTAAGGTCCTTGATGTAAAATGTACTCCGATCGTCTCTATAAAATTCTAACCTAAAAGTAAATGGTGAAATTTAAACTAATTTAAACTTAGTTTTCAATGAGTATGAACATTCTTGGATTTCAAGCCGAAGGACCAAGGTCAAGGCCATATCCACATCATACTTTATGCTAATGATCCCATATCGAAGAATTTAAATACGAACAGATTTGGCAATATTTTGAAAACAATCAAAGAGGAAGTAGTATGAAGAGTATGGCTTGATCATATATTGTCTCGAGAAGGAGCCAAACACGACTATTTGTCTTGCTTAGTTTTATAGTCCTTTCTACTAGATGTATGGACCTCGATGTAATTTTCTCTTTTTTAGGTCCTTGATGTAAAATGTACTCCCCCTGACCATGTAAAATTCTAACCTAAAAGTAAGTGGTGAAATTTAAATGAATTTAAGCTTAGTTATTAATGAGTATGAACATTAATACTTGGATTTCAAGACGAATGACGAAAAAGGTCAAGGCCATATCTCTACATCATACTTTATGTTGATGATTCCATATCCAAGGATTTGCATGGCGAAATATTTGGCTATATTTTGAAAACAATCGAAGAGGAAGTAGTATGAAGAGTATGGCTTGACCAGCTGCTCTCTCGGGGAGCCAAACAACAAAACTGTGAAAACCTAGAAATATATGAGATCACAAACGTGAGAGTGATCCAACGCCCCGACAGTTCTTTTGAGCAAGAAAGGGCCTATGAAAAGTAAAGTGCCTTCTTGTTCTTGTTCTTCTGATCGATTGATTCAATTGGATGAAAGGGAAGAGAACACCAAAAGTACTAGCGCTACTATTTTCAACCAATTGAATTGGCTTCACCATTTCTTGATCAAAGAGCCATGTGCAAACCGGAAAGGAAGGAAACTGCTTTAGAGGAGGGATGCCATCAATGGCATCTTGGCGTGAAACAATTCATTTATATAAACACTTTTGACATAGCAGAATCCTTCTCAGGTTGACCACTCATCATAAGATAGTGAAACATAGTCCTACTTAGCTCAGTTGGTTTGGTATTATACTCGAAAGCCTTTTCCCTTCAGGCTCGACCTCCTCTATCGAGTCGGCTCCCCCAATTTAATTTCTGAATTCCTCTTCCCTCTTATTCCCTTGGCCATTCAACAATAGCGTACGACCTTTGGAAAGCATCTCTTCCTAGAGGGGACTCCCGCTTGTGATCTTCCCCCCTAGCATATTCTCTCTGTTTTGTCATTTTGAATCATGATAGATCCTTCCTTCTAGTTGAAATGAACCCTATTGACCCCAGCTGCTCTAAGTGTTGCTTGTGCTTCTTGCGAAAGATCCTATGGTAGAGGAGACTTGCCGGTACTTTCCCACGAATTGCGTTTAACAGACGGCTGAGCAATGACTCGTACATGTGCCCAAAATGGCTTGCTTGCTGTCAGCTTTCTATTCTTCTTCAATGGGACCTGACATAATAGTTGAGTTTTGTTACTACCCGACTTGGTCGATGTGACACGGTGATAGCGCTCACCATCGTACCTTGATCGACCCTATGCACCTTGATATAGCAATGGGTCCGAAACCCGATCATTTTTCTTAAACTTATGTCTCGCCCGGCGGAAAATCAACTAATAGCAAGCAGGTTTGTTTTGATAACTTATTCAGGCGGCAAGTAAAGAAAAAACAATGCCTAGAATGAGTGCTTCGAACGATATTCCTTTCTTAATCGTCACACGCACGGGTATAGCTCAGTCGCCTTAGTTTCCTCCCGGGTCAGTCCAGTTCTCCCCGGAGCTCCAGGGAGCCTCTCCAATTCTGACAGGAGGTCACGAGTCTCACACCTTACTTGAACGAATACCTCAGAATTCTATCCGGTAATATCCGATGACAGGGAGGACATCTTCGCATGCAAGTCATGCATTGTAGTGCACTTGTTTTTATTTGTCCACACCTGATTCACTAAACTCCGCTATTCTAGGAAATCCTCTTCCTGAAGATGAAATCTCATCTATGGAATTGGGTATTGAAATTGTACGATGACTGTTATTGTTCCAGGCATACGACCCTAAGACATGACGGTTTCACTTTTCCGGCCCGGGTAAGATCAAATAAACAAACAGCTTGCTTGCCCAATCCGTATTGAGAGGATTTCTTGAGCTTGAACTTCCTTTTGTAGCTCCGCTCACAAGGACTTCTTTTCATCTGCAATGAAGCTTATACCACCACTTGGTCAGTAAGGCCTGATTCAAAAAAAGAATCAATCACCCCCTCCCTACTTCAATGGAAAAGGGGGAATCGCCCTTTCACAGCCACCCCTCCACAAAATTGATACCTATCCTTTCACCTAGACTCTTTCACAAATGTTGGGCAAGCTGGAGGGAAGTGATGTCCAATCTAGTGTGAATTTATCAGTCAACAAAGCTCTGCCATGAAATATCTACAACTAGCTTGATTCAACCGGAGAGGAGATTAAATTTGGGCAACAAGAAGGCGGTCACCTGTTGTTAGTTAGGGGAATGTCACCTCTTTGAGACTGATGGAATCCACAATAATCTCTAGAGGACCTGTAACTAATGACCTTGATACTAAACCAGATCGAACAAGGGATCTTCTTGGAAATGGGAAGATCTAGGCCCATGCGGATGCGGGTACTGCCATTCCTCAATAAAAGTGTGGATCAAGTTGGTTGCCCATCACCCCCTCGCTCCTTTCTGAAGGCCCACCACTCCTTTCTTTTAAAATGCTTCCTCAGTCAATCAGCAGCTTATTCCATTCCTCTTTCTGGTTTGGAATCCAAGAAGCTCAATTATAAGTTTCAAGCGGTTTTCGTACCACCGATCTTTAAGAATGTGACGTAGGTAAGCATGGACCGTTGGTATCTTCATTCGAGTTTCTCAAAATAGTCATGCTCTTTGTCCGACTGTTTTCCTTCTTAATTTTAGGGGGGGTTGTGCTAAATGTATGGACCTAATGTAATTTTCCCTTTTTAGGTCCTTATTGTAAAATGTACTCCCACCACCAGTGAAAAATTCTAACCTAAAAGTAAGTGGTGAAACTTAAACAACTTTAAACTTAGTTGTCAACGTGTCTGAACATTCTTGGATTTAAAGCCGAAGGACCAAGGCCAAGGCCATATCCACATCATACTTTATGCTCATGATCCCATATCCAAGAATTTTAATGCCGACAGATTTGGCTATATTTTGAAAACAATCTAAGAGGAAGTGGTATGAAGAGTATGGCTCAATCAGCTGCTCTCTCGAGAAGGAGTCGAACCCCGACTATTTTTCTTGCTTAGTTTTAGGGTCCTTTGTGCTAAATGTATGGACCCCAATGTAATTTTCCATTTTTTAGGTCCTTGATGTAAAATATACTCCCATCGACCGTGTAAAATTCTAACCTAAAAGTTAGTGGTGAAATTTAAACAAATTTAAGCTTCGTTGTCAACAAGTATGAAATATTCTTGGCTTTCAATCCGAACGACCAAGGTCAGGGCCACATCTACATCATACTTTTTGTTGATGATCCCATATCCAAGAATTTGCATGCCGACAAGTTTTTGGCCATATTTTGAAAACAATCGAAGAGCAAGTAGTATTAAAGTATGGCTCGATCAGCTGATCAGTCGAGAAGGAGTCATACCTGACTGTTTTCCTTGCTTAATTTTAGGGGTGTTTATGCTAAATGTATGGACCTAGATGTATTTTTTCTTTTTGAGGTCCTTGATGTAAATTGTACTCCGACCGACCGTGTAAAATTCTAACCTAAAAGTAAGTGGTGAAATTTAAACGAATTTAAGCTTAGTTGTTAACGAGTATAAACCATTCTTGGATTTCAAGACGAACGACAAAGGTCAATGCCGTATCTACATCATACTTTATGCTGATGATCCCATATCCAAAAATTTGCATGCCGACAAATTTGGCTATATTTTGAAAACAATCAAAGATGAAGTAGTCACTACAAGAAATGTTTCCTTCCGCAACGAATTGGCCCGATGGTCATCGTAGAAGGCGCGTCTTCCATGACGAAATTCTCGGCTCGGCCATGGCCGATGGAAAACTTTTTTTCCGATTTCATGACCCTCTACTACGACGGATCTGCTAAAAACATGGAGGAAGCTCGGCCAGCGCATGGCAGAAGCAAGATTTTTGTTTCCTCGCGCGATGTTGACTCGCCGAAATCTTTTGAGGTGTGTGGGTCCCGTATGTCAGTGTCTCTAGCGGACCATACTTTCGGTCGCGCCTCCCTGATTTGAAATCGATAACGTAGCTCGAGGCGTCTGCCCTTTCGTTAGGCTACTAGGTTCCACATGTCAGCCTCTCATTAGAAGGATCGTGTGTATGATGGAATTTTTTTCCTTCGCTCGCGCTACCCTGTTCTGGAGTTGATAGTGCTGCTCGATGCATCTACCGTCTAATGAACCTCCTGGGACCCACATGTCATCCTCTCATTAGAAGAAACGTGTGTATGATGGAATTTTTTCCTTCACTGGCGCTTCCCCGTTCCGAGTTGATAGCGTTGCTCGACGCATCTACCGTTTAACCAACCTCCTAAGCCCCACATGTCATCCTCTCATTAGAAGAAACATGTGTATGATGGATTTCTTCCTTGGCTCGCGCTACCCCATTCCGAGTTGATAGCGTTGCTCGACGCATCTACCATTTAATCACGATGTTGGGCCCTACATGTCATCCTCTCATTAGAAGAAATGTGTGTATGATGGATTTTTTACCCTCTATCACGCCTTCGTGTTCCGAACTTGATAGTGTTGCTCGCTGCATCAGCCTTTTAATCAAACTCCTGGACCCCACATGCCATCCTCTAATTAGAAGAAAATGTGTGTATGATAGAATTTTTTCCCTCGGTCGCACCTCTGTGTTCCGAACTTGATAGCGTTGCTCACTGCATCAGTTGTGCCGGTGGATTCCTTATGTCAGTCTCACATTAGAAGAATCGTGGGTATGACGGATTCTTTTTTCTACTCTAGCGCCACCCTGTTCCTAACAAGATAGCGTTGCTTCACGAATCTGCCGTTTGGTCACGCAGCTGAGTCCCACATGACAACCTCTCATTAGAAGGATCGGTTGTATGATTGACTTTTTTCTCTGCTCGCACTCCATGTTTCGAACTTGATAACGTTGCTCACTGCATCAGCCATTTTTTCAGGCTGTTGGGTGATGGCTCAATGCACGGCGCCCAGAAAAATGCTTGAAGGCGATGTTGATGTAGAGATTGTTGGGAACCCCAAGAGGAAGGTATGATGAGCACAGCAGCAAGTTTCCCTCAGTTATGAAACCAAGGTTTAATCGAACCAGTAGGAGCAAGGAAACACCTCAAAGGTGTTACTAGCTGAGCTTTGGCAGGGCGCACTACCGGTGCTAGTAGCAACGTGGAGACCTGCACAACACAACCACAGAACTTTGTCCCCAACTTGCGATGAGATTGTCAATCTCACCGTGTTTTGCGGAAAACAAAGGATTAAACGTATCGAATGGAAAGAAGTAAAAGTTTGCAGAAAGTAAACACAAAGCAGTAAACAGTTGATTGTAGATTGAAAGTAAAAGAAAGGACCAGTGTCCATAGTTCACTAGAGGTGGATCTCCTTAAGATAGATAACATGATGGGTGAACAAATTACAACGGGCCAATTGACAAACATCGAGAAAGAATACAAGCATATCCAATCTGTTATGTCTCACAAAAATGGTAATCCTAGGATTGCGATGAATGACATAACAGGTATCTGGGATTAAAAATCCGGGTGTTGACAAGTTGGTATCAGAGCCATCCTGACCATAGGAGACCCTAGTAAGAATGGACGTCCGAACAAAAACTTAATTTCCAAACCAAAGTGAGTATTTATGAAAAACTATTTCCTCTCTTATCCTTGGGAATTCATTCTTTCTCAAAAATTCAAGTTCCTCAAAATCTTACATTACTACTTAAAATTTGACACACATGATCACTTCACTAACTTCCTCATCCTTAATTCTTCTAGATGGAGACGCAGTTCAGCAAAGTTCTACCAGTTGGGCAACGGAGCTCAGCTGATCTTCGAGAGGGACCTAGATTCACTGTCGGAGTTACTAGGACGCCCACATCCGGAGTTTCTTGGAGCTCAACTTCTAGGACCCCTAGGAGGAGATTTGTAGTGGCTGGTCACCGCTGATCTTCGAGGAAGCATCAAAGCACCAACGTCTGGGAGAATCCAGTTCTCTGTTAGAGAGAACAACTGGCTAGATGGATTAGCCAGGGAAATGCATGAAGCTCTCGCACGTCTATGTTCCATCAGCGTCAACCAAATCCAAGGAACTCGTTTTGCTTACTATGCAAGGCATGACTTCATGGGAATGCCGATGGAGATGGCAAGTCACCCAGAGCTGAAGCGTCAAGTGGAGAACCTTGACTTCCTGATGTACGATCGCCAGAAGGAATTAGACAATGCTAGGGAGTTTGCCAACCACAACCGTGACATTGCTAACCAGAAGGCCCAGACTTTCTCACTGCTAGTCAAGGATCGCACCATCGCCCATCTTCACAAGAAGGTGGCCGACCTCGAGAAGACCGTCAAGGAGCAAGAAGCTCAGCTTGCAGCAAAGGAGGAAGAAGAGGAGGGTGAAGACATCCAGGGAGACATGGATTCTTACCTCAGCAATGATGATGACTTTCTGGAGGAGGATGTTGTGTCTGACTTCATTGACGATGAGTAGATGCACTAGAGCACTATCGTAGCATGAGATGTATCGGTCCCACTATATCGTAGCTTGTAGAATGGTTCTTCAAACCATCTATTTTCCTTTGTTGTGGTGTGTGTGTGTTTGTATCGTGTGCTTGTTTGAGTGAATGAAATGAAGTTAGTTGCAAAACCTGAGTCAAACTCAAAGTTTTAGCTTTGAAACCAAAACCATGAACCTTAGAACTTTCCCTCTTATCCCTTTATCTACCTCAATCTTCAGATGACTCATGGAAACCAAGGAGGAAGCAGCTCATCGCAAGACCCAATGCTGCTAATTATGCAGATGTTAGTTGTAGACCGTGAAGCAAGTAGGGCAGAGTGCCAGGCCAACTTAGCAACATTGCAGCAGATAGCTCAGATAGCCCAAAACATCCAAGGGCATGGAAATCAGGATCACCATGGATCCAAACTCAAAAACTTTCAGAATACCAATCCCCCAATCTTTAACCAGGCTGAAAACCCACTAGATGCTGACGACTGGTTACAGACAATGGAAAACAAGTTAGAAGTAGCAGGAGTTGATGACAACGAGAAAGTTCTCCTTGCTACCCACTATCTGGCAGGAGATGCAAGAGCTTGGTGGACTAGTATCCGTAACATGAACCATGGTCAAGTGATGACATGGGAAGCCTTCAAAATCAAGTTCACCTGCACTCATGTGCCGCAAGGTCTAGTCACCGGACTGAGGGATGAGTTCCGCCACTTGAAGCAAGGCAGAATGACTGTGGTGGAATACCGTGACAGATTCATATCGCTTGCAAGGTACGTCCCTAATGAAATCAACATGGAGGCCAAGAATAAGGAGAGATTCCTGAATGGACTGCATGATGAGATGTAGACTATCCTCGTCAACATCCGCTTCGAGGATCTCGAAGAGCTAGTCAAATCTGCCATTCAGATGGAAGGGAAGATTAACCAAGCAAACGACAACCACAAACGTCATATGATGCAGCAATCTAGATCCAGCAGTCACCAGAACTACCGTCCCAACCCCTCACCAGGATATGCACCAAGGAACATCTGACCCCCAATGTCTCACCCCGGCTACCCCAACCATAGTGGAGGCAATGTGAAGTCCGGTGGAAACAATCACAACTGCGGCAACGCCAAAAATTTCAACCGTGCCCCTCCCAAGAGCAGCAACAACAACAACACTACACCTAGAACTGGCAACAATGATGCGCCTGTCGCAGCAAAAGACAAGTCCCAGATCACCTATTTCGAGTGTGGAGTAAAGGGTCACTATTCCAATGAGTGCCCCAAGAAGACTGCCGCCACTGCCAATGTGAATGCCCTAGCTCAACAGGAGCGTCATGTTCAACTAGGGAGAAGGTTTGCCCCAGGGAACCCTCACAACCGCAACGGTCGTCTCTTCAACATGAACACCGAGGAAGCCCAAGAAGCGCCAGATGTAGTGTTGGGTATGTTTTCTATCAACTCAGTTTTAGCAAGGGTATTGTTTGATTCGGGAGCATCACATTCATTTGTCACCGAAGAATTTGCATGCACTAGTAAGATTCACCCAACCAACTTGAATCATGTCATGATAGTTCAAATCCCCGATTCAACTACAAAAGCTAGAAAATTTTGCAAAGTTGTGCCTATCAGAATACATGGGATAGATTTTTATGCCAACCTAATTGTACTCAGAACCAAAGGATTGGAAGTAGTACTAGGTATGGACTGGACGTCAAGGCATAAAGGACTGATAGACTATGCTAAGAAAGCCACCACCATGACCAGTAGCTCTGGAGTCAAAGTAGAGCATATCTCTGAAACCTTACCTCGTCAATTCAAGTGCAACAAGAGTCTAGCCCTTCCCACCATAGACCAAGTAAGAGTAGTCTGTGAATACCCCGATGTATTCCCAGATGAATTGCCCGGTATGCCCCCGGATAGGGATATTGAGCTCATTATCGAACTAATCCCTGGAACCGGACCCATAGCCCAGAGACCCTATAGCATGAACCCCTCAGAGTTAGTGGAACTGAAGAAGCAGTTGGATGCTATGTTAGCAACAGGCTTGATTCAACCCAGTGCATCGCCATGGAGATCACCAATGTTATTTGTCGACAAGAAAGATGGAGGCAACCGTCTGTGCACAGATTACAGAAAACTGAATGACGTCACCATCAAGAACAAGTAACCCTTGCCAAAGATAGAGGATCTATTTGATCAGTTGACTGGATCCTAGGTATTCTCAAAGATTGATCTTAGGACTGGTTATCACCAACTTAAGATTCGTGCAATGGATATTCTGAAGACCGCCTTTACTACTCGCTATGGTTTATATGAGTATACGGTTATGTATTTTGGATTAACCAATGCCCCTGCTTATTTCATGAATCTCACGAATAAGATCTTTATGAATTTCTTAGATAAGTTTCTTGTTGTGTTTATCGACGATATCCTTATATACTCCAAGTCAGAAAAAGAGCATGAGCAACATCTGAGAATCATCCTAGAAACTCGGAGAGAGCACTGATTATATGCCAAGTTCAACAAGTGTGAGTTTTGGCTGAAAGAAGTAGGATTCCTAGGACATATTGTGTCTGCCGGAGGAGTCTCTGTTGATCCCGCCAAGATCAAAGATGTGGAGGAATGGGAAGCCCCAACCACTCAAACCCAAGTCCGTGCATTTCTTGGTTTAGCGGGATATTACCGCAAGTTCGTAGAAGGATTCTCGAGCATCGCCAGACCCATGACCCAATTGTTGAAGAAGGACAAGAAGTTTGAATGGACTCACAAATGGGAAGCCAGTTTTCAAGAGCTGAAGAAGAGATTGATTTCAGCCCCAATATTGATCATGCCAGATATCAAGAAACCGTTTGATGTGTATTGTGAAGCATCCAAGATTGGTCTTGGATGTGTGTTGATGCAAGAAGGCAAGGTTATCGCTTATCTGTCTCGACAACTAAAGCAGCACGAGCAGAACTATCCGACCCATGATCTTGAATTAGCAGCCGTAGTTTTGGCATTGAAGACATGGCGTCATTATCTGATGGGTAATCGCTGTGAGATTTACTCAGATCACAAGATCTTGAAATATATTTTCACTCAGAAGGAGCTAAATATGAGGCAAAGGAGATGGATAGAGTTAATCAAGGATTATGACCTTGACTTTCACTATCACCCCGGCAAAGCCAATGTGGTAGCGGATGCTCTTAGCAGATTGCCGTGTAGGCTAAACACTATGATCAAGGAGAAGCAACCAAGCTTGTATGAGGAGTTGGAGCAGTTTAGGACTGAGCTAGTTAGCAAAGGATTCTTAGCTAGCATTGAACTTCAACCCACTTTGATTAGCCAAATCAAGGAATCCCAGAAGGGAAATGAAAGTATCGACAGAATCAAACGTCGTATTGGTACAGGAAGTTACTTGGATTCACTGAAGACAAAGAAAGAGTGATGTGGTACAAAGGACGTATCTATGTGCCAGCAGATTCGGAGCTGAAGCAAGTTATCATGTAGGAAGCTCATGATACTCTTTATTCTATCCACCCCGGAGGAACGAAGATGTATCAAGATTTGAAAGAGCAATTTTAGTGGCACAAGATGAAGAGAGAAATCGGAAGCTACATCGCCAAGTGTGACATCGGTAAAAGAGTCAAAGCAAAGCATCAGAGACCCGCAGGACTGTTGCAACCATTGAACATTCCGGAATAGAAATGGGATTCCGTCGGAATAGACTTTATCATCGGTTTGCCTACTTCTAGTAGGGGAAATGACTCAATCTAGGTCATAGTTGATAGACTGTCCAAGGTAGCTCACTTTATACCTGTCAAGACAACTTAGCAGAGTTCGATGCTAGCAGAGTTGTATATTGCTAGAATTGTTAGTCTGCATGGAAACCCCAAGACCATAGTATCAGATCGAGGAACCCAGTTTATCTCGAGATTTTGGCAGAAAGTCCAGGAAGGATTAGGCACCAAGTTGAATTTCAGCACCGCTTATCACCCGCAAACTGATGGACAGACTAAGAGAGTCAACCAGATCCTAGAAGATATGTTGAGATCTTGTGTGTTAGAGTATGGATCAAAATGGGAAGATTGCCTGCCTTTCGCAGAATTCTCATATAACAACAGTTATCAAGCTAGTTTGCAAATGGCACCATTTGAGTTCCTATACGGAAGGAAGTGTCGTACCCCTCTGAATTGGTCGCAAGTAGGAGAGAGTCAGATTTTTGGACCCGACATTCTTCGAGAAGCCGAAGAGAAGGTGCACAAAGTCCATGAGCACCTCAAGACCGCCCAATCCAGACAGAAGAGTTATGCTGACAGGAGAAGGAGAGACCTGACTTTCAATGTAGGTGATTTTGTATATCTCAAGGTTTCACCATTGAAGGGAACCCAACGCTTTAGTCTGAAAGCTAAATTAGCCCCCAGATATATCGGACCATTCAAGATTCTGAATTGTCGAGGAGAAGTATCGTATCAACTGGAACTACCTAAAGAGATGTCAGCCATCCACGATGTGTTCCATATCTCGTTACTTCGCAAATGTCTAGAAGTGTCGGAGAAGACTAAAGTTTTCAAGAACATTGATCACAGAGTTGTGGAGATCAACAATGAGCTGACATATCGTGAAGTGCTCATCCGTATCTTGGAGGAAGCTTATAGAACCACCAGGACCAGAAGTATCAAATTTCTCAAGATTCAATGGAGCAACCATACCGAAGAGGAAGCCACTTGGGAGCGAGAAGATTACATTAGGACAGAGTTCCCAGATCTCTTTAGTTCCTAGTTTTCTTTCGTAAATCTCGGGACGAGATTTTGTTTAAGGGGGGAAGGTTTGTAACATCCCAAAACTTTAATCCAAGGTTATTAAGATCCAAATCATCAAAATTAGGGTTAACAAAAACTTTTCCAATTAAAATTATTAAACATTCATATGTGTGTGCATTTAAATAGGAGTTGTTTTGAATTGCCTTGTTTAAGTGATACATTGCTTCAAAATGATTCTTAGGTGAAATAAACATCATCTAGATCATTCCCAAACAAATCCCAAAGAAAAACAAATCAAAATGAATAAAAGAAAGAAATGGTCATTTGGGCCATTTTAACTACCATGCCTACTTTGGCTATTCCTAGTACTCAAAACCTAACAGAAACAAATATGAATCTTTGCACCCCTTGCTAGTACATATAGTAGTGTACCCAGGCCCACCTTGTGATCTACCAAAAACTTTCAAACACTAATTTTAAATGGCATTTGAAAATTGAATGTAGTTCATATGAGAAGATCACACTTATTCAAAAACCACTCAAATGAGCTCCATTTTCAAAACCCAAGCAACCACAGAGGCTTAAGCATGTGTCTAGCAACTCCACCAAAAATTCAAAACTTTAGTTCATGCGGCCATTGTGTCGAACAGGTGGCATGCACAAAAATTCTGCCTAACTATTACTATACAATGATCATTGCATTGTCGAGTAATTGCGCTCCATTTGGTCCCCTTGTCCCCTCTAACTCTAACCAGATCCTAACTAAGCTTCTAACCGGCCAAGAGCAGCAGTGGAGCACCGCCACTTTGTGGTCGCCGCCGGCCGGTCATGGACAGAGCGCCACAGACCGCGCAGCGCTATTCCAGCATCCCCACTAGCTCCGCCCAACCCTACCGCCGCTCCCTGTCCACCCCTCGATCACCCCCAGGCCCTGGACCACACCCCAGCGCTGCCGCCCATTCTCTCTGCGCAGTGCTCAGCGCGCGCCAGAGCGCGATCGTCGCCAGCACGCTGTCGACTGCCACTAGACATAAAATCCTGCACGGCACTCCACCTCGACCCCAGCACCCTGCCAGACATGGCCGTGCGCTGTCGCGCGACCCACAGTCCCCGTGCGCCGTGTCGAGCACCGCCTCTGTCTCCCAGAGCGCGGGACGCTCCTGACCAAACGCCACCGCCCCTAGCCGCGCATTCAAGCCATAGATGACCACCAGGAAGCAGGCCACCGTCCGCCTACGCTGCCCATGCCTATAGTCGCTTGTATCAGCATCACCGGTGAGCTCGCCGTCGTGCCGCTCGGTCCCCTCGTCGCCCTATAAAAGGAGCCCTCCCCAACACAAACTACTCACACCATTTCACTCCCTCTCCTCACTGATCCTTCCCCACCTCTCTCTGGAGCCGCTCGAGCCATAGTTCGCCGGAATTTAGCCAGAGGAGCCCGCTGCAGAGGAGGAGAAGGTGCCGTCGATTTCGTCCACCCCAGGAGCTGCCGCGACCACCCCTGAGTCCGCCGTTGACAGCACGTTCGATTGCCCCCATCGCCACAGTAGCTGGAGCCCTGGTATGGCCCCTAAGCACCCCCACCGAGCCGCTAGGGTTAGTTCTTGTCGGTGAACTGTTCGCCGGAGACGACACTCCTCAGCCGTAGATCTCACTTTTAATCTAACGGCCCACATTGCCCCGTACCGCTTCGCGTGTAAAGAGCTGCTGACCTGTGGACCCCCCCTGTCAGCTGTTCTCTGTGTCGCGGAACGCCACTGGGCCGGCCTGTTATCCTTCCCGCGCTAGCCCAGCAATTCAAATTTAGATTTTTCTATTTAGGTTTGAACTTAGTTCTGTCCCCTAGTTTGAAAATCAATTCAGAGAGATTTACAAATGCAAATGGAGTGATTCCAATTGTGTTGGAAAGCTTCTGAATAGATCTATCCAAGCCCGTTGGATTTAATTCATTTAGAGTTAGAGATCTCTCCTAGTAAAAATAACAAGACAGAAGTTTTTACACATTCAAACATTTTTATAAAATCAACCATGATAGCTTTTGAGTTGATTCCAACTCTAAAAAATGGCATTTAACCATACATATCTGAATATGTAATAATATTAAGGTTTACATGTAGTGACTTTGGACTAGCACCAAAATAATGCTATATAGGCATTTCTAGTCACTTTAGATCATTAAATAATAAACTTAAACTTAAGTAAATGTGATACAACCTTTAAATCACATTCCCACATGTTAGAATATGTGGTGAGGACATGTGTCCACATGATCCCATATTTTAAGTGGTGAATATTAAATCTTAGTTTTTTTCAATGAGTAGAAATAACTTTTCTTAAATAAAAGGAATGAAACTAGTAAATAAAATCTTGTGATGCTTGTGATGATAATAGATCATCAAATGTGTGCCTTAGAGTGCTAAGTGGACTAGTTAAGTATTGTTTGGTGATTGTGCACTCCGTATGTATTTATAGATGATAGTACCGACCAAGATTTCGAGGAAGAGGAGTTATATCAAGAGGAGGAAGAAAACTTCAACCACTACACTTCACAAGGCAAGCCATCATTAACAATGCGAGCTAACACTTACAAGTATAATGTTTAGCAAGCTAGAATTAAGTTAGAAAATCTAAGCAAGATGCATTAGGCATGCTTTGGTTATACCACTTTGACTATTACCTACCCCAAGTCTTATTTCCAAGTTTTACTTTCTTTAATTTACCAAAGTCCTTTACTTGTTTTGAAGGTAGCATAAAGAGTATAAAACTTGACCTATCTAGATAACTTTAGATGTCATTCTATGGCATGAGATTGATCCCATCATTCCACCTTAGTGAACACTCTTAACTTAGTAGTTTAGAGCTAGATAAAAACTTGAGTCACTTTAGATGGGAACACTTGGTGAAAATGAGTTGTGAAAACCTTGGGATGATGAGTCATTCTATTCAGATGTTTTGACATGTGTTGAGACACATAAATGGTTTATGATGATGTTGAGGCATGAGCCTTAACCCCTTTTTCAAAAACTGATGGTTGGATTCGGATGCGAGATCATTCCAAATTTACCGTGCAACCACAATACCTGAATTGGGTAAGGCTTAGCCAGAAGTTTATATGCATTAGTATTAGTTCCCTCGCGGGAGAGGTTTGAGCTGAGGCTACCTCTCAATGTTGTCCACCTATGCACTGCCCAAGATGACAGATGCTCATGGTTGGGAGGCCATGCTCATAGGAGAGGGGCTTATACTAGGGTGTGTAAAAGAAAGGTTATGTTTGATTATTTGCCTACTAAGTATGATGATTTAGGGTTATCCCTGACAGATGTATCGAATCTTGTGGTGAAAGTGTACCACCTCTGTAGAGTGTCAAACTATTCGAATAGCCGCGTCCGCGGTTATGGACAGTTGGAGTGGCCATACTGTTTCGTTGTCAGATGTTCTCAAAATAACTTATGAAATAAATGATGAATCTTGACTTGACCACAACAGGGTTGTGATTATGACACTAGCTTCCCAACATAAGTGATTCTAGAACTTTACTTTATCTTCTTTGCTTCTGAACTCAGCTTAGGTTTCAAACTTAACTTTATAGTTAAACTTAGATTTAGCACTTTACTTTAGAACTATATTACTTGTTAGTGGTAGTTTGCGAGTACTTAAAGATTACTCATGGCTTTTGTCCCTGGCTATTCTCATGGCTACACTATGAAGGGGACTATCAAGATGATGGCCAGCAGGATGACTATGATAACTAGGACTATATGCCTTCGTCAGCATTGCATGTGCCCATGAAGATGGACCCCACCGCTACGCTTATCTTTTATTCCGCTGCTTGTTGTATTAAGACTGGATCCTGAGATCCTTATTTGTGTAAGACCTTATTTATGGTTTGTAATGGATGATGTACTATGATATCCAATCTGTTATGTCTCGCAAAAACGGTAATCCTGGGATTCCGATGAATGACATAACAGGCATCTGGGATTAAAAATCCGGGTGTTGACATAGTAGTACTAGTACATAGCAGGTAGTACTATATATGTTTATATTGTACTACTAAACATACATTCGGGCAGTGGACAAAAGTTCATCTTGCGCTTCTACTGCTATAGTGCTAGTATCAGTTTTTCAGGTGCACATTCATCCTATGTCGTTTAGTAGTACTCCGCCCTTCAGCAGTATAAATGGAATTACTCAAAGAAAGTCTCTACCACTATAAAATTAATCTGTCATGGTTGTTGATTGATAAGACAATTCATTGGGGTAGTGGGCTGGTGTCGTGCTATGATGCCTAAACCTACACTCCTACTAGCACTTTGCAGTGAAAATAAAAGAAAGAGTTGTGATTCCTTGCATTAATTCTTACCTCCACCCCTGGCATGCCTACAGTATATACAAGCATTAACTTCTGCGAGTAGTAGTACTAGTAGTATCAAGCAAGCATAGACCAAAACACAAAAATATACTCGTAGGTTACAAGGTATACCATTTTGAGTCTTCGTCCTATTCTTCTTCTTTGGTTTGCTTGCGCTTGCCCTTGCCCTTCTTCTTTAGTTCTTTTTTTGTTGAACATTTTGAGAGTTTGTTGACCCCTCTTGAAGTTCACTATCTGCATGTATACCTCATAGGTCGCGTAGGCGTTGAGGCTTGCATACTAGATCTACTTTTTAGTCAGGGGCATGTTCCCCCACTTCTTGTGGTCCACATTCTTCTTCTTCATCATGGCTTTCTAACGGATGTCTATGAGGGACACGGTGTAGTCAGCCAAAGAATCCTTCTCATTCGTGGAGCCGGCCGGCTTCCACCTCTTCTGGATGTCCACAGAGTTTGTCACTGGCACTAGAGAACGCCTAAGCCTGATACCGCCATTGCCGATGTCGACGCCTGAAAAGTAAATGTTAGGGTTGGCGAGGAACTCTGCTAGCTTGGAGCATGGCTTGTCATCATGGCAGATCTGGCAGACCAAGAAATCTGTGCCCACACATAGCTGGACGACGACAGCCTTCTACATCGATGATTTCTTGTTGGTGTACTCGACGTCGAGGCTAACAATCTTGTTCTCCACTTCCTCTAGGAGCTTTTAGATTTGCTCGATGTAATCGTTCACACCAACACTCTGTTGGTATACACCACATGTAGTATGGTGGTGTTTCCAGGGTCTAGGAAGAAGTACATCTTGTCGAACGGTGGTGCCATGGATGGTGATTGGCGCCTTCTTTTGTTTTGCAGAGGTCCGGCCAGGTGACAGAAAAGGAATGGGATCGAGAAGATGAAAGGAATCGCTAGGAAGATCGAGAGATGCATGCATGAGTGGTTGTGGAGAGAAGGGCATGCAGTTTCCTCCCCCCCCCCCCCCCGCGTACTCCTATAGAATAGAATTTATTTACGGATCAGTTTTACGGACGCAGATTATTTAGGTAGCTATAGGCTGATTTCTAGATGATTAAAAAAGTACAAGAACCAAACACATGCGATACTTTATGAATGTGGCTCGAAATTATAATTATTTTTTTAGTTTCATCTATTATAATTTTATATAAAAATGATATGTCGTACTTCTATTATCTGATTCTCACGTGCAAGGCACTTGCAACTCACTAGTTATTACATAAAATGTATGAATAACTTCGAATATTGAGCATTGGATCAAGACTCTTGAATCCCAACATTGCCAGTTGTTGGATCTTCTTTTCCATTTTAGCATCTAAAATATACTACTTTTGATAGTCTTACCACTCCAAGTTACTTACCACTCTGACCATCCTTAGAGCATCTCTAGCATGGAAACAATAGTGCGCTATTTCACACTATTTGGCGTGCTATAGCGTATTTGTAGAGTCCATGCTATTTTTTCAAGATTTTGCTTGCTATGGCGCTATTTTTTAAATATCTTGATATATCGCGCTAAAACATCATAGCGTTAGTGCTATTTCAAGTATAGGGCGTTATATTTTTGTTGGCGGGTATGGATTAAGAGATCATATGATGAATGTGTCGAGTAAGCAAACATACGATGAAAATTTTGATGTTAAACTTAAGTGGTCGCATCAAGCTGTCGCCTCCTCTTGCAGCACCCGGCGATGTACCTAGATTCAGCCCTGCCGATTCTCCACCAACTTGGCTACCGCCAAAATTGATTATGCATTTACAAGTATTACTCTAGGCAATTCATTTGATGCTAAAATCCTTGATATTCATGATATGCCTATTATATTTTTTATTTTTTACAAAATGCATTTTTGTAAAATAGCGCGTTATTAGCACACTATAACTTTCATATCGTCTCGAAAAAAGCCATGCTAGTATTTTTTTTCCTTGATCTCTAGTGGCTTGTCTAAATTTGGTAGTCTCTTAGAGCATCTATAGTGTCTTGTCTACATTTCGTAGTCTGCATCTTCACATAAATAATGGTGTATAAAGATTCCTTTTACACCATTTTAGTTTCTAGTGGATAGTCTAAATTTCATAGTCTATATGTCCATCTACACACAAATAGTCAATATACATAGCAATTCAGTATAACAAATGCTCTGATTTGGCGCGGGAGCAAGCTCGCGAGCGACCAGCTTTGCTTTAGACAGGATGGATCGGTTATCCAAATATGGACAATGAGTAGCTAGTTTAGAGGATGTCTAAATTTTAGACCACCGGATACACAAGCCACTTGAGACATTTTGTGGTACGTGGTGGTCTATATTTGGCTTAGACTACCATATATACTAGCCATTAGATATGCTCTTAGGCTGGTCATAGTGGGTACTAATAACATAGCACTACTAGTTCATGTTACTACCTTCATGTGTGTACGTAATTCAGCCAAAGGCAGAGACCCTATTTTTGCAAAAAATGGCTATGGAAATACTCTGTACCTACAAAGGCTAGGACCATACAGTAACTATTTTTCCTAGTCATTGGACTATAGATACTCCTAGGATAGAATATTATTATTCTATATCTTTGGAACTATATAGCCAAATTGAAAATCCCAAAGCGGCAAATTCTCCTGCCTCAACTTCATCGAAATATTTAGAGTGGTCACGCCCTAAGTTTTAGTCGTACAAAATTCCATTTCTACCCCTGACAATGGCCTAACTACTAATGTTGGGGCATGGGTATGGTTCGTAATCCCTCCGATCCCCACGGCTCAGAAACTAGGTAGTCCATCTTCGTAATATATCTGCTTCAGCAACGATTCCATGCACTACGCTGGATCTCCTTCACCGGCCATATTGTGAAGGAAGCCAGACCCATCAACAACCTCCACGGATCTGCTTCACCGACGCCGTTGTGATCTATCTGCTTTAGTGCGACTAACCACTATCGGGCACCCTCGGCATCCTTAACGTGACCCGCAAAGATGTCGTGTATGCGTAGATGATGTCAGGACCTAGGTAAACCAGATCTTCTTATTCATTTGAATATAGTAGGTATAAGCCTGCGATAGTGAACTGCATTTCTGTATTGGTGCTAAATTCCTACCTCAATACTAGCTTAGTTGATATCCCACTCTCTCTTGATAAATTCAGTGTAGTCTATGTTAAATTCAGGCGTTAAACTACCCCTTCTATTTCAAGGTATAAGGCATCCTTGTTCTGCATGTTTTTTCTTTGACCAACAATTACTCTTAATATATATAAGAAATTTTTCTAGTACAAAACTAACATCATTAGAGTTCATTTGTATTATGCAGTTCATGGAAAATTTTAATTCACTGAACATCTGAAGCTTCCTACCTGTTCTACAAGTTCACAAATTATGTCATCATAATGTGCATTTTCTTTGTCCATTGCTACAGTACTGACTTCATGTATATTTGGAGTTCATTGGTAGTTTTAAGACACTGAACATGTAGGTTAACAGTCCCTGCTCTACAAGTTCAGAATTTATGCTATTTTAATTTCAATCTGGTTGTACTAAGCAACCATAGTAACTGCCTTCTCTTATGCAATTCATCGCAAATTCTATGTCATTGAACTTGTTGGTTTTTCATTCCCTCTGCAAGTTATGCTATTATTATTTGTTTCGATTAAGCTCCGACAGTAGCTTTCGCCTATTCTATACAACATCCGTTCCGCAAAAGAAAGGCCTATATTTTTTTAAAGTCAAACAATGATAACTTCGACCAAGCTCATAAAAAGTATATTAAGGGTTAATTTATGGCATTTGTGTCTATCAAAATATATACCCCGATGTATTGGATGGCATTGATTTGGCATGGTAGATGTTCCTGGTATGTTCTACAAACTTGGCCGAATTTTGTGTCGATTAACTTGTGAAAAAATTATACGCCTTATTTATTTTGGATTGGATGTAGTATTACATGGCAAGTTTTCAGGCACTTAACATGGATATCTGCATGCTCTACTCTATAAATTCAAGTTTCTCAATTATAATTTTTGTAGCGGCAGCATCTACCTTCTATTATGTATTTCATGGCATTTTTAGTCACTTCACATATGGGTTTGCATTCCCAGCTCTATAAGTTCACGAGGTATACCATTTTAATGTATATCTTGTTCATCCAAATTTTAGTACAGTAACTGCTTGCTCTGTAGATTGTGACAAATTTTGTGGCAATTTTCTTATTTGTTTGCAATCATATTTCACAAGCTAAATCATTATAATTTCTCTCTTGTTCGTGCTAAGGAGTGACTATAACTGCATTCTATTTTGTTGTCATGGCAAACTTTATGTCATTTAAATATTTGTTTATATTCTGCCATTCCCAGCTCTACGTGTTCACAAGTGATTATACTATAATGTCTATCTAGTTCTTTTTAAACAGCAACAGCCACTATCTGATATTATTTCCTCTCATAGGGAACACGGAGAATCCTAGAGTGAATCGCCCCTACAATCTTGTAAGTACCTATTGCTTTCTATTGCTGAATGCAAGCCTATTTTATGTGAAAAAGTGGCCTGAACCTATATGCAGATGAGCAACAATAAAGTAGATGGATCTTCTATCTGAGTACTGCATGGAGTGGATGTCTTCAAAGAACGAATTGATAATAGGATGTCTTCCAACATGACTGCACAAAGAGAAATAGTAAGTATCTTGTTTTTACTGAGATGTGTTTGTGTCACATGCTTTTTTGTACGAGGCACCACATGATTCGGCTAATGACTAGAACAATATTGACCTTAAACAAGACTAGACAAAAACCCAAACGTAAATCCCTCGATTTATAATTCAATGTTCTCACTTGATTTTGGTGATGATCTATTCTTTCTATATTTGACTTATGTTCATCTATCTATCTATACGTTAACTAGACCATGATTAGATTGTGGTGATTTAAGTATATCCACTTTTATGTTATATTTTTCTGCTATGTAACAAAGACCAAATGTAAATCTCTCGATTTATAATTTAATTTTCTCACTCAATCATTCTTTGATATATGTGACTCATCATCATATTTATATATCTACCTATGCGTCAACTAGACTATGATTAGGTGGTCGTAATTTAAGTATATCCACTTTTATGCTAATTTATAGTCTATTATAGTATTTTTCTGCTATATTTAAGAGTTTGTATGCACTCTGGAGGTAGTCATATTGTCTAGTGTCGGCACCACATGATTTGGTCAATGATTAGAACAAGATAACCTTTAACGGTACTGAACAAATACCAAACGTAAATCCCTTGATTTGTTATTCAATTTTCTCACTCAATCAGGTGGAGATCTCTTTTTGCTATATTTGACTAATGATCATTTATTTACCTATATATGTTAACTAGACCATGATTAGGTGGTGGTGATTGAACTATATCCAATTTTATGTTAATTTATATTATATTATAATATTAGAGATTGCCACCATAAAATACTAGTCCAAGTTACTCTACCAATACGAAATAGGGTCTAGATACATTATTTTCACAAAATCCATAACATCTTATATTTTTAAACGGAGAGGGCTCTAACTAGACTACTCATAGTGAGATTGTCATAACTAGTATCATCTAATATATGTTGTCAGCATCACTTCTCATACAACTAATGATACTCTAAAAATGACTAGCCTATTAAAATTTAATAGTATGTATAGGGTGTACTTTTTGATAAAGAGAAGCAGCAATGTTCTCCCTTGATATAAAAAGCATAATTAAGCTTTGTATGATACACAGTTACTATATATATGTACTATAACCATCTTAATATGATTTGGAAGTCTATCGTGCACCTGGTGTTTGATTGCTTAATTCATTACCTCAATATCTAGCCTACATGATGCACACATAGATTCTATTGCCAATTTGATTCTTTAGTTTGCTCATGATTAAAGCAATGTAATGATTTTCTTAACTTAAACGATGGTAATTTATGTGATAAATACAATATTTGATTAATAATAAACAAGAGACATTATGCATATGTTCTGACTCATGTCTGCTAGATTTCATCTATACATGATCAGATGATCTTGCGAGTTAATATTAGCCATCAGATGGTTCAATTGGTTATGGTTCCTATGCATTTTTAGTTGACTTGTGATTGCAACAATGCCATATTCTGTCGTGGTTCTCATGGATATAATGTGGATAATAGAGCATGTATACCTTTACTTGACATTATATATGTTGGATATCTTTTTTTCAAATAATCTGACAGTTTATATGATGCACACGACGTATGATTGCTCCATTTCCTATATACCTACTCTATATGGTGCACAAAGTGCTTCTATCAAAACAATGTCACATTCTGCTTAATTTGATCCGCCACTTCATACCAGACATGCATTGTTTAAATACTTCATTGACCTTTAAAGGTGCACAATGTATCATTTGATTGTTTGTCTACTGGATTTTCTTGCCTAGTTATATGTATAATGATACTGTGAGGAGTTGGAAATACAATAGTTATAGGCATTACAAAGAAGTTTTGTGCTACTTTTTGGCTACATCCAACTATTTTTTTTGCAGCAAATGACTCATCTCTTTGTTTCTCTTTTTTTATTATTTACAAGCAAGACGATCAAAATATTTGAATGATCTGGCTACTGAAAAAGCAATGGTTGATATCTTGTTTCTCTAAAATGATGATGCTAGTCTATTTACGACACACTTGATCTATTGCTTGTTTTTCCAAGGTACTACCATAGTTTCCCGATGATTAAAACAATGCCACCTTTTGTGGTTGGAGGTCCAACCATAAGTTTTCGAACTGCACACTTATCTGGTTAGTTCATACTATAGACCATTTTTAAACGCTATTTTCATATTTTAGGTTAATGCTTTGTTGTCCCGGCCAGTTCTAAGCAGCTGAAGGAATCGCATGCACCTCTTTTTGTTATATTTTCTATATTTCTGTTATGCAGTGATATGATTAGTTTATGAGGGAAAGAAACAAGTTGCTTGATTCCCTACATTCATTGCCATATTAGTTTAGTTAGTGTGCATGAGACACACATGTTGATTGCTTGATTTGTTATATTAGGACAATGCCAATTTTGAAATTTTTGGACAACAAACATGGTGTTTTTCGCCTGTTTTGCTGCTCTAACTTAATATGTCTTAGTTTCGGCATGCAAATAATCTGTAGTATTTGTTTCATAGTGGCTATAATACTGGCACATGTACGCATCGGTTCAGGACGTTGATTGTTCCTGTTATTCAGAAAAGATATATATAAGGCACATCATTGATTTTTCCTGGCCAATGATGCATTGGAATTATTTTACATATAAGATGGTCGCTAGTTAGCTGGTACGATGTGCTGACTTGTTTTCTTTGTTTTAGGCTGCACATGAAGCTATGGGGGCAGAATGGAGGAATCCTACGTTAAGTATTGAGGTCATTTCACAAAGCAGTAGTGATAGTGGTTATTGCTCGGATCGGGGCATGGTTCCAGTTTTTCCAGCACAAAGAGGTGTTACAGCTGCACTCCAAACAATTAATTTAATTAAACAAGAAATGGAGAAAATAGATGAATAATCACGATTACACGTGAATAGATACAGGAACTGAAAGATCGACAAGATTGGATGGACCGTCTACTTGATAATCTCTTCTTCAACTGTCATGGTAAGCTAGTTTTTACTTGTATGGAGATGTAAGCTTCATAGCGGAAACTCTGTTCCAACCCATGTCTGGCGATGTCTTTGTAATGCTTCATCTTGTTTTGTTGAAATTCTGGTTTGTAATAAATTTCAAAAAATATCTGTTGATGTAATATGGTGATCCTAGCGTGACCATTAGCAAGCTAAAATATTAACGGACTATTTAAAACAAGAATTACGCCATAGTTATAGAATACAAAAAATTTCCATCCAGTAGATGGGCCCAATAAATAGTAAAGACCGTAAGTGGCAGGTCAAAATATTGTTATGCCTCATAAGTGGCCAAGGGCCTCAAAATGTACAGGGCTGAATAGCAACAGGCTAGAACAGTAAAATGCAGAATAGTAAAAGGACCGAACAGTATTAGGCCCGAAGAGTAATAGGCCTGAGCAGTAAAAGGCATGCATAGTAAAAGGCTAGAAGAGCAAAATTACCAGAAGAGGAAAAGTCTTGAACAGTAAATGGTCGGAACAGTAAAGTCTAGAATAGTAAAAGGCTAGAAGAGTAAAAGACATGAACAGTAAATGGTCGAAATAGTAAAAGGCCGGAACAGTGAAAGGCCAGACCATTAGAAGGCCACAACAGTAAAAGGCCAAAACAGTAAAGGACCCTAACAGTGGCAACTCAGAAATGTAAAATGCCATAACAGTAAATGGGTAGAACGGAGCGGACCCTACGGGTTGTAGGAACAGTAACGGGCAGGCGGCAGGCCTTAACAGTACCGGACCTACTAGTGGAGACCGCTAATGGGTCGCATAGTATTGGAACAAGGTGGGCCTTCTTTAGTCCAAAATAGTAACAAGCCTGAAATCATACAGGTCATAGAGGGATGCACTAATAGGCCCACTTCAAACAGTGCAGGACATCATAGTAACGGGTCGTCTTCTTGTTGGACTCTCCTCATGGGCATGCCCACTTAATAATTAGCAGGCCTTGGCTGGGCCAGGCTTCTATCATGGTTTTGTGACCGTTAACATGGTAACTGGGCGTTAATGGTGTTTGCCACGTGGCAGATTACATGACGTCAGCAGTCAACACGGCTGGCGAATAGATCTACGACGAAACAAATTTTTATGGCTGAAGGGTGCGATCCGCCATGGTCTAAAAAAACCGTGATAGATTCTTTTGTGATGGGGCTTTTAGCACGAAGGGCATCCATCATAGAAGACTTTTTAACCACGAAAATCGGGTCTTCAACCACTAAAATCATCCGTTGTAAAAGCCAATTTTTCTTCTAGTGTACTTAGTTATATAGGATTCCCAAGTTTTATAAATTTTCAAAAAAAATAGCTAATTTCGCCCATTTGGATGACTTTATGTTGACTTGGATGTCAGGAATACAAGTGTGAGATGGCTTGCTTATAAATTTTATTAAAAAATCATTTTAATGTATACAAGTAGTCACTCAATCTAAACCACCGAGAGTCTTTAAAGATTCAGCTTCTTGTGATGAATTTTTATACCCATAAATTTGACCCCATTTAAAAAACAAATAAAGAATATATCAATATATGAAAAATGTGTGCATGGCGTCCGCTTACCTGTACTAGTTTCCATGAAAATTGTTGAACATGATTTTTAAATTTTTTGGGAAAAAAATTTCTTCGAAGTATGGTCTACCATGTATAAAAAAAATTGTGTTAAGAAAAATGGCCAAGGTCATAGGCATATCTACATCATAGTTTTCGTAATAACATCTTTCCATGGTAAACAATGTTATCTCCGGGAGTTTCCAACTTTTGTTTAAAAAATTAAATTTTCCAAGTGATAGAAACTTTTTTCTGGGAATACAAAAAATATGCCTCGGACTGTCACCACCCCATTTTTAGACAAAGTTATCCATATTTTGTGGATAATTTATGAGTTTTAATGTTTCACAGATTTTAGCTAATTTCACCTACTTAAATGACTTTATGTTGATTTATCAAAATTAGGTCAAATTTAACAAGTGCGTCATTGCTTGCTTCTAATTTTTCTTGAAAATTATTTTAAGGTACCCAAGTACTCACTCTATCTAAAACCACCAAGATTTTTCAAATATTCAACTTCTTGTTAGGAATATTCATGCTGATAAAGTTGACCACATATTGTAAAAAAGCTACAAAATAAAGAAAACACAAAAAAAGAAACACTTGTTCATGGTGTACTCCTACGTGTAGTAGTTCCATTAAAAAATTAAACATAAATTTTGCAAAAATTTAAAAAACTTGCTTCAAAGTATGAACTCCTCCTCAAAATAGGCTTGTGCCTAGCTATAATATAGCAACCAACTGATACAAGAGCGAGCCCAATATTGGGGAAGACAGCACATCATCCAGCCCAAAAAGAATACAAAAACAAAGAAAATGAAAACAAAGTTGAAGTTGATAGTTCGACGGAAATGGAGATAACTCGCAACCGTTGCGTCCTCTGAAGATGTACTACCACACGTCTAGCACTCTGAATTGCCGCGTACCAAGCAGTACCTCCAAGAAGGAAAGCGGCGACAATGACGATGTTGCTCGAACTGGTCCTAGGGTTTTCACCGGTACGCCACAAGAGGTGGTGAAGACATACCCCCGGCACCCTTCAGGAAGGATGGTGACACTCGCAGACATCACCGCGTCGGTGTCTGGATGATAAGGATTTCTCCCGATCCCTCAGAAAACCACACTCTCAGACGCTTCAGATGGCTCCACCCATCTCGCCGCCCACCTACACACGCCACCACGATCTTGCAGTCACCACCGTCATCTCAGCATGACCCGCGTTGCGAGGCTGGTATGACTGAAAATAAGAAACTTAAGTGGGGTCGATGGTATAGTAGCATGTGGGAGGGAACTACCTCCACCGCTGGAGGGCGATAGCTGACTTGACGAAGCAACATGGGCAAATCAGGCCCTCCCTAGCTCGGCCGACCCCAAAAAACTCGTGAAGCCCTACTGCCACACTACAGCAAGGATTTAACCGTTGATGCCAACCCTAGCGCTAGTCCCTACTCATCCATCCACTAGTGGATCTGCCACCACCACAGGTCCCTGTCACTAAGTAGCAGCGCCGTCGGTCTAAGGAAAACAACAATGTCGCACATGCGAGGCAGTAATAATCACCGAACTGGGACCAACGCATGGGAGAGGGGGTCCATGCAAACCAGCACCCAGCAGCACAAGGTCGACAAGCAAGGCAAGCATGGCACCTCCGGACTTATTGCAAGTCGAAACCCATAGACAACCTCCAGATCTAGGCCCACCTGGTCCGGAACTAGCCCTCGGACACACGGCCAGGGATGGTGCATAGAAGCCTCCCGGCTAGAGCTAGGATGTGGCGGCCAGGGTCCTGCAAGGACTAGATCGGGCACTCAGTGACCCAGATCTAGCCCCCAAGACCCAGATCGGGCCCTTATTGTACCAGTTCTAGATCGTCACCCAATCACAGCAGTGCGCACCACCGCCCATCGCCACCACACGTCGTGTGGCCACGAACACCCTCCATCACCACTGCTAGGCCTCCGCCGTGTCAAGCCACCACCGCTAGGACGATCCCTAGGTCCGCATGTCCCCATTAGTAGGAAAAGGATCATTGGTGGTGTTCGAAATATGAGGTTAGTGGCATTGAACCCACACGCCACTAACTTCACGCCACTGGTAACAACGAGCGGTGGCGTGTGGCCCGAACGCCACTAGTAAAACCTGTACTGGTGGCATGCCTACTGAACACCACCAGAATCATTCATACTTGTGGTTTGTGCATCGATTGCCACTAGTCTTTAAATCACCCATGGTATTCCAATGTATATAAACGCCACTAATAAAATTACGATAATTAAAAAAGCTAAATTTAGAGAATACAACAACAATAATTTCGGACATAGCAGAAACGGCTAGTTATTTCATCATATGAAGTTGCATAGCAGAAAACAAACAGTTTCAAACAAGAATAAATCACACAAGTTGGTTCACCGTGTGTTCTTAACATCATATATATATATATGAAGTTGCATCATTGTGACTAGTTATTATGAATAATGATGTCAATGACGAACAATATATGAAGGTCATGGTATGTGGTGGTCCTGCTGGTGACGAGAATGGCTTCCCAATATGTAGGTCTTGAGAGTCAAGGAAGTTCTTCCACTCCTACTTCTTGAATACAATGTGTCCCTCTGTCAATATCTTGTACAAAACGACGCTAATATCACCTCCTACACCAACCCACACTCCAACCATGCCTTCTTCGGGAATATGGAGAGAAGAAATCATTCTCTCCGGCAGTTTCTAAGATGCAAAAGTTAGATATCTCAATAGGCACTATCACACTATATGAATAAACTAGCAATTGAATAAATAATGGTAAGTGAAAATATACCATATTGTGTAGCTCAATATGCGTCATTGTGAATATCCCAATGAAGGACGACACTAGAGGATAGATGTTGATTAGATACTACTCCTTACTACTGGTAAGATTGCATCTTTGAGTCATAATTGCAGAATCCAATGGGCCACCCTCCTCGATGTCACCCTCCTCGTCATCATCCTCCTCATCACAAACTTCCTCGCTATCACCCTCCTCATCATCACCCTCCTCATCTTCGTTGAAATGCAACACAATGATTCTCAGCCCAGGAGTTACCCACATTGCAAAATATAGAGATACACCTACGGAGATTTTATTTTGGGTAATGAATCTTCTCCATGATGAACAT
Source organism: Avena eriantha (assembly GCA_910589775.1). Classification (NCBI taxonomy): domain Eukaryota; kingdom Viridiplantae; phylum Streptophyta; class Magnoliopsida; order Poales; family Poaceae; genus Avena; species Avena eriantha. The sequence goes on from OU342743.1 coordinate 543,219,487, forward strand.
GCAAGGCGAGTAATTGCTCGCTCTTTGTGCACATCAACCTTGTATATTCTCCCAAGAGTATGAAATTCTACAAAATTTCAAGTAGTTCTATTGAATTCTCTCCTTACATTGCATGTAATAGTCTGTACACGAACATCACAAATTAAATAAATGACAATAGCAATAAAATGAAAATTGAGTGAATTTACATATCAAATATTATACATACCAAAGGATGCTCAAATCGACCCTTTATGAGCTGGACACTGAATACCGGGCCTGGCATGTTGGGGATATACTTTCCGGGTATATCCACTGTGACTCATTGAATAGGGTGGACCACTTTGGGTTAGAGCTATGTTGGGAATATGCCCTAGAGGCAATCATGGTTGATGATATTTCCCAATGTATTCATAGAGTTATGATCCGTGTATGAACTGCTGATATGTATCATCGAATTTGTGATTCGATTGTGGAACTATATATTCATGTTGTTCATACTAATTGTCCTTGGTCATTGAGGTTGTGCTGGACACACAACTTAGACCAATGTGAAAGTCGGCAGATGACTAGGTTCCACTTGTCATGGGCATGGAGATGCTATTCCGACTTACACGGATTCGGCTAAAGAGTTTAGCGAGTCGGACTAACCCATATTGAGATGCAACGAACAAGTTGTCATTTGCATGTCTCAATCAATGTAATCCTTAGACCTGAGGTTATTGCATAGTCCAAGTTGAGGATCACCGACTTAGGTTCTATCATATGTTGTTCCATCAATGGGATGTTATAAAGGCGGAGTTCGGGTTGACTGTGAATCAAGCTGCGTGATGTGAATGACCAAGATGGGATTTTGCCCCTCCGTCTGGAGAGATATTCTCTGGGCCCTCTCGAAAGATATGATTCGGAAAGCATGGCCATGCGTGTCTCAGTTAAGTATTAACCGAAGCAACCGACTAAGAGTTATTCAGATGAATCACTTATCTTAGATCGAGAAAGAGAGTCAGACTATTTAAGGGATGACGATCATTCGTCTATAGTCCGACAAGGTATATCGTGAGGCAAAAGGGACTTAATCGAAAGTCGCATTGGAAGGTATGTCTTCATGACTTATTGGTACTTGGGAGTCGGCACGTTCTGCTAGGAGCCGCTACCGACTGATCGATCACGAGTGAGACTCGAAATCATGTCCGGGTTACCATGAGCATGTCGGGTCACACGCTTAAAGCGGGAGCAAGTTTGGGTTAGACCCAAACAGGAAATCTATTTGGGTCAGTCAGCAAGTTGGACTTGCAGTGACTAATATAGGCCTTTTAGTGAATGGGCCACAAGTGAGTGGAGCCCACTTTCAATCCCTATATAAACTGGGGCGCAGGTGCTTAGAGCATAAGGTTAGGTCACTCCATGTGTTGGAAACCCTAGCCCCAGTCCGTCATGTCACCGCCGTACCAGACCTAGCAGTCCACCACCGGCGTTCCTCCTCGTATATGTGGATACTGGCGGAGGTGTTGTACATTTAGCACTTCGACAATCATGGAACCGGAACGGATCGTGAGGACTGCACTGCATCAAGCGACGTGCTTCATCGATTCTGCAACTGCGCGTCTAGTGGTAATCCTCGTGGCCTTCTACCTGAGCTGGATCTTGGGATCACCACGTAGGGGAAAAGTTTTGTTTATCTCTACGTGGACCAACGATGGTATCAGAGCGTTAGCTTCTCGTTTTTGGCTCGAGATCGTGCATATGTGATATGCGGTTGGCGTTAGATTGGATCTAATTGCAGTTTTGGTGGTTGATCTATGAGATAGATCGGTTTTGTACGAAGTTGATTGGATCAACTGTACTCGGGAAATGGATGATCTCGTTTCCGTGATCTAACTGCTAAGGTTGTGGAACGACATACCCCTACCGGTCGGCTTCCGCCATCGGGATAGACTGTGACACGTAAATCAGGATGCGGTGATCGAAGATCAAAGAGTTTGGTCCAATCGGAGTCCGGATCGGATTTGGATAAAATTATTTTATCCGATGAAGAAATCCATGTCCGGAATGTAGATGAGATCTGCGTTTTTGGAAAAATCGTCGGGTGCTCCCCGCACCCGCGAGGGGCGCTGCCCCTTCGATCCCCGCCCGCTATCCGGCTAGCGGGACCACCGGCTTCGCCCTGTCGTAGCGCCTTAGATGTCGTTGCGAGTTTCACAACACCGATAGATATCGTATCTATGCATAACTTGTTTTTGCAGGATGATGTTGTGAATGGTATGGCTTATATGCATGTGATGGGTGTAATCCATATGTGATCTGTGTATCATGGTTTTTGTCAGCCGGCTGCAGCCTAGGTGCTGTCGTTTTATTGTATAACGGCCTGCGTGTCGGATTCTCTATGTAATTTGCTTTACAAACTAGTGTAGCTGTTTAGAGAATCCGGAAGGCATGCAAGTCGATGTACAAGTCGGCTACATGGTATAAGACGGCACGTGACAAGAGTTGACACGAGTCGGATTACAAACTTTGTGGAGATGGAGATCGCCATGAAGAGAGCCATACCATTTCACATTATAATTGCTTTATTTTGTGTTATCTTTATGTCTCTGCTTTACCTCTATTAAATAGTTCGTAGAAAGTAATCCCTCAAAGAAGGTCTAGTTGGTTTCCCCGCCAGTGCTACACCATCACAAGTCGGACATTTTTGGTAGTGGGCTCATAAAATTGAGGTGCTATCAATTATTTCCGACTAGGTGGGTTCGAGTCGGACTCTTACAGCGGAAGCACTTGGTAATCTAGACGGGTCTATCACAACGGTTGTGGGACTCGGGGAAAGGTCGGATGGGAGCCGGGGCATGTGATGCCACCCATCCAACAGGAGTCGTATGAGATGCAATTGACAAGGAGTTGTCTACCTAGATCACTTGACGGCTAGCGGTGATGCTAAAGCTCACTAGTCGACTTGCTTATTTAGGGTCCTGAATCACTAAGTAACCATTGGAGGGATGTTGGTTATAGTGGGAGCATAAATATTAAAGTGTTTAATATGCTTGCTCTTTTATGGATACATGTCTTAAGTGTTTTGCATATTTTCTGTTGTAGATCAATGGCACCTAGCAGTCTCCCTCAGATTTCCGGTTTTTCTTTGAGAATCATCTTAGAGAAAGATAAGCTAAATGGAACTAACTTCACCAACTGGTATCATAATCTGAGAATTGTTCTCAAACAAGAAAAGAGGGACCGTGTCCTAGACAACCCACTTCCAGATGAGCCGGATGAGAATGCGCTTGTCGCAGCCTGATACATTGCAAATGTATCTATAATTTTTGATGTTCCATGCTTGGTTTTATCCACTTTCTTGTGTTTTGTTTCAACTTTGGAGTACTTTTCATATCATTTCTTGGACTAACCTATTAACAAGAGCCATAGTGCCAGCTACCTGTTTTCTGCTGTTTTTGGTTCCAACAAAGTCAGAAAATGAATATTCTTGGAATTGGAAGGGAAAAAAGCCAAAGTGCCTATTTTTCCGAAAGTCATCAGATGCCAGAGTACGAGACGGAGAGGGGCCAGGGGGCCACCACACCACCTGGCCACGCGGCCCAGCCTGGCCCGCGCCAGGGGGTGGTAAGGCCAGCCCTGGCACCCACTCGGTCTCCCCTTCTGCCTATAAGATGCCCTCGGGACGAAAACCCTAAGGCCCCGATCAAAAATCCATGAAAGAGTCTGTAGCTGCCATCATCTCCATCCCTAGATCGGGAGGGATCTGAAGCTCTTCCCGGCACCCTGCCGGAGAGGGGAATTCACCCTGGAGGCCTTCTTCATCACCATGCAAGCCTCCGGTGTGATGCGTGAGTAGTTCATCCTTGGACTACGGATCCATGTAGTAGCTAGATGGCTGGTTCTCCTCCTTTGTGCTTTCATGTCTAGATCTTGTGAGCTCCGTTCATGATCAAGATCATCTATTTGTAATTCTGTATGTTGTGTTTGCGGGGATCCGATGGATATTGAGATGCTATTTCATATTGATTATTGATTCTATCATGTCTTTGTTACTTGTGATCTTGCATGCTTTCCGTTGTTAGTAGCTATCTTGGACAGGTAGATGCTAGGAACTCCAAGAGTTAGTATTTATGCTCGATAGTGGGTTCATGCCTCTGGTAATCTGGGGAAGTGACAGAAATCTCTAAGGTACTAGATGTGTTGTTGCTACTAGGGAGAAAACAACAATCCTTTGTTCATAGAACAATCGTATTGTTTACTTTACACGCAGTTCATAAAGCAATAATCTGTTGCTTGCAACTTAATACTGGAGGGGGTTCGGATGATAACCTAAAGGTGGATTATTAGCCATAGATGCAGTTGGATGGCGGTCTATGTATAATGTTGTAATGCCCAATCGAATCTCAAAGGAGTCAAGATGATTAGTATATGCATGTATTGCTTTCTCGATGTTTGTGAATTGCCCCGCTGTAATTTGTTCACCCAGCATGTTATCTATCTTAAGGAGAGCGACCTCTAGTGAACTATGGATCTCGGTCCTTGTCTTTTACATACAATCTACAATCTTTTACTGCTTTGTGTTTACTTTCTGCAAACTTTTACTTCTTTCCATTTGATATGTTTAATCCTTTGTTTTCCGCAAAACACGATGAGATTGACAACCTCATCGCAAGTTGGGGACAAAGTTCTGTGGTTGTGTTGTGCAGGTCTCCATGTTGCTACTAGCACCGGTAGTGCGCCCTGCCAAGGCTCAGCTAGCAACACCTTTGGGGTGTTTCCTTTCTCCTACTGGTTCGATTAAACCTTGGTTTCATAACTGAGGGAAACTTGCTGCTATGCTCATCATACCTTCCTCTTGGGGTTCCCAACGAGCTCTACATCAACATCGCACCAGCATTTTCCTGGCGCCAACACTGAGCCATCAAGCATTTTTCTGGCGCCGTTACCGGGGGTCAAAGAAGAAGAAGAAACTCCCACGTCAACCACACGCCATCAAAAAAGACATTTTTCTGGCGTTGTTGCCGGTGAGTCAGGGACATCATCACAAGGGGAGTCCCTCATAACCAATCTCTTTATTTTGTTATTTTTGTTTTTCTTAGTTTATTTTTTCTTTGTTTGCTTGTTTTGTTATATAAAACACACAAAAATTAGTTTTACTAGTTTGCTTTCTTATTTGAAAACACACAAAAAAATTAATTCCTATCCTAAGTTGCCATTATGTCTAGCCTTGCTCCAATCACTATGTCACTCGAGGAAATGATTTTCACTTTTAAACAAAGAATTGAGGAAATTTTTAAGGAAGCTTGGTCTAGAATCTCTGATCTACATGAAAAAACTGAGCCTAAAATGACTCAAAGTTTGTTCCTTAGAAGTTTTTACCTTGGAATTGCTCTTTGCTATAGATATGCTTTAGATGCTGTTGTGGGAGAGATTTCCTCCAATGTAATGAGGATGATTCTATAAATGCTATAAATAAATTGATCCTCACTTACAACTTGCGTAGCCAAACTGATATTTCCTTTGCAAGAATATTTGCTAGATTGAACACTCTTGAGACTAGCACTACTAGCTTAAAAGATTGTTATAATACGCTTAGGGAGCATCACAATTGTGTCCCAATAAATTCTGAATCATAAAAGTGGCTCCCTACAGTAAAGATTGAGATAAACACTGAAACTTTTCAAGCTCGCTGTGATATCATGTCTGAATTTTTTCTTATGCCCAAAGATATTTATGAATCTCTGAATACTTGGGGGCTTACTGAAGGAGGAAAAGAAATATCTCTTGCTAATAATGCTACCATATTACCTCTTGGAATAGCTGAAGGAGTGTTCACAAAGATCCTTGGGAAAATGATTTCTACTGATTATCTTCTTATTGAATGTGCAGGAAAAGGACAAATTACACTTGGAAGGTCCCTATTAAAACTCCTTCGAGCAATAATAGATGTGGGAAAGGGGAACATGCACCTTTATTCTCCACCAAACAATCATATTTTCCCCAAGGTTAAGAATAAAAGTAAAAGAGGTAAGGGCAAGAAATTTGGTTTTAATGCTTCTTCATTTGAGAACACTTGATTCTTTTTCTTGCTTCTTATGCCTAACTTAAAGGCGTTAAAGAAAAGTACTTATTGGGAGATAACCCAAAAGTTTTAGATAAGTCTTGGAAGTTATTACCTCTGTAATAACCTCTCCTTATCCTTTTTATTTGCTTTTTGTGCCAAGAGTAACCTCTAATGAGAGAGAAATAATGATTAGGAAAGTTGTTGTCCCGGAACAGATTTATGTGCTTCACCGTAAAAATTCGTGTAAACTTTCTGTATGTCTTTTTGAGGCGTGAATTTTTGTGCTTCTGGCCCAGGTTGCTTTGTAACTTTCGTTAGTTCAACACTTTTTGATTTGAGGAACAGAAGATCTCCGTAAAAATTCGTATTTACCTGCTTGTCTGTTTTGACAGATTTCTGCCATTTTCTGCATTTGCTTCTTGTTGGTTCCTTTTTGAGTTCTTTTGGAGAATTGAGCTTTTTGAGGGAAGTTCTACAGTATCTAGTGTTCTAATGGAAGTTTATTTGGTGTTAGAACTAAACCTTAAGACTTATTAATATTGAGTGCACTAATGTTGCTAATAAAGATTGTGTGAAGTTTTGTATGAAGGAAAAATTTCAGGTGTATGGAAGGAATGAGTAATGAGATGAAGGATGGACTAAAGCTCAAGCTTGGGATGCTATGCATGTCACCCCAAGAAATATCCAATTAGTACAAGCGTCAAAGCTTGGGGATGCCCAAGGCATCCCCCTCTTCATCAATAAAAATCCTAGGTTTCTTCCAAACGCTTCATTTTTATTGTTTCGTGCACAGTTGTGTTGTTCTTGGAGCGTCTTCTTTTTCATTTTTATTTTGGTTTTTCGTTTTCTTTGGTTTGCTTAGTTTTGTGAATAAATTGGTTGGACCCCCTCTTTCATACATTGGTTTGCAAATAGTTTGGTTTGGTTTGGAAAAGAGTAGGAAAGTTCATGCTTATGTGGTAAAAAGAGCTCGTTTTTGACTGTGGCCTATGCTTTGTCATGCCATGCTTGATATTGTTTTGGCTTTATGCTTAGTATTCTTTGCTTTAGCATGACTTGTTATAAACAATTGAGATTGCTTAATGTGCCTTGGATGAATCATGCGTTGTTTTAGCATATTAAAGCATAGTATAGTGGTATTCTCCTTTGATGCTTTATTTGGGTTGACTTGGCGCATGCTCACACCATGTTATGACTATCTCAAGTCACCATAGACTTTATGATCCTTTAGTTTTCAACTTGTAGGATCACTTTATGCTTTTATCAATGATGGTTTGTCGCTCTGCATGATTATGGCCATTATTGCTCTCTTAGTTTGTCGCTCCCAGTCTTTTGCTAGCCTTCACAACCAAGTATGAGTTCCACTCATGCATCCAACTCCCTAAACCAAGTTATTCCAAAGAGTCCACCATACCTACCTACTAGCTTATGCTATTCCAAGTATATTCATGCTTTTGTTTACCTTCTAAATTAAACTTGTTATGAGAAAACTAGTGATTAAAGCTCTCCGACCTTGATGGAACACTTTTTTTTCTTGCCCTTAATAAACTTGAACCATTGTGTCGTCTATGTTGTATATGCTTGCACTTATTTGTTGGGAATTAGCAGAACCATGCTTTCATGGGGAATGCTTTCAACATTGCACTTGGTACTTGTACCTAGTTGATATCATGCTCTTTTGTATATGGATGTCGTCGGTGTGAAATGAAAGGGGAGCTTGTAAGTCCATGGAGTTCTGTATATGTGTTAGACAAACGCCTGGGCCGTTGTTCTAATCCATGCTGACATGGTGGAAACCTGCAGCGTAACCATAATGAGATGTCTATGAAGCATTCTTCTTATTAAAAAATAGACCTATATTGAGAAAAAAGAGAAAAAGAAAAAAAAGAGATTATGAAAAGAGGAAAGAGAGAAAAAAGCACCATATTCCCATGGTAAATAAGAAGATTGCTGAGATGCTCGTTGTCTGCTTGCCTTGTCATTTTAATATGGGGATTCTTCCGTATCATCGGGCAAGGGGTACCCCGTTGGCGGTTCTCTATGATACACATGTACTTACAATGACAAGAACTTACCGGTGACTAAACTTGAGTAGCATGAGGAGCGGCCCTCGTTTACAAGGGACATGAGATTTCTGACTTATACTTCGTCAAGCATGTACACCATAGTTTGTTCACTTTAACCTTAATCACTTCAAGATGCTTATGATAGGGGCAATGAGAGCTGAAAGCTATAAGTACCATAATTTTTGGAAGCTCTTTATGAGACTTGAATCCTTTCTTCCTTTTATAAAAAGTCCTTTGTTCCACCATTATATTGAGTCTCCACCTTCTATCTTTATGCACCTACTTTGAGAGCATAGTTGTCATTCTTAGTTCTGTGTGCATTGTCCCAAGACTAGTTGATTGCTGCATAATCTTATATTGTTTGTTTTAAACTATTGGATCTAGTCACTCTTATGAACTTTGAAGGTGTCCTATGCATTAATATTTGCTACTCTATTGAGGGACAAGCTGAATACTATTATGCTATGCTTTCTTTATGTGAAACAAACAAACGTCTTGCAAAGCATTGTTATTCATAAATCTTTTGTTTGTGCCTTTGCATGTTGCATCATAGTTTCTTTGTCTTATTGCTAGAACTTTGTATTTCATGTTATGATTGAAGTACTATGATCCCATCTTTGAATGTTTTACAAATACTTTGATCAAGTCTTTGATAGTGCATGTCACCTCAAAAATTATTCTTTCTTTTTATCACTTACCTACTCGAGGACGAGCAGGAGTTAAGCTTGGGGATGTTGATACATTGCAAATGTATTTATAATTTTTGATGTTCCATGCTTGGTTTTTTCCACTTTCTTGTGTTTTGTCCACACTTTGGAGTACTTTTCATATGAATTCTTGGACTAACCTATTAACAAGACCCACAGTGCCAGCTGCTTGTTTTCTGCTGTTTTTGGTTCGAGGAATGTCAGAAAATGAATATTCTCGGAATTGGACGGGACAAAAGCCAAAGTGCCTATTTTTACAGAAGTCATCAGATGCCATAATACGAGACGAAGAAGGGCCAGAGGGCGGCCACACCACCTGGCCGCGTGACCAGGCTTGGCCCACGCCAGGGGGTGGTGTGGCCAGCCCAGGCACCCCCTCGGCCTCTCCTTCCGCCTATAAGGTTCCCTCGGGACGAAAACCCTAAGTGCCCGATCAAAAATCCACGAAAGAGTCTGTAGCCGTCATCATCTCCATCCCTAGATCGGGATGGATCTAAAGCTCTTCCTGGCACCCTGCCGGAGAGGGGAATTAACCCTGGAGGCCTTCTTCATCATCATGCAAGCCTCCGGTGTGATGCGTGAGTAGTTCATCTCTAGACTATGGGTCCATGTAGTAGCTAGATGGCTGGTTCTCCTCCTTTGTGCTTTCATGTCTAGATCTTGTGAGGTCCGTTCTTGATCAAGATCATCTATTTGTAATTCTGCATGTTGTGTTTGCGGGGATCCGATGGATATTGAGATGCTATTTCAGCTTGATTATTGATTCTATCATGTCTTTGTTATTTGCGATCTTGCATGCTTTCTGTTGTTAGTAGCTATCTTAGCCAAGTAGATGCTAGCAACTCCAAGAGTTAGTATTTATGCTCGATAGTGGGTTCATGCCTCTGGTAATCTGGGGAAGTGACAGAAATCTCTAAGGTACTAGATGTGTTGTTGCTACTAGGTAGAAAACAACAATCCTTTGTTCATAGAACAATCGTATTGTTTACTTTACACGCAGTTCGTAAAGCAATAATCTGTTGCTTGCAACTTAATACTGGAGGGGGTTCGGATGATAACCTAAAGGTGGATTATTAGCCATAGATGCAGTTGGATGGCGTTCTATGTATAATGTTGTAATGCCCAATCCAATCTCAAAGGAGTCAAGATGATTAGTATATGCATGTATTGCTTCCTCGATGTTTGTCAATTTCCCCGCTGTAATTTGTTCACCCAGCATGTTTTCTATCTTAAGGAGAGCCACCTCTAGTGAACTATGGATCCCGGTCCTTGTCTTTTGCATACAATCTACAATCTTTTACTGCTTTGTGTTTACTTTCTGCAAACTTTTACTTCTTTCCATTCGTTACGTTTAATCCTTTGTTTTCTGCAAAACACGGTGAGATTGACAACCTCATCGCAAGTTGGGGACAAAGTTCTGTGGTTGTGTTGTGCAGGTCTCCACATTGCTACTAGCACCGGTAGTGCACACTGCCAAGGCTCAGCTAGCAACACCTTTGGGGTGTTTCCTTGATCCTACTGGTTCGATTAAACCTTGGTTTCATAACTAAGGGAAACTTGTTGCTGTGCTCATCATACCTTCCTCTTGGGGTTCCCAACGAGCTCTACATCAACATCGCACCAGCATTTTCCTGGCACCGACACTGATCCATCACAGCCACCAATGCCTACCATCGGATTTGTGATGAATCCACGAAGATTAATTGTCTTATGCTTGCTCACATGGAACCGGACTTGCAGCAGTAGTTCGAGAATGTTGAGGCCTACGATATGATCGAAAGCCTCAAAAGTATGTTCCAGGCTCAGGCAAAGACTAAGAGGTATCAAATCTCTCAGGCTTTATTGAGCTGCAAGCTTAAGGATGGCAATCCACTGAGTCTGCATGTGATCAAGATGGTTGGTTATGTTCAGTCTCTGGAAAGACTTGGCTACCCCATAAGCAAAGAGTTCGCTACAGACATAATTCTGAACTCTCTTCCTAGTGCGTATGCACAGTTCATATCGAACTACCACATGCATGGTATGGATAAGAATCTCACTGAATTACATGGGATGCTCAAGCAAGCTAAGGCGGATCTCAAGAAAGGTGCCAGTCAAGTGTTGATGGTGCAAAATAAGGCTAAGTTCAAGAAGAGTTCTTGGACTAAGAAGAAGAAGGTAAAGTCGGGAGGTAAGGCGGAGGACCTAGTCCAAAGCGCTTCCTCAGGGACTAAGCCATCTCCAGGAGCCGGATCCACTTGCTTCTACTACAAGTCGAAAGGCCACTAGAAGAGGAATTGCAGCAAGTATCTAGCTGACAAAGCCAAGAGCGGAGGTGTGACTTTTGGCTCAGGTATGCTTGTTTGCAATGTTATAGACATTTATCTTGCTGATGCACCAGGTAGTTCTTGGGTATATGATACCGGATCAGTCATTCACATCTGCAATTCGTTGTAGGGACTAGTCAGAACTAGGAGTGTTGCAAGAGGCGAGGTTGATATTAGAGTCAGCAACAAAGAGAGAGTCATTGCGTTGGAAGTCAGCACAATGCAACTTCATTTACCTTCTGGATTCTTAATGGAGCTAAATAATTTTTATTATGTTCCAATGCTTAGTCGAAACATCATTTCTGCCTCATGTTTGATGAGACAAGGCTATGAGTCGAATATTAAGAATAATGGTTGTTCTTTATATTTGAATGATATCTTTCACGGCTTTGCACCCGACCGGGATGGGTTATTTATTTTGAATCTTGAGGTTGAATATGTCTATAATATTAATGTGAAAAGGTTGAAACCAAATGATCTGAATATGACTTACTTTTGGCATTGTCGGCTTGCTCATATAGGTTGGAAACGCATGAAGAAGCTCCATGATGATGGACTCCTAACTTCGTTCGACTTGGAGTCGTTCGAGACATGTGAATCCTGCCTTCTTGGCAAGATGACCAAGACACCTTTTGCAAAGAGTTGTGAAAGGGCGTCCAACTTATTGGGACTAGTACATAGTGATGTATGTGGCCTGATGAGCGTGACAGCCAAAGGTGGTTATGAGTACTTCATTACCTTCACTGATGATTTGAGTAGGTATGGATATATCTACTTGATGAAACATAAGTCGGAAGCCTTTGAAACGTTCAAGGAATTCCAGAATGAGGTAAAGAATCAAATCTGCAAGAAAATAAAGTTTCTTCGGTCGGACCGAGGAGGCGAGTACATGAGCCATGAGTTTGATGACCATCTGAAGAGTTGTGGAATAGTTCCACAGCTCACTCCTCCAGGAACGCCGCAAAGAAATGGTGTGTCGGAAAGGAGGAATTGGACCTTGTTAGACATGGTACGATCAATGATGAGTCGGACAGATCTGCCTTTATCATTTTGGGGTTATTGTCTAGAAACTGCAGCGTTCACACTAAACAGAGTACCATCAAAGTCGGTAGAGAAGACACCGCATGAGATGTGGACTAGCAAGAAGCCGAGTTTGTCATTTCTTAAGATTTGGGGTTGTGAAGCTTTTGTCAAGCGACTTCAGTCAGACAAGCTTACAGCCAAGTCGGATAAGTGTATTTTCGTGGGGTATCCGAGGGAAACCTTGGGTTACTACTTCTACAACCGAGAAGAGGGCAAAGTGTTTGTCGCTCGAAACGGTGTTTTCCTTGAGAAAGAGTTTCTCAGTCAGGGAGTCAGTGGGAGTATGGTGCATCTCGAAGAAATTCGAGAGATACCGGCCAGCAGCGAGTTGGCAAGAGCCTTAGAGGTTGAGCCGGACGTGGTACTTGAGCCATAAACTGCACCGACATTGTGAAGATCGGCCAAATTGCGAAGTGTTCGTAATGTGTTGCTGTTGGACAGTGATGAGCCGGCAACTTATTCGGAAGCGATGGTGGGTTCTGATTCTGAGTCATGGTTTGGAGCCATGAGATCCGAGTTAAAGTCCATGGATGAAAATCAAGTTTGGAACTTGGTTAATCTGCCAGACAGTGCAAGACCCGTCGAGTGCAAATGGGACTTTAAGAAGAAAACTGATATGGATGGAAATGTTTCTGTCTATAAAGCACGGCTTGTCGCGAAAGGGGTCCGACAAGTTCAAGGAGTTGACTACGATGAGACTTTCTCTCTCGTGGCGATGCTTAAATCAGTTCAGATCCTGTTAGCTATAGCAGCCTATTTCGACTATGAGGTATGGCAGATGGATGTCAAGATGGCTTTCCTTAATGGAAATTTAACCGAGGACGTGTATATGATACATCCCGAGGGTTTTATCAATCCGGATAATGCTGACAAGGTATGCAAGCTTCGAAAATCCATTTATGGGTTGAAGCAAGCATCTCGGAGTTGGAACATTCGCTTTGATGAGGTAGTCAAATCGTTTGGCTTCATCAAGAGTGATCATGATTCTTGTTTATACAAGAAGTTTAGTGGGAGCAAAGTGAACTTTCTGATCTTATATGTGGATGACATATTACTGATTGGAAATGATGTCCAAATGTTGCAAGAGACCAAGGAATCATTAGAAAAGATTTTTTCGATGAAAGACTTGGGTGAGGCGACTTACATACTAGGAATATGGATCTATAGAGATAGATCAAGGCGGCTCATTGGATTGAGTCAGAGTACATATTTGGATAAAGTGTTGAAGAAGTTCAGCATGGAATCTTCTAACAAGGGGTTCTTACCGATGTCCCATGGCGTAAAACTTAGCAAGACTCAGTGTCCTTCGACAACTGATGAGCGAAGTCGGATGAGTGCGATTCCGTATGCTTATGCAGTCGGATCCATCATGTACACTATGATTTGTACTAGGCCGAATATTTCCTATGCTCTAAGTGTTGTGAGCAGGTACCAGGATGACCCTGGAGAGATCCACTAGGCAGCGGCTAAAAATATCCTTAAGCACTTGAGAAGGACTAAGGATATGTTCCTGGTTTATGGAGGTGAGGATGTACTCGGTGTAAGGGGTTACACAGATGCGAGTTATCTCACTGACTTGGATGATTCTCGTTCACAATCCGGATATGTGTTTGTGATAAACGGAGGGGCTATGAGCTGGAAAAGTTCCAAGCAAGAGACGGTGTTTGCGTCTACAACAGAGGCTAAGTATATTGCTGCCTTGGAGGCGACAAAAGAAGCTGTTTGGATGAGGAATTTCCTCATGGATCTTGGTGTGGTTCAGGGCTCATCCAATCCATTAGAAGTGTATTGTGACAACAATGGTGCTATTGCACAAGCCAAGGAACCTAGACAACACCAGAAGAACAAACATATACTCATGCGGTACCACCTTATTTGCTAGTTCGTGGATCAAGGTGATATCAAGTTATGCAAGGTACACACGGATGCAAACATTGCGGATCCATTGACAAAGCCACTTCCACAGCTGAAGCATGAGGCGCACCTAAGAGCAATGGGCATTAGATGCCTAGACATGTGATGTCGGATGATTGACTCTAGTGCAAGTGGGAGACTGTTGGGAATATGCCCTAGAGGCAATCATGGTTGATGATATTTCCCCATGTATTCATAGAGTTATGATCCATGTATGAAGTGCTGATATGTATCATCGAATATGTGATTCGATTGTGGAACTATATATTCATGTTGTTCATACTAATTGTCCTTGGTCATTGAGGTCGTGCTGGACACACAACTTAGACCAATCTGAAAGTCGGCAGATAACTAGGTTCCACTTGTCATGGGCATGGAGATGCTATTCCGACTTACACGGATTTGGCTAAAGAGTTTAGCGAGTCGGACTGGCCCATATTGAGATGCAACGAACAAATCATCATTTGCATGTCTCAATCAATGTAATCCTTAGACCTGAGGTTATTGCACAGTCCGAGTTGACGATCACCGACTTAGGTTCTGTAAAACGTTGTTCCGTCAATGGGCAGTTATAAAGGCGGAGTTTGGGTGAATCAAGCTGCGTGATGTGAATGACCAAGATGTGATTTTGCCCTTCGTCTGAAGAGATATTATCTAGGCCCTCTCGGAAGATATGATTTGGAAAGCATGGCCATGCGCATCTCGGTTAAGTGTTAACCGAGGCAACCGACTAAGAGTTATCCGTATGAATCACTTATCTCAGATCGAGAAGGAGAGTCGGACTATTTAAGGGATGATGATCATTCGCCTATAGTCCGACAAGGTATATCGTGAGGCAAAAGGGACTTAGACGAAAGTCGCATTGGAAGGTATGTCGGCATGACTTATTGGTACTTGGGAGTCGGCACGTTCTGCTAGGAGCCGCTACCGACTGGTCGATCACGAGTGAGACTCGGAATCGTGTTCGGGTTACCATGAGCCTGTCGGGTCACACACGTAACAGCGGGAGCAAGTTTGGGTTAGACCCAAACAGGAAATCTATTTGGGTTGGACCAAAATAGAGACATGGGCTTAGTCAGCAAGTTGGACTTGCAGTGACTAATATAGGCCTTTTAGTGAATGGGCCACAAGTGAGTGGAGCCGACTTTCACTCCCTATATAAGCTGGTGTCCAGGTGCTTAGAGCATAAGGTTAGGTCACTCCATTTGTTGGAAACCCTAGCCCCAATCCATCATGTCGCCGCCGTACCGGACCTAGCCGTCCATCGCCGGTGCTCCTCCTCGTACGTGTGGATACTGGTGGAGGTGTTGTACGTTCAGCACTTCAACGATCGTGGAACCGGAACGGATCGTGAGGACTGCACTGCATCAAGCGACGTGCTTCATCGATTCCGCAACTGTGTGTCTAGTGGTAATCCTCGTGGCCTTCTACCTGAGCTGGATCTTGGGATCACCGCATAGGGAAAAGTTTTGTTAATATCTACGTGGCCCAACAAGCTATGCTTCATGGGCGGCCTAGTCAGGGAGAGAAGTTGGAAGCCCATATGGCTACGGGAAGGCCCAAAATACTTACCGACTTAGGCATGTAGGAATACTTGTAATCCAAGATGTACTATGTAACCGAATCTGTATCGTAGCCGGATAGGAATCTCCTATACACCCTAGGATCGGATGACTATATAAGCTATCCAAAGGATCATCCTTTTGGGCATCGACAATCAACCTCAACTCGCACAGGTGAAACCTCTCTTGTAATAAGTACTTCCGGCTCTCCCGGTATACTGGATTGCTAGTAGGAGTAGGATTTGTCCACCGCAGGTGGATTAGAATCTGGGTAGGTTTGTGTGCTCAGCGTCCCGGAACACCATGCGTCTCACACCCCACATCTTTCCATGCCCCGAGGACCCCCTCATGGCGTACTCGTCCTCAATCAAACGACAGTTGGCGCCTACCATGTGTCGGGTGACCTTCAGACCTGTGTTCCAGGCAAAATCTGCGTGAATCGGAAACGGAGAAACAATTGCCCTCAGTCGGGTTCTCTATGCCAGCGACATGCCTCTCATACTTCTCGATGAGACTTGGATTCTGGCTAGGGATGACTACTTACACAATCATGTCTTTTGGCGAGATCGATGTTTACCTCAGTTTCGCTGAACCTGCCCAACCCACCCCAGCGGTGATGATAGAGGCAGAAGAAACTTCTGGATCTTCTCTGTCCGTGGAGGCAGTAGACTTCCAGATCTCAAAAATACCTAATCCCACCCAACCCACACTTGAGGTGGAGATCGTGGAGAATATCAGATCTGAAGAAGATCTCCCCGAGGAGGTCGAATCTCAGAAAGATCAAAGCTGCAACAACTCTAGATCCGGCTCTGCTGATGCTAGACTAGGAAAATCGCTTCTGAGGCACACAGTGAGATGGATGCTGTTGCGCTATAATGCCAGGATGGACGCTATCCTCAAGACCATCAAGAGTTTCGAGGAGGCCAATGAAGAGAGCCTTACCCACCTCAGAGCACATGGATCTCACTTTGTTGGCTACGTTGGCTCTGGATCTAGCTCTGTCGATGCTAGAGACGACAACGACTAAGTGTTAGACGCAATCAAAATGAACACTGACACATCGGCTTCCCTAGGGGAATCCATGACAGCGAAAGATCTCCGAGCATATGAAGTAGAATTCGAAGAGCAGTTCACCTCCAAGGTCGCGGAGGAAGGAGAAGGTTTGGATCTAAGTTCCTACAATAGTATGGACAAAAGATATGATGAAAAATCTCCCGACTCGCAGGATGATATGGATCTCAAAGAAAATCGTGATGTCCAAATGTACGAAAGTACTGACAGATGCTTAACTCCAGGAATTGGACCAAAAGTCGTCTTTGCCAGCGGTACCAACAGGGCCAATAAGGCAAACAAGAAGAAGAAAAATAAGATTCTGGCTAAAGATCTCCAGGTAGAGGAGAAAGCCACCGATGAATATGAGGAGGATTTAGACTGTGTTCTGATCCCCCAGGAACCAAAAAAAGTCTCCAATGGATAGACACGTGGTTACCCCTGGTGCCCGTGAAATCCTTGGAGAAGCACTTACAACACCAATCCAAACCGCCTAAGAACTTACACCGAATGAGCCAGAGGAAAGGGCCTTAACCCTCGAAGCACAGCGCCAGGTACTCTTTGATGAGGCCACCCACCTCATTGAGGAGAAGCAGTGCATCACAGATGCAGGACAGCACAATTCCCTACAGCATCAGAAGACCCGGAACATCCCGGAGCTGGCAAATAAAGATCTAGATGTTCACAAATCCCTTACCCGGGGGAACAATGCAGACATAGTTGTGGGACAGCCTCGAATCGACAGCAAAGTAAACCGGGTGTACAACATGCCGGTAGAAAACATTGTCGCGGCTCGAGAGATCCTAGCAAACAATCCAACTCCAGAATAGGTCCGGGTGAGTGTATAGCTACTCAACGAGGTCCTAGAGCAACAAAAAGGCGCCATGTATTTTAGCGGAAAGTTGGTCTCGAAATCCGACCAATGTCGCATAGACATGGCCTGGCAGCAGGATATAAGGCCCTGTCAGGAACCGGATTAGCGTCACCGCTCCGACCCTCGATATGAAACTTACTCAAGAATTGGCTCCTCAGGATAGCGGCATAGAACCGCAAGCGATTGGAACAATGTTGCCCCAGCCGTAGAGCGAGACGTCGTGGTAGCACTGGTTCGATAGCAACCTCCCCGATGGCAGTTAAACCAACATAGGGAAGAATATGAAGCACGATCTCGTGAACAAGACCGGCAAAGGATGCCATCTCCTAGACACACAAGCCATCTGGCTGCACCCTGCAATAATGATGACAATGACGGATGAAGAAATGACAAAAACCACGCCGGATCAAGCTGACATGGCGGCCGTCGCCAAGAACACTCTCTCGGAGCCAGCGTAACAAGGCCCCGGACGGACGCCGGCGATCGGCCGGAAATAACCCACCAGCACCACCCTCTCCACCAAGCAGCGACCTTATTGACTCCCACAGGAGCGAAGGAGGGCGTCGAGGTGGAGGCGGTAGCAGGAGAAGAAGATAGCCGACTCCTCGGCACCACAGCCACAACAAACATCCGAGACGGTGCTCCCTGTCACCAAGTGACGCTAGGAACCGGATCAACTCAAACATAGAGGCGCGGCGCTACGAGTCGAACATCATATACGTGGGTCCAAAATGCTTTGGCCCACGTATCCGACAAACAAGTTTTTAGGAAGGATTTGCTATCTCAAGGCACATTCAATCCTATGATGGTGTGGCTCAGCTAGACACCTAGTTCCAGGATTTCTTTCAGGCAGCCTGGCCACAGTCTGGTATCTCCCACTCATGTTGCCAAAGACGATTTGATCATGGCTTAATGAACTCCCAGAGAACACAATTCACAATTGTATGATATGCAAAGTGCATTCTTTCAGATTTTTGAAGGTACATACAAAAGATCCTGCACGGTCGGAGATCTGCAGCATTGCACCCAGAAGGCCGAATAAACTTGTTGAGACTATCTCGGATGATGGATCAACATGAAAAAACTCCTGCGAGGGAGTAAACAACTAGAGCATGATTAGAGCTTTCATCGCAGGGCTCCCAATCAGATTACTACGTCACCTGCTGAAGTGTGACAAAGTTATCGACTTGGGAGAGATGATAGAGATGGCAAGCAAATATGCAGGTGCCGACGATGATTCAGAAGGACCATTTAACGCCCTAGCCATACCGCAGTCGGCTAACTAGCCGAAGCAACAGCAGATCCAAAAGTGCAAGGATACCTCAGAAGAAAAACCCAATCTGGAAAATGCAGCTATCAACGCAACTTTCAGATCAGGAGGATGAGGAGGGCATGGAGGTGGCCGGGGTCAAGGCCGCGGAACTTCCCGGGTCCAAGGTAGAGGAGACTAACAACTTGGTAAAACCTACTCTTGGGCCAACATTGCTAATAACCCGTGTGTGCATCATTTAGATGCCAATGGGGGCTCATCCCACACAAATGTTGAGTGTCGTTTTAATGATGACATCAAGAAAGACGAATCTGCTGGCTATAGGGCCAAGTGACGAAAAGGAAAGAAAAATTCCGACAAAGAAAAGGAGTCCAAGGAAGATTCTGACATGGAGGAGGCAGATGCCTCAAATTCCAAATCAGATCGAAAAAAGCCTTACCCAACCAAGAAAACACCTATGTCTGCTTCCTCGGATCCCAACCCGCCAAGGTTAAGAAGGCAGTAATGCACGAGCTCAACGTAATTGTGTCGGTCGCCCCCCAATATCTGGACTAGTCAGAAGTAACAATTACCTTTGACCAACACAACCATCCTCCCAAACACCATAGGCGAGGAAAGTACGCTCGGATCGTCAATTCACTGATCGACGGCTATGAGTTCTCAAAGACCCTCATGGATGGTGGAAGTAGCATCAACATCCTCTATGTCGAAACACTGCACCGCATGAGGATATTAGAAACACAGCTGAATTTTAGTAGCATGGTTTTCCATGGAATCGTCCCTAGAAGGCAAGCAAACTCTCTGGTAGAAATTACTTTGGACGTTACTTTTGGAATGCTAGATAATTATCACATTGAATCACTGTATTTTGAAGTGGTGTTATTCGAGAGCGCATACCACGCTATTTTCGGGCGTCTAGCCTACTGGAAATTCATGGCTCGCCCTGCTACATCTACAATATGATGAAACTTCCAGGTCCCAATGGCGTCATCACAATCCGAGGAAACCCTAAGAAAGCACGAGAATGCAAGGACAAAGTTGCCGCCTTCACTAAAGTCGTACTGCATGCCAAGGAGTACCAAGAGATCTAGAAGAACACTCATCCGTTTGACATGACCGGAGTACCTAGGGAACTCTCCGAGCAGTCTTTAAATTTATATCCTAATGCTAAAGCCGTAAAACAGTCCTTACGACATTTTGGCAACTAAAAGCACAAAGTTGTAGCTAAGGAGTTAGCCCGATTAGGATTAGCCAGATTTATCAAAGAGGTCATCCACACTGAGTGGTCGACCAATCCTGTAATGGTCCCTAAAAAGAACACCACTGATTTAAGAATGTGTGTCGATTATACTGCCTTGAACAAGACTTATCCTAAAGATCCGTTCGCTCTGCGTAGAATCGACCAAGTTATTGACTCAATGGCAGGCTCGAAACTCCTATGCTTTCTCGATGCATATTCCGGTTATCACCAAATACGCATGAATGAGTCAGATAAATTAAAGACTTCGTTCATCACCCCCTTCGAAACCTTCTGCTACGTAATGATGCCTTTCGGGCTCAAAAATGCAAGAGCTACGTACTAGCACACTATGAAGTGTTGCCTCCACGATCAAATTGGATGCAATGTACATGCGTACATGGATGATATAGTTGTGATGTCCAAAAATAAGGAAACTTTAATTTCCGACTTGGAAGAAACGTTCACAAATCTACGAAAAAACAACATAATGCTTAACCCAAAGAAGTGTTTCTTCGAAATTCAAGCCGGAAAATTGTTAGGTTTCATCGTGTCTCATATAGGCATAGAGGTGAACCGAGACAAGATAAAGGGTATACTCATCATTACTAGGCTAACTCGCCTGAAGGACGTACAACGGCTCACTGGTTGCATCGCTGCGGTCAGTCAGTTCGTAAGCTGGCTCGTTGAAAGAGTCACACCATTATACAAGCTCTTGAAGAAGACCAAGAAGTTCGTCTAGACCAATGAAGCTGAAGCTGCACTCCAAGACCTGAAAGCAGTACTCTCATACGCCCCTATCCTTGCAGCATCGGAACCTTAGGAACCCATGTTTTTCAACATTGTTGTGACAAACAGAGTCGTCAGCGTCATAACAGTGGTGGAATAAACGGAGGAAAAATAGGAAAATTTGGTGCATCGTCCGACTTACTACCTCAGCGAGGTCTTGAAATAATCGAAACAACAGTATCCTCATTACCAGAAGTTAGCCTATTGTGTGTTCTTTGCATCTAGAAAGCTACACACAAGATTGTTGCGATGAGCACCGCTCCCATGAGAGACATAATCAACAACGGTGATGCCACAGAATGCGTTGCTAAGTGGGGAATTGAGCTAGCAGCTTTTGACATTGAGTATAAACTGCGTACAGCAATTAATTCCAAAATACTTGCCGATTTTGTCGCTGATTAGACAGAGACGCAGAAAACATGAACGTCCCAAAGTTGGAATATTAGACCTTGCATTTTGACGGGTCAAAAGCGCTCGGGGGCTCGGGGCGGAAATGGTATTCAAATCACCCCAGGGAGACAAACTATTCTATGTGTTGCAGATTCACTTCATTGCGACCAATAATATTGCCGAATAGGAAACCCTGCTACACGGAATTCTAATTGCAAAATACATTGGCATTCGCCGACTCATGTGCTACGGAGACTCATAGTTAGTTGCTCAACAAGTATCCGATCACTATAGGGCAAATAAGCACATGGAAGCATATCGAGTTGTCATTGATGAATTAGCAAAATCGTTCAAAGGTTTCGACGTTCAACACATTCCCTGAACAGAAAATGAGGAAGCAGATGCACTATCAAGAATAGGCTCTACATGGAAAAAGGTCCCGGATGGTGCTTTTTGGAGCACCTTAAAGTTCCCTCTATCAAAGGAGTTGATGAGGAGTATCCGACCAAATCCTACTCACCGCTTATAGCAGTTCTGGCTATAATCCCTAGCTAGGAAAAACCATACCTTGAATTCTTGGTAGAAGGAAAATTACCCGAAGATGAAGTTTTGAGCCGACAGAGCGTCCAACGAGGGAAATCCTACACAATAATTAGTGCTGAGCTCTATAAGCGTGTAATACGTCGAACCATACGCTCTAAGCACAAGACTGGATGAACCCAAAAGTGGATAAGGGATTCTACCGCGAAGGCCTAAGTCCACCTACGTGTAGGCCCATAGAAGCGGAGCCGGGCACAGTATAGGCAAACCACCCTACCCACTTTCAAGAACATCGGGACAAGAGCGAGAAGCATAGTCGATAGGTAAAGAGATCAAAAACATACACAAATGAGTATGTATGTCAGCGACATACAATAGTACATCAGAGCCACACCATCTAAAAACAATAGAAAAGAAATATTCAACAGCATACGACAATATCAAAATATCCCAGATAGAGATAATAGTTTAGGATATATTCTCATAAATCACACATCAGAGTATCAAGTGGAAGCAGAAAACAAGATCCGAGTACGTACAAGAAGCAAATTGGCATAATATGCCCTAAAAATAAGCACAACCTGCCCACAAATCTCACGGATCTCCATCCCCGGAATCTCTACACCTGATAGTCGTTGCCACCATCATCAGTCTCTTCAACCCAGTAACCTTCTTGAGAGTATACATGTCCATCTAAACCAAATATTTATCGTGTGAGACCCTAGGGGTACTCAGCAAGTCTTAATGCATCTAAAGGGAACAACTTGGGGTGACACAATTGCGGCGAAGGATAATAACTAAACATTTCTATAGAGACGTGCTACAATATCCACCCAACCAGATATGGACGGGCGCTCATTAATTAGTAACAACAATTATGTATGTAATATAAATAACATCGCTCTCCTTCCTTCTCGCTTACCGACGAGAAGGCGGAAGAACATCCCATCTGCTGGCAATTTTATTAACCATTACATGATTGTTGCACTATTTACTAGCCATATCTTAGTCATATTAAACATGGTACTTTAGTTATGCTTGTCTATGATCGAGAATAGTCAAGGAACAGGAATCAAGTACTCGGGGTCCTACGGGAAACAAGTGAGCATGGAAGAACATAATAACAGTTATTGCCCACTGGTGCATCTTTCTTTAGTTATCCCATTACTACACAGTTTAAGTTTTTTAGGTAACTCATTATCCAAAGACTCGTACAAACCATACACATGAAATTCTATGACTCGCATGGCACAAGCAATGCATGTGGTAATGGCTCATAGGATTTAGGGTATAAGCTTCGGTGGGATTTAAAAGTTAATGCTATGCAATACTTGGGATTCAATTTAATGCAATCGTGACTCAATGATGCAAGAATAAGATAGAGACATAGGTGTTATATGTATGCAAGCATGGGGGAGTGCTTGCATGTCGAATCAGCAGTGGTGTAACCAGGATCCGGATAGTACTCTGGGTTCTCCTGGTAGTTCTCTTGCTCGGCGTCTATCCGGAATAAAAGCCAAACACACAAAAGCCATAATAAATAAAGTGCAAAATCATATGAATATATGCAATCAGCAAACAAAGTATGCCATGATGGAATGATGCACAATTACATGGTATAACATAGCATGGCATGGGTGAAGTGTGGAAACAATAATAAAGCACTTTATTTAATTATTTAGACATGTTTTGTTCCCATAAACATTTCTGAATATTTAATATTTATATGATGCATGCTTCAATTCATATCATGGAATTCATAATCAGAATGGGCTCGTCGCTCTGATCGATTTTGACATATTATTTGTCGAATTTGGAATTACCGAAATAAAGTTGTGAATTTATTAAGAAAAGGCATTTATTGATATTAAATAATTTCAAAATTTTAAATTGCTCAAAATTTATTTTGGATGGCATATGTGAATTCTTGGCATTTTTCTAACCAGAAAACCTATATTATATGTATTATTTGGAATTATGAATTTAAAACAATATTTAAGTCAAATTGGGGTCAAAGTCAAAGGTTTGACTAGTTTGAATTAGTTCTGAAAAGATTTGAATTTACTTTTGAATTCATATTAAAAACTAATAACATTTCATTTCAAATTCTTATTCAAATTTAGATTTATTTAAAAGTTATTAACAGTTTTATATTTAAACAGAATTTAAATCTGGTTTGAATTTGATTAAGAAATGTCTCCTAGACTTTTGCTACGCAGGGGAGAGCTAGCCATAGAGACAGACAAGCGGTCTTAGGTTCCCCGCGGAGCCACTCGCGTGCGGGCGAGCTAGGAGCAGACACGTGACCGAGATGGGGGGTTTTCTGCGAATACCGAAAACATTGGGTACTTTTTCATAAAATTGATGGGCAGTGAGATTCTGGGTGGCTGACATGTGGGGACGAGGGTGGACCGCGGGTTCGGTTCCAGAAGCTCTAGGGACCTTGCTACAAAAGCGATGGCATGGTCGACTGAAACTAGCGGCTTGTCTCTCTAAATCTCGACAGAGACACAGCGACGACAACAATTTCCGGTGAGGTTGGTGACACAATGGTGGAACGAGACAGGACAGTGCCAAAACAAAAGATGGAGAGGGTGGCTAGGGTTATGTATCTTGTTAAGGAAGCGTCTACAAGGGCGTGTTGTAGCGGCAGGAAAACATGGAGGAACAGCGTCGGCATGCGAGGCTGCAGAGCTGCAAGTGGCACGGCTAGCAGCAGGCAAGACTGCGGGCGCGCGCGAAGGGCGCTCGACGGAGTGCGGCGGCGCTACGGGGCTCGAGAGGGTGTGAGTCCATGTCTAGGAGAACCCTGGTGCTCACCTAGTTGCGTCGGTGTAGGTGCTGGAGTGAGGAGTGGAATAGATCGGAGAGGAGGCAAAGGTTTTGGCAGCGAAGCGGTTCTCAGGAATGGTGGCAGCGAGGCTAGTCGCGGCGAGCTAGGGCCTTCTTCTCTGTGTGCACAGTGACCTGGGCGTCCCTCTCGTCTTCCCCAACTCCTTTCGCTCCCTTCTCCTACTCCCCGATGCATGATGTGTACAAGCCCGATCTAGGGTTTTGAGGTGAGGAAGATGGACATAGCCAAGGCGGTGGTAGAGGAGGGAGGAAGTGGATGGTGCTAGGGATCTCGATTGGGACTGTAACATCCTGTTTTTCTACAACCATGTTTGTGGAGGGTTGGGAAGCTAGAAAGTAGGGGGAAATAAAACTTTTCTACTTGTGTGCTTATATGCCTAGCCTATTTAGAATTGTTTGATCACTTGTGTGTTTTGGTAGTACTGTTTGCTAGTCTACATGTTTACATGACCACCAAGGGTTCACCAACCAATAAATTGGCTAAGTCTTGGAAAACTAATTTTTTCTTCCAACCTTGGAGCCATGGTTTGATTAAATCCTTCACCCTTTTCTACCATGCAAGAGTACCAAGTGGTACGATGCTACTAGTACCTGTGAACCACCCCTTAGTCCTGGTAAAACCACAAGCCCTAGCCTCTTGCAAGTGGGTGTTTATATCACTAGTGGTCACTTAGGGAATGGCACCCTTATTTTGTCCCAAGTTTGGATGGTCCTTGTGAGCATCTGGCTGTGATCCAAGGATCAACCATGGCCTAGGCATGATCACCAAGTCACCCTCTACCACCTCTTACCCTTCCCTCTGCCATTGGTGGCCCTAGCTTGAAATGACAAGCCCCCAAAGTGGCCACCTCATCAACACTACCCTAGATCACCCCCAAAACCCTCACCCTCTTCCCTGCTCGTGCCACCCTCTCTCCGTGGCCTTGACATGATGTAGCACCACCGCAGCTACCCTCCCTTGCACCCACCCAGCCCGCATGCACGCTCGGGCACACTACAAAGAGGAGGGACGCGGGAGATCAGCAAGATCTTGCCCACCTCGAAAACCAGCAGCTCTCCCTCCCTCCTGTCCCATCCGGCCCCACCACGGACAGCACCAACTCCCCAGGCGCTCCCTTCCCCCATACCTCTCTCTCTCCTACGCGCGTAGCCACCCCCAACCCACGGCGTCCACCTCAGCCGACCGCCCCCGGTCCCGTTCCCTCTCTTCCTTCTTTTGGTGCAAAACCGCGCGGTGGACAGAGGAGAACCCCGCCACCCTCCTACTCCCTACCCCTCCTACTCCCCCAGGCCCTAGCCGCGCAGACAGCACGCTGCCGCTCCGTGCTGTCCCGTGAACAGCCTCCCCGCACCGCGCACCAGCCGCCCCCTCTCGCTGTCTAGTAGGCCTGGCCAGCCCCGGGGGTAAGACCGTCCCTAGGTCACCACCACGGCATCGCCACCGTCCCTCCTGGCAAATCCCCAGCTCCCAACGCGATCCCCACCACCTCGCCATGCACCCGGTGCACCACGGTCTGGCCCTGCCCCCTTTATAGCTCCCCCACCCTCCTCACGCGCTCCTCCCACTCCTCATTTCCACTCCAGAGCTCCCCAGCACCACCCCAGAGCGGAGTTAGAGCCTCTAGCTCTCTTCCCACCCTCTGCCGCTCCACTCCGTCTCGGTGCCAACGACGAATGGGAAGGTTCTCTCTCCCCCGCGCTACCTCTCCTCCATGCACCCCTTCCACCGCACTCCCCTCCCTAAACCGGCCCTAATCCCCCTCTCCTCTGGCTATTCTTGTCAACAGGCACGCTGGAGCTGCGTGGAGGCCGACGGTCCCAAGCCGCACCACTGCTGGCGCGACGCATCCAAGCGACCAGAGCCGCCGTGACATACCTCATTCGACGCCCCTCCCTCGACCGCTTCGAACCACACCGCCGCCGACCCCTCTCCGCCCCTAGGTGAGCCACCCGAGCCCCGCCCGTGCCAGCTAGGGTTAGCTCGTCGGCGTTCTCGATCCGGGAAGAAGACGCGCTGCGGGCCGTCGATCTGGTTTTTAATCCAATGCCAGCATCGCCAGATACCCCTTCGCCTCGCTGTGCCTCTGACGCGTGGGCCCCGCTGTGGGATTTGAATCCCTAGCCCTCACGCGCAGGCCGCTGTGTACGCGGGTCGGCCCAGCTCCGTAGCGGGCCGTGACCCAGCCTCTGCACCGCCCCTTTTTCTTTTCTTTTTAGGACATTTTATTTCCCAGAAAATTGCTCTATAGCTTAAATTCCACCAAATAAAATATGTGTAGTATTCTGACTTGTTTCCAACTTTGTGGAATAACCCTAGTATTTACCTATTGCATGTCCCTAGTAGCTAGCCTAAAGCTTGTCTGTATTTGTACTGAGAATTTATGGAGTAAATAGTGTATGTTTAGAGTATTAAATTCATAGTTTTATTTCTAGATCTCAGAAAATTGAGAAACCAAGTCCCAGGCATTGCCATTGCAATTGTCTACTGTGTAAAACTGGAATCATCCTTTTTGGATGTGTGAGGCCTCTGTTCTTATTTTTGCAAGATATGAATAGAGGGTTCTTGTTTATTTTCCATAGGGTGATGTGAAGCTAATTTTGAGATGAAACCAACTCCCAGAGTTAGGCCTCTACCAATACTAGTAATTCCTGGAAGGGCTTAATTTTTTGCTTTGTAGTTTTTCCCTGGGGAGTTTAGTACCAGTTTCTGCTCTGTTTCTAGTATTTTATTTCTTAAAAAACAACCCTTTTTGATAAAAATGTGAAACCAGTGGGGTTAGCTTGGTTTTATCTGTAGCTACTCAGATATGTATTTTGTGGTCAACTTTCACCAACTTATATTGGTCGAAATATCTGCTTGAGTGCTAATCTAGTCTTAACCACAAAAATCACCATTTAAGTTTGATGAAACCTTTTTGATTGCTTTCAATGGCCTAGTACTGCTAGAGTCAGTAGCTACTAGTGGGTGGTTGGATTGGTTCAGTTGTGCAATTGTTCTGTACTGATTTCATTGTTTGTGCCTCGGGTGATGTTTGGTATAGTGGTTTGCTTATAATTTCCCTTTTTCGGCGATAGATACGAACGAGGAAGAGTTTGAGGAAGGTAATTGGGAAGATTTTGAAGAAGAGGACCAGGAACAAGCTGCCAACCAAGGCAAGCCACCTACAAGTTCATGAGACTTGGCCCATCTTATTTCCATGCACTTGTTTTACTTATATTACTACTGCATCGGTTTTACTCGCTATATTATTATTATGGTATTAGTTTGGCTCCACCAAACTTATGCCTATGGTACTGTCTAAGTACTACCCCTTGGATCTCCTACTCCTACCCTAGTAGTTCAGGTGGTCTAATATACCACAACCCCTTGGAAACCCCGATTTAGCATAACAAAAACTCTAGGTTGGGAACCCGAAGGCAGGGATGGTTTTATAAAAAGTTTTTGACAGAAAACCTAGGCAAGTGGGACTTGTCGAGGAGCTTTTTAAAATGTTTTGGTATTCATCCCACTGGTGGAGGCACCAAAGTTGAAGATGGAGGAAAAACTGTTTTTCAAAAACGCACCTGGTTCTATGTAGTTTTGCCCGAACAACTACCCCGTGCAACCACACTACTCCTATATGGGAAGGGGCTTGACCCGAAAGTGGTTCCCTCTGATACTAGTGCCTCACAACTACTACAAGGGATCGGGGATCCTTGGAGGGTGGGCCTTCTCCGATAAAGGTCCATGTGAGAAATCGACCTGGAGAAGGAACGAAGGGTCGGCAGGCCTCCACGTGTTACTATGGGCCCCTCATTGAAAGCGCACACTCGGGAAGTGGAAAAAGCGCCCCGGTTGGTCCTCGCCCAATGTCCCGGTTTTGAGGGGAATAACACCCATAGGGTAGGTGCTGGTGTTAAGAGGGGATTATCCTGAAGGTCTTGTCCGATTATCCGAAACCCGCATACTGATGTATGACAATCCGCGACAATTCGCGGCGGATGTATCGGATCTTGTGGGTAAAGTGTACAAGCTCTGCAGAGCGTAAATCTATTCGAATAGCCGTGTCCGCGGTCATGGACGGTTGGAAAGGTTGCTGTGTAGCGGTGCTAGTTTTGGTTTATAAAAAGGTTTTATAAAAAGAGATTCGAACATGGGATGGTCAAAGGGCAAGGAGGATGGGCCATGGAATAATCAGACCTAGTTGAAGTATTGGTCATAGGATGACCACAGTAGAAGTGGATAACAGGGTTGATCCCAGCCTAGTATTTTCAAGTTTTACTAACTATTTTTACCCTAAAAAGGATTTTGGCAAACAACAAGTGGTAGAGTTGAGAATATACTTCTAAGAGATTTCTCAAATAGCCTCTTTCGAGCCATCCTATCCACAACCATATTGCATACTCTTTGTACTTCCTTGTATGGTGTTTTGCGAGTACATTCAAAGTACTCACTGGCAATGTTCCCTGGCTATCAACTTGGTCGGACTATGAGTAGGATGAAGAGGACAATGGAGGGTACGATGACGACTTCGCGAACTAGGGTGTTTCTCCGAGTTAGGCACCTGTTGGGCTATGGCTTGACTCGGGTCCTCCGTGTTATTTAGTACCGCTGCTATTATCTATTTGTGCCCATGGAGGCTAGGTTGTAAGACTATTATTATAAGACTTAATGTATCATACTGTAAGGGATGTGTGTACTTTGATAACATGTCGGTTATGCTCCACGATGCACTGATCATGGGATCGTGGTGGTTTGCATAATTTGGTAATCTCGGGTGAAAATCCGGGGTCGCCACAGACTTGGTATCAGAGCCATCCTGACCTTAGGAGCCCCTAGTTAGCTTGGACGTTATACCTAGACCTCAAAAACTATTTTATTTATAAAGGAAAGAGTTTGATATTTACAAAATAATTGCTTATGCCTCCTCCCCTCTATTTCAAAAACAACTTGCATTAAATTACATTTTTTCATATCTAAAATTTTGCACACTGTTCACTAACTTAAACTTAACTAAAATTTTGTAGATGGCAGTGGTGTTCGACATGTATCGTCAAGTCGGGCTGGACTTGCCACTCCAGTTGTTTGAGGCTGAGCTAAGGGACTTGGCCAAGCATGTGGGCCGTCGCACACCGGTGATCCAAGGTGCTTTCATTCCCAGGATGGTTGAAGGAGAGAAGAACTGGTTGGTTGTCTGCACCATGAGATGTGGTGTAGTACCCCCCCCCCCTTCTCAGAGGAGCTGAAGGTAGAGGTGGTAGAGAAGGATTGGGGCGATGGTGTGCTCCGTGTGGCTCAAGAGGCCCTAGCACGCCTCACCTATCATCACCGCGAGCAGCTTGAGGGAACCAAGTTCTACCATTTTGGGAGACGCCACCCTCGAGGTTAGCCGCTGTGACCCCGTAGTACTATGACTTTGGTGAGCATATCCAAAACATGGAGTATCTCCTGAAGAAGACCCAGGAGTCTTTGGATGATGTTCGCACTCGCTTGGATAACAAGACCATGGAGTACCTCACCCTTGTCGAGGACTTGAGGATCAAGAAATTGGAGCACGCTCGGACCAAGATGAACAAGAAGGCAGTTGTGGCAAGAAACAAGCGTCACATGAAGACCACCAAAGAGCAGAAGGAACTCTTGGTGACCATGGAGGCCCGGATAGAAGAATTGGAGGAGCAATGCACCCAGCTCGTCAAGGACAACGATGACCTGCTGAATGAGACTGACAATGATGCCGCCTACAAGGAGGATTTTGACATGGAGCCACAGAGTGAACCTGAAGATGATGATCAGTTGGGTGAGGAAGAAGAGGATCCCGAAGAGCGCCTTTTCGAGTCTGAGGATGATATTGAGGTCATCATTGAGGAAGACACCAGCGCACGCCGCGACTCGGAGTAGGTTTCACGATTAGTCTACGAGAGCAAGTGAGAATATCGCCATGTCCCCCTTTTGAGTGGAGATTTGCTTGTCTTCTGCTTGCTTGTATGGTTGAACTCGTAGTATTGTCTAGCGTCAGGATGTGACGCATGAACCTGGTTATTTTGTGGGTATTTCTATGGTTGCTTAGCTCCTAAGCACCCATCCTTCTTATGTGTGTTTGTTTGATTAGTTACTTCCTCCCCGCACCTTGATGTTTCCGGTTGCAAACTGCCCCATTGGTAACCCCTCCTAATCATATACCTTTAGGATGGTGCGCCCACGCGGACCCCTTCCACCACCCCCGACCATGGTGCAGCTCCTGCACATGTTCATGCAAGACCGCCAAGCCGCCAATGAGGAACGCCAAGCCAACATTGCCGCTCTCTAGCAGCTGGTACAAGCCGCGGCTAGAAACGCCCCCGACCCCGAGGGCGAAGAGCAGAGATCCAGGCTTAGAGACTTTTAGAACACCAACCCACCCGTGTTCACCAAATGCACCAATCCCCTTGACGCTGATGACTGGCTCCGCACCATAGAGAACAACCTGGAAGTTTCCCGTGTAGGAGAGAATGAGAAAGTCACCTGGCCACCCATTTTCTCGCGGGACAAGCTAGGACTTGGTGGATCAGTGTCAAGCAGATTCTGCCCGCAGGACAAGCCATCACTTGGGAGGACTTCAAGGAAAGGTTCCGCAAGCGTCATATCCCACCTGGTCTAATCAAGATGATGAGAGATCAATTTCGTGATCTGAAGCAGGGTGGAATGTCTGTGCTGCAATATCACGAGAAGTACACTGATCTTGCCCGGTACGCGCCGGATGACACCAACACTAAAGAGAAGAAGGTGGATACCTTCATGAATGGACTCCAGGATGAACTGCAGTGCCACCGGGTAGCCCAGGGATTCAAAGAACTAGATGCCCTTGTTGATGCCGCCATACTGGTGGAGAACAAGCGCAAGGGAGTGATTGAGAATCGCAAGCGCCGGATGATGCAATAGTGAGGACCCAGTGGACAGAGGTCGCGAAGCATGCCACCCTCAAGGCCCGCACCCCCATCGTAGAGGACTCCGTCCTATGCTCCACGTCCCAACAACCCCAACCGTAACTACAACAACCCTTGCCCTAGAGGCGGGAACCCCAGACCCACCCCAAGAGGCCCTATCAACACCAATGTCTGCCCCAATACTGATGGCTGCTTCAATTGTGGTCAAGTGGGGCACTCCTCCCGTGAATGCCCCGAAAGGAAGAAGGATAACGCACCTCGCCCTAATGCAGCCCGCCTAAATCAAGGTCACGCCAGGGGAGCCCGAGCTAAGGGCGCCGCCCCCAAGAAGCCTGCTAATGTTGCCAGAGGACATCTGAACCACATCACTGCTGAGGAAGTCCAGGAGTCCCCTGACATTGTTCTGGGTATGTTCCTTGTCAACTCCATCCCTACTATAGTACTATTTGACTCCGGGGCCTCGCATTATTTTTTTACGGAGCCGTTTGTTGAAAGAAATGGGATGGAACCTAGTCAACTGAGCAGACTCATGCTAGTACAAATACCTGGTTCGATGGCCAAAACCCAATCCGTCTGCCGAGATATCCCCATAGTTATCCATGGTAAAACCTTCATGGCTAACCTAATAGTTTTGGGAACCCAAGGTCTAGACATGATCCTAGGAATGGATTGGATGACCAAGTACCATGGAATCATAGATTGTGTCAGAAAGTCCATATCCTTGACAAGTAGTGACGGAATACAAGTCGAGTATAAGGCAACGGTGCCCTGATCTCGAATCTATTGCCAGAAGAGTATAGCTGGACCTACTCTAGATCAAGTCTCCGTAGTCTGTGGATATCCGGATGTGTTCCTGGAGGAGTTGCCCGGTATGCCCCTTGACAGGGATATCGAGTTCATCATAGAACTAGTCCCCGGAACAGCCCCCATAGCTCAAAGGCCTTACCGTATGAACCCCGAAGAACTGGTCGAGTTGAAGAAGCAGTTGGACGACCTGGAACGCAAGGGTCACATATAGCCGAGTGCCTCCCCTTGGGGATCACCCGTTCTCTTTGTCGATAAAAGACATGGAACCACCCGGCTAGTGACGGACTACCGGAAACTCAATGATGTCACCATCAAAAACAAGTATCCCCTACCAAAGATCGAAGATCTGTTCGATCAGTTAAATGGGGCCAAAATCTTCTCCAAGATAGATCTCCGCACCGGATACCACCAACTCAAGATCCGAGAATCAGACATCCCCAAGACCACCTTTACCACCCGATACGGTCTCTATGAATACACCGTCATGTCCTTTGGATTAACCAACGCCCCTGCCTATTTCATGAACCTCATGAATAAGGTATTCATGCCCTACCTAGACAAGTTCGTCGTAGTGTTCATCGACGACATCCTCATATACTCCAAGAATGAAGCTGAGCATGACCAGCACATGAGAGTCGTACTGGGAACCCTCAGGGAGCATCAACTGTATGTTAAGTTTAGCAAGTGCGAGTTTTGGTTAAAGGAAGTTGGATTCCTTGGCCACATCCTGTCTGCAGGAGGAATTTTAGTCGACCCCACCAAAATTAAGTCGGTTCTAGAAGGAAAAACCCCACAAACCCCTCGGAAATCCGAAGCTTTCTGGGTTTAGCCGGATACTACCGTAAATTTGTGGAAGGTTTCTCAAGTATTGCAAGGCCAATGACGCAACTACTGAAGAAGGATAAGAAGTTCGAGTGGACCAAGAAGTGTGAAGAGAGTTTTCAGGAACTCAAGAAGAGACTAGTGTCTGCCCCTGTCCTGACCATGCCATATATCACTAAAAACTTTGAAGTGTACTACGACGCCTCGAAGTTAGGACTCGGGAGTGTGCTTATGCAAGAAGGCAAGGTCATCGCCTATCTATCCAGACAGCTAAAGCCACATGAGATGAACTACCCCACCCATGACCTGGAACTCACAGCAGTGGTTCACGCACTTAAGACATGGCGCCACAATCTGATGGCGAATCGCTGCGAGATCTACACAGATCACCAGAGTTTTAAATACATCTTTACCCAAAAAGAGTTGAACATGAGGCAGCGACGATGGATGGAGCTGATAAAGGACTACGATCTTGGCATTCACTATCACCCGGGCAAGGCTAATGTTGTAGCTGACGCCCTTAGTAGGGAACCATGTTCCGTGAATGCTATGGTCGTATAAGAACAACCAGAACTAAGTCAAGAACTGGAAAGGCTCGGACTTGAGATAGTCAGCCATGGATTCCTAGCCCATCTGGAACTAAAACCGACTCTATTAGACAAAATCAAAGAAGCTCAGAAAGGTCACAAAAGTATTGAAGGCATTAAGAGAAGAATGGAGAGAGAAACTGCCCCCGGTTTTAAAGTTGACGACACGAGTATACTATGGTACAAAGGGCGCATCTGCGTACCTAGCAAGCATGACTTGAAGCAGATGATTATGACGGAAGCCCACGAGACACTTTACTCCATCCACCCCGATAGCACAAAGATGTATCGGGACCTGAAGGAACAATTTTGGTGGCATGGAATGAAGCACAAAATCGCTTTGTTCGTAGCTAAGAGCGATATATGCCAGAGAGTCAAAGCCGAGCACCAACGACCCGCTGGATTGCTGCAACCCCTGAAGATTCCCGAGTGGAAATGGGAAAAAGTTGGAATGGACTTCATTACTGGATTACCCAAGTCCATCAGGGGTCACGATTCCATCTGGGTCATTATGGACTACCTATCCAAAGTGGCTCATTTCCTCCCCGTGAAGACTAGCTACAACGGCCAACAGCTAGCGGAATTGTATATCTCCCGTATTGTTAGTCTCCATGGTGTCCCTAAAGAAATCGTGTCGGATAGAGGACCACAATTCACCTCCCGCTTCTGGGGCAAGTTACATGAGGCCCTAGGCACCACTCTATCCTTTAGCACCGCCTATCACCCCCAGACGGAGGACAGACATAGAGAGTCAATCAAGTCCTAGAAGACATGCTTCGTTCCTGCGTTCTAGCCTACGGAGCTAAGTGGGAGGACTATCTGCCATTCGCAGAATTCTCCTACAATAGCAGCTACCAAGCCAGTCTGAAGATGGCACCCTTTCACACGGAAGGAAGTGTAGAACCCCTCTAAACTGGACTGAGACTGGAGAGAGCCAAATCTTCGGCCCGGATGTGATCAAGGCAGCAGAAGAGCAAGTATAGCTAGCTCGTGATCGCTTGAGAGCTGCCCAGTCTTGTCAGAAAAGCTATGCCGACCACAAACGTCGGGAAGTGAGTTTCAACAAGGGAGACTTCGCGTATCTTCGCGTCTCCCCCCTCAAAGGAATGCAGAGGTTTCATGAAAAAGGGAAGCTTGCCCCCAGGTATATTGGGCCCTTCAAGATCCTCGCCCAGCGAGGAAAGGTGTCATATCAATTAGAGTTACCCAAAGAGTTGGCAGAGTCCCACAACGTCTTTCATGTGTCCCAACTCCGGAAGTGCCTCTAGACGCCCAACAAGCCCGAAGCGTTCAAAGAGATTGACTATCAAGCCATTGACCTCAACCGTGATTTAACCTATCGTGAGGTGCCTATCAAGATCCTAGAGAAAGCCAAAAGGCTCACCCGGCGTCGGAACATAAACTTCTACAAGGTTCAGTGGAGCAACCATTCGAAAGATGAAGCTACATGGAAACGAGAGGATTTTCTCCAGAAGGAATTTCCCCATCTCTTGTCAACAAAACCAGCGAATCTCGGGACGAGATTCTTTTAAGGGGGGAAGTCTGTAACATCCCATTTTTCTACATCCATGTTTGTGGAGGGTTGGGAAGCTAGAAAGTAGGGGGAAATAAAACTTTTCTACTTGTGTGCTTATATGCCTGGCCTATTTAGAATTGTTTGATCACTTGTGTGTTTTGGTAGTACTGTTTGCTAGTCTACATGTTTGCATGACCACCAAGGGTTCACCAACCAATAAATTGGCTAAGTCTTGGAAAACTAATTTTTTTTCTTCCAACCTTGGAGCCACGGTTTGATTAAATCCTTCACCCTTTTCTACCATGCAAGAGTACCAAGTGATACTATGCTACTAGTACCTGTGAACCACCCCTTAGTCCTGGTAAAACCACAAGCCCTAGCCTCTTGCAAGTGGGTGTTTATCTCACTAGTGGTCACTTAGGGAATGACACCCTTATTTTGGCCCAAGTTTGGTTGGCCCTTGTGAGCATCTAGCTGTTATCCAAGGATCAACCATGGCCTAAGCATAATCACCAAGTCACCTTCTACCACCCCATACCCTTCCCTCTGCCATTGGTAGCCCTAGATCGAAATGACAAGCCCCCAAAGTGGCCACCTCATCAATACTACCCTAGATCAGCCCCAAAACCCTCACCCTCTTCCCTGCTCGTGCCACCCTCTCTCCCTGGCCTTGACACGATGCAGCACCACCGCGGCTACCCTCCCTTGCACCCACCCAGCCCGCATGCACGCTCGGGCACACTACAAAGAGGAGGGACGCGGGAGATCAGCAAGATCTTGCCCACCTCGAAAACCAGCAGCTCTCCCTCCCTCCTGTCCCATCCAGCCCCACCACGGACAGCACCAACTCCCCAGGCGCTCCCTTCCCCCTTACCTCTCTCTCTCCCGCGCACGCAGCCACCCCCAACCCACGGCGTCCACCTCAGCCGACCGCCCCCGGTCCCGTTCCCTCTCTTCCTTCTCTCGGTGCAAAACCGCGCGGTGGACAGAGGAGAACCCCGCCACCCTACTGCTCCCTACCCCTCCTACGCCCCCATGCCCTAGCCGCGCAGACAGCACACTGTCGCTCCGTGTTGTCCCGTCGAACAGCCTCCCCGCACCGTGCACCGGCCACCCCCTCTCACTGTCTAGTAGGCCCGGCCAGCCCCTGGGGTAAGACCGTCCCTAGGTCGCCCCCACGGCATCGCCACCGTCCCTCCTGGCCAATCCCTAGCTCCCAACACGACCCCCACCACCTCGCCGTGCACCCGGTGCACCACAGTCTGGCCCTGCCCCCTTTATAGCTCCCCCCACCCCCTCATGCGCTCCTCCCACTCCTAATCTCCACTCTAGAGCTCCCCAGCACCACCCCAGAGCGGAGGCAGAGCCTCTAGCTCTCTATCCGCCCTCTGTCGCTCCACTCCGTCTTGGTGCCGACGACGAACGGGAAGGTTCTCTGTGCCCCGCTCTACCTCTCCTCCATGCACCCCTTCCACCGCACTCCCCTCCCTAAACCGGCCATAATCCCCCTCTCCTCTAGCTATTCTTGTCGACAGGCACGCCGGAGCTGCATGGAGGCCGACGGTCCCGAGCCGCACCGCTACTAGGGCGACACATCCAGGTGACCAGAGCCACCATGTCGTACCTCATTCGACGCCCCTCCCTCGACCGCTTCGAACCACACTGCTGCCAACCCCTCTCTACCCCTAGGTCAGCCACCTCGAGCCCCGCTCGTGCCAGCTAGGGTTAGCTCGCCGGCGTTCTCGATCCGGGAAGAAGACGCGCTGCGGGCCGTCGATATGGTTTTTAATCCAACGGCCATCATCACCAGATACCCCTTCGCCTCGATGTGCCTATGACGCGCGGGCCCTGCTGTGGGATTTGAATCTCTAGCCCTCCCGCGCAGGCCGCTGTGTACGCGGGTCGGCCCAGCTCCGTAGCGGGCCGTGACCCAGCCTCTGCACCGCCCCCTTTTCTTTTCTTTTTAGGACATTTTATTTCCCAGAAAATTACTCTGTAGCTTAAATTCCACCAAATAAAATCTGTGTTGTATTCTGACTAGTATTTACCTATTGCATGCCACTAGTAGCTAGCCTAAAGCTTGTCAGTATTTGTACTGAGAATTTATGGAGTAAATAGTGTATGTTTAGAGTATTAAATGCATAGTTTTATTTCTAGAGCTCAGAAAATTGTGAAACCAAGTCTCGGGCATTGCCATTGCAATTGTCTGCTGTGCAAAACTGGAATCATCCTTTTTGGATGTGTGAGGCCTCTGTTCTTATTTTTGCAAGATATGAACAGAGGGTTCTTGTTTATTTTCCAGAGGGTGATGTGAAGCTAATTTTGGGATGAAACCAACACCCAGAGTTAGGCCTCTGCCAATACTAGTAATTCCTAGAAGGGCTTAATTTTTGGCTTTGTAGTTTTTCCCTAGGGATTTTAGTACCAGTTTTTGCTCTGTTTCTAGTATTTTATTTATTAAAAAACAACCCTTTTTGATAAAAATGTGAAACCGGTTTGCTTGGTTTTATCTGTAGCTACTCAGATATGTATTTTTTGGTCAACTTTCACAAACTTATATTGGTCGAAATATCTGCTTGAGTGCTAATCTAGTCTTAACCACAAAAATCACCATTTAAGTTTGATGAAACCTTTTTGATTGCTTTCAATGGCCTAGTACTGCTAGAGTTAGTAGCTACTAGTGGGTGGTTGGATTGGTTCAGTTGTGCAATTGTTCTATACTGATTTCATTGTTTGTGCCTTGGGTGATGTTTGGTATAGTGGTTTGCTTATAATTTCCTTTTTCGGCAATAGATACGAACGAGGAAGAGTTTGAGGAAGGTAATTGGGAAGATTTTGAAGAAGAGGACTAGGAACAAGCTGCCAACCAAGGCAATCCACCTACAAGTTCATGAGAATTTGCCCATCTTTATTTCCATGCACTTGTTTTACTTATATTACTACTGCATCGGTTTTACTCGCTATATTATTATTATGGTATTAGTTTGGCTCCACCAAAATTATGCCTATGGTACTGTCTAAGTACTCCCCCTTGGACCTCCTACTCCTACCCTAGTAGTTTAGGTGGTCTAATATACCACAACCCCTTGGAAACCCCGATTTAGCATAACAAAAACTCTAGGTTGGGAACCGAAGGCAGGGATGGTTTTATAAAAAGTTTTTGACAGAAAACCTAGGCAAGTGGGACTTGTCGAGGAGCTTTTTAAAAAATTTTGGTATTCATCCCACTGGTGGAGGCACCAAAGTTGAAGATGGAGGAAAAACTGTTTTTTTCAAAAACGCACCTGGTTCTATGTAGTTTTGTCCGAACAACTACCCCGTGCAACCACACTACTCCTATATGTGAAGGGGCTTGACCCGAAAGTGGTTCCCTCTGATACTAGTGCCTCACAACTACTACAGGGGATCGGGGATCCCTGGAGGGTGGGCCTTCTTCGATAAAGGTCCATGTGAGAAATCGACCTGGAGAAGGAACGAAGGGTCGGCAGGCCTCCACGTATTACTATGGGCCCCTCATTGCAAGCGCACACTCGGGAAGTGGAAAAAGCGCTCCGGTTGGTCCTCGCCCGACGTCCGGGTTTTGAGGGGAATAACACCCATAGGGTAGGTGCTGTTGTTAAGAGGGGATTATCCTGAAGGTCTTGTCCGGTTATCCGAAACCCGCATACTGATGTATGACGATCCGCGACAATTCGCGGCAGATGTATCGGATCTTGTGGGTAAAGTGTACAACCTCTGCAGAGCGTAAATCTATTTGACTAGCCGTGTCCGCGGTCATGGACGGTTAGAAAGGTTGTTGCGTAGCGGTGCTGGTTTTGGTTTATAAAAGGGTTTTATAAATAGAGATTCGAACTTGGGAGGTCGATGGGCAAGGAGGATGGGCCATGGAATGGTCGGACCTAGTTGAAGTATTGGTCATAGGATGACAACAGTGGAAGTGGATAACAGGGTTGATCCCAGCCTAGTATTTTCCAGTTTTACTAACTATTTTTACCCTAAAAAAGGATTTTGGCAAACAACAAGTGGTAGAGTTGAGAATATACTTCTAAGAGATTTCTCAAATAGCCTCTTTCGAGCCATCCTATCCACAACCATATTGCATACTCTTTGTACTTCCTTGTATGGTGTTTTGCGAGTACATTCAAAGTACTCACTGGCAATGTTCCCTGGCTATCAACTTGGTCAGACTATGAGCAGGATGAAGAGGACAATAGAGGGTACGATGATGACTTAGCGAACTAGGGCGTTTCTCCGAGTCAGGCACCTGTTGGGCTATGGCTTGACTCGGGTCCTCCGCGTTATTTAGTACCGCTGCTATTATCTATTTGTGCCCATGGAGGCAAGGTTGTAAGACCTATTGTATCGTACTGTAAGGGATGTGTGTACTTTGATAACATGTCGGTTATGCTCCACGATGCACTGATCATGGGATCGTGGTGGTTTGCATAATTTGGTAATCTCGGGTGAAAATCCGGGGTCGCCATAGGGACTTCATGGGTGGAGGAGGGGTAGGGGAAGCTCATGTGGGGTGTTCCTCTTTGCAAAAGCAGGAGATGAAGAGGGTCGGGTAGGGTTCTTCTCTCTCTCTTCTGTCTAGCTACCGAGAGAGGAAAAAGGGGGTGGTCCAGACGTGGTGGTGTTGGCCACCTTCTTGGTGCACACAAAAAAGAGGGAAGCGGACTCGGGTAGAAGCTGGGGTTTGGGTGCAACTCGAGAGCGATGTTGGTTGTTGTTGTTGCTCTCGGCCGCCTCAAGGGGAAGGCGGAGAGCTGGCGCCAGGCTGGTCTAGATCAAACAAGAGAAGAGGGGTAGAGAGATGGGGTAGCTCGGGTGTGTGTTGAGGTTGTGCGTTGAGGTGGTGGTGTGGTTTGGTTCAACCAAACCAACAAAAGAGGGGCTCGGTTAGATGGGTTAGGTTAGATACTAGGTTAGCTACAGGGGTGAGGATGGTTTAGATAGATAGGTAGGTTTTATTCTTTTTGTTTGTTTTCTTTAAACCCAACTCATTTGAATTCAAACCATTCAAACCCAAAAAGAATCCAAACAAGACCAAAAGAGAGGGAAAATGGTAAGCTTGCATGTCCCATGCATGTATAATCACGTGTAGTAGTTTGTGAAAACAAACTAGACCACATGTGGAATATGGATTCAAACAAGTGTACTCATTTGAATCTAGCTCACAAAAGAATTGTGGAATTATTACACCCCATGGTTTATTCAAAAGATGAGCTTGTTTGAAAGAGGTGGTCTAATAGTGTGTATGTTCCACTTGTGCTTCATGCCTCCACCATAATCCAATCAAGCCCATACTTCACTATAAACCATAAAGAGGAGAAAAAGGATTCTACTTCTACATAGCATGCAAAGGTGGCCATGTAGGCTTCCAAATTCCATATTGTAAAAACAACAAGGAAACAAGTATGTAAGCTTGTAGATATAGAAGTGGATCCATCTTATTATATGAGCTAGAATTAAATGACAAAGAAAAATGCAATTTCTCATATTACTTGGGATGGTGGAATTATAAGGTGGTGGCAAAGAATGGTGGTGGATTCAAGAAAAGGTATGCCCCCAACTCAAATTGGGCATGAAAAAATTTATCAAGAAACAAATACAATATATCAAGAGGCAAATACAAGTGATACAATATAATGCATATGGGATAAGAACCAAATAGAGGGGTTTTATTTGATACTCAAATGCAAGGTGGCATGGTGACATGAGCATGATATAATGATGATGCAACTAATTATACGTAGGAAGTAGCAATATATAGAC
This sequence comes from Avena eriantha, assembly GCA_910589775.1. Lineage (NCBI taxonomy): Eukaryota > Viridiplantae > Streptophyta > Magnoliopsida > Poales > Poaceae > Avena > Avena eriantha. The sequence goes on from OU342743.1 coordinate 543,260,569, forward strand.
TAGGAAAGTAGCATTGCAGTTGTTAGACAATTGGGATGCTACAACTCTCCCCCACTAAACAAGAATCTCGCCCCGAGATTCCTAGGAAAAGAAAAAGACCAAGGAGAGGCGGGTGTTCGTAACGAAGGTGATCCTCACGTTCCCAAGTTGATTTAGCAACAGAATGGTGCGACCATTACACCTTACAAAACTTGCTAGACTTGTGCGAGTCTTGCATTTTGCTTCTCGAAAACAAGGGACTTGAAGCATTGAAGGATTGTCGTGAAGCAAGTAAGGTAGGATGAACACATCTCAAGTGCTCTCTAGAACACGATAAACTTATAGAAGCATTTCTTGAAAGAATTTTGAAAGGACAACATATCAAGAAGAGGAAGCAAAGATGCATCATTGGGATTAAAGAGGAATATTTGGAAGTGAACATGATTCTTTCTTTCACCGATAGGAAAGAATGAATTTGGAGAAGTTATCAACCACTATAAAAATAGCATTATTTCTTTCCTCGGATTTATGAAATGAAGTTTGGAAAAACGATATTTTCTTCAGACAATAGAGTTCCTTGATATCAACAGAAATATTTGAGTTTAGGTGTTCTCATATTAGATTCTTCTTGCGTTAGTAAGAACCAAAGGATCGCGCAATGGTGCGCGGATTTATCTTCAGAAGAAAGAGGTGACCTAAGTTAAGGTGAAAACCCGAGGAAGAACTTGAATGTTGAATAACTGGAGTTTATTTTAGATATGCTTATTGCTTTCCTTAACCCTGAGGTTATTGCAATACATTTTGCGATTGATGGCATCACCCATAACTGGCGTTACCAACAGAAATGAATTGATAACTTGGAGTAACAGATATATCTTCCATCCTTCTTGTTTGACGATGTCAAGCACCGGTAGAATGAAGGCTATGAGGGGAAGATTTTTCATTGGCTTCCACCAGATCATTGATGATTTTGCTCCATTGGAAATAGACAAGACCACCAATAGAGATTATTGATTACCTTCTTGAGAGAACACTCCAAAAAACGAGGACAGAAGTAAAAGTCTCGAGGGCTAAAGGCCACTTCTAACTTCTGTGGAATGAGTGAAATCGCATTAATCCACCAATTCAATGTACAAGAGCGAATGATAAGAGTAGTGGTATGGTCATGACTCCATCCCACACTTAAAGCATTAATTCGTACATGAATAGGAAAATCATGCAGCCCAACTCTCAGAAATTTAGAATGAAGATCTTTTACAAGTATAATTCATGAAGCTTCGTAAGAAAACAAGGATGTGATCCAAACACTTCGTCGGATCCAAAGTAGATAGATATGATGATGATGTTGTCATGTTGGAAGTCCCAATCCATCATAAAATATATGAACGAGGATCACGCGGACACATGAAAGATTCAACAGACAGATTAAGGATAGCACCCCAAAACTTGAATAGAAGAATTATGAAAGATCTGGAAAGTCTTCGTGGCATCCGGTGGTTTGAGGATATAAGATGAAGAGAGAGAGTTTCAAAAGGTTTCTTGACGAATCAGAGATCAAAAGAATTTCTTGTCCTTCTTGAGAAGATCTAAGAGAGAGATAGGAGTCTTGAGGAAAACTTCAGCGAAACGACGATGATAACTTGCCAAACAAGGAAAAACTTCGGATTTGGTTGAAGGTGGAGGATGGAATTAACAATTGACTTGATGATTCCAGAATTGTAGCAATGTCTTTAGCAAAAGGACATGTTCGAGATAGGTGACTTCGAAAAGTCAGAACTTACACTTTGAGAACTTTGCACACAAGCAGTGTTCTCAAAGCTTGAGAGGACGAAAAGAAGATGTCCTTCATGTCTTACATTGATATAGAATAGGCGAGAATATAGTCAAGATATACCACCACGAATTATAAAGACGTTCCAAGAATACAAAGTTTAAGAGGCAGGAGAAATGAACAATTTCTCAAAACACATTATGAGCTCAATGCTCTTTGAAAATCAACATTAAGAGCAAGGATTCGTGTTGGAAGAGATGTATAAAAATAATAGATTATCCGGCCCTTCAGATGATAGAAGAGATGTCGAGTTGTCCACATAGTTGATCGGATTACCGGTTGAAAAGATAAGGAGATCTTGGATAAAGAAGCGATGATCATGCATACATTTAAGCAAAGCTATCAGATATGAAAGGATGAGATTCTCCTGTATCAAAGAGAACCTCGTAGATATGGAGTTCAAAAATATGTGAAGAACGATAGCCGGATAATAATCCCTCCTAGTGCCTTAAGAAACCTTCGGATTGCCAAAGAAACCAGAGTATGATATAGATACGATCACGGTATAACTCAAATCACAAGAGATAACCGCCATCATTTGGAGGATTAGATTGATAGCATTAACCACATTCTACTCACGATAGGTGTCATATAGCTAAACTGAGAACCAAATTACAATTGCAAGCATTGGATCGACGCAAGTTATGTATGTGGCCCCAAAAGTGTTTGCAAATGAAGTAAAAAACTCCAGATTGAAGCGCATGTAGCAAAAGATCGAGTTATCATGGACATGCCGACAAAAAGAAGGTGAAACATGTATCACACACGACTAAAAAGAAGTGTGGAAACACAGAGATATCAAAGAAAAAAATTCTGCATTTTCGACATTAGAATACCAACTACATGCAAAAAACAACTCAATGGATAGAGATTAGCAACTCCACATTACATGAAAGCATACTAAAGAACGAACACCCCTAACTATATCGCCTCGGTAACAAAGAGTAAGACAGATCGTATCGGTTTACAAAGAGTCGGATAGATCGCGTTGGCTTACACTAAGCCTGTCAGTATGGAATGTACCAATAGCTGATAACCAAAGGCAGATTGCGACAACAAGGTTGGATGCAACAGATAGACAAGGGATTAACACACACGTCCTATGGTACTACGGTAACCCAAAACATGTGAATCCTAGTTTTAATTTTTAGAAGAGGATAGACAAACATTACACTTCCTTACCAGAAAAGGGTGGGTGGGTGGGTAAGAATAAAAATGGAAGCAGTCATACACTCACGTTTAGTTTTTCCCTAGTATACATAATTACCAAAATATTTTCTAGACTGACAACGACCATCTTGGTTGAGACCCTAAAGGGTGGAATGGCTCTAAAACCAATTGTAATACCTCGGACCCTACGCTCCAACACAAGCCTGGATGAACCCAAAAGTGGATAAGGGATTCTACCGGGAGGCCTAAGGCCACCCACGTAGGCCCATAGAAGCGGAGCAAGGCAGGGTACCGGCCAACCACCCTACCCACTTTCAAGAACATTAGGACTAGATAGAGCGGCATAGCCGACAGGTAAAGCGATCAAAAACATACACAAATGAGTATGTATGTCAGCAGCATACAATAGTACATCAGAGCCACACCATCTAAAAACAATAGAAATAGAAATATTCAACGTCATACGGCAAGATCCAAATATCCTAGATAGAGATAATAGTTTAGGATATATCCTCATACATCACACATTAGAGTATCAAGCGGAAGCAAAAAACAAGATCCGAGTATAGACAAGAAGCGAATTGGCACAAGATGCCATGAAAATAAGCACATCTCTCCCAAAGATCTCATGGATCTCCATCCCCGGAATCTCTACATCTGATAGTCATTGCCACCATCATCAGTATCTTCAACCCAGTAACCTTCTTGAGAGTATACATGTCCATCTGAACCAAATATTTATCGTGTGAGACCCTAGGGGAACTCAACAAGTCTTAATGCATCTAAAGGGAACAACCTAGGGTGACGCAATTGCGGCGAAAGATAATAACTAAACATTCTATAGAGATGTGCTACAACATCCGCCCAAGCAGATATGGATGGACACTCGTTAATTAGTAACAACAATTATGTATGTAATATAAATAACATCGCTCGCCTTCCTTCTCGCTTACCGACAAGAAGGCGAAAGAACATCCCATCCATTGGAAATTTTATTAACCATTCCATGAGTGTTGCACTATTTACTAGTCATGTCTTAGTCAGATTAAACATGGTACTTTAGTTATGCTTGTCTATGATCGAGAAACTATGCTCCAAGTCGTCCATAACCGCGGAGACGGCTTTCAGTAAGATTTACCCTGCAGGGGTGCACAAATAGCAACAGACACACGATCAACCTCGGGAAGAACGAAATAAAAAGAAACGAGGCCTCATGATAATGCATTCATATGATTCATAAATTATTTTAGGGGGCAAACCCCACGAAGCTACCCACAACAAAGTTGTCCGGCTCCGGACCCATGGCTTGGGTCAATGGATGTAAAAGACTAGGAACCCAAAAGTGTGACTAGGCTTATTGATACCGTGGAAACACTCCGCATTCCAAAACAGTACAGGCACTCCACACGCAATCATAAGTAAAGAAGTAAAGCATGGCATAAGTACAGGATAGTAATAAAGCCCCAAAATACTTTGTGGCCCCAAGAAATAAAGTGTGAATCAAGCTCAAGCGAAGGGGGGTCCATAGAGTCTCCTGAATGTCGATAGTGTGAATAGTCAAGGAACGGGAATCAAGTACTCGGATTCCTACGGGACACAAGTGTGCGTGGAAGAACCAAAGAACAGCTATTGCCCACTGTTGCCTCTTTCTTTAGTTATCCCATTACTACATAGTTTAAGTTGTTTAGGTATCTCATTATCCAAAGACTCGCACAAACCCTACACATGCAATTCTATGACTCACATGGCTCAAACAACTCATGTGGTAATGGCTCATAGGATTGATAGTACAAGCATCGGATCGATGCAAGTTATGTATGTGGCCCCAAAAGAGTTTGCAAATGAAGTAAAAACTCCAGATTGAAGCGTCGGTAGCAAAAGATCGAGTTAGCATGGACATGCCAACAAAAAGAAGGTGAAACATGTATCACACACGACTAAAAAGAAGTGTGGAAACACAAAGATATCAAAAAAATGCATCTTTGACATTAGAATACCAACTAGATACGAAAAACAACTCAACGGATAGGGATTAGCAACTCCACATTACATGAAAGTATACTAAAGAACGAACACCCCTAACTATATCGCCTCGGTAACGAAGAATAAGACAGATCGAATCGGTTTACAAATTGTCGGATAGATCGCATCGGTTTCCACATAAGCCTATCAGTAGGAAATGTACCAATAGCTGATAATCAGAGGCAGATTTCGACAACAAGGTTGGATGCAATAGATAGACAAGGGATTAACACACACATCCTATGGTACTATGGTAACCCCAAACACGTGAATCCTAGTTTGATTTTTTAGAAGAGGATAGACAAACATTACTCTTCCTTACCAGAAAAGGGTGGTGGGTGGGTAAGAAGAAAAATGGAAGCAGTCCTACTCTCACGTTTAGTTTTTCCCTAGTATACATAATTACCAAAATATTTTCTAGACTGACAACGACCATCTTGGTTGAGACCCTAAAGGGTGAAATGCCTCTAAAACCAATTGTAATACCTCAGCCCATATGCTCCAAGAACAAGCCTGGATGAACCCAAAAGTGGATAAGGGATACTACCGCGGAGGCCCAAGGCCACCCACGTAGGCCCATAGAAGCGGAGCGAGGCACGGTACTGGCCAACCGCCCTACCCACTTTCAAGAACATCGGTACAAGAGAGAGTGGCGTAGCCGACAGGTAAAGCGATCAAAAACATACACAAATGAGTATGTATGTCAGTGGCATACAATAGTACATTAGAGCCACACCATATAAAAACAATAGAAATAGAAATATTCAACGTCATATGGCAAGATCCAAATATCCTAGATAGAGATAATAGTTTAGGATATATCCTCATACATCACACATCAGAGTATCAAGCGGAAGCAAAAAAACAAGATCTGAGTACAGACAAGAAGCAAATTGGCATAAGATGCCTAAAAATATGCACATCTCGCCCACAGATCTCATGGATCTCCATCCCCAGAATCTCTACACCTGATAGTTGTTGCCACTATCATCAGTCTCTTCGACCCAGTAACCTTCTTGAGAGTATACATGTCCATCTAAACCAAATATTTATCGTGTGCGACCCTAGGGGTACTCAGCAAGTCTTAATGCATCTAAAGGGAACAACGTAGGGTGACGCAATTGCAGCGAAAGATAATAACTAAACAGTTCTATAGAGACATGCTACAACATACGCAACAGTTCTATAGAGACACGCTACAACATCGGCCCAACTAGATATGGACGGATGCTCGTTAATTAGTAACAACAATTATGTATGTAATATAAATAACATCGCTCGCCTTCCTTCTCGCTTACCGACGAGAAGGCGGAAGAACATCCTATCTGTTGGCAATTTTACTAACCATTCCATGAGTGATGCACTATTTACTAGTCATGTCTTAGTCAGATTAAACACGGTACTTTAGTTCTGCCTGTCTATGATCGACAAACTGTGCTCCAAGTCGTCCATAACCGCGGAGACAGGCTTTTAGAAAGATTTACCCTACAGGGGTGCACAAATAGCAACAGATACACACGATCAACCTCGGGAAGAACCAAATAAAAAGAAACAATGCCTCACGACAATGCATTCAAAGGATTCATAAATTATTTCAGGGGCACCCCACTAAACTACCTGCAACGAAGTTGTCTGGCTCCGAGACGGACCCGGGGCTTGCGTCAATGGCTATAAACAACTAGGAACCCGAAAGTGTGACTGGGCATATTGATACCGCGAAAACACTCTGCTTTCCAAGACAGTACAGGCGCTCCACATGCAATCATAAATAAAGCAGTAAAGCATGGCATAAGTACAGGATAGTAATAAAGCCCCAAAATACTTTGTGGCCCCAAGAAATAATGTGGGAATCAAGCTCAGGGAAGGGGGGTCCATAGATTCTCCCGAATGTGGATAGTGTGAATAGTTAAGGAACATGAATCAAGTACTCGGGGTCCTATGAGACACAAGTGTGCGTGAAAGAACCAAATAACAACTATTGCCCACGGGTGCCTTGTTCTTTAGTTATCCCATTACTACACAGTTTAAGTTGTTTAGGTACCTCATTATCCAAAGACTTGCACAAACCCTACACATGCAATTCTACAACTAACATGGCTCAAACAACTCATGTGGTAATGGCTCATAGGATTGACAGTACAAGCATTGGATCGATGCAAGTTATGTATGTGGCCCCAAAGGAGTTTGCAAATGAAGTAAAAACTCCAGAGTCAAGCGCCGGTAGCAAAAGATCAAGTTAGCATGGACATGCCGACAAAAAGAAGGTGAAACATGTATCACACACGACTAAAAAGAAGTGTGGAAACACAGAGATATCAAAGAAAAAATTCTGCATTTTCGACATTAGAATACCAACTAGATGCGAAAAACAACTCAACGGATAGAGATTAGCAACTCCACATTACATGAAAGCATACTAAAGAACGAACACCCCTAACTATATCGCCTCGGTAACAGAGAGTAAGATAGATCATATCAGTTTACATAGAGTTAGATAGATCGCGTCGGTTTACACATAAGCCTGTCAGTATGGAATGTACCAATAGCTGATAACCAAAGGCAGATTGCGACAACAAGGTTGGATGCAACAGATAGACAAGGGATTAACACACACATCCTATGGTACTACGGTAACCCCAAACACGTGAATCCTAGTTTAAATTTTTATAAGAGGATAGACAAACATTACACTTTTTACTAGAAAAGGGTGGGTGGGTGGGTAAGAAGAAAAATGGAGATAGTCCTACTCTCACATTTAGTTTTTCCCTAGTATACCTAATGACCAAAATATTTTCTAGACTGACAACGGCCATTTTGGTTGAGAGCCTGAAGGGCGGAATGGCTCTAAAACCAATTGTAATACCTTGGACCCTACACTCCAAGGACAAGCCTGGATGAACCCAAAGTGGATAAGGGATTCTACTGCGGAGGACCAAGGACACCCATGTAGGCCCATAGAAGCGGAGCAAGGCATGGTCCTGGCCAACCACCCTACCCACTTTCAAGAACATCGGGACAAGAGCGAGTGGCATAGCCGACAGGTAAAGCGATCAAAAACATACACAAATCAGTAAAGCATGGCATAAGTACAGGATAGTAATAAAGCCCCAAAATACTTTGTGGCCCCAAGAAATTAAGTGTGAATAAAGCTCAAGCAAGGGGGATCCATAGAGTCTCCCGAATATGGATAGTGCGAATAGTCAAGGAACAGGAATCAAGCACTCGGGGTCCTACGGGATACAAGTGTGCGTGGAAGAACCAAATAACAGTTATTGTCCACTGGTGCCTCTTTCTTTAGTTATCCCATTACTACAGAGTTTAAGTTGTTTAGGTACCTCATTATCCAAAGACTCACACAAACCCTACACATGCAATTCTATGACTCACATGGCTCAAATAACTCATGTGGTAATGGCTCATAGGATTGACAGTACAAGCTTCGGTGGGGTTTGAAAGTAAAGTTTATGCAAATAGTTGGGATTAAATTTAATGCAATCATGACTCAATGATGCAACAATAAGATAGAGGCATAGGTGTTATATGTATGCAAGCATGGGAAAGTGCTTGCATGTCGGATCAGCAGTGATGTAACCGGGATCTGGGTAGTACTCTAGGATCTCTTGGTAGTTCCCTTGCTCGGCGTTTGTCTAGAATAAAAGCCAAACACACAAAGGCCATAATAAATAAAGTGTGCAATCATATGAATATATGAAATGAGCAAACAAGGTATGACATGATGGAATGATGCACAATTACATGGTATAACATAGCATGGCATGGGTGAGGTGTGGAAACAATAATAAAGCACTTTATTTAATTATTTAGACATGTTTTGCTCCCATAAACATTTCTGAATATTTAATATTTATATGTTGCATGCTTCAATTCATATCATGGAATGCATAATCGGACCGGGCTCGTCACACTGATCGATTTAGACATATTATTTGTCGAATTTGAAATTATCGAAATAAAGTTGTGAATTTATTAAGAAAAGGCATTTATTGACATTTAAACAATTTCGAAAAATTGCTTGAAAGTTTTTTGGATGGCATATTTGAATTCTTGGCATTTTTCTGATCAGAAAACCTATATTATTTGTATTATTTGGAATTATGAATTTAAAACAATATTTAAGGTAAATTGGGGTCAAAGTCAAAGGTTTGACTAGTTTGAATTATTTATAAAAAGATTTAAATTTAATTTTGAATTTATATTGAAAAACTAAACACATTTCATTTCGAACTCTTATTAAAATACGAATTTATTTAAAAGTTATTAATAGTTTTATATTTAAACAGAATTTAAATCTGGTTTGAATTTGATTTAGAAAAGTCTCCTGGACTTTTACTACGCAGGGGCAAGCTAGCCACAGAGGCAGACAAGCGGGCCGAGGTTTGCTGCGGGGCCACTGGCGCATGGGCGAGCTGGGAGCAGACACGTGGCCGAGCTGAGGGTTTTGTGTGAATACCAAAAACATTGGGTACCTTTTCATAAAATTGCTGGGCGGTCAGATTCTGGGTGGCTGACAAGTGGGGACAGGGGTGGACCGCGGGTTCGGATCTAGAAACTACAGGGGCCTCGCTACAAAAGCGATGGTGCGGTTGACTGAAACTAGCGGCCTGTTGTAACACCCCGTTCACTCCTGGGCCCGGGGGTGTCACTCCTGGCAGCTTAATAGGATATATAGACTGGCCCCACAGACCAACACTAGTCTTTTCTGTGCACTTTGTCCTCACTCGTGCGCACCCGGTTACCCACTTCCCGATCGGTCACCCATCCTAGAATTGATCTAGGCCAAGCACGCTTAACTTTAGAGTTCTTTTCGAATGAGCTTCCGAAAAAGAAGTTGCAACTTGTTGGTATGAGTATTCTATCAATCCTATTAAGCTGTGTGCCTGGTCTCACATACACCCACCCTTTAGAAGATCGATGCCCTCATCGATCAAGCACACCCCAGGAATGTTCCCTCTTGGCACGCGTCTGTGCGTCTAGTGCCATGCCGTGTCCACTCTGGGCCACACGCGCCATGCTCCACATGTCCCGCCACTAACCCGCACACACCCGTGTAATCGCAAGGGTCGGCTCTGATACCACTTGTAACACCCCGTCCACTCCTGGGCCCGGGGGGTGTCACTCCTGGCAGCTTAATAGGATATAGACTGGCCCCACAGACCAACACTAGTCTTTTCTGTGCACTTTGTCCTCACTCGTGAGTACCCGGTTACCCACTTCTCGGTCGGTCACCCATCCTAGAATTGCTCTAGGCCAAGCACGCTTAACCTTAGAGTTCTTTTCGAATGAGCTTCCGGAAAAGAAGTTGCAACTTGTTGGTATGAGTATTCTATCAATCCTATTAAGCCATGTGCCTGGTCTCACACCTGTCTCTCTGAATCTCGACAGAGACATGGCAACGAAGCGATTTTTGGTGAGGTTAGCGATGCAACAGCACCGTGAGATGGGATGGTGCCAAGACAAAAGTCAGAGAGGGTGGCTAGGGTTACGTATCGTGTTAAGGAAGCGTCTACAAGGGTGTGTTGCAACAGCGGGAAAACATGGAGGAACAGCATTGGCACGCGAGGCTACAGAGCTACGAGCGGCACGTCTCGTGGCGCGCGCGATAGAGGGCGCGCGCATAGGACGCTTGACGGAGTGCGGCGATGCTACGGGGCTCGAGAGGGAGTGAGGCCATGTCTAGGAGAACCCTGGTGCTCACCCTGTTGTGTCGGTGTAGGTGCTGGAGCGAGGAGTGGAGTAGATCAGAGAGGAGGCAGAGGTTCTGGCGACTAAGGACGGCATTTTTACCCATGGGTACGGGTACCCACGGGTACCGTACCCGCATGGGTAGGGCATGGGCACACTTTTGTACCCACGGGTAATACTCATACCCTACCTGTTAAGTCACGAGTACGGGCACGGGTATAGACTTGTACCCATGGGTATACCCATACCCTGCCCGTTTAAACTGACATGTCAATCTTACCTATAGAATTTAAACCTATGCGACGGAAAAACCTAGGGATGAGTATGAAATTGCAAATTCTAAACTTCGATTCTTGCATGTACTCATCTATCTATTATTTAGTAGAGATAATTGTCTTTTTTTCAAATATGTTATTGATGAAAATAAAATTATGAGTAACTTGTGTACTCTTGGATCTACCCGCCAGGTACCCAATGGGTATGGGTACCCGTCGGGTACGGTATGGGTAAAGTTATATACCCGCGGGTATGGGTATGGGTGAAGTTTTGTACCCATTGACTAAACGGATATGGGTATGGTATTGGTCTACACTGCCAATACCCTACCCATTGCCATCCTTACTGGCGACGTAGCAGTTCTCGGGCACGGCGGCGGCGAGGCTAGCCACGGTGAGCTTTCTTCTCCATGTGCACAGTGACCTGGGCGTCCCTCTCGTCTTCCCCAAGTCCTTTCACGCCCTTCTCCTACTCCCCGACTCCAGATGTGTACAAGCCCGATCTAGGATTGTGAGGTGAGGAAGATGGACATGGCCAAGGCGGCGGTAGAGGAGGGAGGAAGTGGATGGTGCTAGGGAAATCGACTGGGACTGCCTGGGTAGAGGAGGGGTAGATAAGGAGGGGTAGGGGAAGCACACGTGGTGTGTTCCCCTTTGCAAAAGAGAGAGAGGGAGAGGGTCGGGGTAGGGTTCTTCTCTCACTCTCTTTTGTCCAGCTGCCGAGAGAGGAAAAAGGGGGTGGTCCAGACGTGGTGGTGTTGGCCACCTTCTTGGTGCGCACGAAAAAGAGGGTAGGGGATCGGGTAGAAGCTGGGGTTTGGGTGCAGCCCAAGTGCAATGCTGGTTGTTGCTGTTGTTCTTGGTCGCCTCAAGAGGAAGCCAGGGAGGTGGCACCAGGATGGTCTAGATCAAACAAGAGAAGAGGGTTAGAGATGGGGTAGATCGGGTGTGTGTTGAGGTTGTTTGTTGAGGTGGTGGTGTGGTTTGGTTCAACCAAACCAAGAGAAGAGGGGCTCGGGTTAGATGGGTTAGTTTAGATACTAGGTTAGCTAGAGGGGTGAGGATGGTTTAGATATATAGGTAGGTTTTATACCTTTTGTTTGTTTCCTTTAAACCCAACTCATTTGAATTCAAACCATTCAAACCCAAAAAGAATCCAACAAGACCAAAAGAGAGGGAAGCGTGTCCCAGGCATGCATAATTGCATGTAGTAGTTTGTGAAAACAAACTAGACCACATGTGGAATATGGATTCAAACAAGTGTACTCATTTGAATCTATCTCACTAAATAACTTTGGAATTATTACGCCCCATGGTTTATTCAAAAGATGAACTTGTTTGAAAGAGGTGGTCTAATAGTGTGTATGTTCCACTTGTGCTTCATGCCTCCACCATAATTCAATCAAGCCCATACTTCACTATAAACCATAAAAGAGGAGAGAAATGATTCTACTTCTACATAGCATGCAAAGGTGGCCATGTAGGCTTCAAAATTCCATATAAAAACAACAAGGAAACAAGTATGGAAGCTTGTAGAGATAGAAGTGGATCCATCTTATTATATGAGCTAGAATTAAACGACAAAGAAATATGCAATTTCTCATATTACTTGGGGTGGTGGAATTATAAGGTGGTGGCAAAGAAATGTGGTGGAGTCAAGAAAAGATATGCCCCTAACTCAACTTGGGCATGAAACAATTTATCAAGAAACAAATACAATATATCAAGAGGTAACTACAAGTGATACAATATAATGCATATGGGATAAGAACCAAATAGAGGGGTTTTATATGATTCTCAAATGCAAGGTGGCATGGTGATATGATCATGATATAATGATGATGCAACTAATTATACATAGGAAGTAGCAATATATAGCTAAGCAAGTAGCATTGCAATTGTTAGACAATTGGGATGCTACAAAGCAGAGCGTATCTGGGGTTTTTTAGTGTTGTGTTTCTTCGGAAGAAGGAGTGGAAATCCTAAAGGAAATCCATGAAGGCGAATGCGGACATCACGCCGTAGCCAAATCTTTAGTGGCAAAGGCTTTTCGACACAGATTTTTTGGCTTACAGCTAAGGAAGATGCCGAGAGGCTGGTCAATACGTGCAAAGGCTGCCAAAAATACACCAAGCAAGCCCATCTTCTGGCTGATCAGCTACGAACGATTCCGATTACATGGCCCTTTACGGTCTAGGATCTTGACATGGTAGGACCATTCAAACAGGCTCAAAGTGGATTTACTCACCTAGTGATGGTGGATAAATTTATGAAATTGATTGAGGCTAAACCCGTCACAAGTTGTGATCGAGATACATCCAAATGATTCATCGAGGATGTCATAATCCGATTCAGCTATCCGCACAATATTATTATAGACAATGGGAGCAATTTTTCAATGGGATAACTTGCCAAGTTTTATGAAGATCAAAGGATCTAACTTGATATTTCATCAGTCGCACATCCACAAGCCAATGGACAAGTTGAAAGGGCTAATGGTTTAATTCCACAAGGCCTCCGGCCTAGGCTCAAAGCACCACTTCATTGTGTTACCGGGGCTTGGGAGGACGAATTGCCATCTATTGTATGAAGTTTCCAAACTACTCCTAATAGGTCAACTGGATACACACCTTTCTTTTTGGTCTACAGCGTAGAGGCAGTTCTTCCAAGTGACCTTATCCATCTTTCTCCCCGAATTGTTGTGTATGTCAAATAAGATGTTGAAGTTTCTTGACAAGATGACCTTGATGTACTCGAGGAAGTTTGCGTCATTGCTAAATAGAGATCTACAGCCTATCAGCAGAAGTTCTCTGACTAGTGCAACAAAGGGTGATCTAGTTCTCTGACTAGTACAACAAAGAAAGCATAAGCTTTCCCCAATCTGGGAAGGGCCCTTTATGGTTAGTAGAGTATTGCACAATGGTTCATACTATCTAAAGGACATCAGGTCAGACAAAGAAAGACCTGCTACTAGGAAAAGAAAGAGAGGTAGAGGTAGTACAGATCTGGATGAGTTAGAACGTCCATGGAATAGTGCTCAACTATGTACATTTTATTCTTAAGTTTTCTTTCTTTGTAATCATATCAATGTACATGTCCAAGGTGAAATAAAGTATTGGTTCCCTCAATATTTTTTCTGAGAAGTCTTAAAGTACCATCTTAATTCCGAATGACCATGTCATAGCCGAAAATCCTAGAATACTTCAATGTACTTTATGCTCATACTTGTTCTGGTTAGATTTCCAATTCTGAATGAAGCTACCTTCGGGTGAAGTCTCATTTTATGTTTATACTTTTGTTTTTTTTCTGATTTCTTAGACACGGGTATTTTCTGAGTAGTGAATTGTTGGTACTGGAGGTTGGCTTTGTTTCCGGGTTTAAACTGGTTTAGCAATTGAGCTCCGTTGCTCGGCAAAGTTTCCGTGCTAAAGATTAGTCGGCTCATGAAAGGGACGAGGCAGAAATCCAGATAAACGATAAGTACGAAAAAAGTGCTTAAGTAATTTTTAAGCATAAAACAAAAGTGCTAAGATTAAAGCATAGGGGTGTGTTTGGTAGGTCGGGTCACCCCAACATGTGTTTCCCACCTCAGACATTCCCAACTTAGATATGTTCCGTTGAGATTTTGTGCCTTGTTTGGTAGCCTGTATTAGTTCAGAGATGCTCATCTCAGATGTTGTTTGGTGGATGTATGAGTAGAGATGCTGCTGAGTCGAACATTTTACACAAAGGTCCCTAGACAAAAAAAATAAAAAGCAATCGGGTCCTTAGTTCATCCGACCACCGCATTGTGGAGGTTCTCTGACCATGGCAGCGTGTGGACGCAGCTCATGGAGGCGGTGCGTCCTGTTGGAGGTGTTGGCCATGGCGCCGTGGTTGGCCGTGGAGGTGTCAGTCGTGGCTGGCCGTGCTCATTGATGTCTATGCACGCTTCTATTCTTGTAGACAGTGTTGGGCCTCCAAGTGCAGAGGTTTGTAGAACAGCAGCAAGTTTCCCTTAAGTGGATCACCCAAGGTTTATCAAACTCAGGGAGGAAGTGGTCAAAGGTATCCCTCTCAAGCAACCCTGCAATCAAGCTATAAGAAGTCTCTTGTGTCCCCAACACACCCAATACACTTGGCAGGTGTATAGGTGCACTAGTTCGGCGAAGAGATAGTGAAATACAAGTGGTATGGATATGAGACAATGGTGCCAGAAAATAGCTTGATGGCATGGAAGAGACTAGGCAAACTGAAATAAAGATGGAAGCAAGCAAACATGTAACAGGTCTAGTTGCAAACGGTGTTTCAATGCTTAGAAATAAGGCCTAGGGATCATACTTTCACTAGTGAACACTCTCATATAAATATCTTCTCTTTATGATACTACTCTGAACTACTCTCCGGTTGGACACTCTAATCCATGGTAGGGCTACAACAGCACACCTCAAAGTTCGCTTTCCGCATCTAGATAACCCCACACTGTCACCTTGAGCACTAGATGGTTCCAACAAACACCACAATTTCATAGAGACATCCAACTCCAAATATAACTCACAAAAAGTATTTGTAATCTCTAGCCTAAGTGCCACCATGGTGTGCACGCTGTCACTTTCACACACATGGGGAGAGTAGAGATCTATTAAAGCACTTGAGTACCAAGGTAGATCCACTTGATTACAAAGCTCATGATCACAATATGATCATGCATAGAGAGAGAGATGAACACATAGCTACAAGTAGAACCTTAGCCTCGAGAGAGAACTACTCCCTCATCATCATGAGAATCAGCAATGGCGATGGAGATGGCGGTGGAGATTGATGGAGATGGCTCCAGGAGCACTTCTTCGTCCCGGCAGGATGCCGGAACAGAGACTTTCTGTCCCCCGAATCTCTCCTTGGGTAGCGGCAGTGTTGCGAAACTTTTCATGGCTGGAGGCTGGATTCTTTAGGGTTTTCTCATCGGGAAGCTTCTTATAGGCGAAGGCGCGATGTCATAGGGTGGACCACTGGCCCACACCACCTGGTGGTGCGGCCAGCCCCTGGCCCCTCTTCGTCTCGTCTTCTAGCTCCATGAATCTTCTGGTAAAATATCGACTTTGGCTTTTGTCCAGTCCAATTCCGAGAATATTCATTTTCTAGCTTTTCTAGAACCAAAAATAGAAGAAAACAGGCAACTAGAACTGTGGCATCTGGTTAATTGGTTAGTTCCAGAAAATGTGTAAAAGTACTCCAAAGTGTGGACAAAACATAAGAAAGTAGATATAAAACAAGCATGGAACATCAAAAATTATAGATATGTTAGCAACGTATCACTCATCATGGAGGAAGGGCAACGCCAGCGGCCTGCATCGAGGAGGCGGCAGCAGCCTGCATCGAGGAGGTGGCAGCGGCCTGCATCGAGGGGGTAGCGTCATGGCTGGCTGAGGAGGCGGCGGCGCTAGTCGTCGAGGAGGAGACACTTAACAGGAAGGGTGGTGGCGAAGGTCGCGCTCATCCGGCATCGAGGAGGAGGCAGCAGCCGGCATCAAGGAGGTTGGCGTTTTTGCTGGACGTGGCACCGTGGTTGGCCGAGGAGGTGGTGGTGCTGCTTGTCGAGGAGGAGGTGGGCGTGCTCGTCGGGGAGGGTGGTGGCGAAGGCCGGTGTCATGGAAGGGTGGTGGCGGAGGCGCTCGTTTGGGGATGTGGCAGAGAGCAATTTCAGGGGGAAATGAGAGGCAGGGTTGTGACCCATGTGGTCTCGGGAACAGGCGTGGGCACGCGGGGGGAATCTCAGGCGAATCCAGCACTATCGAGCAGCGAAGCTCGATTTGAGCTTCTCTATCGGGCAGGGCTGAGAGCCCTTTTCTATGCGAGGTGGGCACTGCTCGGGTGAGAAAACCGACCTACCAAACACCCAAATCGCTAAAAATCTCGGTTGAGATGAGAATATTTCGGTTGGACCGACCTACCAAACACACCCTAACTTCTTACACAACATCACCACAAAATAAATAGTTTAACTATTCATCAAACTTGCTTCAGATTAAAGCAAAGTTTTTCTTGCAAATTCTATGTTGTAGGTGGAGATGGAGGATTTGTCGGCCCGCTGGTGCTACCATCCAAGTCACCATGATCTCTGTGGAACAAGGACATCAGACTTAGTCTCTTCGTCATTTTCAGGGGTTTTGTCATCTTCGGCTGGGGGGTTGGAGGCACTTCGATGGATTGAAAAAATGGCTTCTCATAGTTGGTCATCTCAGTGACATGACAAGCATATCCGACACAAAAATTCCAAATTTTGCGAACATTTTTAGGCTTGCCATCTTCATCAACAGCCTAATAACCCTTGCTAACTTTCAAAATTTCCATGTTACCTTGGTGACTCATTACCATGGTAAGGGCATTCTGCGCCTGATACATTGCAAATGTATCTATAATTTTTGATGTTCCATGCTTGGTTTTATCTACTTTCTTGTGTTTTGTCCAAACTTTGGATTACTTTTCATATGATTTCTTGTACTAACCTATTAACAAGATGCCACAGTGCCAGTTGCCTGTTTTCTGCTGTTTTTGGTTCCAGGAAGTCAGAAAATGAATATTCTCGGAATTGGACGAGACAAAAGCCAAAGTTACTATTTTCCCGGAAGACTCATGGAGCCATAAGGAGAGTCGCAGAGGGGCCACAGGGTGGCCACACCCCCTGGCGCGGGCCACCCTAGGCCGTGCCAGGGCATGGTGTGGGCCCCCTGGCTAGCCATCGACCTTGCCTCCTTCGCCTATAAGAGCCTCCCGATACCAAAACCCTAGATGATCAACCAGAAATCCACGAAAAGTTTCGCTGCGCCGCCGCCACCGAAGGGGAGATTCGGGAGACAGAAAGTCTCTGTTCCGGCACCCTACCGGGACGGGGAAGTGCCCTCGGAGCCATCTCCATCGATCTCCACCGCCATCTCCATCGTCGTTGCTGATTCCCATGATGAGGAGGGAGTAGTTCTCTCTCGAGGCTAAGGGTTCTACCGGTAGCTATGTGTTCATCTCTCTCTCTCTCTCTCTATGCATGATCATATTGTGATCATGAGCTTTGTAATCAAGTAGATCTACCTAGCTACTCAAGTGCTTTAATAGATCTCTGCTCTCCCCATGTGTGTGAAGTTGACAGTGTGCACACCATGGTGGCACTTAGGCTAGAGATTACAAATACTTGTTGTGAGTTATATTTGGAGTTGGAGGTCTTTATGAAATTGTGGTGTTTGTTGGACTCATCTAGTACTCAAGGTGATAGTGTGGGGTTTTCTAGATGGGAAAGGCTTACTTTGAGGTGTGTTGTTATAGCCCTATCATGGATTAGAGTGTCCAACCGGAGAGTAGTTCAGAGTAGTATCATGAAGATAATATATTTATATGAGAGTGTTCACTAGTGAAAGTATGATCCCTAGGCCTTGTTTCTAAGCATTGATACACCGTTTGCAACTAGATATGTTACATGTTTGCTTGCTTCCATCTTTATTTCAGTTTGCCTTTAGTCTCTTCCACACCATCAAGCTATTTTCTGGCACCGTTACCACTTATAATTATCCATACCACTTGTATTTCACTATCTCTTTGCCGAACTAGTGCACCTATACACCTGACAAGTGTATTGGGTGTGTTGGGGACACAAGAGACTTCTTGTATCTTGATTGCAGGGTTGCTTGAGAGGGGATACCTTTGACCACTTCCTCCCTGAGTTCGATAAACCTTGGGTGATCCACTTAAGGGAAAACTTGTTGTTGTTCTACAAACCTCCGCACCTGGAGGCCCAACAACTGTCCACAAGAATAGAAGTGCGTAGACATCAGTGCCTCTGTACGGGCATAAGACATTTTCCCATCTTTGAACAACTGGGGAATATCCTTCGCCTTATCATCCACCTCAAAGGTAGATAATTTGTCTAAATTGGAGAGATTAACAATCTCACCATTCTCTTTCAAGAGATTGGCGGAAATCATGGATTAGATCTCCGACTGCAACAAGCCGACTGATGTGTGATTCAGACGAAGACAAATCTAGGAGGTTGAGAGGCCCTGCGAAAAAAGTAGTATTTATAAAATCTGACAGAAACAATCGGAAAAAACCAAATAGGAGACGAAATGGCAACAAACATACCAAAGCTAGGTTCGTCTACTTTGATGTTTTCCTCTCGCAGACTCCGGAGTTCATCTCGTAAGGCTTGAGTGGTATCCTTCTATCTATCCATCTCTACCTTCAAATCCGAGATTGCTTTATCTTGGCAAGCAATAGTTTGGCCGCGTTCTTCACTGGCCATGTTGCTGGATTCGAGGATACTGTTGACACTATGTTCATGGTCAGCCCTCATTTTCTGATGCTCCCGCAATCCAGCATTCTTGGACTCTAAAGCTTTGAAGTTTTCAGCTTGCTCCACAAGTTTGCAAGACTGAGTTAGCAAGTTTGGAGTGAGAAAGACAAGGTTAGTCGAATTCAAAATTCAGCATAGCCTAAAAATTCCAAGAAGATATAGCCGGAAAACTTACTTTCAGTTTCATCCTTCTCAACTTTAAGCTAAGCATTTTCAAGCCAGGGAGCCTTGACCTCTCTCCGCTTGTTATAGATGTTCTTCAATAATTCTTGGTTGTAAACATTAACTTTCTGTAAGTCGGAATGGTAACTAGAGTTAGAAGTCTACTTAGACTCGGGTTGCTGTTTTAACTAAGATAAATTTCAGCAGGAGCCTTGGGGGCTACACTACTTCGTTCTTTGGCATCCTATAAAATCACAAACTCGGATATCTTGTTCTATCCAATTTCATGCTTAGGGGATATAGGATATGATATAAATACAGTAAAAGAGTCAAAAAAAGACATACGAAATGCTCATGTTACAACTTGTTGAGGTTGTTGTCAATCTCAGCAGAAACTTTCTCGGCCAAGGTTAAAGGATGATTGGTGGAGGCGGAACTGCACTAGCCTTTAACTTGTAGTCATGAATACAAACTTGATCCAGTAGATCGGCAAGATTCACATCTTCGGCTTCCTGAGCCTCTTCCTCAGTAGTGATAGTCCTGGTCTCTAAGCAGTCCAGCGCAAGCTTTTGAAGCTCTTCTGCACTTCTCCTGGTGAGGCCACCAAGAATCTTCAGAGGATCGTCAGCGAAGGTTTAGCTAAGGGTTCATTACCCTTAGAGGGTTCACCCTTATCTGTTCCTGAGTCACTCATGGTGACATCGATTTGTGAACCTAAGTTCACTGGCTCTTCAGGACGATCCTAAGCATCTCCAGCACGTGGAGACGGAATAACTTTCGATGCTGATGATGAGGTTAGATTGGGAGTCGGAGGCCCAGCAGCAGGTGAAACTAAAGTTAACTTCTGCTGGTGCAGAATCTTCCCCGGCTTTCCCTTTCCTTTTATCAAAGGTTTAGCTCTAGACAGTAACAGATTATAATTGTTATGACACGGAAATAATACAAACAAAAGTACGAGATCTAGCAGAAGACCTTACTTCTTTATGACCGGCAGCATTTGTAGGCTAGCTGAAACAATCCTTGATCAACCACTTGAGCCGGGAATCATATTACTTGGAGGGGATCAGAGCTGGACTCACCTTCAGGTTGTCCTTCTTGTTGGAGGTGACCATGTGGATTAGCCGGTCTCCATGATATTGTAGAGGTTGAATCCGACGAGTTATCCAGCAGTGGACTAAGTCGGATCCTTTCAGACCTTCATTCTTTATCAGAAACTCAATCTACCTCTAGGTGTAGATCAAGTCTTCAGTCAGAGTCGGCGCCTCCGCATCCCAAGATACTTGGTGGGCAGTGGCACTGTCAACAAAAACCGGCAAGCTTTCTGTCTTGCCGGGAGCCAGCTTATCATTATGATAAATGAAGGTGGTTTGCCATCTCTTCACTGACTCGCTAGCTATGACCTTGGGGTAGACTCGGTCTCTCCTAAGGACTGGGCTAAGAGTTGCGGTATTGTAGGAAACACCAGCAGTGATAGATTTTTTCCGGGTACCGAAGTAGTACTAGAATAAAAGAAAACTCGGTTTAAATCTGAGATATCCCTCACAAAGAGAGGCATAGGCACTAAGCTCTAGAATGGAATTTGGGGGAAATTATGGAGCTGGACGTCATAGTGAGAAATTACCTCGCAGAAGAACTTCGAGGTGGGAAGCTCAATCCACGATCTAGATGGGTCCGGAAGCGAAACCCGTTCGGCACCATGACGGACAGGGAGAAGTTTGCCGTATCCACTCCGCCGCTTACCGGCACGGAGAATTCCTTCCTCCTTTGTGTCTCAAAGCTTTTCATCATCCAGTACTGATGCATGTAAAATGCATCCACGAACTTTGTCATTTATTGCTTCAAAATCATTATTATTATGCAACATTATTATATTTATTGAGAATAACCTACTAATAGTTGAATAAGTGCATAAGTTCTTATTTTACACTTTGTTGTGTAGGAAATACACAAATATGGAAGGAAACCGCTCATTATGGTGAAATCTGGAAATTCATGGAATCTGTCCCTGCAGAACTTTTTTCGAAGATTGGCAGAAATGACCCCGAAGATGACGTCCAATGGAAAAAGTGTAGAAAGGAAAGTTGTGAGGAATTTTATGCGGGTAAATTTAGACATTATATTCGCCTCAATAGGAGTCTATATGCATTTTATAGCCATATTACTCCGGAGGATAGAAGCAGTTTTGGGACTCCGAAAATATGTGACGTGGTTGATTCAAACTCCTTCCATCTTTGATGATTTCGGACCAATCACGACTTGATGAACTCATTAAAGACACATAGGACTCATAGGAAGGTTCTAGAGATGCCCAAGAGCCCTTGGATCCAAGGGGCATGCATCCTATGACCAAAATTGCATCTCCGCCACTATATATTGAGAGAAAACCCTACTTTTGGACGCATCCACCCATAACCATGAAAATCCCCCTCCTTGTCAGCCCCCAAGGAGGGAGATAAGCTCCTCTATTTCTGCACTATCTCTAAGGAAGAAGAAGGGCCAAGGGGCCGCTGCCCCCAAGGGCAGCTGCCCCCTAGGAGGCCGCTCTTCGCTGCCGTCGGCGCCGCCTCTCCCCCTTGAGAGACTCATCTCCATCACCATCTACTGCAAGATCCCATCATCCCCCATTATAATCTCTTGGCAAACATGATGTATGATGCAATATATTATTTTCCCATGATCTATTGTATGACTATGTTGATGTTTGAGTAGTGAATTGTTATGGCGATTGTGATCTAATTTGTTTTGGTTGCATACAAGTATATGTTATCTTTTATGATGATATTGATGCACTAACATATGAGTGCACATATGTTGGGGGATGCATAAGGTTGTCAGCATTGCATGTTGATAGGTTGAGGGATAGACGGAGTTTGACAGAAGCCAAATCCCAAGTCTTAGAAATATATGTAGTATTAATTCATGGTTAATCAACGGGGGTATTATCATGGGGACCTTAAATATAAATGCGGTGGTTGGACTTTATGTCTTAATATTCCCTTGTTTGTTATTAATTGGCCTTGGGATCAATCACTAGTGGTGTATTTGCTCGTATCTATGGCTACACCTAGTTATGGCTCCTCTTAGAAGAAACAATAAAAAACTATATATGTGCTTCACTAATTATGACAATCAAATGAATGAAATAGCAATTTGCCTAAACATTTGCTCCATAGATTATCCACATCCACTCCATTAGCTCCACTTCATTTGCATTATTTTACTTATAGTATTTATTTCAACTACTTTATTGTTTTCTAATTAATACCAAAAACAGCCACACACACACACACTTTAGAAACTAGATTTGCATATAAGGCCATATAAGTGGGTTATAGGGATTTAGAGAATAGATAGTTTACCTTCAGCTCCTCGTGGGTTTGACACTCAAATACTTATCGAATTATACTACGGTGATCCCCTGCACTTGGGGGTTATCAAGATACTTTTCTGACGCCGTTGCCGAGGAGCGTAGCGCTAGGCTTCTATTCTTGTTTGCATTACTAGTTTATTTTTAGTACCTTCCATATAAAATTAAAACCCAAAAAAATATAATGGAACATTCTCATAATGATGTCTATGATATGCTAGTCAAATATGTTGAAAGCTTGAATATTACCTTGGGTACTAACTTTTTAATGTAATAAATCATGATGAAAGTGTTAGGGAAGAAGATGACAAAAGGCTAAACTTGGGGGTGCCCATGCATCCGAAGAAAAGGAGACAGAAGAGAAAAAAGAAAAAGTGGAGGAAGAATGGAGTATCTACCCATCTCCAACTCCCAACAACGGTAACACACAAATTCCCATGAACAACTATTCTTATAATGATGATGATCTTTTATTGCCTAGTTTTTTTTGAAATGGAGGTATTACCCCCGGCCTCTGCATCAAAAAGATGCACACAGCCATATTTATTTATTATTCAACGAAACCTTACAAAGAGAATACAAAGATCAATTGAAGCCACCTCTCTAAACCAACTTGATGAAGGGGTGGCCATGTCAGAACACTCTAACCGCACACTAACGCACATCATCAACATACCGGAGGTCCCAAAGCCGCCCCACGGCGGGTCAAGAGCACAAACCGGTCCAGCTGATCCGTAACGTACACCATCGTGCACGCTCAATCTTCTGCTGTCGCCATCTTCCGCCAACCCATCTTCAGAAGGATCAAAATAATTCCCTTATTAGGCCTACCGTCAATGTCACCAAGACACCAAACAGTGCCACCACCCTACATGCGTCCATCAGATACACGCGCGGTCGCTACCGAGACCCCTCGTCACCATGCCGCCGAGTCCCATCAACCAGCGCAGCTAGAAACCCCCGGAAGATCCGTCGTGCATAGCACCTACCGAACCAGGCATGACCTAGCGTAGCACCTGGTGGCTAGGAAAGACTTGACATCTCCGCCGAAGACTCTTTGCAAGATGAAGCCGCTCCAACTCCCACCTCTGCCATCCGGCGATGCTCCACAAACAATTCCCCCAAGAGGGATCGCGACACCGCAGCGCCGCCATTGTCCGATCCGAAGATCTTAGGGTTTCCCCCGGAGCGGCACGAGTGGGTAGACGATAATTGTAGGACAATGCCCTCAACAAGGTAACAACGCGAGAGCACCGCCATCGCCCGCCTTGACCGGTGTTGCAGCCCGGTTTTCACCGGCAACCACGCCGCCCCAACTCACTGCCAGGGTTGAGATCTGGTATGCACCACACCCAGCCACAAAATGGCCGACCATCTCCGATGAAGAAGATGACCGCCGCCACCATGCCCAGAGTTGCTGCCCAGGATGCCCTCAGTCATGCGAAAGTAGCCCGGGGAGTCCATCCACATCATCGACGGGCAATAGTAGCTGTGCAGATTCCATGGGCAATCTAGGTCCAATGGACCCAGATCTGGTCCAGATCCTCGCCACCCCTACTAGCTCTGCCGCCGACCGTGGATGTCATGGTCGCTGCCACCCGCACCACCGTTGTTGGAGATGGAGAGGAGGAGCAGCCGCCACCTATACCAGCTGCCGGTCGGAGGGAAACCGCCGCTGCCGCTGCCGCCGTGCTCACGGGCTTTTGCCCGGCGACACCTATGGCGGCGGCAGCGCGAGGGAGAGGGGGCGCCGGAAGGGCCTAGAGCGGGAGAGGAGGGGCACCCCGGGGGCGGCGGCGGTGCCGCCTCGGGGGTGGGTGGGAGTCTTGTATTGACAAATCCTATGTGGAACAAGTATCTAATATATGGGAGGATGAAAGTGATATAATTGAGTTAGATGATCCATTATGCTCATTAGATGACTTTTCTTTATATGGTGAATCTATTCAAAACTATGAGATTAAGTTTACTTTTGATGCTTGCAATAATTATGAAAGAGGAAGAGATAAAAACCCTCTTTATGTTTCCATTCTATTTAAAATTCAAGCTACTGATCATTATGTGCATTGCATACCACAACCTTGCTGCTATTTATTCATATATAAAATGCCAATGCATAGGAAGAAAGTTAGACTTAAATGTTAATGTTTATGTGTTTTGTGGTGTGCTCCATATACTTTCAAATATTATTCTATTTGAGCACACCTTGATATCCATGTCACATGTAAAATAACTCGAGCCACTGTTATTTAACAATTATTTTAAGATTTTCACTAAATATAAATTTAGGAGAGCAAATGAGAAGAATTAGCAATGGAGAAGTTGGGGTCGACCTTGAGCATGTGTTGTTCATGCCAATGGAACCATTGCAAAGTCTAGATCATTAAAACTTCCCCACATAAAAACAAAATAAAAATAGTGTCTCTTTTGTAATATATTAGCTTCTTGAATAAAATGGTTTCCTAATAATTACTAAAGTTTGCATCATGGTAGAAACTATTATATCATTTGTTTGGAGAACTAACATTTTTTAGCCATTGAAGTAACATGAAGATAAAAATATTTTTTTGTTTGAGATGAGTGACATGATATGATGAGAAAGAAGTAGAGTATAAGAACTAGCAATACCACAAGCTTGGGGATGTCCACGCATCCCCCTCTTATTTCAAGTATTTCAAGTAATATCATTCTAAACTCATGTTTTAGTTTTAACTTTATGTTTTTGTTTGTATGTTTGTGGAAACCATGTTTGAATTACCTTTTTTTTTGTTTGGATCTTATTTTGCATATTCTTTATAAAAACAAAATACCAAAAATATTTTATGTTTATTTGGTTCTTTTTGCTTCTTCTTGCCTTTTGTTTTTAAAACTTTAAAACATTTTATGGTTCTTAATTTGGTTCTTATTTGCTTCTTGTTTTTCCTTAAAACAAAAACAACAAAAAGATTTTCTGCTTATCTTATTTGCTTCTTGTTTTTATAAAACCCAAACAACAAAAATATTTTATGCTTTTTCATTTTTTTTTGCTTCTTGCTTTACACCTTTTATAAAACAAAAATAACAAAAAGATTTTGTTTCTTCTTTGTTTGCTTCTCTTGGTTCTTTTTGCTTCTTTTAGGTTTTTGGTTTTTGGACATTTGTTCTCTGTTAAAATAAAGGTTTTATAAAAAATTTAATATTTGCAAAAATAAAGTACCAAGGTTTACCCATTTTGGATGTAAAAGGTTGAAAGATATATTTGGAGTTGAAAATTTCTACACGCTGCTGTTTACCAAACGATTTTTATGATTTTTTGTGTAACTCCAATTGAGCTAAAAAATACTGCAATTACAACTTTTCATTCTCTATACGCAGAAAATTTGGCTAAAATTCCTGACATGTTTATTAATTGGGCAAAATTAATACGTTCTGCAATTGTTGTTTTCTGGACAGAATTTGTCTTTTGTTGCAAGAGTGGCCTTTTTGATTTTTGATTTGATTCTTTTTTAGTCTTTTAATATTTTATGGATATTGGCCACTTCAATAACTCTTTGGATATTTAATAACAAATTTTATTTGGGGATTTTATCACAGCTAGCACTACATCTTTGTACCACTAATGTCACCCCATAAAAAAGAAATTGGAGAAAGCTTTGTGTTGATATTTTTTGACAGGGAATTGGAGGAACACCACACTAAGAGTTATCCAAGAATGGTGAAGACTATAAGCTCGGGGATTCCCAAGGCACCCCACTAGTACTATCAAATTATTGGTTTACAAACCTCTAAACTTTTTTTTGAGCAACATAGAATAATCGTAAAAACTTGGAGTGTCTTTGTCTAGTTTTGCATGTTGCCTTGAGAATAAATGAAAGGACCATGATAGATGTTTTGCATTCTTAGGAAATATCTACTGAAACAATCTATCCTATGATTAAATTCTTGATGAGAATGAGTTGTGTGCTATCAAAAGAAAAGGGAATGAAAGCAAAAGGCCGAAATTCAAAGTCATGCTTAGTGTTGCTAGCTCAAATACTTTAATAAATGATAATTTGATAGTGCCTTATTTAGTGATACCTTTTGCTCATATACATTGATGTTTAATACTAAGGAGCATTGTGTGATGATAAATGTTGGGCACTATGGATCCAATGGCATACTTTTAGATCTTTTTGCTTGCCCAAAAATTCCTATACAAGCAAAGCTTGTTTATCCAAATACCCTTTAAAACCAATTCCCACAACGTACACCATACATACCTATATAGCATCAATGATATTACAAGTATATTTCTCATCTGCCTTGTTTTATTTAGCTTTCAAATAATATTGTTCTTATGGTTCTGGTTTTCATAGAGAAGTTGGTTGTGGGGTGACCACAAACTTAAAGGCACAACCACCAAAGGTGGTAATGATTTATGAAACATAAAATGGTTTTGTAAGATAAAAAGTGGAAGGAATGATAACAAGGTGACATGATATACTCTTGTTCTACTTAGTAATCAATGAGTAAACTGAGGATTATGGATATTTCAATACATATGCTCTAGGGAAAGTGTTGAAAAGGTAGGCACCCGAGGATTGAGCTAGCCATGGAAAGTGAAAAGAAAATATTATTTTAGAGCATATGACATGATTGAGAGACCCATGAATAAGGTTTATACTGGTTACTAGGAGAGCTAGACCGTTAACAGATGCCATATAAAAAGGGTGAAAGTGTTCAACAAAGTTGAACTTCATGTCTATCTTGTTATAATTATTCTCTTCTTTGAACTGGAAAGATGCTAATGATAGGGGTAAATGGAACCAAACACTAATTATGAACTATTGATCAATAATAAACTTAATGAAATATAGTTTGTAAGCTAAATAGGCTTTTGCACATGTTTAATCCATGCTTACTTTCGGTACGAGATATAAAAATATCTTAAGGGAAGACATAAAAGAAGTGAGTCTTCCAGGTCAAGGCCATGAAACTAAGAAGTAACCCCAAAGTAGAAAGGCATAAAAAACTATGTCAATGATAGGAATGAGTCTTCCAATAATTATATAGGTTCATCTAACTATGCTTGAAGGTTTGTTTTATCTCTCATTTGTTTGAACACAAGTCTACTTATTATTGAGCATGTTTGTAGAGCGCGAAAGATATCACTTTATAGCCCACTTGCTTGTTATTATTCCTTAAATATTAAACCTAGTGAACTTTGTGTGGCAATGAAAAAAAGCAAAGCAACAAACTCCAAATTCCATGTTAATTTTATCACCTTTATGCTCGAGAACGAGCATAGGTTAAGCTTGGGAATGTTTGATCACTGTAAAATGCATCCATCAACTTTGTCGTTTATTTCTTAAAAATCATAATTATTTAACAATATTATTATATTTATTGGGACTAACCTACTAATAATTACAAAAATTCCTACATTCTTGTTCTACATTTTTTTGTGTAGAAAATACACAAATATGGAAGGAAACCGCTCATTATGGTGAAATCTAGAAATTCCTGGAATCTGTCCCATTTTTCTAAGATTGACAGAAACGACCCCGACGATGACGTCCAATAGAAAAGGTGTAGAAAGTAAAGTTGTGGGGAATTTTATGCGTAACAATTTAGACATAGAATTTGCCCCAATCAAAGTCCAGATGCACTTTTTATAGCCATATTACTACGGGGGACAAAAGCAGTTTCGAGACTCCAAAAACATGTGACGTGGTTGACTCAAACTTCTTCCATTTTTGATGATTTTGGCCCAACCACGACTTGATGGACTATAGAGGGGAATCCAAGGAAGGTTCTATAGATGCCGAAGAGCCCTTGGATCCAAGGGGCATTCATCATATAGCCAAGATTGCATCTCCACCACTATATATAGAGAGGAAACCCTACTTTTACACGCATCCACCCATAGCCATGAAAATCCCCCTCCTTGGTAGCCCCCATAGAGGGGGAAGCTTCTCCATTGCTACACCATCTCCAAGTAAGAAGAAGGTCCAAGGGGCCACTGCCCCCAAGGGCAGCTGCCACCCCTAGGAGGTCGTCGGGGCACCGCCTCCTCCACGCCGGCACCGCCTCTCCCCCTTGGGAAGCTCATCTCCATCACCATCTACTGCAAGATCCCATCATCTCCCACTGTAATCTCTTGGCAAACATGATGTATGATGCAATATATTATTTTCCCATGATCTATTGTGTGACTATATTTATGTTTGAGTAGTGAATTGCTATGGCAATTGTGATCTAATTTGTTTTGGTTGCATACAAGTATATGTTATCTTGTATGATCGTCTTGATGCACTAACATATGAGTGCACATATGTTGGGGGGATGCACAAGGTTGTCACCGTTGCATGTTGATAGGTTGAGGGATAGACGGAGTTTGACAGAAGCCGAATCCCAAGTCTGAGAAATATATGTAGTATTAATTCATAGTTAATCAATGGGGGTATTATCATGGGGACCTTAGATCTAAATACAGTGGTTGGAATTTATATCTTAATATTCTCTTGTTTGTTCTTAATTGGCCTTGGGATCAATCACTAGTGGTGTATTTGCTCGTATCTATGGCTCCTCCTAGAAAAAACAAAAAAAAGACTATATATATGCTTCACTATTTGTGACAACCAAATGAATGAAATAGCAATTTGCCTAAACATTTGCTCCCATAGATTATCCACATCCACTCCACTAGTTCCACTTCGTTTGCATTATTTTACTTATAGTATGTATTTCAACTATTTTATTGTTTTCTAGTTAATATCAAAAACAACCACACATACACTTTAGATCCTAGCTTTGCATAGAAGGCCATATAAGTGGATTATATGGCTTTAGAGAATAGATAGTTTACCTTCAACTCCTCATGGTTTTGACACTTAAATACTTATCGAATTGTACTACGGTGATCCCCTGCACTTGGGGGTTATCAAGTACGCACGGGATCCAAACCCCATGGTACTTCTTATCTTCCGCCACCGATGACGCCGTGACGCCGGAGCTTGATGTGTCAGCCATATCGATTGGTTGTCCTTGGATGGGCGACGCTGGAGGATTTGGGCGTGGAGAGGGAGGGCAAGATGAGGGACGCAAGGTTTCTCATGGAGAAGGAATAATAAGGGCACATGTAGAAGAGAACGAGGATATTTTCCCCTTATAAACCTATATGCGCCAAGATTAGTGTGTAAACGCGATATTAACGCCACGTGTCGCGGAACGGGCAGGATATGCCGCCTCGATTTCTGGGCTCGCATTGAAACAATGCCTTGGTTCCACGCGGTGCGGACCCACCAACAGTCACACTTACAGAATATTTGTTAGTAACAAGACAAGACCTGAAAAGGTGTCAAGTTACCTCACCGACCAAATTCCGGCTTATTTGAAATCTCAGAGAAACAATTCAGTCTGACTTATTTTTGAGACTCGGATCCTACTTTTTGTTTTGGGGTTTCATGAACCCTTCAAGATTCTACAACCGAAGAAGAATCAATTTAGACGAGGAAAGTCGACTTTGGATCTTGGAAGTTCTGGGGCTACTGTTGGGGATATACTTTCCGGGTATATACCCATTGTGACTCGCTGACCAGGGTGGACCACTTCGGGTTAGAGCTATGCTTCACGGGCAGTCCAGTCAAGGAGAGAAGTTGGAAGCCCATCTGGCTACAGGAAGGCCCAGAAGACTTACCGACTTAGACATGTAGGAATACTTGTAGTATAAGATGTACTATGTATCTGACTCAGTATCGTAGTCGGATAGGACTCTCCTATAAACTCTAGGCCTGGATGACTATATAAGCCGTCCTAGGGGTTAGCCTTTAGGGCATCGACAATCAACCTCAACTCGTATAGGCGAAACCTCTCTTGTAATATGTACATTCAGCTCTGCCGATATACTGGATTGCTAGCAGAAGTAGGATCCGTTCACCGCAGGTGGATACGAACCTGGATACGTAATGCTTACCGTCCCAGAACACCGTGCGTCTCACACCCCACATATTTCCACGTCCCGAGGACCCCCTCATGGCGTAGTCATCCTCAATTTGACAACATGGCATACTTTCATCACTATAGTCGGAGAAACAATCTTGACAAAGCACCATGTCCTAAACAAGAAAATATAGTCATTTTACCTAACACTGTATACTTCACAAAACAGTATCTTATCTAGCACCATGTCCTAAACAAGAAAATATAGTCATTCATATATATGATCAATGCATGTAGTCATTTTATCTCTACAAAATAATCAATCCAACACTAATCTAACACTAGATATAATTTGTAGGTATGAATCTACACACATACATATAAATCTCTAGCTACCATAAGAATCTACAGATACATATAACTCTCTAGCTACCATATATATGAATCTACACATAAATATAAATCTCTAGCTACCATAATAATCTACACACATACATATAAATCTCTAGCTACCATAATGAATCTACACATACATATAAATCTCTAGCTAGCATAATGAATCTACACATACATATAAATCTCTAGCTACAATATATTCTTTAGCTACCATATGAATCTACACATACATATAAATCTCTAGCTACCATATGAATCTACACATACACATCCAACACTAATTTTAGACGGTGGCGGAGCGAAATCTCACTACGAAATCAGATCGGAGACTCACCACAACGATGGCGTGGCGAGCCAAGACGGAGAGCACGGCGGCATGATGTGGTGGATGGAAATGGCAGCGCGGGGGAAGGAGAGTGCACAGGGGCAGACGAAGGGGAAGGGGAAGCGGAAGGTGCGAGCGGTGCGGCGGCGCGCGTGCAGAGTGGCGGAGGAGTGGTGGATCGAGAGTGCGAGACCCGGAAATCCACGCAGATGAATCGAACTTGGAACCGTTTTGTTAAGTAGCTAGTGGTGGCGTTCGAAAGAATCAAACGACGTCAGATGTGTCACTAGTGGTGATGTTTATATAGTTCGAACGTCACTACTTACTTTGTCCAGGATGCATTTCCGGGGACCATATACGCGTGGCGTTTTCCTGCTTCCGAACGCCACTAAAAGTCTTTCTAGTGGCGTTCAGTAAATATGGGACGCATTTACTATATTCTCATAAAGTGGTGGTGTGTAATTTCCTTGGCGCGCCACTAAAAATGACTACTATAGGCATTTTTCTACAAGTGCCCAGGGCGCAGCGCACATGGCCCGTATTGGGGCCCATCTGGCCCCAAAACCGGGTCACACCGCCAATAGTCGCCTTCCGCTGCCGCCCATTGAGCCATGCCACATCGCGCCAGTCGTCCCATCTTCCAGGAGCCGCTGCCGCCATGTCTAGTCATCGCCGGGGATCGAGCTCCAAGAACCATGGTGCACCACCAGCCTGGGCTGCCCCATGCAGCCACCCCAAGCGCGTGGATGGGGAGAGCCCGACACCGCTGGCGCCGCATGGGCTTTTTGCCTAGTGGCACCCACCCACTAGTGGAGCTCGAGCAGAATTCTTGGGCGGGCCGGACTATAAAATAGCATGTATTTTTTTTAGAATTGAGAACCTTGTTGGGCCGGCCCACAAAGGAAAACAAAGGAGAAAATCATAGACGGGCCATGGCCCACGTCAGCCCCAAAGGAGCTCTGCCATTACACCCGCCGACGGCAGCAGGAGGAGAGGGAGAGAGATGGGATAGGGGAGGGTGTGGGGTTAGGGCTTCCCCTTGTTGCCTGCCCGTACTAGTAGTTTATCATGTAAGTACGTATGAAGAATACTAGAGGTTGCTTGTGCAGTGTGTGTATTTGGGACATTTTCTTTTTTGAGTAGTACCCTACTATGAGGCATAGCCTATTGATGATAACATGATAAGGACCCTAACTCTGTACGCTTGTGTAGTCTCACTAGTATAGAGTAATCACCGTGCGAAAGTTTAAATGAAAATGAAGAGGTATCTATTGGCATCTATCCCTCCTGAACAGATGGTTTTATTTAGTCTACATATTTTTTTTCCTAAAGTACTAGACCGGGGCAATAGAAACCACACTTCAACTTCAGAATTACTCCCTTCACTAAAAATGAATAATACTATGTTCGTGCCAACTTTCTGCCGAGAGCAGAATCTCCTGTAAACTTATGTAATCTTAAGTTTGATCGTGCTTTTAACAGGATAAAAATTATCTTTACACCTACTCCTACACGGCACAGAGGTGCATGTACTGCCTCTGTGCAAAAATAAGTGAATTTGCCTAAATTCGTATATATTTATATATTAAAACATGTCTAGATACAAGCGAATCTGGACAAACCCACATCACTTATTTTAAGCGAAGGGAGTAGTAGACATGACGAGAAAGGTGTGTGCAGCGTGGCAGACGAGCTCACAAGGAGGATGACCAGTACACTAGTGTCAAGGTGTTAGACTGTCAACGGTTCGTTCTCCTCCCGTGAGAAAAAGAGGCGGCGGCTAGGGTAAAAACCCTAGCAGCCACCACAATCTATTTCGTCATTGCCGTCTGCGACCGAGCATCGACGGGTCCCCACCTCCTCTGCTTGCCGCTCCGGCGGCGGGAGGTGGTGGGGACCTCGGACCTGCGCTCGGCGGTGTAGAAGGGTCCCTAAAGTTAGAGTTTGATCATCCGGCATCGTCGCTATGGTGGCTATGGCGGTGTTGTGCGGGACAAGAATAAGGTATACCCGCCTCCTCTTCCACCTCGTCGGCGACGATCCTGTTGCTGGCATTGAGGAGGGTGGGGATTCGTCTGGTCGCCGCTTCCATGGAGTGGTGGATCTCGTTCAGTCTACGTGTGTTCTGAATCTCGTCCAGTCTACGTGTGTTTTAGGTTTGGTGTTACAAGTTTCAGATCAATTCAAGGGTTCAATGGTGACAACTTCATCTCTAGGGCGCTGGTCCTTAGGGGCACGTGCACGAAGACTTCCCGACTGTCATCAACAATGGCATGCCGGCTCCGGTAATAGAGCGGCGACAGCGGCGCGTCGGCGGCTCGCTCTGGCGGCAGTAGTGATCGTTAGGTGGTCCAAAAACCTCGATGTATTTTTTATTATGTTTAAGATACTTTATACTTCTTATGAACTCATGAAATAGATCCGGATCTTTTTCCGCAAAAAAAAAAGGTGTTAGACTAGTCCTAATGGAAGTATCATACCAAGTACTGTGCATGTCATGTAACCAAAAAATCTGATGTGGCAATGCAATAAATAAAGAAAGAGACGGTAGTAGTATCACGCTATGTTAGAGCAACTTCAATAATATAGCCGGTTATTTGCTATAAGAAAGTGACAAGTCATCTATAACCAGCTCTATAGCCAATATATACAAATAGTTGGCTACAAAAATATACTACTTAATCAATACGTGGCTCATATGTCACTCTCATAAAGTGTCTAGGAGCACGTGTTAGAAATGACTCTTAAGTTACAGCCCGCTTACATTCTCTCGCCTCCACCTCATCCAAATTATACTATTATTTTATAGCCAGCTGACTGTACCCTATCATACATGCTCTTACAGTATCATAGCACATAGAACTAAATATTTAATGACAAGTAGATCAAGTACACATATTTGTATTGAAATTCTACAAATTAATAAATATGATACTATCAACTATAGAGTTAGTATCATACGCTAGTATCATATATATGATACTAATGTATATATATGATACTAATGTATGATACTCCCTATTATGAGTAGTTTTAATACTGTAAATGAGAACTGAGAGATGCCAGCCGGCCAATGTATATATTTATAGCTACTTGCATAGCGTACTTACTCTCTATAGCTATAGTACTTCTATAGTTTTTTTAGATGACTCATATAGTTTTGTGGAGGCTTGGGAATCGTGACACAACTCGATTCCCTGGCTTCCTCCGTGCTAGACTCCTCGCAAAGGAATATATGCTCTTAGAGCATCTCACTCGTCCCTCTCCATACACGGTCCAGTGTGGCCCGATTTGGGCCGTATGGGGGCGCTGGCTCTCAATCGTGCCCCCATATATAAAAAAATAATAATTTTTTTAATCAAATCAACAAGTAATTTAAACAAGTTTAATATAGCAAATAAATAATAGAACATTCAGATTTATTATAAGTCCATAAAATTAAATAAAGAACACAAAATGTTTATTGTGGCAAACAAAGGCAAACAAATAAACAAACTAGTTAGCTCATTTGAACCTCCACAAATGCTCCACCAGATTATCCTGCAATTGGTTATGAGTATTTGTGTCTCGAACTTCCCGTTGTCTAGCAAGAAAAGTAGCAAGCGTAGGTGGTACTTGGTGGTCAATATCTGCAAGAGGACCTTGGCGAAAATATGATTCAGTGTCAAACACTGTAGTCTCTCGCTCGCTCTCGATGATCATGTTGTGCAAGATCACACAGGCAGTCATGACCTCCCACATCTGATCTTTCAACCAGGTAAGGGCAGGGTACCTGACAATGGCAAATCGAGCTTGTAGTACACTGAATGCCCTCTCCACATCCTTCCTACAAGCCTCCTATTATTGGGCAAACCAAGCTTTCGTTTCTCTAGGCACAGGATTTAAGATTGTCTTCACAAATGTTGACCATCTTGGATAGATGTCATCTGCCAAGTAGTAGCCCTTGTCATACTGGTGGTCATTGATCTCGAACTGCATTGGAGGAGCTCTTCCTTCAATAAGCTTGGCAAACACATTTGAACACTGCAGCACGTTGATGTCATTGTGTGATCCTGCCATACCAAAGACAGCATGCAAAATCCATAGATCCTGATATGCCATAGCTTCAAGCACCACACTGCATGATCTTTTGTGACCTTTATACATGTCCTGGTGCGCGAACGGATAGTTCTTCCAAGCTCAGTGCATACAGTCAATGCTTCCAAACATTCCTGAAAAACCCTTGCAGCATTCTGTTCTAAGATCCAAGTTGTGTCTTCTGCATTGGGTGTTCTTAGGTATTTCTTTTCATACACTACCACAATAGCCCTGTAAAATCTGTACATGCAGTCGATGGATGTGAATTCCGCCATGTGGAGGTAGTCGTCCTATGTGTCTCCAGCAACTCCATATGCAAGCATCCGGAGAGCAACTGTGTATTTTTGGATTGTGGAGAAACCAAGCGTGCCGACAGCATCTCACTTTAGTTTGAAGTAGTCGTCGAACTCTCTTAATTGCTCGACAATCTTCAGAAAAAGCTTTCGGCACATTCTGCACCAAAATATGACGCCGTCGTGCAATGGGTCATCGACGAAGTAGTCGGCGTAGAGCATGCAGTAACCTTGCATCCTCTGCTTCAGTTTGCTCTTGCGCCGCCCAGGCTTTGAACCCCCGACAGGCGGCTTCTCATTCAACGGAGGCGATCATTCCCAGGAGGGATGTCACGATCAGGAGGATCCAACAACGACGTAACACTTCCGGACCATTAAAAATGGCCACTAAGAAACATTTTAGAAAGTTATGAGAAATACCAAACAATCACATCACGGGGTTGCAACCAATCAAACACGGGAATCACGGTAATTAAGAAATAAGAAAATCAACCACTGTACATATAATAAGGAAAGTATTCCCTCGGTTCCAGTCTGGCATGTATCTGGCCTTAAATGGGCCAAAAAAATCACGAAGCCCAATTAGCCAGAGGGGCTTGCCCTTTGAATTTAACTAACAAAGTGGGTTTTGCCAAGTCGTTTTGTCACCCTAATATAACCTTTGTTCTTATTCCGCTCAAAAATAATCCCTAAAAAAAATGTTTTGACATGTTAGTACAGGATTTGCATGGCAGGGAGCTACCCTCAACGGTATAGCTGAACCTCCAAAAGGCCTGCGTCAGCCGATTCGCCTAGAAGATTTTCCTTCTCCTAGTAGAAGATTTTACTTTTTCGAGAGTACGCCAGTAGCATCTACTCCCCATCTCGAAATACATGTCAATGATTTGACTAGATTCATATGTATCTAGATGTATTTTAGTGTATAGATACATATGAATCTAGATAAATATCCAACATCTATTTAGAGACAGATGGAGTACTAAATTCGGTTAGAAGACAGAAGTTGGTTACAAACATTTTCGTTCCACAACGAATGCCGTGAACTCCCGCACTTAAACTCAAACTCTAATAACATGGTTACAACACCCTCCTGCTCTTGCTAAGTTCCATTGAACCCTCTCATCCCTGATCCACTAGGTTAGGCCATCCACAATTTCTCAGACCTTTGCTTACGACGTTTCCTAACGCTCTTGCATTTCTAGGACTGTAGCTTCAGCTATGTGCAAGGAGGGAGTATGAAAGTGGTACTACATGTCACCAGCCCACCGATAAGCATGACATTCCAGGACCAACCGACGCAAGTCACTGATGAATACATATGTCCACATACAATACCTCACCAAACAATGAAATGAAACAAAACAAAACGAGGACATTCTCGAGAGACATTAGCAAAGTGTAGTGTTCTAGACACGTCAGAATTAGTGGAGGATGGTTAAAACTTGTATTTCGGTATGATACATGTGAATTACAACACTAGTTTTGAAGATGTCATGAATCAAAGGTGAGAGCCGTCGCTAATTGATCTGCACAAACCGGAGAATGCAGCTTTCTGGATAAGAGGGTGGACACTCCCAGCGAAAACCTCCTCATCCAACAAGGCAATGTGAGACCAAATCTGCAACATATATAGTTGTATCTAATTAGTGTACTCTGGAACACTACAAAAATCAGACATTTTTCAACTCCACAATGAACTAATGTATTCCCTCCGTCCCAAATTAATTGACGCAGATTTGTCTATATACGCATGTATCTAGCCATTTTTCAACTCCGCAATGAACTAATGTATTCCCTCCGTCCCAAATTAATTGACGCAGATTTGTCTATATACGCATGTATCTAGACGTGTTTTAGTATATAGATACATGCGAATCTAGACAAAATCTGTGTCAATTAATTTGGGATGGAGGGAATATTAAAAAATACTACCTCCGTTCCGAAATGTAAGCCCTTTTAGCAAGCTGTTTTAGTTTGCTAAAAAGGCTTATATTGTGGAACAGAGGTAGTACTACAGTACTACACATTGTTACAAGTTTAAACCGTACTACTTCATGGTTTCCAAAACTGGACAAGTCCAATTTGTCTCAACAGTTTTCAACAGAACTAAGACGTGGTATCCATACTAAAGCATGATAAGTCCCCACCGATTCATGGATTTATCAG
The DNA here is from genome assembly GCA_910589775.1 of Avena eriantha. Taxonomy (NCBI): domain Eukaryota; kingdom Viridiplantae; phylum Streptophyta; class Magnoliopsida; order Poales; family Poaceae; genus Avena; species Avena eriantha. The sequence continues at coordinate 543,298,551 of OU342743.1, forward strand.
CTCAAGGAACAAACTATTTAGACAATTGCACCAATAGTGCTTACCTCAGTTGCATATTGTCGAGAAAATGACTTGAGATACCCCAATGTGCATAGACACCACTGCTCTAGCTCTCCAATACTGTAACCAGCTTTTGTAGTTTGACCATTCAGTTGACTGTCAAAACATAAAGATAAGTTAGTGTAGAGACCATAAAGCATGTACTCCCTCCGTCTGGAAATAAGTGGCTCAGATTTGTCTAGATTCGCATGTATCTAGACACGTTTTAGTGTATACTCCCTCCGTTTCAAAATATAAGATGTTTTAGCTTTGTGAATGGAGTGTATCTAGACCTCTTTTAGTGTGTAGGTTCATCTAGGTTTGGAGTGAACCTACACACTAATAGGGGTCTAGATACACTTCTTTCACAAAGCTAAAACATCTTATATTTTGAAACGGAGGGAGTAGATACATGCGAATCTAGACAAATCCCAGGAAGTACCAACATGTGCATCACTAGCTAGTAAATACTGGCTTCTGTCTTATCATTGTACGCAAATAGCAGTTGCTAACATCCTGGTCAGCAGGTGTTAATTCATCCACGACCCAATATTTGTTGCCTTATTTCAAAGACAGAATTCTCCCCGAGTGTTAGCACAAATTATTCATAATAAGCACTGAACAATAAACCAGCAGGTTCTCCAAATGTAAATCCAAACTTGCAAAAAACAGTCATTCTGAAAGAGGCATTGGAAACTAAATACTCTCTCCGTCCTGAAAAGGATGTTGCAGATTTGTCTAAATATGCATGTATCTAGACGTGTTTTAGTGTATAGATACATGCAAATCTAGACAAATCTGCGACATCCTTTTCAGGACACCTGGAGTTCTAAACTGGCCCAATGTAAAAAGAACTGACCCATTGTTATCTGCCCCATTCTCATTGTCTATCTCCATAGTTGCCACTTCAGGATCGCCAGCTGGAATAGTTACATTTGGATCTCCAGCACGTAAATTAGGAACATCTCCATCAGCAGAAACAGGTGGGAGACGCTCAGTAAGCACATGAACAAAGCTCTTGAATAGTAATCTAAGCAATTCCTGCAAAACACATGGCAAGATAATGGGTAAGTTGATGTGAACGATGCTCAACTCTGCATAGCACAGCCAGTACAACTGAAAATTGGAAGATCGGAAAATATGCATATCAACAGACATGCAAGGGCTCACAAAAATAAGATAAACCAAGATAAGAGAGTAGCATACTTTGCCTTCTTCAAGCCCCCGAGCAAGGAGAGCCTCCTTTGCTTCTAATGAATCTTCAGTAGTTACTTCCTCTTCTTTTGCTTTATCAGCAAAAGCTTGAAGTCGTCTTAGCCTGCCTGGTCTTTCAGATGGCACAGGTTGGCCCTCTATGACCTCAAGTACTGATTTAGCCTCCTCCAACTCTTTGATGGCTTTTGCACTAGCCTCTTTAGCAACTTGAATATTTTTCCTGAGTGTTTGGATTTCCTTCCGAAGGTCACTGACCCGATTGTATGTCTTACTAACAGTGTTTCTAAGAATCTGTTAAGAGGGCATGGATCAGACAGATTCAACAAAAAGAATATTACTCCCTCTGTCTCAAAATAGACGTCACAAGTTTGTTTAAATTTGGATGTATCTAGACTATTTAGTGTTCCTAAGAATCTATTTTGAGACGGAGGGAGTGCAACGTATTGGGTGCGACATTGGCAGAAGAAATGCTTCATTGCATTAATAGCACAAGGCATAAAACTTTTTGAATGTGTCATCAACTTCAGGAGCATAACACACAGAAAACAGATTTGGTTGATATTTATCACCACATTCGGATACGCGCAATTTAAAGTAGATGAATATGAGGATAAAAAGGATGTACCTCCCATGGACGATCAGACACATGAAACTGATCAACATTAGCAGGAGAGAAAACCCATTTGACAATAGCCAAATTGGAAATTAAGCGATAACCCATCATTCTATCAATAGCTATAGCAGTCATCTGGGTACTGTTCTTCCAGTAAGCACTGACTTCATCCATCAACAACAACTGCATTTCCTCATCTGGACATAGTTTGGAAATTATTTGACCATATCTCTCCAAAACGGTGATAAGATGGGTGAAACTTTTTGAACCAATGTCGAGAAGTGTCTGGCTAACAACACCAACCGCGAATTTGGCACCATTTGCAGGAACTATTTGTTCTTCAACCCACAAAATAATATCACGTGTAGTCTTCCTTCCTCTAACCATGCCAACAAGTTCCTTCGATAGCCTGTGACTGTCGGTGCTTTCTTTGCTTTCATCAGTTTGATATCTGAAATTAGGCCCAGCTTTTGGGGGTAACAATCCTTCCAACTCAGCAGCATCCTCAATACTCTGCAAAAGAGATGAAGGAAATAATTGATTAAATATCCGCCTCCCAGTCGACAGAGACAATTAAGTAGAAGCATGGAAATCAAAAGGGAACATCCTTTTTTTACAACCCTGAAGTTTGAAGTTGTTCGAATACACCCCCCCCCCCCCCCCCCCCCTTTTTTTTGTGTGCACCCCAAGTTTTACTTAACCCTCTATGCTGGTTTTATATTGTGGTTTTGTCAATGCAGGTGAAAGATGTGGCATTTGCCAGGTGAGACTAGATTAAAAGGAATGCCACCATGGACAGAGACATCGTTTTGGACAACAGAGGAGAGGAACGCCATGGCTGCTACACTAGAACTCTGCTGAAGCGTGCCAGAATGCACAGACGCTGCAGGTGAAGGTTAAACTGGAAGTAGGGAAATATTGTGATGCTGCAGGTAAAGGAATACACACGCAGCCATTCTCTTCTACGAGCAGGTGGACAATGGGTTTAACCAGCGAATCCTGAGTTCGGTAGTGATAAATCGAGGAAAATGCACATGATCGGCTCATACCTGTTAGGGATGTAATGAATATGATGGACAATCAATTTTGTGGAAACCATTGAGATGGTGACGGTTTTTGAGGGTGCAATATGAGCAAAGACGACGGGAAGTGCACAACGATTCTGGAGGGGATGTGTCGACGATATACAGGGCCAGCCTGTATGACTATACGGATGGCTACCCCATCCCGCTCGCGGAGATCAAGCCTGGGATCCCGCTACGGGCTGCATCGACCTACTTGGGGTGCGGCGCCTGGACTCCTGGATGAACCTAACAAGGAAGGAGATATACAAGACTTGGAGTGCAAGGCACCTCCTCCAACCCCCTATATAAAGAAGACCCAAGGCTCTCCAAAAGGGGACATCCCTTCCAAGACACACAGAAGCACCCATGCACCCAAGACCGATCTAGGGTTTCTCACACTTCAGGTCGTCCACCATAGCCTCGTCGGGATCGTCATATACATCCTGCCTAGTCCTCCCTCCACATATTGTAATCCTCTGTACGCAATCATATAATACAAGATAAGGCAGGAGTACGACTTTTACCCATCATCAGGGGGTCCGAACCTGGGTAAATCTGTGTCTGCGTGTGTGTTCATCATCATCTAGACCCGTTACCTGTTAGCCCAAGTCCCTACCGAACAAATAAACGCTCTTTTAAACTTTCGGAAGTGTGATTGCCGTGGGATCGTGCGAACAATCCTTCCTCAGGATGTTAGCACGACTAGTGGATAGGCAGCATCGTAGAGCTACACTCCAGACACGGCCGAACATTCGTACCGTCTAAGCCCGCAGCCACCTTTCAGTCACAGATATTGTGACCAGTCCTCGCATGTCATCTCTATGAAATGGCAATGCTGCTAGTGGATGAGCAGGGTTGTGCACCAGGAATACGGTGAAAGACGGGCAAAAAAGGTTCAGTGATTGTCCCCATACTTACGCACATGGTGTGCAGGACCATTGGTGTGCTTATGCTCCTTTCCACGGTAGTTGATTCGTTGTGGCTCACTTGGCAGACGCAAGCACTGGTACTTTGGCTCTTGAACGTGGGGAGGAGATGAGCTTGGTACAGAAGAGAGTTATGGGGAGAAGGGGTGAGATACAAGGACAAGGGGAATGGAGGTTGAAGCAGAAAAAACAGTGAGATTTTCTGTGGCAGGGGGATTTTGTGTGATTCCGATTATGTCATTGCACCATTGTCCATGCCAGCAAAACAAGTCTAAACCACAGGTAAGGGGGTAAATGGTATATAAACTTGCGGGAAGTAAGCTGGACCAAAAAAAAACAGATCGGCGGCATCCAAACAACTGTAATACTTCAGGGGTGGTAAAAGGACTTTTTCCCAATCAAATAGCAAGGTAAAATTATACCAAAAAGCAAGTAATAAGTACGAATCCCTCCTTGAATGCCTCGTAGTATGTCACTAACCTGCTTGATTTTCTCAAAATAGGACAGACGAATTTCCCTTTCTAATACTTCTTGGACAAAAACACGTTGTGGAGCCCATTTTGGGAGGCCTTTGACAGAGGCCCACTCCTGCCAAGGCCAAATGAATTGAAAATTTGACCTGCGTAAGCAGATAATATCTCATTACAATTTAGTGGTACACCACTACAATTTGTTTAAAGTGATATAAGCAATCAAACTTGTTCGAAGACCAGTTATTTCCGCAACCAGTTACCTTGGAAACTATATAGCATTGTATCTAACATTTCATTGATTTTTTTAAGCAGCAGCAGAAGTGGAACATCATTAGGGTATTGACATCAACAGGAAGAGTATCAAGCAATAGCCAATAGGCCACGGTAAGTTCTAACAAACTTAAATTAGGGTAAACAAATAAGCTAAGCAGGAATACTCATAAAAAAATACATAGTAATGAGCTTACAAGTGGTGTGAAAACCATAGGATAAGTCTGGTGCGGCACTCCGTATCCATGTTACTAATTCTGTCAAAAAGAGCATGTACTGCTGCTACCACGACAGATGGAAATGCAGCTGGCAAAGCCTGAAGACATTTTAAGATAGTTAGATTCATTCCAGTCATCCTCGAGGAAAAAAAGCAAAACATTCTCTTTATTGGGAAGGGAAAAAGGTAAGTCGACCACTATTACATTTCTACAGGACTGTACATGAACAATGTGTTGTCTATTTTCTTTAGCTGTTGGACAAATACATCCATAAAAATTGGTAATGGCATGGTGCTGATGTGACAAAGGGTGCTTCGATCACGACTTACGACGACAATCCTCACGATCCAGGGATAAACCTCACAATGAGGTGTTGTACTTTCACATGAAGCAAAATAGCATGCAAGAAAAAACAATAGATATGAAAATGCAGCATGCATGACACGTCCAGAGCATATTCAAATCGCCACTTAACTGATAGACACCTCATAACTATTTTTACTAGAACTCAAAAATTGCTTTGCACCATACAAAAAGTTGATTACTTTGTGATAACCTTAGCTCATGGAAGCATACTTGCATACAAGTGAACACATTGTAATTTTTAAGGGTGCCACGCAACTTCACATCCACATTGGTGTTGACTATATTGTTCCAAGATCTAGAGAACATGTGCATAACACACTTTCACAAAGAAAGAACTATAGCATCATAATAGAATTCTTTCAAACACAGAGAGACATAAGATGCTCTACTGTGGCTTTCACGTGAGTGCTAATGGTAACTACAGCAGTTACATACCATTAGGTAATGTACACCTTTTGCCACCAGATACCAAAAGAAATTGCACCGGCATAATTAAACACAAGGAAAATTTAAGTGTTTGTCCATTAACACTGACATAATCTTAAATCTCACATTACATACTAGTCTAGGAACTACATTGATTCCCGACTGTAATACAGAAAATACTAGCTAACCAGTCTCAAAGCTTTAAAAGAACTACCTTGCAAAGGTCAATGATAACCAATGTATAGTAGATAGGCCTGAAAGGTGGATTCGGCAGTAGTAGAAGCTGCAAAATATCATACAAGTCATTGGAAGATATCCATCATCATTTGACAAGTGCACACGCTATAATGGCATGCTATAATCAAGACACTGTTAAGGAATCTTGAAATTTACTAAACTGAAAACAGCCTGAAAAAACTACAGTTTGGATTTATTATATCCAAATTCAGTAGATCACAGAAATACTAAAACTTGATGTCTCAGTCCTTTCACCAAACTATTGTGAAATATGGTGTCTAATGGCCCCCAACATACTACTCCCTCCGTTTCAAAATATAAGATGTTTTAGCTTTGTGAAGAAAATGTATCTAGACTCCTTTTAATGCGTAGGTTCGGAGTGAACCTACACACTAAAAGTAGTCTAGATACATTTCCTTCACAAAGCTAAAACATCTTATATTATGAAACGGAGGGAGTATATATCAATATGAAGACAAATCGCAAATTGGCAAACATTCACACAAAAAATGGTCTTAAAAAGTCAAAAGCTTTGAACCATATCTTCCACAAATAATGTAAACATAGGTGAACTTATAGATATTGATCAGCTGACAGTAATTTTCCAAACCTTAATTAAACTTTTGTGTAAATTAATCAACTAAAACTTAAGAGTTCAATATGTGACTAATAATATCTATAAAGCTAATCTAAAATTAGCTTAGAACAGTGCATGCTACAGACAATAGGTTTTATTCAGCAAGTCGTTGGGAAATGATTGGACGAAATTCAACCCATGCACCCAGAAAAGCAAAGTTTACCACCCATCTCATGGCGGTTAACCTAAATGATCACCGTGTTAGAAAGTGAATGCAAGAACATAAAATATTCATTTTACAACTAAGTATAATAAAGTTCACTTAACATGAAAGCAGGCATGTAGAAACTATTAATAGTATGAACACTTGCAACAAAGATGGTTCAGAAATACCTGTGAAAATATGGTCTCGGCCATCAGGTATTCATACCGAAAAGGCACAGGAAGGCTGACCAGATAAAACGCACATTCTTTGCGACTGTCCTTCAAAAAAAATATAACCAAGATAGAATTAGTAAGAAAGCTGAAATAATACAGCTCAGTACGAAAATATTAACACAAAACCACGAATGTTCCCATTGTGAGCCTGACAAATGTTGTGAACTCTAATTATTGCACTTATAAACTGATATTCTAGCATGCTAGCAGGAAAGTTAAATTGTCACACTTGAGTGAGGCGAGTTTGACCTTGTTATGCTGTGTCTAGTTCCTTCTGGAACCTTTAGCACGATACACTATCTTAAGACCTATTTGTTGCCACACTTGTGGCAAAAGATTTGCCCACCACAAAAACAATGGTTTGCCACACTGTTGCAACAAATTGTGGCAAGGTTTTGTAAGTAACATAAAGGGCATTAGTTCTAGCAAAATAAAAACTAGGTTAAAACAGAAGCCCTCCACTGCATACTGTGGGAATAAGGTTTATATGTGAAAACCCTAGGGCTTACAACAGATAATAGACAAAAGCTACATGTCCAAATACAACCGGTTGTTAGTAAAGGGAGAAAACAAAAGACTCGGCAATTGAAAGTTAGGAACCACCATGGTGTGTTCACACGAAGGACTGATAAGCAAATCCAGTGAGTAGATGGTATCGGGTGTCATGCATGAACAGGTTAACGAACATATGCGTGAATCCAACAACCGCAGCTTTTCTGGAAGTGTCGAACATAAAAAAAGATACTGAAAGAATAAAGTTGTAACTGACCATCCATTGAAGAAAAGAAGCACGTCCAATATGTACTCTTCGACGACAAAACGGTCTACAGGTTGCATATTCTGTGAGGAACCGATAGCTGATTAGACATGATAATGATAAGAACAGAAAAAGACGAACTTTGTAATGTAAAACTAAGTAATGCTAATTTCATATCAGTTTACATACATTACAGAAGACACAGCAAGTGAAACACTAAATACAAGTATGTAACAATAATCAATGGACTAAAACATGAAGTAGCAAATTACCTCAGCTTTATTTGTTGGAAATATATGAAGCCTGCGAAGCCTTTGAGGATACTTTAGATTGGCTTCATGCTTTTCTTGCCCTTTTAATATTTCAGAAACTGACATCGTGAAAATAGGCGGTGGGCAACTAACTGAGGGGAAACGGTGAGATTTTCCAACTACCAACTGAGCTTCAAACGACAAGTGAGGTTTTGGAACTGCAAGGGAGCAATTAAACAGAATGAAAAACAATTAGGCAATAGCATGTTTAAGATTATGTATACAATCAGTCCTGAGCTGGACAAAGAAAAAGTTGTCTTGTCATTTAACACTACTGCGTGAAACTCGATAACATATTATTTCAGTAAGAAAATGTGTATTTCATATCATGTACTGACATACCACTTTTAACCTTCCAGCCGTTACGAGAAAGAACTTGAATACGATCCCATAGATCTTCCATAAAATCCTGCAAGGAATATAAGTTAAAGACCTCATATAAATATCATAGGAGTTTCAATTGATCAGAATTCAGGAGATCACATAATAAAGAAATCATCAGTACCTTTTTATTGGGAGAGTTGCCTTCATCCGTCTCGAAGACTGAGAAAGCAATATCATCAAAATGCCTTCTGATGCTTATGTAAGACTCTATACCAACCAGAACCCTCTCCAGTTCATCCGGAACTTGCTGCAAGTTATAATTCATCAGTGTAACATCAATTCATGCCTTTTTCTAAATACACAATTTAAAATTGAAACTATAATATAGGAGCGTAGAACTTTTTATTATAGAGCTAAAGGTCTAAATGAAATCATGGGTGATGTTCCTGTTGAGCTGCAAACACAGACAGACTTTCAAGGTCAGTACTACCCATATCCTTGAGATTTAGGGACGAAGTACTGGAGCAGTTCATCATACACGCCCCTTACTACTTACTAAAGGGGCAGTGTCCCTGTTTCGTATCTTGAGTCTCGCTTTGTGATAGAATAAATAGACAACAGCATAAAATGGACTGATATTTTACAAAATAAAGATATCTTTCCAAAGATCTAAAAACTAAACATTGCACAGACACTAATACACTAAGCTACTAACATACGCACAATAGCAGTGCCAGCAAACCTCTTAAGAAGCATTCAGATTGAACAGCACAATACATACTTCCAAAAGGGGAGTAATTCACAGTATAGCTCAATAAAGGTCGCAAAGATTCATACAAGCAGAGAATTAGAAGCAGGTATGCTGCTAGATCACTCATATCTGACGAAAGGTGATAAAGTTTAAACAGTAAATCGCAGAAATGTAACAACGTTACCTCAAACAATTCTGAACCACCCCATGGAAGGGACGCCAAAATACAATAAACATAAAAATCAGCACGTGGTTGCCAAGAAGGATTTCCAGCTTCCTCGTCCAATATCGTTGCAGCAGCTGATAACATTATCTCATATGTCTCAATAATGGAATTTGGCAATATAACTTTGCTGCACATCTACAACACACAAATAAATGCACAGTTACAAGACGAAGGGTAATGGACAACAGAAATGCTACAAATTAACCAATTTATGTGGCACAAAATACAAGAAAACCTTTCTACCATGAAATAAAGAGGGCAGATAGAAATCCATCTACTCTTTTCCAGAATAGAGTAAGAAACTCAATTCAACAAACAATAGGAGATACCAAAGCCTAGCATAAAGATGGTATAATTGCGCCAAACAATCTGCTGAACAAATGAAAATTTTGCATTCTTAAAATACAAGAATTATGATAAATCAAACAAAATCATATCTCAGGGCAGCAGCGCCTGAACTTCTGTGCAGGAGAAGCCAAAGCTACCCAAAATAAGCTGTCACTAACACACATGCAAATGGTGTCAAGAGATTCCTATGCCCATATTTACATAAGAATTTGAACCCACTCTTTATTACCCAATTTTCTTACAACCAAGGCAGTCTTCTTGTCTCTCTACCCAAAAGACTACCTTGCTCCCGTACCTCAGTTTTTGCACTTGCATTCCTGGCAGAATCTTGCGGTTTTCATTCCCACAACCCAAAGAGACCTTGCAATTACTATTTCTCAACACCCACAACCCAACAAAATAATAAGCATTGCTTCAGAATCCTTCCTTTTTTTATTGGATTGTCATTTGTACTTTTATAGTTTTATAGAATTACAAATGAGACTACATCGTGCAATTAACTGTTGCTGTGTGTTCTAGCAAATTCATTTAATACGCAGGTTAGTGTAACTGGAAGAGAACTAAAAGCCTTCAGCACTTACTCGATTATTGATGAACATGTTGTCAATAACATGTCAGCATGTCAGATATGAAATATTCAAGAATCACAAGTTGGGACACAAGATAGTAGCAAGCAAAGGACGATGGCAGCAAGAAAATCAAACCAAAACTACTGCAACTTACCAGGCCACAGAGAAATCGCAGCAATATCCTGACTCTGTCACTGTCTTCATTATGCAAGGCATCCTGAAACCATGACCAGTAATTACAAAGCTAGGATGATTATAGGAGGAACCAAAGTTTGTCCTCCAAGGTCCAAGCATGAACTATTTGATAATCCGTATTTGATAAGCCCAGTGACACGATAATGCGTGAATACTATCATAATGAACACGTCTCCAATAGGTACTGCCATGCTCTGTGATGAAAAAACAAATGCATACCTGTAAGTTGGCCTGTGTTGTATCGACAATACCCTTGGCAAAATCTTCATTTTCTAAGTTTACCAAACCTACCTGACATTATAAAAACAAAACAGAACCATCACAACTGAATTAATTATATTAAATAAGAGCAATCATATAGCTATATCCTATTCTTAGAACACGCAGAGAAACAGTTAATTTAATTTGAGATTTATAAAACTAGGTACAGAAGGTATTAAAACCCTCAAAGACAAAGACCAGTTCTTTATGGAACATAACTGCTTAAATACAAGACATTAATGTGCATCCTATTGCCATTAACTCATAAGTTGATCCAAAAAAATAGACAAAGCCTTCTCCTCTCGTGAAAATATGCACATAAAAATATATGCCAACAGAAATTAAAATCATATAAAAAAGCATTGGCATGTAACAGGACGCAATGCATGTGGACATAATGAAAAGGTAATATTTTTAGCATTGATATTCCAAGGTTCATGTAGGAGAGGACATATAAATCAACAGTCATATAAGTACTGCAAGATAATGATGAAAATCGTGTCCATAAATGAAACAGCATCATGCAGGTCATGTGTAAACATGATAAGACCTAAGACAACAATATGAGCCAACATATATGTGAACTTCAAAGTTTTTTTTACAAAGTTCCACCAACAGTCACAGACCAAAATTTTAGCTCAGGGTTATTGTATCATTGTGGCTTATGACCAAATGGGGCGCATGTACAGATGCATGTTCTGTGATGTCGTAAGTCAAACCAAAAGAACGAATATGCATACTAGATTATTTTTATAACGCTGATATTAACCCTTCTCCATATAAAAAATAATAAGGAATTACAAAGCATGAGGAACAAGTATGTATTGAGATTCTGTAAGGACTTAAACTGATCCACAAGTAACATCAATAAAAGAAGAGAACATAGGCTTCATGGTAAATAGTTGCATACCAAAACTCCAAAGAAGGGAATCTTGTGAGGTAATTGTTCTGCACACTGAAGGAGAAACTGTTTGGACAGTTATACGTTCAGTTAGCACCACAAATTGTTCAGAGAAAAGAACGATGTTTATCGAAGGCATTAAAGAAGCAAATGCTATAGGATGCAGCTTGTAAGATCTATTCTCTACTTCCTCTGTTTACTAATATAAGACATTTTAGTAAACTAAGTATATACTAAGACGTTTTAGCAGACTAAGTATATAAGACGTTTTAGCAAACTTATATTAGTGAACGGAGGGAGTACATTTTTTTCCACTTGCTGCCTTAAATGACAGTGACATAGAAATATCATTCTCTAACAATCTGAACAGTGCGCTACAGTTGGAAACGAACCAATTAAGCACTAATATTTCTCCATAGAACTAAACAATGTAGATTACTGAAGAAGACAGGTTGTGAAAGAGAACGTACAAGAATTGATCAAGAACATAGTAGAATGTTGGGTACCAACCTCAAAAATATCATCTTTGGAGTGTTCATATTCGCAAGAAAGCACATTGTAACAGATATCCTATGAAGCAAAAGTTTTGTCAGAACAGGTGTGGAAGACACATAATAGATAAAAAAGTAAAATTCTATTGAGACCATTGCCCATTAGTTCTAACTTCCAACAACAATGGTGTTGTAAATATGTAACAAAAAAGCAACAAAAACAATATGTCTATGAACTCGCTTGGCACCCTTTAGTAAAATCATTTGACTAAAACTGCATTTAAAAAATCAGGATTCAACCTAGAGATAGTAATCTACGTCATTGCATACTACCATGCAATAGTGCCACAACTTCGTCTATATAAGAGGGCATATATTCAACCAGAAGGATAATAGACCATATCAGTTGCTCCTACCATAAAACCTATCCTGGAACTATCCTGAGATGACTATAATACATCTGTAGTTTATGATATAGGGTGTGTTTGGTTTGGGCCCAAGCTTGACAAACAAAAAAATAGGCGAAACCAAAAATTTGTTAGCCCATAAATTGGCCAACGTCTAGGGTAGGAAAGGGGCATTGGCATGCCAAAAATTGAAAACAAAGACAAGAAAATTTTAGACATGGACAGAATATCGGTATGGCGTATTCTGGCCCAAATTCAAGCATACCCATCCACAGATTGATGTGTTTCCAGTGGAATTGCCTTGTAACAACAGCTGAACAATACTTCAACCAGACAAGTTCCTAAGGCACTAGCTCGCAACCCAATTTTGATATGTGCACATATAACCACCAGAATTATAAGCAGATCAAACCCTCTACCAACCAAAACCAGCTCGGGGAGGTTCACCATAGTAGTAGATTGGCAAAAAGAGATATCCGAGGCGAAAGTTTGGCTCACTAAGTCCTGGCACACAATTGTAGGCATCCTAGAACAACGGCAATCGTAAAATTACAAATCGCTCCCATTTTGAGTAATTCCACTCCGCTCTGTGTTCTTCGAGGCCACTCCCCCGTTGCCCCCCCGACCAGATTTGCGCACTGGCCGCATTGTCCAGCTAAAAGCCGCGGTGAATCCAGTTCTACTCCGCAGACCCAATCGCAAGAGCTCAGTAACCCGTCCAGACAAGTGCGACCGGCGGCTAGGGTTTGCGGGAGGAGGGCGGGGGGGAGGAGCACGAGGTGGGGGACTTACGATGTGCTCCTTGTGGTCGGCGGAGCCCCCGTACTCGGGGCACCTATCGCCGATGCGGAGCAGCAGAGTCCTCCAGCCGGCGCTCATGGCGGCGGTCGCGGCGAGCAGGGAGGAGAGAGGCGCCGGGTGCGGGCGGAGGAGGCGACTCGGGTCGAGGGTTTTGGTTGCGGTCGGTGCGCGGGGTTTTGGGACCGCAGGTGCCACGAGTCGGGGGCGCGCCTGGTCGGTGTGCGGCTTTGCTTCTGCTCGGAGGCTGACTTGTGGGGACATGATGCGGGTCCCGCTTCGACGAGTTGCTGGGCGGCGTCGAAGTCGAACCCAGAGACTGTCAGACTGGAGCCACGGCTGATCTGGCAAAGAGTACCGTAGCACTGGACGTTCGACGCACGTCTAGCTCAGCCGTTTTCCTCGGGTAGAAAACTTGCCCAGCCACCTCATATACTTTCCCATCTCACGTGCCGCCACATCTCGCCATTCGGCCTTCCTGGTAGCTCCAAGCCCACCCGCGGCCGCCCTGCACGGTAGGTGTTCCGTGGTTTGTCTCGACGATGGATTAGATGTTGCTCGTCTCTCTACCTCTCTCAGAAGTCGTCGTTGCTGCTGGTAGTAAAGATGTACTCATTCATAAAGCTAAAACATCTTATATTTTAAAACGGAGGGAGTATGTGCTAACCCGGTATACCACTGCATGTGTAGTACGCAAGTTGTTGACATATTCCGAGAGCCCCGTTCCGCAAAAAAAATCTCAGAGTGGTACAACAGAACATTATGGGTCCACATATCATATAAGATTATTATTACAAACCAAAAATGGTGTTCGAGAGTCCCTTTACTCGAGAATACCTGAGCAACTTGACTTAGTGTAGTTACAATTTGAGAACGATAAAAAGCAAACTAATTATATGTTGGGACCTCAATAGCTTATTTATTAAGGTTATATGCTGCTCGACTCGACCAAGTTACTACATCTATCGACGACTACTCTGATTCTTTCTCTCCAACTTCGTAGCGGATAATGTAATCTACGCCCTCTACTCCTCCGGAGAGATCTAGCATTCAGTGTAACCTCTTCCTGATCTTCGAAGTCTAAGCACAGGATCAAAGAAGATGGTGAGTAACAGTGTTACATCAAGTTTATTTTTGAACGATGGGAAGTTTTATGCACTAGATATAGCCACAAACCATAGGTCTTGACTTAATGCAGTTTTTGTAAATATTTATTCAAAAGGTTTCCTTTATCAAGGAAACTATGTTTGTCGGCCTTCACAAAATTTACTAGAGCTTAATAGAGCTCCTTTTCTATCACGTTCACATCTCTTTCCCGAAATAGGGAGTAACATGTCATAATTTTATACTCTGCAGATGTGTGTTACTTTACTCATAAGAGATCAAAACTTTGGTGCACAACTTGTCATATCTTCTCATCCACACTCTCTTTTGTGTGGGGCCCGGTTGATGATCCAAGTCATTCACTATCATTCTCCACAACCCTGCATGTCCACCCTTTTGTAACACCCTCGAATCGGCCTTATGCAAGTTTTAGCGACTCCCGCCAAACCTGCATAGAAACGATTCAAAGATGTCCACTAGGCACTTGCGTGCGGGTGGAAAACGAAGTAATAACATTACACAATATAGTCCACGATGGAACCCATAGGAACATATATATACAACAACGACTCCATGAGTCAAAAATACAGATATACAATACAAAGATCCAAATCACCTTGAAAACGATACAACATCCGAGTACGGATAAGAAGCAAATTGAGCTAAGAGCCCTAAAGAATAACTAATGGCGTCCATAACCCTGCCCAGGCCAAGCCGGAAGGGTAACCCTGCTAACGACATCAAACTTAAACATGCTAAAACAAAAGGGGTGCCGACAAAGGGCAAAAAAAAAGAGAGCGGTCAGTACTGAGGCCAGTACACGACGAGACTAGAATTCGGCGGCTCTCGCCTACATAGGTATGGTGGACTGAAGCGGCAGCGCAGCATGCACTAAACAACCTATAGAGACTCGATGCGTCTATCGGCTATTAGAGAGGGATAAGAGAGACCTATTCGGGACCAACCTGATACTAACACCAATCATACCTATCCTGATATTTTCCTCTCGAGACCAAACGAGGAAGTCAAACTGAGGAACTCACAGAGTTGGCAGTTTTATTCATTCCATTATAGTTGAAGCACTTACTAGTCAGATATAGATATCGTGAGTCATCCTGATAGCATAAGCAGTGGGCAGTTTTAGTTAACCATTCAGTTGTAGTTGCAGTATTTACTAGTCAGATACAATTAGCATATGACATCCTAAACCTAGCAGTGGTTGGCACTTTTATTTCATTCCGTTGGAGTTACGACACTTACTAGACAGGTATAACAGGACACGATACACCCCAGTTCCACCAATTGTTGGCACTTTTATTATCCATTCCATTATAATGAAGCTGATTACTAATCACACATTAAGTCAAATTTATAGCACTACTTTAGTTATGCTTGTCTATGATCGAGATACTGTGCTCCAAGTCGTCCATAACCGCGGACACGGCTTTCAGAAAGATTTACCCTGCAGGGGTGCACAAATAGCAACACACGCACGATCAACCTCGGAAAAACCAAATCAAAGCCCAACGAGGCTTTCACGACAAAGCAATCACAGGATTCATAAAATATTTAAAGGGGCCACCCCATTAAGCTACCCGCAACGAAGTTGGCCGGCTCCGAGACGAACTCAGGGTTTGTGACAATGGCTGTAAACGACTGGGAACCCGAAAGTGTGACTGGGCTTGTCGATATCGCGAAAACATTCCACGTTTCAAAACAGTACATGTGCTCCACGCACAATTGTAAATAAAGCAGTAAAGTATGGCATAAGTACAGGATAGTAATAAAGCCCCAAACTACTTTGTGGCCCCAAGAAATAAGAAATGAATCAAGCTCTCGCTAAGGGGATTCATGGTCCCACATGCGGATAGTGTGATAGTCAAGGAACAGGTATCAAGTACTCGGGGCCTACGAGACACAAGTGAGCGGTTAAAACCAAATATTTGCTATTGCCCACCGATGCCTCTGCATTAATTATAACTATTTTCAGCATTTTAATCAAGTTGTATCTAAAGTCATGATCATCTCCACCATTAAACATCTCCACCATTAAGCATGTGCCAACCTTCCAACAACGGTGGAACAACAACGACGCAAAGCAGCACCTGAGCAAGCAACTACGACTCACAAGGCCGAATGTCTATCAAACAACAGGCAATAGGATATGTCCAAGGCAATATAGAGGCTGCAGGAAATATATAAATGGTGCACGGAAACTAAAGCATCGCAATAAGGATAGCAATAGATCAACAGGAGGGAGTAAAGACTAGAAATGCAAAATAGGTAGAAGGGGGAAGAATGCTCGCTTGGGAAACACTGCTGAAGATACATTATCCGAAGAACTTGTCGATACTCGCCTCAACTCAACGGCCTAATCCGCGAAGAACCAAAGCACTAGAAAAAACACCGGATGCACTATTTAATACTATGACAGAAGATCGGGCATGACGCATGTATGATGTATGACATAGCAATGGTGCAATGCAATTAGACAATATTAAGCGGAATCGAGATCCCGACAATTAATTAGAAGGTTCAAGTTATTATTCTAACCCCCAAAATTAAATGTTGTTAACTTCATATGACAAGGCCTAGACGATCTACTCAAATTTAAATGAAATAGGGTCATCACTTTAATTATAGGACATCCCACGTACCCACGGGTGACAATGCAAAACTATCACGAAATTAACTGGCGCATGATTAAAACATATGTATGTGTGGCATGGTCAGATCCGTTATTTTTCTAATTAATTTTTATATAGAGCTCTTTTTATTTCGATTTACAGTGCAATAGATATGTTTTATGGAAGCTTAGTTGGTTACAAAAGCATCTAATTAGCTAGCACAATCATTATTCAAAACAGTAGACATAGTTCAGAATAAAATTATTCACGCATTTTGAACAAGTTTCATATATAAAATATTTTGATTTGAATTACAGATTAGGAGATTTGATTTAAATAAGATTGAAAATGGGTGGATTTTTATTCAGCCAGGGTGGAGATCGACCAACTCTGCTACGTTTCAGACTGAAGAAGATGAAATAGCGCCTGTTATTCTGAAAATTGCTACACTGGATCAGATGAAACTCAGAGAAGCACAAAGGCACATGGAACTTTGGAGAATATGATCCCGATGAGACCTCACGGTCAGAGATAGGGGCTACAGACACTGAACAATAGCTCGGCTTATGTTAAACAAAGGTGTGTTTCATCTGAACTAGTCGAACATCGAGATTTCCATGGATAGGCGATAAAAATATCAGGTTTAAGTTGATGCACGAGATGGGCATTATGTCAAGAATACGTTATCTGGATAAGCAGCTGAATCAAAAGACTCCAAGCCAAGACGAGCCAGCTCAAGCTAGCTAGCAGCCTGTTGAAGGAAGTGATCGAGTGCAAAAACACTTAAGCTAGGTTCAGATACAGAATGTACGTGATTGCTGATGACAATGCCAAAATAAAAATGGTTGCTGACGATTTTGGTTGGGAGTGAACCTGGGACCTCCTCAGAGGAGATCCAGATGACAGAACAACTGGGCTAGGCGGTGCATTGGCGATATACAAAAGGTGCGGATGTTTTGAACTGGTTCTGGACGGTGGCGAAAGGACGTGCGCGGTGGACATAAACAACACCAGCAACCGCGATTTGGTGGCAGGGACACATCCGTGCTGTGCTCGAAGTGAAGCCTTGGCGTGGAGGCCTCCACAGGGTTCGTGCATATGCAGGCCTCGAGATCAAGAGAGCAACCAGAGCCCCCACGAAGATGATTCCCTACTCGGCACCTCGCCGGTCATGGCGCGCACGCGCAGACACCGGTCGGAGACGATGATGCTACTACGTAGAGGAAGGAAAAAGAGGATGGGTCGAGTGGGGTGGCTTACCATGGCTCTGTTCGTGAAGGGGCTCGCACTCGGAGACACAGGCGAGGCCAGAGTGGAAGAAGAGGCGCTGGCGGCCATGGTGAGGGCGCGGGTGTCGACGACGTCCAAGACAGCTCCGGCTCCCGGGCTTCAGCTCGGAGAATGGAAACAAGGCGACGAAGAGATCTGGGAGGGAAAGCTAGGGTTCATGTGTCTCAGATGATTGGGGAATCGAATAAAAAGAAAAGGAACTTGCCGTGAGCTGCAGAGCAGAGCACGTTGCTCTCAGCTCTCTAGCGAGAAGACAAACAGGAGCAGATGAGGGTCGTTGGGCTTGGGCTGGAAAGGGAGGGAGGATGGATGGCTTTGGTGGAGTCATGATGGTTGGAAGTTGGGCTACGGCTGGAGAAAAGTGTCTGGGCTGCTGCAGATGCTCTCTCCCTTTATTTTTATTTCTGTTTGTTTTTCTTTATTTGTATTTGGTTTTTTGTTTGTCCATTTTTAAACAAGCAAAACTGACTTCAAATATTTTGAAACTTTTTGAAAGATTTGAAAGAAGGTATAGGACAACAAATTAGACAAGAGGGAATAAGACACAAAAGGGGAGATGATGCCCGCATGTAATTCCTTTTTGGGCATTTATACAAGATAGAGGATAGGGTTTTGCAAAAGAACAAAATATTTTGGGAAAAATAATGTTGGAGCCTAGCAAGTAGACACAATCTTGTAGAAACAAAATAGCGAGAGTTAAAAGAGGAAGAGAGTAGTGGTGATAGCAAACACACAAGCAAGATGCAAACAAATTGCAATGCAACAACAAGAATGCACTAGTTTAAATAGGATCCATGCAATGTGGCATGATGACCATGATGATGATGAATGATGATGCAAGAAAAATTAAAAACAACAAACGATTTTCTAGTAGTGGGTTTCCAGGGTGCTACACCTTTTGAAGATCTACCCATGGTACTCCCCCTTTCGGACAGACATACCTCCGGTAGTCCCTTAGAGACCATCATAGACAACAATATAGTGGAACTTTATGAGATCCCACCTATGTGCGTGTAATCCCGCGGACTTACAAATTACGGGTATATTCATCCGTTAGCATGCGAAAGGAAGAATATCCAGATGACTTTCTCGTCCCATTTTAGATCTTATGGTTAATACATAATATAGGACGCCTGAATCACTGGAGATATTGGCTATTAGTCCTAGATGATACATTCTCATGCAAATGGAATATCCACCGGTCCATATATCATATCATGGTTCTATTGCTAGCCATAATAGATTATCACCACTCAAACCGATAATCATTAAGTCATATTGTTATGAAAATAATAGTTTATGTATCATTTTCTGAATGTAGGTGATATCAATAATAGATTACGACTACTTGATAAAATATCATCAAAGGACGTGAGCAAGTGATGAACTTCCCCTGAGACTGAGAGGTAATGAAGTCGGACGCTTCGACTTGCTCCTAGACTCATGTTTCTATAAAACACCATCATTATCTAGTAAGGACAATGTTTAAATAAGAAAATTGTGACTTTATGCATAATAATGTCATGCAATATTTTTATTTTTATTTATTACCCCTCTTCGTGTGTTTTACCCAATTTTGGGGTATTTAAATGTATTTTTATTAATTTATAAGTGAATAAAAGCATTTAAAAGAAATTAAGATAATAAATAATTTTTATGTGAAAATAGTTTTGAAAAGCTAATTAGAATTTATTAAAATTTAAAAATGATAAAAGAAAATATTTTCTTTTCATTTTGTAAAAAAATTGGATTAAATAACTCATTTTATAACCTTTGTTTTAATAATTCTAATTTGACTCAGAAATTCATAGTTGGCATTTTCTAGGATGGTAGAATATTTTTCAGATTCAAAACTGATTTTTATTTATTTTTTGGATTTTAATGTGTTTTTCCAGGGCTTGTGACATAGGTATGCCCGGCGACCACCTACCTCTAGCCGACCTGGCTAGGTTCAGCAGGAGGACCACGTGACAATCTGCTAAGGTCCACGGAGCCCAGAATAATTCGGCTACTCCAAAACCCACAAGGATATCAACTCCTAGTGTGCCTAATAAGAGAAGATCGTGATTAGGAAACTAGAGTTTAACTTGTAACCGATTCAGACGGTACCCGAGATCTAGCCTCCTCATATAAAGGATAGGAGGGGCCGCCAAGGAGAAGAAACGCAATCACAACACCTGTAGCTCACACCAAATCCAATATGCGCATCCACAGCCATCTAAGCGACATTATAACCTTTAGCATCATCAATTAAAGAACAGACAAGCAGGGAGTAGGGCAATACCCTCCGGGAGCCTGAACTTGGGTAAGTCGTGTCCCCTGTTGTTTGTTAGCCGACGAAGTGACCAATGCACATCTCCTTCCCAAAAACCCAAGTCCAACAACCATGGGAATTCTATGGAGACCCCACGTTAGCTTGTTCTAGATAGATAGTATCTATTTAATTTCTTTTCTTTTTGTTATCCCTTTTAATCAAAATGGGTCAGGGCCCACTAGTCAGCCCATCCTAGACCACCTAGTTGGGCCAGACACTTCTTCCTCCTCGCGTTCACTTCCCGGGCTCTCTCTCGTTCTCTCGTGAACTCGTGCACCACCACCGTCACTCGCTGATTCTGGCTAACTCCAGCCATCCCGGCGCTGTCGTTGGTCGGAAATGAAGCTTATCCCTCTAATACATCTCCCTGTCTAGCTCGATCTATTGCTCGGCCCTCTTTGGCCGCCCCAACCCTGACATGGTTCTAGGGTTTCCGCCACTACCGTAGCCACTCGTCGGAATCCCTCTGGTGGTCTACTTGAGATGTGGTGATGTTCTGGTGCTTAGTTGATGTTGCCCTCTTCTTTGATGGTGTGGATATTGGCACATCTTGGCATAGGTAGAAGTTCTCCGACCCTCCCTATGTTGCCACCATGGCCCTAGATACTCATGCTTGAGCATGATGTGTTTACAGTTAGTTTCTAGGTTTTAAAGTTTGATTGAGATCGTATGCTTAGTGATCTCGGTGATGGTTAATACCTGGTACTCTTGTTTTGTGGATTTACCTGTTATGAAGCTCTGAACATAAGTTCATGTTCTATTGTTGTCTTACACTTTGTCTGTTTAGGATGATTTGAATTCAAATCATGTATCTAAATCCTTTTACTAGTGATTATACTATTGATCATGATTTGGTTAGCTACTTGTATTGTTAACTGAAGATTGGATCTGGAGTTTATTTACTGAACTTTTTGCTATAAATCTTGATAGTGAAGTTGTTTTCTGAATTTTTTATTTCTGTATTATCTTTTAGGAAAATGATACAAGCTATTTTCTGTGTGCTAGTAGGTGAAATAAAGAGATAGTGCTTGATAATGCACTTCTTTCTATTGTAGGTTGTTGTGTTCTTGCTTAGCCTATAGCTTTTACTTTGCAAATCCAAATAATAGCGTATGCTATCTTTATCTACCACTGTGGTGTCTCCCTTTGAGGAGTGTCCACAGTGGTGGTTTTAGATGGCATGATCTGCTGTTCTTAGATGTTTTTACAAGATCATCATCAATTTGGATGATTCTCATGCAAGGTTAAGTTTAAGATTGCCCCAGGATTGTGATGCAGAGGCTGAGGCCTACTCTTTTTGTAAGAGTAGATGCTTGCTTTGCTTTCTCTGCATCATTTGATGAATTTATATTCCCCTTGAGTGTTTAATTGAAGATTATATTAGTATACCACACTCTATGCTTACAGAACTAATAAGAATGATATGGGGCATTGTCGTCGGATTGATGACAAGTACGCCATGAGGGGGTCCTCGGGGCATGGAGAAAGATGGGGTGTGAGACGACGGTGTTCCGGGACAGTGAGCACACAAGCTTTACCCAGGTTCGAATCCTCCTATGGTGGATGGATCCCACTCCTGCTAGCAATTGAGTAATACTGCAGAGCCGAAAGTATAGATTACAAGAGAGGTTTCTGATACATTGCAAATGTATCTATAATTTTTGATGTTCCATGCTTAGTTTTATCCACTTTCTTGTGTTTTGTTCCAACTTTGGAGTACTTTTCATATGATTTCTTGGACTAACCTATTAACAAGAGCCACAGTGCCAGCTGCCTGTTTTCTGCTATTTTTCATTCCAGGAAAGTCAGAAAATGAATATTCTCGGAATTGGACGGGACAAAAGCCAAAGTGCCTATTTTTCCGGAAGTCATCAAGTGCCAGAATACGAGACGGAGAGGGGCCAGAGGGCGGCCACACCACTTGGTCGCGCGGCCAGGCTTGGCCCGCACCAGGGGGTGGTGTGGCCAGCCCAGGCACCCCCTCGGCCTTCCCTTCCGACTATAAGATGCCCTCGGGACGTAAACCCTAAGTGCCCGATCAAAAATCCATGAAAGAGTCTGTAGCCACCGTCATCTCCATCCCTAGATCGGGAGGGACCTGAAGCTCTTCCCAGCACCCTGCCAGAGAGGGGAATTCACCCTGGAGGCCTTCTTCATCACCATGCAAGCCTCCGCTGTGATGCGTGAGTAGTTCATCCTTGGACTACGGATCCATGTAGTAGCTAGATGGCTGGTTCTCCTCCTTTGTGCTTTCATGTCTAGATCTTGTTAGCTCCGTTCATGATCAAGATCATCTATTTGTAATTCTGCATGTTGTGTTTGCGGGGATCCGATGGATATTGAGATGCTATTTCAGATTGATTATTGATTCTATCATGTCTTTGTTATTTGTGATCTTGCATGCTTTCCGTTGTTAGTAGCTATCTTGGCCAAGTAGATGCTAGCAACTCCAAGAGTTAGTATTTATGCTCGATAGTGGGTTCATGCCTCTGGTAATCTGGGGAAGTGACAGAAATCTCTAAGGTACTAGATGTGCTATTGCTACTAGGGAGAAAACAACAATCCTTTGTTCATAGAACAATCGTATTGTTTACTTTACACGCAGTTCGTAAAGCAATAATCTGTTGCTTGCAACTTAATACTGGAGGGGGTTCGGATGATAACCTGAAGGTGGATTATTAGTCATAGATGCAGTTGGATGGCGGTCTATGTATAATGTTGTAATGCCCAATCAAGTTCCAAAGGAGTCAAGATGATTAGTATATGCATGTATTGCTTTCTCGATGTTTGTCAATTGCCCCGGTGTAATTTGTTCACCCAGCATGTTATCTATCTTAAGGAGAGCCACCTCTAGTGAACTATGGATCCCGGTCCTCTTTCTTTACATACAATCTATAAACTGTTTACTTTGTGCAAACTTTTACTTCTTTCCATTCGATACGTTTAATCCTTTGTTTTCCGCAAAACACGGTGAGATTGACAACCTCATCGCAAGTTGGGGACAGAGTTCTGTGGTTGTGTTGTGGAGGTCTCCATGTTGCTACTAGCACCGGTAGTGCGCCCTGCCAAAGCTCACCTAGTAACAGCTTTGGGGTGTTTCCTTGCTCCTACTGGTTCGATTAAACCTTGGTTTCATAACTAAGGGAAACTTGCTGCTGTGCTCATCATACCTTCCTCTTGGGGTTCCCAACGAGCTCTACATCAACACCGCCATCAACCATTTTTCTGGGCGCCGTGCATTGAGCCATCAGTTTCGCCTGTGCGATTTGAGGTTGTGATTGTCGATGCCCTAAAGGCCTATCCCTAGGACGGCTTATATAGTCATCTGGTCCTAGGGTTACAGGAGAGTCCTATCCGGCTACGATATAGAGTCGGTTACATAGTACATCTTGGACTACAAGTAATACTACATGCCTAAGTCGGTAAGTCTTCTCGGCCTTCCCGTAGCCGGATGGGCTTCCATCTTCTCTCCCTGACTGGTCCGCCCATGAAGCATAACTCTAACTCAAAGTGGGCCACCCTGGTCGCTGAGTCACAGTCGGTATACCTGGAAAGTATATCCCTAATAGTAGCCCCTGGAAGCCTCCATGATCTAAAGTCGGATTTCATCATCTAGCTTGATTCTTCTTTGGTTGTAGAATCTTGAAGGGTTCCTAAAACTCCAAAACAAAAGTAGGATCCGAGTCTCAAGAAAATGAGTCGGACCTGTTAATATCTCATTATTGTTCTCCCATCTCGATTTCAAACTGAGCCGGAAACTGGTCTCTGATGCAATCTGACATCACTCAAGGTCTAGTCTTGTCACTGACAAACATTCTGCCAGTGTGACCATTGGTGGGTCCACTTCACACGGAACCGAGGCGTCGTTTCAATGCGCGCATGGAGATCGAGGTGGCACAATCTTCTTGGGAAGTTGCCTTGCTCCTTTCACGACGTGTGGCGTGATTGTCGCGTGTTTACACCAATCTTGGTGCAGGTGAGACTATAAGGGGTAAAATCTCCTCATATTATTCTCACCAATGCCCTTCCCTTCCTTATCCCTGAGCCAAAATTAGCGCATCCATCTCCTCCTCCTCCTCCTCCTTGCCCCCAAGTCTCCACAACGCCACCCACCTAAGGTCATACTCTCTGATGAGATGGCAGATGCATCTGTTGGGTTCACAGCATAGAAAACAAAAAATTCCTACGATGGGAACTATACGCCAAGATCTATCTACTAGATACAAGCAACGGGTGGATATACATCCATGGAGAACTTACCCTCGAAGACAACAAAGCTTTGTTAACGAGATGGAACTCGTGGATGATGTAGTCGTACACTTATCGATCAAGATCGTGATGAAGTCCTTTAGGTCTAGCAGTTCAAGAACCATCAGGTCCAGCACCATCAAGTCCAGCACCACAAAGTAGCGGTGCATCCGTGATCGCACACACGTTCGGTCCACCGAACAACCTCCGCCTCCTCGCTCCAGCGATGCAGCGGAAGCAGCAACTCCTTCTAGATAAAGCCACCGGGAACATGTATCTCGCTAATCTGAGACCATGGGGAATAACTAGAGGGAGAAGAGAACCTTCACGAGGAGGTGGTGCAAAAGGAGAGGAGGAGGTGCTCCTTATATAGGGGAGGGGGGCAGCCCAAGGGGGCATGGAGCCGGCCATGGTGGGTGCCCCTACCTCTCCCTCATTCATGTGGGTGGAGCTCCCACTCACATAAACACACACCTCCACTCATGTCCACTCACATGCATTAAATTTCCACCAAATTTAATGCAAGCTCTCATTAAATAAAACACTTTTATTTATTTTATTCAGACTTTTGTTAATTGCTTTAATTAACAAACATTCACATAAAACTCCCTGCAACATTTCAATATCACATGCGGAACCAGTTTCAGCAATTTCACCCGAAACAATTCCGGTTTCCATCGAAATGATTCCAGCGCTTTCTTAATCTTTATCTGAAACATATTTGCTCCTAAATGGTGTCGATATCCCTTAAGTGTGTCACCCTACGATTCGCGAATAATGTAGACATGATCGAGACCCCTCTCCGATCAATAATCAGCAGCGGGACCTGGAGATCCGTACTGACTCTCACATATTCAACGATGACTCTTGTGATCGTGTGAACCTTTAACGTCGTAACTAAATCCCTTTGTGTCGTGATATATTACATGTCCGAGATTCGATCATCGGCATCCAAATACCTAGTTTGATCTCGTTACCGACATGCACTCTTTTCTCGTTCCCGTGATATAACATTCTAGTGATCACATCACTTGCTTGCAAGCTATTTCAATGTGATATCTGATACATTCCAAATGTATCTATAATTTTTGATGCTCCATGCTTGGTTTTATCCACTTTCTTGTGTTTTGTTCCAACTTTGGAGTACTTTTCATATGATTTATTGGACTAACCTATTAACAAGAGCCACAGTGTCAGCTGCCTGTTTTCTGTTGTTTTTGGTTCCAGGAAAGTCAAAAAATGAATATTCTCGAAATTGGACGGGACAAAAGCCAAAGTGCCTATTTTTCCGGAAGGGATCAAGTACCAGAATACGACACGGAGAAGGGCCAGGGGCCGGCCACACCACCTGGCCACGCGGCCAGGCTGGGCCCACGCCAAGGGGTGGTGTGGTGGCTCCCAGCACCCCCTCGGCCTCTCCTTCCGCCTATATATTGCCCTCGGGACGTAAACCCTAAGGACCCGATCAAAAATCCACGAAAGAGTCTGTAGCCGCCGTCATCTCCATCCCTCGATCAGGAGGGATCTAAAGCTCTTCCCGGCACCCTGCCGGAGAGGGGAATTCACCCTAGAGGCCTTCTTCATCACCATGCAAGCCTCCGGTGTGATGGGTGAGTAGTTTATCCTTGGACTACGGATCCACGTAGTAGCTAGATGGTTGGTTCTCCTCCTTTGTGCTTTCATGTCTAGATCTTGTGAGCTCCGTTCATGATCAAGATCATCTATTTGTAATTCATACATGTTGTGTTTGCGGGGATCCGATGGATATTGAGATGCTATTTCAGATTGATTATTGATTCTATCATGTCTTTGTTATTTGAGATCTTGCATGCTTTCCGTTGTTAGTAGCTATCTTGGCCAAGTAGATGCTAGCAACTCCAAGAGTTAGTATTTATGCTCGATAGTGGGTTCATGTCTCTGGTAATCTGGAGAAGTGACAGAAATCTCTAAGGTACTAGATGTGTTTTTGCTACTAGGGAGAAAACAACAATCCTTTGTTCATAGAACAATCATATTTTTTACTTTACACGCAGTTCGTAAAGCAATAATCTGTTGCTTGCAACTTAATACTGGAGGGGGTTTGGATGATAACCTGAAGGTGGATTATTAGTCATAGATGCAGTTGGATGGCGGTCTATGTATTATGTTGTAATGCCCAATTAAGTCTCAGAGGAGTCAAGATGATTAGTATATGCATGTATTGCTTTCTAGGTGTTTGTCAATTGCCCCACTGTAATTTGTTCACCCAACATGTTATCTATCTAAGGAGAGCCACCTGTAGTGAACTATGGATCCCGGTCCTTTTTCTTTACATACAATCTACAATCTTTTTCTGCTTTGTGTTTACTTTCTGCAAACTTTTACTTCTTTCCATTCGATATGTTTAATCCTTTGTTTTCCGCAAAACAAGGTGAGATTGACAACCTCATCGCAAGTTGGGGACAAAGTTCTGTGGTTGTGTTGTGCAGGTCTCCACGTTGCTACTAGCACCGGTAGTGCGCCCTGCCAAAGCTCAGCTAGTAACACCTTTGAGGTGTTTCCTTGCTCCTACTGGTTCGATTAAACCTTGGTTTCATAACTGAGGGAAACTTGCTGCTGTGCTCATCATACCTTCCTCTTGGGGTTCCCAACGAGCTCTACATCAACACCGCCATGAAGCAATTTTCTTGGCGCCGTGCATTGAGCCATCAAGCGATTTTCTGGCGCCGTTGCCGGGGAGTCAAGGACATCTTCACAAGGGGAGTCCCTCATAACCAATCTCTTTACTTTGTTGTTTTTGTTTTGCTTAGTTTTCTTTTTGCTTTGTTTGCTTGTTTTGTTCTTCAAAAAAACAAAAAAATATTAGTTTTACTAGTTTTCTTTCTTTATCAAAAACACACACAAAAAAATTAGTTTTACTAGTTTGGTTTCTTATTTGAAAACACAAAAAAATTAGTTTCTACTATAGTTGGTATTTTCATTGGTCTATTATTGTCTTGCTTTGTCATGCTTTTCTATCAATGGTTGGTTTCTTTGAAACTGAATCTAAATGGCAAGGTGGGTTCATGGAAGAACAAAAATGTTATTATAAGGAACACCTCTTGTCACAAAAGGGAAACACTTATGGGAACAAATTGATAAATTGTATACCATTGCTATAAACGTGTGCTCTACTTATAATGTTACTTATTGCTTTGATAAATCTTGTTGCTGTAGGAGGTATAAACACCTCCCTTTTCAATGTGAGTATAATGATAATGTTACCATATCTTCTTATGTTAAAGGGAATTATGACTTTTATGATGTGGAACAAATTGAAGAATTTATTGGTTGGAAGGGTGCATTTGAACTTGCTTATTTGCTCGAAAATACTGATGATGCACCTTATAAATATGAGGTTTATGATATACTAAAGTTTTGCTTTGATAATTACAAGGTAGAAAATGGCTATATTCTTGAATATCTTAATAGATGCTCTCCACCAATGGAAGAGACTAATGCCCTGCATGAGCCTATGGAAGAAGAAATTGCTGAAATTGGAAGCTCATTGGATGAAAAAGAGGAGGAGAGTGATGATCAAGAGGAGGAAGAATGGATCTACCCATCCCTACCTTCCAATGAGAGTAACTCTTTACCCCTTACATTATTTGATTGTCCCCCATGCTTACCAAAGGAGGACGAATGTCATGTTCCTGGGGATTCTTTTGAAAATGTTTATAATAAAGCTCTAGTGTTTGTAGATCATGAAAAGCATGCTTTATGTGATAGTTATATTGTTGAGTTTATTAATGAGGCTACTAAAAATTATTATGAGAGAGGAAAATATGGTTGTATAAGTTTTCATGGTATTGAGACACCTCTCTATGTGCTGAAAGTTTTGAAGTTGCTCTTGTTTTATCTACCCATTCTTGCTACTATGTGCTTCTTTGATTTATTTTCTTACAAGGTTCCTATGCATAGGAAGTGGGTTAGACTTAAATGTGTTTTGAATTTGCTTCTTGATGCTCTCTTTTACTTCAATTCATATTTCTTATCTGAGCATCTTCTCAAACTATCATGCCTAACTTAAAGGCGTTAAAGAAAAGTACTTATTGGGAGATAACCCAAATGTTTTAGTTGAGTCTTGGAAGTTATTACCTCTGTAATAACCGCTCTTTATCCTTTTTATTTGCTTTTTGTGCCAAGAGTAACCTCTAATGAGAGAGAAGTAATGATTGGGAAAGTTGCTGTCCCGAAACAGATTTTTGTGCTTCACCATAAAAATTCGTGAGAGATATATGTATGTCGGATTGAGCTGTGATTGTTTGTGCTTCTGACCCAGGTTGTGAGATAACTTTTGTTAATTCAACACTTTTTTATTTGAGCAACATAAGGTCTTCGAAAAAAATCGTCTTTACCTGCTGGTCTGTTTTGACAGATTTCTGCCATTTTCTGAATTTGCTTCTTGTTGGTCCCTTCTTGAGTTCTTCTGGGGAATTGAGCTTTTTGAGGGAAGTGCTACAGTATCTAGTGTTCTAATGGAAGTTTATTTGGTGTTAGAACTGAACCTTGAGACTTATTTATCTTAAGTGCACTAATGTTGCTAATAAAGATTGTGTGAAGTTTTGTATGAAGGAAAAATTTCAGGTGTATGAAAGGAATGAGTAATGAGATGAAGGATGGACTAAAGCTCAAGCTTGGGGATGCCACGCGTGTCACCCCAAGAAATATCCAATAATTACAAGCGTCAAAGCTTGGGGATGCCCAAGGCATCCCCTTCTTCATCAATAAAAATCCCAGGTTTCTTCCAAACGCTTCATTTTTAATGTTTCATGCACAGTTGTGTTGTTCTTGGAGCGTCTTCTTTTTCGTTTTTGTTTTGGTTTTTAGTTTGCTTGGTTTGCTTAGTTTTCTGAATAAATTGGTTGGACCCCCTCTTTCATACATTTGGTTTGCAAATAGTTTGGTTTGGTTTGGAAAAGACTAGGAAAGTTCATACTTATGTGGTAAAAAAGAGAGCTTGTTTTTGACTGTGGCCTATGCTTTGTCATGCCATGCTTGATATTGTTTTGGCTTTATGCTTAGTATTCTTTGATGTAGCATGACTTGTTATAAACAATTGAGATTGCTTAATGTGCCTTGGATGAATCATGCGTTGTTTTAGCATATTAAAGCATAGTATAGTGGTATTCTCCTTTAATGCTTATTTTGGGTTGACTTGGCACATGCTCACACCATGTTATGACTATCTCAAGTCACCATAGCCTGTATGATCCTTTAGTTTTCAACTTGTAGTATCACTTTATGCTTTGATCAATGATGTTTTGTCACTCTGCATGATTATGTCCATTATTGCTCTCTTAGTTTGTCGCTCCCAGTCTTTTGCTAGCCTCCACAACAAAGTATGAGTTCCACTCATGCATCCAACTCCCTAAACCAAGTTATTCCAAAGAGTCCACCATACCTACCTACTAGCTTATGCTATTCCAAGTATATTCATGCTTTTGTTTACCTTCCACTTGTTATGAGAAAACTAGTGATTAAAGCTCTCACGAACTTGATGGCACACTTTACTTTATTGCCTCTAATAAACTTGAACCATTGGGTCCTTCTTTGTTGCGTGTACGCTTGCGCTTTATAAGTTGAAATTAGCAGAACCATGTTTCATGGGGAACGCTTTCAACATTGCACTTGTAATTTGTACCCCGTTGATATCATGTTCTTTTGCTTACGGATCCCGGTGGTGTGAAATAAAAGTGGAACTTGTAAGATCATGGAGTTTGTATGTGTGTTAGAGAAACGCCTGGGCCGCTAGCCTAAGCCATGCCTAATCATGGTGGAAACTTGCAGCATCACTATAATGAGCACTCTATGAAGCATCCTCAATAAAAACCTATGCAAATAGCAAATAAAAAGATCGCTGAGATGCTCATTGTTTGCTTGCCTTGTCATTTTGATTATGGGAAAGCTCCCGTATCATGTGCAAGGGGTACCCCGTTGGCGGTTCTTAATGATACACATATACTTACAATGACAAGAGCTTACTCGTGACTGAAGTTGAGTAGCATGAGGATCGGTCTTCGTAAGTAAGGGGCATGAGATTTCGGTTTATAACTTGTCAAGCATATCCTCTTTGTTTTGTCACTTTAACCTTAATCACCTTAAAGATGCTTATGATAGGGGCAATGAGAGCTGAAAGCTATAAGTACCATAATTTTTGGAAGCTCTTTATGAGACTTGAATCCCTACTTCCTTTAAAAAAAAGCCCTTTCTTCCACCATTACATTGAGTCTCCACCTTCTATATTTATGCACCTACTTTGAGAGCATAGTGGCCATTCTTAGTTCTATGTGCATTGTCCGAAGACTAGTTGATTGATGCATAACTTGTTATTGCTTGTTTTAAACTATTGTATCTAGTCACTCTTACGAACTTTGAAGGTGTCATATGCATTTATATTTGCTACTCTATTGAGGGACAAGCCGAGTACTATTATGCTATGTTTTGTTTATGTGAAACAAACAAACGTCTTGCAAAGCATTGTTATTCATGAATCTTTTGTTTGTGCCTTTTCATGTTGCATCATAGTTTCTTTGCTTATTACTAGAACTTTGTCTTTCATGTTATGATTGAAGTACTATGATCTTAGCTTTGAATGTTTTACAAATACTTTGATCAAGTCTTTATTGGTGCATGTCACCTCAAAAATTATTCTTTCTTTTTATCACTTACCTACTCGAGGACGAGAAGGAGTTAAGCTTGGGGATGTTGATACATTGCAAATGTATCTATAATTTTTGATGTTCCATGCTTGGTTTTATCCACTTTCTTGTGTTTTGTTCCAACTTTGGAGTACTTTTCATATGATTTCTTGGACTAACCTATTAACAAAAGCCACAGTGCCAGCTGCCTGTTTTCTGCTGTTTTTGGTTCCAGGAAAGTCAGAAAATGAATATTCTCGGAATTAGACGGGACAAAAGCCAAAGTGCCTATTTTTCCGGAAGGGATCAAGTGCCAGAATACGAGACGGAGAAGGGCCAGGGGCCGGCCACACCACCTGGCCACGCGGCCAGGCTGGGCCCGCCCCAGGAGGTGGTGTGGTGGCTCCCGGCACCCCCTCGACCTCTCCTTCCGCCTATATATTGCCCTCGGGACGTAAATCCTAAGGACCCGATCAAAAATCCACGAAAGAGTCTGTAGCCGCCGTCATCTCCATCCCTAGATCGGGAGGGATCTGAAGCTCTTCCCGGCACCCTGCCGAAGAGGGGAATTCACCCTGGAGGCCTTCTTCATCACCATGCAAGCCTCCGCTGTGATGCGTGAGTAGTTCATCCTTGGACTAGGAATCATGTAGTAGCTAGATGGCTGGTTCTCCTCCTTTGTGCTTTCATGTCTAGATCTTGTGAGCTCCATTCATGATCAAGATCATCTATTTGTAATTCATACATGTTGTGTTTGCGGGGATTCGATGGATATTGAGATGCTATTTCAGATTGATTATTGATTCTATCATGTCTTTGTTAATTGAGATCTTGCATGCTTTCCGTTGTTAGTAGCTATCTTGGCCAAGTAGATGCTAGCAACTCCAAGAGTTGGTATTTATGCTCGATAGTGGGTCCATGCCTCTGGTAATTTGGGGAAGTGACCGAAATCTCTAAGGTAGTAGATGTGTTGTTGCTACTAGGGAGAAAACAACAATCCTTTGTTCATAGAACAATAGTATTGTTTACTTTACACGCAATTCGTAAAGCAATAATCTATTGCTTGCAACTTAATACTGGAGGGGGTTCGGATGATAACCTGAAGGTGGATTATTAGTCATAGATGAAGTTGGATGGCGGTCTATGTATTATGTTGTAATGCCCAATCAAGTCTCAGAGGAGTCAAGATGATTAGTATATGCATGTATTGCTTTCTCGGTGTTTGTCAATTGCCCCGTTGTAATTTGTTCACCCAGCTTGTTATCTATCTAAGGAGAGCCACCTCTAGTGAACTATGGATCCCGGTCCTTTTTCTTTACATACAATCTACAATCTTTTTCTGCTTTGTGTTTACTTTCTGCAAACTTTTACTTCTTTCCATTCGATACGTTTAATCCTTTGTTTTCCGCAAAACACGGTGAGATTGACAACCTCATCGCACGTTGGGGACAAAGTTCTGTGGTTGTGTTGTGCAGGTCTCCACATTGCTACTAGCATCGGTAGTGCGCCCTACCAAAGCTCAGCTAGTAACACCTTTGAGGTGTTTCCTTGCTCCTACCGGTTTGATTAAACCTTGGTTTCATAACTGAGGGAAACTTGCTGCTGTGCTCATCATACCTTCCTCTTGGGGTTCCCAACGAGCTCTACATCAACACCGCCATCAAGCAATTTTCTGGGCGCCGTGCATTGAGCCATCAGTATCACCGAGAGGGCCCAGAGTATATCTATCCGTCATCGGGATGGAAAAATCCCACTCTTGATCCATGAGCCTCAACATAACACCTTTGTAGCACTGAACGCACCTTTATAGTCACCTTGTTACGGTGTGACGTTTGATTTTATCAAGATACTCTTCCAGTGTTAGCAATTAACATGATCTCATGGTCTAAGGACTAAGATTACTTCGTATGATGTTATAGCAATATAAACATAATGACTCTGATCGTAATGCTATACTTCAGATGAATGTTCATCACATCATTCCACCAATGTTGTGACCTTGTTATTAACGACATCTAATATCCATGATGAGGAAACCTTGATCATCTTGTTAATCAACGAGCTAGTTTATAAGAGAGGCATAACTAGGAACTTTCCTTTTGTTTATTAAACACACATGTATTAACGTTTCCAAATTAATACAATTATAGCATGCAAAATAAACATTTATCATAAACAAGGAATAAGATAATAACCACTTTATTATTGCCTCTCGGGCATATTCCCGTTAGTCTCCCACTTGCACTAGAGTCAATAATCTAGTTTGAAAAACTTTGCGTATTGAACACATATGGCTTTCTGGTGTTGCTTATACGTGATTTCTAGTGGTTAACATAATCTCCAGCTCTGACAGTTTCAGGTCTGTGTGTATTTGCATGTCTTTGCGTCTCTACGCATCACTCATTCTCAAATGAGATGGCATTGTATAAATTTGGTCCTTTGGTGAGACCTTTAGTTTGTTCAGGTTAAAATATGTTGATATTATTGTCATACAATATATCTTCATATTATTAGCCCACTTTGAACCACACCTAGTTTGATAACAAACTACTTAACACAAATGCCCTCCTTTGCTGCTACTATAGTAGTCATATACTTAGCCTTTTGTTGTAGTATCCGTCACAATATCTCAACTTTGGAACTTATCCAAATCTATCATGGAACATCCTTTCCATTACATTGTGCCACCCATAGTCTAAGTTGAGATAAATTTAATTTGTATCTTGTGACAAAACTAGTATCAACGTAACACTTTACAATGAACTACCTTTAACTATTTGTCACTTATACATGATATATTCTTAGTTCTTCCAAAGCTCATAAGAATATCTTGACTATCGTCTAATGATCATCTTATGAATCATTATGGTATGTGCTCATAACATTTAGAGCATAGGACATATCTAGATATATACATATCACGGTATAATCGATCAAAATCTTCATGTGATTTTACTCACCAAGTGTTGAAACACTTGAATCTTGATACAATCCTTTCCATGCAGCAAGAACCTTTCTTGTTGTTTCCATATTGAACCCTTTCAATATCTCATATATGTATGTCTGGCATAACCATATTAGCGCCTCAATCTATCCATATAGACATTGATGCAAAATCTTCCGGTTTTGCCCAAGTCTTTCATTGAAATCCTATTTTAATGAAATTCTTAACTTGTGTCAATAAAAGATACATCATTTCCAATCGACAATATGTACTCTGCATAATGTATTGCGAATTTGTCTCAGCGCTCCCACTTAATTTGTTGAAAATGCAAGCATCTTCATCATCTTCCATGAAATTAAACTCCTTTAACATTTTCATCATGGTGAAGATTCCAACTTTGCTATGCTCACTTCAACTATTGAAGTTTGCATGCCCTTTTTAGCACCCTTTGAATTAACAAAAGCCTTCAGACCGTGTCATGTACACATCCTACGTAACCATTCTATTAGAAGAACCTTGTTTTGTTTATTCAACTACCATATACCAAATTATATGTAGTGGTTGCTACATTAATCCGTCAAGCCTAAATATCGCTATGAAAGATTGAATCGTGTCATAGTCAACTCCTTGAACATTGACATAAACTTATTTCCAACATGTCAACTATTTCATAGATTTTAATCATCCATGTCTATTTATTTATAGATCCAAACATGACCGATAGGCTTCACGCCTTTTCGGAGGGTCTTCCAAGTTCAGAAACTTGATTTTTCGTGTATGGATACTATCACGGATTCTATGACTTCTAGTCATTTTATGGAGTCAGTGCCCATCATCGCTTCTTTGCATGTAGTCTGTTCATCATTGTCAAAACAATAACGACTTTTGTTTCAAATCTTACTATTTGATTCTTACCGACCCACATGATTCAATAGGAACTCTAATCTCCAAGATCACACTTTTTGTAATCATGGGAGCCATGAGAATTGTGGTCGCCACCGGGACACTTTCTAGCGCTGCGCTACTTAGCACATATAGCTATGGTTCAACAACCTTATCAAAGTTCTATTGTCCTCCCACTTAACTTTTTACGAAAAATTCCTTCTCAAGAAACTTGACGTTCCAAGCGACAAACTCTTTTGTCCTTGGTGTTATGGAGGAATTCCCAAAAAATTCTTTGGGATAACCTACAAAGACGTGCTTATCCGACTTTGGTTGTAAACATTTTACTTATGCATAGCATACAAAAATTTAAGAAAAGACAATTCGGGTTTTATCCCAAACCATAACTCATATGGTGTCATTTCAACGGATCACGATGGTGCTCTTTTCAGTGTCAAAGCGGTAGTCTCTAAAGTTTAATCCTTAAAACATAATGGCAGTTTTATAAATGATGATACATTGCAAATGTATCTATAATTTTTGATGTTCCATGCTTAGTTTTATCCACTTTCTTGTGTTTTGTCCACACTTTGGAGTACTTTTCATATGATTTCTTAGACTAACCTATTAATAAGAGCCGCAGTGCCAGTTGCTTGTTTTCTGCTGTTTTTGGTTCCAGGAAAGTCAGAAAATGAGTATTCTCGGAATTGGACGGGACAAAAGCCAAAGTGCCTATTTTTCCGGAAGTCATCAGATGCCAGAGTACGAGACAGAGAGGGGCCAGGGGGCCACCACACCACCTGGCCGCGCGGCCCAGCCTAGCCCGCGCCAGGGGGTGGTCTGGCCGCCTCCAGCACCCCCTCAGCCTCCCCTTCTGCCTATAAGATGCCCTCGGGATGAAAACCCTAAGCACCCGATCAAAAATCCACGAAAGAGTCTGTAACCGCCATCATCTCCATCCCTAGATCGGGAGGGATCTGAAGCTCTTCCCGGCACCCTGCCGGAGAGGGGAATTCACCCTAGAGGCCTTCTTCATCACCATGGAAGCCTCCGATGTGATGCGTGAGTAGTTCATCCTTGGACTATGGATCCATGTAGTAGCTAGATGGCTTGGTTCTCCCCCTTTGTGCTTTCATGTCTAGATCTTGTGAGCTCCGTTCATGATCAAGATCATCTATTTGTAATTCTACATGTTGTGTTTGCGGGGATCCGATGGATATTGAGATGCTATTTCAGATTGATTACTGATTCTATCATGTCTTTGTTATTTGTGATCTTGCATGCTTTCCATTGTTAGTAGCTATCTTAGCCAAGTAGATGCTAGCAACTCCAATAGTTAGTATTTATGCTCGATAGTGGGTTCATGCCTCTGGTAATCTGGGGAAGTGACAGAAATCTCTAAGGTACTAGATGTGCGGTTGCTACTAGGGAGAAAACAACAATCCTTTGTTCATAGAACAATCGTATCGTTTACTTTACACGCAATTCGTAAAGCAATAATCTATTGCTTGCAACTTAATACTGGAGGGGGTTCGGATGATAACCTGAAGGTGGATTATTAGTCATAGATGCAGTTGGATGGCGGTCTATGTATAATGTTGTAACGCCTAATCGAATCTCAAAGGAGTCAAGATGATTAGTATATGCATGTATTTCTTTCTCAATGTTTGTCAATTGGCCCGCTGTAATTTGTTCACCCAGCATGTTATCTATCTTAAGGAGATCCACCTCCAGTGAACTATGGATCCCGGTCCTTTTCTTTTACATACAATCTATAAACTGTTTCTGCTTTGTGTTTACTTTCTGCAAACTATTACTTCTTTCCATTCGATACGTTTAATCCTTTGTTTTCAGCAAAACACGGTGAGATTGACAACCTCATCACAAGTTGGGGACAGAGTTCTGTGGTTGTGTTGTGCAGGTCTCCACGTTGCTACTAGCACCGGTAGTGCGCCCTTCCAAGGCTCAGCTAGCAACACCTTTGGGGTGTTTCCTTGCTCCTACTGGTTCGATTAAACCTTGGTTTCATAACTAAGGGAAACTTGCTGCTATGCTCGTCATACCTTCCTCTTGGGGTTCCCAACGAGCTCTACATCAACACTGAGCCATCAAATGACACCTTTGATCTTACCATGTCAAACAAGGTTTGATTTGATCTCTCGAACATACCATACTCCTGTGGTTTATCGGGAAATGCAAATTCATGGAACAATTCCTGAAATCTTAGGTGTTTTGCTAAACCTGTAACTCAAATATCTTCCTTTATGATCAAATCATAAACTCTTTTATTTTCTTGTTACAATGATTTTTCACTTCATCTTGAAAGTCTTTGAACAATTTTCAAATGTTTCATACTTCTTCCTTATTAAGTAAATATATAGATACATTCACTCTAATTTCTGGAGAAAGCATATGAAGCAAAAAGATCCATCGCATATGGCTACACATAATGGACTATATACATCAACATGCATAATATCCAATAAGTTAGTCATCCGTTCCTCTTTGGCCTATGGATAGAGTTTCAATTATCTCGAGGAAAGTTTCACAAGCGTCAATTGATCAAAATCAAAAGATTCCAAAAATTCATCAACATGGAGTTTCTTCATGTTTACTTTCAATATAATTTAAACAGCGATGTCACTTCATAAGTGATCTTTCAATCATTTGTCTTACGACATTTTAGCAATACTGTTTATGGATGTGATTCCAACGAGACTTGTAAAAGTTCATCCATCCTTTATGGAATACGGTAATTATTTGAACAACCATTGTTCTCATAATACCGGAAGAAAATAACAATTATTAAAACAAATCTTGAAGGCTAGGTTTGACGACAACGAAAACACAATAACACTTTATTTGTTTTCAATGAACATCATCACTTATTCTCTTGCCAGTTACTTAGGCCATTGCAGTTCATGAATTGTGTTGTTATGTATGACACTTCACACCAAACCAATTCGGTATCCAATACCGGTATCCAATACCTCAGAACCACATTGTTTAACAAGCAAGGAATACAACCATAACATGTATATCTTCTATATACCTAAGTTGGACATCTCCAACCTTTTCTTTTCTGCCAAATATTTTATAGATTCTCTTTCAACAATTCCTTTTCTTTTAAAAGAATCCATCAACATCAATAGTGGCGTCATTCACATGACACATAGTACAAAGTGTATATAGTCAAATACTAATACCTTTGGACTTGCACTTTGAAGTGGATCACCATCATCAAATGTTTGGTGTTCTTTCAAAAATCCATTCTTTAGTAATCTATTAGTGTAGTAAACATTTTACTTACATCTTCTATTCATCCTTATCATGACAACTTTCATGATCAAGCTACTATAGCCTATAAGGAAGAATCGCGAGTATAATGTTAGTTCCCAAAACCCTTTTGGGAGATCCGGATGCCTAGCATCTCCATCCTTCACAAATTCTCATACAATATGAGGACATGTATTTTGCTACATTATACTATCATAATGCAACCAAAAACATTGTTTCAGATATCACAATATCTTCCACACATGATGGTTTCTAAAACATTTTTTCAGCTCCTAGATAATCTTGATATTAAAACAACTTTTGAATATCAATAATCATGGAGGCAAACATGATACTTTAGATACTAACATTGGAATTCTTACTCTTGATTTAATACTACTTATTAAACTTCATAGAGTTTGCTGAAAGTTTGCAATATGACTTATAAACTTTAAATTGACATTCAAAACAATACGATACCAGTTTGTAAAGTAAATATCCATAATTCTATAGTTCTATTATCTCAATTAAAACTAAACATAAGGTAGTGAACAGATGCCAATGACTACAACAAATTATGCAAATTCACTTTAATTTAGTTTATGACAAATTGAGTTTGACTAATCCAAATTAGAAATGAACTCCCACTCAAAAACGACATCCCTTGTGCCTTTTTGGTGATTACATGAACCAAATCCACTACACCAAGTCCGATCATCATGTGAGTCGGTGTAGCTTCAAAGGCGAGCATCAATATGGGAATCACATCAACTATATGACTCATGCTTAACCTTTTAGTCCGTGTTTCGAGGCCATGTCTGTACATGCTAGGCTCGCCAAGTAAGAACCTTAGTATTCGCGCGTGTAAAACTGTCTTACACCTGTTGTATGAAAGCGTAGAGTCGAGTACACCTGATCATCACGTGATGTCTGGAAACACGACCCATAGAACGGTGCATACTTAAGGAAGACCACATTTTATCTTGATATTTAAATGAGGGATCATCTTATAATGCTACTAAAACGACAAACTAACAACATAAGATGCAAACACCATATGTGTAAAGTGGAATGATATGGTCCATGCATTTGATCTCTATCATATGCATCATGGTATGATCTCTATCATTCCTTTGTGTGTAAGGCCAAGGTCTATGGAACTTACATGTTAGGTGTGTTGTAAGAGTATCTATTATACATCTACTTACAACATTACCATATCATGACACTAGCCCAACAACGATCTAAATTAGACGCCTCTAATTTATCTATTGCAAGTTTTACGTGGCTTAGGGCTTTTGGAGATAGAACCGGTCTTACCTACGAACATGGAACCACAA
Organism: Avena eriantha; assembly: GCA_910589775.1. Lineage (NCBI taxonomy): Eukaryota > Viridiplantae > Streptophyta > Magnoliopsida > Poales > Poaceae > Avena > Avena eriantha. The sequence continues at coordinate 543,338,436 of OU342743.1, forward strand.
CGAGGATAACCAAGCTATTAGCAACTCGTTGTAAACTAGATATTGACTATAGTAGGAGAGACAGACACCCGCCAGCCACTTATGCAAAACTAGTTTCATGTCAGTCGTGGAACCGGTCTCATGTGCGATGACATGTAAGGTTGGTCCGGGCCGCTTCATCCCACTATGCCACCAATATCCAAAATACATAGAAGATGAAATAACATGATTATCATCGCCCACATATAAATATATGTGTACTACCCGTGCAAAGCACCTACGCATAGATCAGGCTCTGATACCACTGTTGGGTTCGTAGTATAGAAAAAAAATTCCTATGATGGGAACTATACGCCAAGATCTATCTACTAGATACAAGCAACGGGTGGATATACATCCATAGAGAACTTACCCTCTGATACATTACAAATGTATCTATAATTTTTGATGTTCCATGCTTGGTTTTATATACTTTCTTGTGTTTTGTCCACACTTTGGAGTACTTTTCATATGATTTCTTGGACTAACCTATTAACAAGAGCCACATTGCCAGCTGCCTATTTTCTGCTGTTTTTGGTTCTAGGAAAGTCAAAAAATGAATATTCTCGGAATTGGACGGGAGAAAAGCCAAAAATCCTATTTCACCAGAAGACTCCTGGAGCCAGAATATGAGACGGAGTGGGGCTAGGGCCCAGCCACACTGAAATGGATCGTATGGTCACCTAGAGGGGGGGGGGGTGAATAGGTGCTACTTCAAATTTTAATGCTTTTATAATTTTAGGCTTAGCACAAAGGGTAAATTCTCTAGATAAACTATTAGGTGGAATTTCCCTATATGCAAACCTATCTACTAGCGAGTAAAGAGCGAGTGGAAGAGGAACGGGTAAACCGTAGTGAAGCACGCGGAGACACATGATTTGTTTGACCGCAGTTCCTTCCTTGTTAAGGGAAGTACGTCTGCGTTGGAGGGGTGGGCAGTACTAAGACCACCACGCCACAATAGGCCTCACCCTTTTCTCCGATGGATACCGCCACCAAAGGCCTGATCCACCTTTCCACTATAGGGACCCTTCGAGGCGGGTACCGGCGCCTTTACACAACTAGCGGGGCACAACTCCACAATCAACTTGGAGGCTCCCGAAATGACAACAAGCTGCCACAAGAACAAAGTTATCAAATATAACGAACAAGATCTAGATATTGACAAGAATACTAGATCAGGGATTTCTCCAAGTGAATGGAGAGGACTTGATGCGCTTGATTCGTGATGACGATGATGATCCTCTCCTCCTTCAATTCACCCAAAGATCAAAGCCTTCGGGTGGTTGAAGTGGGAGATCGAGAATGGGAGCTCTTGCACAATGTCTAGACAATTTCGAATGAATCAAGAGTTCTGAATGTTGGGTAAGAAGGGGTACTTATACCCCCTTCCCAAACCAGCCGTTGGAGACTTTGGGGGCCGGATTATCCGGCCCAAGTAAGGGCCGGATTATCCGGCCTGGGGAAAACTCCGCCCCAGACTCGGAATTTTCGGCAGATAGTCCGCCCCTATCAGATCATTGCGCCAAGCTTGCCCTTGATCATCTTCTGGGGGCCAGATTATCCGGTCCCATGTGAAGGCCGGATTATCCGGCATGGGTCCTAGTTCGGATTTTCCAGGAGAAAATCTGACCGAACTCCGAGCGACGCGCCTTGGCATGCTTTGCTCAAAATCTGGGGGGCCGGATTATTCGGCCCATGCGACAGCCGGATTATTCGGCCTGGGGAAAACCGCCTCAGTTCGGATTTTCCAGGAGAAAATCCGACCGGACTCCGAGCGACGCGCCTTGGCTTCCTTTGAGCAATGAGGTAGGCCAGATTATCCAGCCCTTGGTGGGGCGGATAATCCGGCCCCCCTCAAAGCTTCCTGCACACTTAGCGCACATGAATAATCTCCATAGTATTGTTATCTAACACGCAAAACACAGGAAAACATGAAATGTTCTTTCAATCTCCCCATTTTTGGTTTTAGATGACAATACTAGGATTTGCAGGAAAGGATCACAAGACAACCAGCAATAAGCATGGAAGAGACTCCCCCTCAATGTGTGCATATTAGAAATTTGCATTTGAATACAAATGCACACAATTAGGTGAATCTATTCCATAGACATATGAGCAATAAAATCATACCACCGAGGTAGAAGAGAGGCATCCATGAAATGGCCTCAATAATCAACGTGATAACCAATATAAGCACCTTCCTTAATCAAGATTTCCAGCATAATAGGATATGAATAGATGAATCCATAAGCATAATCCATGAGATAAATCCAGACAACCACTGACATAGAGTCTCAAACAATCCACAAATCACAAATTTAAAGTTCAACGCTAAATGGGCATAAGCAAGAAAACGATGAATATAAAAATGCAAGTGCTTATGCCCGACCCATGCAAATCCACGAATATCCTAATAGAACTACTTCTCCCCCTTTGGCATCGAGACACCAAAAAGGTAGAAGAGCGATGCTAGCGCCCCACGGGATCACTTGTAGTCCTCATCCTCGTCCTCGTCCTCGTATTCATTCTCGTCCTCATCCTCATCTTCAAGCTCCTCGGTGTCACCATCCTCATCATCAACAACGGCCGCAGAGGGGAACAAGTGATGCTCCAGCTCTCCATAGTTCATCCCAGAAGAAGAGTTCGACCGAGCATATGGTGTGGGAGGTGTAGGAGCCGGGGGGTCACCAGAAGCACCGGACACATGGTGAAGGATGAGCTGCTGGGAGTGAGCCAACTCATGGTGCTGCTTATATGCCTCGTACTGACCCTTGCGTGTGTCCACTCCCATGCAAAGAATGTGACGCTGGAACTAGTTCAGCTGCTTGATCTCACGGGCAACAGGAGGCACTGGGGGCCTGCGAGCATCTCTCATGAGACCCTCGGGTGCAGAGGAGGGGTGAGAGGTCTTCCGAACCTTGGTGTAGATCTTCTTGGCCTTATGCATAGAATCAATGTTGAACTCCTCAGAAGGAAGTAGATGCCTTATGAGCATCATAATGTAGGGTGCATAGGGGATGGACAGACGGTTGAACATAACATCATTCAATTCATGGTAGATGAAGTCCATGACATCCAGCCTGTACTGCACAGACTCGTCCTCGCACGAGGCAACCTCATGAGAAAATTGAAGGAGCTGGACAAAGTGACCACGGATGCTGTCATTGTTGCCCCCACTCGGAGTGATGGAGTCACGGAAGAGTCCCACTAAGGCAGCATAGATAGGAGCAAGACCAGCCAGAGTGCCCACAATGCCATTGTCCATCGTGCAAGGAGAGAGAGCTGCATCTTTGTTGGGCTTCAGCTGGGTGATGATGCGGTGGCCACTGGCTCTATCCCTGCTACGAAAAGAGTATCCAAGAACCTCAGCAAACACATGGAAATCAGTAGACATAGGCCTGTCATGAGTCATCCACTTCATAGTGGGACGCTCATCTCCACAAATAACCAACATGGAAAAGAACTGCTTCACCACGTCAGAGTCATAAGAGCACTGGAGAGACATGAGATGATGCAGCCCCATCCGCTCAGCCACAAACATTGCATCCACAAGGTGGGCCTTCTCCAAAGCCTCAGCAAGGACCAATGGGTGCATAGACCTAATGTTCAGCCTGGCATACACATCTTCATAGATACCTTTCTGTTCAGCACACCAAAAACGAGCATCCCCCAGCTCATCGTCACGAGGCAGCTCAGCAAACAAGTCACGGTGACGGATGGAGGAATAGGTGACTACATCCAAAGCCTTGTAGTTGATCTTGGGCTCCTTGCCCTTCCTTTTGGACACTCCCTTCCTAGTTCTCTTTGCTTGTTCAGCCATTCGCTTTGCTTCGTTCTTTCTCCTCATCAACTCAACCTCATCCACTAAGTTACCCTGACCGTCGTCCCAGAAGTATTTACCGCGAGGGCGGCGCTTGTAGGTCTTGGGAACACTGGAACCACCTGTGAGGAGAACAAGAGTGATAGCATGGGGATAAGCATACACGCAAGTCTAGGAGAGAGCATGGAAAATGTAGTCAAAAAGTTTATAAGACAAGTCTACTCAATGCATACTCCATAGTGAAACTGAACCAGAGTTGAATCTGTTAGCCTGGATTATCCGGCCTGGCCAGGGGCAGATAATCCGGCCCTGGCAGAAAATTTCGATTTCACCTAGATTGAATGCAAAAAAAGTAGATCAGGCCTAGAAACTGCAAGACAATGATTTCTATGCGAAATAACATCCTTCTAAACAACGTTCCAATCAACAAGTGACACATCTAGCCAAAGATGGGGAGAGAGGGAGTTACCCTCACTCATTGGAGGAAGAACGTGGATGAGAAGGTACCTGGAGGCGCGGAGAAGAAGATCCGGGGAGGCCCAGAAAATCCGGTGGCCGGAGAGGCTCCGGGGAGGGTGGGGGACGGCATGCGGTGGCTGAGGAGGAGGAGAGGGTTGGGGGAGAAGTGCTGCTCGTTATGAGCCCTTCCCCCCGATCCCTGCCCTTTAAGACGAAATCCGCCAGGGCCAGATTATTTGGCCAACACTTGGGACGGATTATCCGGCCTCAAATCTGAAATTCTGTTGTACACAGATTCAGGCCCACGCGTCCCCAAACAACAACCCCACAAGGTGTACATGGGACTTGTGTGTAAGAATAGATGGCTTAGGGGTAGGGAAAGGCTTAGGATTAAGAGAACCAAACTGAGATGGTACTAGACACTCAAAATTGCAAGGTCCAAATCAAATAAAAGCCAAGATTGAGTGTGATTCCCATAAGAACATGAGAGAGCAAAAACAGCCAAAAAGATCCAATTCTCCTCAAGGGAGAGGGTGGTGGCCGAAGCCACCTTGTTGGAGTGTATGATGTGACACCGCAAAGATATATCTCGGGTTCACGACCAATACTCATCAATAAGCTCACATATCACGAAATGATATTAAGAGAAATGATTGATCTTGCTTTTGGCATTATGGGGGGAGGGTTAGCCCAATGAGTTAGGACCACACTCCCCCTATATCCATGCCCACACCTAGACCACATAAGACTGAGATGTACGAGTGAGTGCATGGGTAATCAAGACAAACTCCTGGAATCAATGATATTTAGCTCATTCCTCAAGTAGAAGAATCTTGCTTCATCGAGTGGCTTCATAAAAATGTTCGCAAGTTGGTTCTTCGTGCTCACAAAAGATAGATCAATATTGCCTCGAGCAACATGGTCTCGAATAAAATGATTCCGAATCTCAATATGCTTCGTCCTTGTATGCTGTACCGGATTGTACGCAATTTTGATTGCACTTTCATTATCACATAAAAGAGGCACTTTGTCACAATTGACACCGTATTCCTTTAAAGTTTGCATCATCCACAATAACTGAGTTCAAGCACTGGCAACAGCAACATATTCAGCTTCGACGGTGGAGAGAGATATACAATTCTGCTTTTTAGATGACCAACACACAAGAGATCTTCCCAAAAACTGACAAGCTCCAGAAGTGGATTTCTGATCATCCTTATCACCAGCCCAATCTGAATCAGTATAACCACATAGAGAGAAATTGGAGCCCTTGGGATACCAGAGACCAAAGTTAGGGGAGTGAACCAAATATCGAAAGATCCTCTTGACCACCACTAAGTGGCTTTCTTTAGGAGCTGCTTGATACCTTGCACACACCCCCACACTCAACACGATATCGGGTCTAGATGCGCAGAGGTAAAGAAGAGAGCCGATCATGGACCGGTATACCTTTTGGTCCACATCTTTGCCATGTGGGTTAAGTTCAAGATGACATTTTGTTTGCATCGAAGTGGCGACACCATTAAGATCTGTCATCTTGAATCTCTTGAGCATGTCTTGGATGTACTTTGCTTGATTAATGAAGGTTCCTTCTCGAAGTTACTTGATCTCGAATCCAAGAAAGAACCGTAATTCCCCCATCATAGACATCTAAAACCTGTCAGTCATAAGCTTTGAAAATTCATCATTAAAAGCTTTATTAGTAGAACCAAAGATGACATCGTCTACATATAGTTGGCATACGAAGAGCTCCCCCTTAACCTTCTTAGTAAAAAGAGTGGGATCGATTTGCCCAACTTCAAAGCCACGGTCTAGCAAAAGCTCTTTAAGGTGCTCATACCATGCACGTGGGGCTTGTTTAAGGCCATAGAGTGCCTTATCGAGTTTGTAGTCATGGTTCGGAAAGTTAGGATCCTCAAAGCCCGGGGGTTGGTTTACATATACCAACTCATATAGAGGACCATTAAGGAAAGCACTCTCGAAATTATTCAGTTCTTCATGCATAGCAACAACCCAGTCTGGATCTTCAAGAGCTTCAAAGACTTCTTGGGTTCCACCATTGAGATGTGAGCTTGGTGCTCACCAAAACTGGCCAAATCCCTTCTTGTAGAAACCCTTCGTCGAAGATTACCAACAACCTTGTCGAGGGTGTGACCCCTTAACTCAAGGTTCCGATCAGGCCGAGCCTGGTGATGAAGTTCAATAAGTTTGTTGTCTCTTGGTGGAGTAATTTCATCACTTGAATCTTCATTGGAATCATTTGCTCAACCTTGATTAGAACCAGGGATAACAGAAGTAGGTGGTGATGAAGCGTGCCCTTGAGATGAGTTAGTAGCCATAACAGGAGGCTGCTGAACAACATGTGAGTTAGGGCCGGATAATCCGGCCGATGGAGAGGCCGGATAATCCAGCCTGGGAGTACTTGTAGCAGCTTCATCAGGATGCCTAGGGCTTGCTGGAACTGGCAAGGGGCCGGATAATCCGGGGCTGGCCGGAAAATCTGTCCTGGAGCTTGCATCGATATCTTCAACACCAGGAGTAGTATGGCCAGCAGGAGCGGGGTGGCCGGATAATCCGGTGTCCATCGGATAATACGGCCTGGAGCTTTCTGGAACAACTTGACCTTCAATAGTTGATGGAGATGGTGCAGAAGTTGCTCCCGTGGTGGGAACATGTTGGGTATGTGTAGATGAGGGCTCTTCATGAGTAGAGCATTGTCCTTCCCGATCTGCCACAAGGGGTTGCTCAATGGGGCGGAAAAATCCCACGCCCATTCTTCTTATGGCATCTTGGGGTATTTCAACATCTGCATCACAAACACCAACTTGCTCCGCACGGGAACCGCCAATTTCCTCGAACACCACACTACAAGATTCTACAACAGTTCCAGAGAGCTTATTGTAGACTCTATAAGTGTTGGATTCGGCACCATAACCAACAAAAATACCTTCTAGAGCCTTAGATTCAAACTTAGATAAACGAACTCCCTTGATGAGAAAGAAACACTTACACCCGAATACCCGAAAGTATGAGATGTTTGGCTTGTTACCAGTAAGTATTTCATACGGAGTCTTGTCTAAGATCTTACGGAGGTATAATCGGTTGGATGAGTGACAAGCGGTAGAAATTGCTTCAGCCCAGAAGTTATATGGAGATTTGAATTCGGCTAGCATTGATCTTGCCATATCCATTAGAGTCCGATTCTTCCTCTCGGCTACACCATTTTGTTGAGGGGTGTACGCAGCGGAATATTGATGTCTTATCCCCTCTTCACTTAGGAACTCATTTAAGGTGTAGTTTTTGAACTCAAAGCCGTTATCACTCCTTATAGCCAGTATAGGGACGTTGTGTTGACGTTGGACCTCGTTGGCGAAGTCGATGACTGTTTGTTGAGTTTCACTCTTCAACTTGAAGAAATAAACCCAAGCGTATCTTGAGTAATCATCAACAATCACTAGACAATACTTCTTCCCATCGAGACTTGCATGAGATGGAGGTCCGAAGAGGTCCACATGAAGGAGCTCTAAGATCCTTTTTGCTGAGATAATAGTCTTCCTTCGATGAGGAGAGTCATGCATTTTCCCTTCAACACCCGCCCTGCAAACACGATCTTTGGCAAAGGAGACATTTTCTTTTAGTCCAAGGATGTGGCCACCCTTGTGGAGACTTTGCAAAGTTCTCATATTGACGTGGGCTAGTCGGCGATGCCATAGCCAACCCGCGTCAGCCTTTCCGAAAAGACACATCGGGCCTGTAGTGGTTTTCCCTGAAAAGTCCACCACAATAGGTCATTTTCGACATATCCCACGAAAGCGACTTTTAGAGACTTGCTCCACAAGAGTACCACCAAATCAACATCCATATAAACTGCAAAGCCCATCTTACCAAGGGCGCGAACTAAAAGTAAGTTGTACCCAAGGGTTTCAACAAGCATGATGTCCATGAGAGAGATATCACGAGCCACCACAACTTTGCCGAGACCCAATACCTTAGATTTTGACTTGTCACCATAGGATACGGTTATATGATCATGATTTGACCGCATCTCCGTGATGATCTCCTTGCTTTCGGTCATATGACTCGTGCAACCGCTATCGAGTACCCATTTAGAACCACCGGAAGCAGAGCCCTGCAAGAAAATTACTTCTTGGTTTTAGGTACCTATTTTTCAATGGGTCCTCTCATGTTAGTGACAAGGGTCTTGGGGACCCAAGTAGACCAAGGAATGTAACAATCATAAGGGCCTACAAAACTAGAATAAACATCACCATAATAATCGCAATATAATTCAAAGTTAGGATTGCTAATCCCTGCAAAACCATCATAATTAGTCTTGTCATTGGTAATGTTGTAGTCTTTGGTTGAGCAGTCTTGCTCTTCTTCTTCTTCTTCTTCTTCTTCTTGTTTTTCTTGCTCTTTGTCTTGGGAGTGTAACCAAGACCTTCTTTTCTATTGTTTGTCCTTTGCTTGCTCAGTATCTCATCAATATCCTCTTTACCTTTGTGTTGAGAACCTCTTATAAGATCTTCTTTTCCATAAGATGAAGTGGAGGTACTTGGCACATCATACCATTTCATTTGAGTTTGGAGCTGGTCATGAGACTCATTTAAAGTAGAATGATCACTCTTCAATGCCTTGTGAGCACTTTCAAGATTATCAAACTTCTCCAAAAGTCTAGCATGAACAACCCCAAATTCAATCTTTTCTTTCTTTAGTTTCTTTACCTTGGAAAGAGCATGGTCACGTTCTTTGATGAGCTGAGCCACAACTTCTTCATGTGACTCCTCAATGGATCCGAGTCTCTCTTCCAAAGATACTCGAGCTTCCTCTTCTTCTTCCAAGGCATTCTTCAAAGAAGCTATCTCCAAGGTATCTTCTCTTTCAATTCTTCCCTTTTCTTCAAGAAGATCTTCGGCTTGAGCAAGTTGACTCATAAGAGCATCAAAATGGAGTTTGTGCTCACCTTGAAGGTTAGTGAAAAAGGTGTCCAAAGCAATAACTTCTTCTTTCATTTTAAGACTGTCATGATCATCCATATCCAAAATTATGTTAGTCTTAGGAAATGAAGATCTAGAACTTGATACCTCGGACCCTCTTGCCATTAGGCAAGTAGCGTTGTTGTTGATGCTGTTCTCGTTTGGCGAGTCGAAGAGAGATGATGGAGTCGATGTGGTGGCTATAGCAGCCACCTCGCGAGAACTATCTTCATCCTCTTCATCTTCACTTGCAGAGGAGTATTCTTCTTGTGCCACTAAGACGATCTTGGGTTGCTTCTTGTAGGGGCCATTCTTCTTAATAAATGGATTATTCTTAGGTGCTTCGGATTTTTCTTTAAGAATGAGCCTGCCACCATTGTCTTCTCTATTTTGATATGGACACTCGGCTACAAAGTGCATCCTATCTCCAAAGTTGTAGCAAGTTCTCAGTTTTGGGCCACTTTCTCTTCTTCCATTTGACCCGTTCTTGCGCTCGAGTTCCGACTTGGCTTTGGCAGGATCCTTCCAAAAGTTCCTTGCATAAAACGCCATGTACTCACCATGAGCACGTTTGACTTCATCGGGGAAGTCCATGGAGGCCCCATCAAATGCTCTTTCATCCTCCTCTTGCTCAACAACATTGGCTTTTAGAGCAACATTGACACCCTTTTGCATTCCAATGGCCCGAGCACAGGCATCTTCAGCATTCTTTGCCGCCACTTTGAATGACGCCATTTCTTGCATGACCTCATTAGATGACATTTGATGGTAGTTATGTCTACCTTGTAGGATCTTCAAGTCCGTTGGCTCGAAAGGCATTAAGGCACTCACATATTTCCTTTTTATCCACGCATCATCAATGTGAGTGGCTCCATGCTTTCTAAATGTTGTCGTGATGCCCTTGAGTCTTCTATACATGTCTTCATGGTTTTCACCATCCAACATGTAGAATCCCTCAGCTTCATTACTAAGGGCATCATACCTATTCCTTCTCATGCTTTCATTACCAACAAAGAGATCAGTGAGGGCATCCCAAGCTTCTTTAGTTGTGTTGAGATGTTCAATGTGTGGCATGTCCTTGGGACCCACACCGAGCTGTATCATGTGGAGAGCAGTGGCATTCAATTGGTTGTCCACGACTTCTCTTATTGTCAGGTTGGTTTGATCTCCAATATGAAGACCCTCTTCAATAATCCTCCAAAGTTCAATAGAGGAGCTGCAAACATGAGACTTCATTAAGAATTGCCATTGATTGAAAGAGGATGCAGTGAGCTTGGGTGGATCACCCCTATTGTTTATATGAGGATGAGGGATAGGTGGGTCGGGGGAATATACGTGACGAACCTCACTATATTCCTCCTTACCACTTTCCTTCTTGGAGGTGGAACCATTAAGTTATTCACCCTCCGCATCATCATCCTTGGATCCGGTGTTAGCCTTTTCCTTAGATGATGGTGTGGCTGCCTTAGAGGAGGATGGAGATGGGGCTATGGATGATGTGAGGCGAGCAATCATTTGATTCATCTCCTCCATCTTGGCCTCAAAGGATTTCCACAAGGTTGTTTCCAACGTCTTGAGATCATCCATTGTGACCTTATCCACAACCTCATTCCCATCACCCTTGGTACACATACTACTCTTAGGCGGTTAAGCCCAAATTAAGAGCCAGGGCTCTGATACCAATTGAAATGGATCGTATGGGCACCTAGAGGGGGGGGGGTGAATAGGTGCTACTTCAAATTTTAATGCTTTTACAATTTTAGGCTTAGCACAAAGGGTAAATTCTCTAGATAAACTATTACGTGGAATTTCCCTATATGCAAACCTATCTACTAGCGAGTAAAGAGCGAGTGGAAGAGGAACGGGTAAACCGTAGTGAAGCACGCGGAGACACAGGATTTGTTTGATCGTAGTTCCTTCCTTGATAAGGGAAGTACGTCTGCGTTGGAGGGGTGGGCGGTACTAAGACCACCACACCACAATAGGCCTCACCCTGTTCTCCGATGGATCCCGCCACCAAAGGCCTGATCCACCTTTCCACTATAGGGACCCTTCGAGGCTGGTACCGGTGCCTTTACACAACTAGCGGGGCACAACTCCACAATCAACTTGGAGGCTCCCGAAATGACAACAAGCTGCCACAAGAACAAAGTTATCAAATACAACAAACAAGATCTAGATATTGACAAAATACTAGATCAGGGATTTCTCCAAGTGAATGGAGAGGAGTTGATGCGCTTGATTCGTGATGACGATGATGATCCTCTCTTCCTTCAATTCCCCCAAAGATCAAAGCCTTCGGGTAGTTGAAGTAGGAGATTGAGAATGGGAGCTCTTGCACAATGTCTGGACAATTTCGAATGAATCAAGAGTTCTGAACGTTGGGGAAGAAGGGGTACTTATACCGCCTTCCCAAACCAGCCATTGGAGACTTTGGGGGCCGGATTATCCGGCCCAAGTGAGGACCGGATTATCCGGCCTGGGGAAAACTCCGCCCCAGACTCAGAATATCCGGCAGATAGTCCGCCCCCCTATCAGAGCGTCGCGCCGAGCTTGCCCTTGATCATCTTCTGGGGGCCGGATTATCCGGTCTCATGTGAAGGCCGGATTATCCGGCCTGGGCCCCAGTTCGGATTTTCCGGGAGAAAATCCGACCAGACTCCGAGCGACGCGCCTTGGCATGCTTTGCTCAAAATCTGGGGGGCCGGATTATCCATCCCATGCGACAACCGGATTATCCAGCCTGGGGAAGAAAAACCGCCTTAGTTCGGATTTTCCGGGAGAAAATCCGACCAGACTCCGAGCGACGTGCCTTGGCTTCCTTTGAGCAATGAGGTAGGCCGGATTATCCGGACCTTGGTAGGGCGGATAATCCGGCCCCCCTCAAAGCTTCCTGCACACTTAGCACACATGAATAATCTCCATAGTATTGTTATCTAACACACAAAACACATGAAAACATGAAATGTTCTTTCACACACCACCTGGCCACACGGGCTGGGCCTGGCCGCGCCAGGGGGTGGTCTAGCCGCCCCAGGCACCCCCTCGGTCTCCCTCTTCGCCTATAAGATGCCTTCTGACCTAAAAACTCAGGGGGTTCGACGTTTTTCCAGAAAGAGTTCCCCTCCGCCGCCACCACCAGATTTCGTGATTCGGAACCAGAAACTCCGTTCTGGCACCCTGCCAGGACGGGGAATTGGAGGAGATCATCGCCATCATCATCACCATCGCTTCTCCATCGACCATCCATGTTTCCCCCATCTATGAGTGAGTAATCCCCCGCTGTAGGCTATGGGGATGGTAGGGATTGGATGAGATCGTTCATGTAATGGCATCAGATTGTTTGGGCATGGTGCCTAGTATCTTCTATTAGTGCTTTTTGACTTTGTTGCGACTTGTTATGCTTAATGCTTGTTACTAGGGCCCGAGTGCCATGATTTCAGATCTGAACATGTTATTGATTCATTATGATAGTATTGTTTATGTTCTTACCTGCAAGTTGTATACACACATTGTTGTCCGGAACCAATGGCCCCGAAGTGACAGAAATCGGGATAACCGGAGGGAATGGCTTTGATGTGAGGATTACATGTGTTCACGGGGTGTTAATGCTTTGCTCCGATGCTCTATTAAAAGGAGCACCTTAATTGCCAGTAGTTCCCTTGAGGCCCTACTGCAAACGGGCGGCAGGACAAAAGATGTTGTGCAAGTTCTCATTGCGAGCACGTATGACTATATATGGAACACATGCCTAGGATTATCTAGTACTTGGATGCTTTATCTTATTTATCTGCAATTGCCCTATGTTCTGATTGCTATGTGAATTGTCTTGTCCATGCAATGCCCGACCATCCATCCCTATGCCTACCGCACTCGAATCCTACTGTTTACTGCTATTGTTACTATCGTCTTTACTTTACTACTGCTGTTACTTTACTATTCCTACTACAAAACTGTTGCTACTGATAAACTGCTGTGACCAAGATTGTTTCCAGGTGCAGCTGAATTGACAACTCAGTTGTTAAGGCTTATAAATATTCTTTGGCTCCCCTTGTGTCGAATCAATAAATTGGGTTTCACTTTCCTCAAAAATACTGCGATACACCCCCTATACTTGTGGGTCATCAAGACTATTTTCTAGCGCCGTTGCCGGGGAGCATAGCTTTATTTATCAAGTCCACTTGGAATCACTATTGTTCAACCTTAGTTTATTTCCGCCTTGTTTGCTTGTTTTCTTTATCAAAAATACAAAAAATTTAGTTCCTACTCTAGTTGGTATTTTCGTTGGTCTATTATTGTCTTGCTTTATCATGCTTTCTATCAATGGTTGGTTTCTTTGAAACTGAATCTTATTAGCGAGGTGGGTTCAGGGAAGATCAAAAATATTATTATAAGGAACACCGCTTGTCACAAAAAGGGAAACACTTATGGGAACAAATTGATAAATTGTATACCATTGATAGAAACGGGTGATCTACTTATATTGTTACTTATTGCTTTGATAAATCTTGTTGATGTAAGAGGTATAAACACCTCCCTTTTCAATGTGAGTATAATGATAATGTTACCATATCTTCTTATGTTAAAGGAAATTATGACTTTTATGATGTGGAACAAATTGAAGAATTTATTGCTTGGAAGGGTGCATTTGAACTTGCTAGTTTTATTGAAAATATTGATGATTCACCTTATAAATATGAGGTTTATGATATACTTAAATTTTGCTTTGATAATTACAAGGAAGAAAATGGCTATATTCTTGAATATATTAATAGTTGTTTTCCACAAATGGAAGAGACTAATGCCTTGTAGGATCCTATGGAAGAAGAAATTGATGAACTTGAAAGCTCATTAGATGAAAAATTATAGGAGAGTGATGAACAAAAGGAGGAAGAATGGATTAGCTACCCATGCCTACCTTCTAATGAGAGTAACTCTTTATCCCTTACATTATTTGATTGTCCCCCACACTTACCAAAGAAGGATGAATGTTATGCTCATGTTATCTATGATAATCCTTTGTGTGTGGTTAACTTTGATTTGCATGGTATTAAAGATTTTTGCTTAGAAGTTGTTTATGATAAAGCTCTAGATGATGGTCCTATATTGAATGATCGATCATCTTGTTATAGAATTGTTAAAAGTGGGTTTGAAGGTTTTAATCCCACTATTTTTGAGCTAGATAAAAATTATGTTTTTGTAGAACATGAAAAGCATGCTTTATGTGATAGTTATATTGTTGAGTTTATTCATGAGGCTACTGAAAATTATTATGAGAGAGGAAAATATGGTTGTAGAAGTTTTCATGGTATTGAAACACCTCTCTATGTGCTGAAAGTTTTGAAGTTACTCTTGTTTTATGTTCCTATGCCTGTCACTTTGTTCTTTGCGAATTTATTTGCATACAAGATTCCTATGCATAGGAAGTGGGTTAGACTTAAATGTGTTTTGAATTTGCTTCTTGATGCTCTCTTTTACTTCAATTCATATTTCTTATGTGAGCATCCTCTCAAACTATCATGCCTAACTTAAAGGCGTTAAAGAAAAGTACTTATTGGGAGATAACCCAAAAGTTTTAGATGAGTCTTGGAAGTTATTACTTCTGTAATAACCGCTCCTTATCCTTTTTATTTTCTTTTTGTGCCAAGAGTAACCTCTAATGAGAGAGAAGTAATGATTGGGAAAGTTGCTGTCCTGAAACAGATTTCTGTGCTTCACCGTAACACTTCGTGTAAAATCTCTGTATGTCCTTTTAAGGTGTGAATTTTTGTGCTTCTGCCCCAGGTTGTTATATAACTTTCGTTAGTTTAACACTTTTTTATTTGAGCAACAAAATGTCTTCTAAAAAATTCGTCTTTACCTGCTGGTCTCTTTTGACAGATTTCTGCCTTTATTTGCATTTGCTTCTTGTTGGTTTCTTTTTGAGTTCTTTTGGGGAATTGAGATTTTTGAGGGAAGTGCTACAGTAGCTTGTGTTTTAACGGAAGTTTTATTGGTGTTAGAACTGAGCCTAAAGACTTATTATCTTGAGTGCACTAATGTTGCTAATAAAGATTGTGTTAAGTTTTGTATGAAGGAAAAATTTCAGGTGTATGGAAGGAATGAGTAATGCGATGAAGGATGGACTAAAGCTCAAGCTTGTGGATGCCACGTGTGTCACCCCAAGAAATATCCAAGAAGTACAAGCGTCAAAGCTTGGGGATGCCCAAGGCATCCCCCTCTTCATCAATAAAAATCGCAGGTTTCTTTCAAACGCTTCATTTTTATTGCTTCATGCACAGTTGTGTTGTTCTTGGAGCGTCTTATTTTCCATTTTCATTTTGTTTTTTCGTTTGCTTTGTTTTCTTAGTTTGCTGAATAAATTGGTTGGACCACCTCTTTCATGCTTTGGTTTTCAAATAGTTTGGTTTGGATTGGAAAAGAGTAGGAACGCTCATGCTTAAGTGGTAAAGAGAGCTTGTTTTTGACTGTGGCCTATGCTTTGTCATGCCATGCTTGATATTTATTTGGCTTTATGCTTAGTATTCTTTGTTGTAGCATGACTTGTTATAAACAATTGAGATTGCTTAATGTGCCTTGGATGAATCATGCGTTGTTTTAGCATATTAAAGCATAGTATTGTGGTATTATCCTTTGATGCTTTATTTGGGTTGACTTGGTGCATGCTCACACCATGTTATGACTATCCAAAGTCACCATAGCCTGTATGATCCTTTCGTTTTCAACTTGTAGTATCACTTTATGCTTTGATCAATGATGTTTTGTCGCTCTGCATGATTATGGCCATTATTGCTCTCTTAGTTTGTTGCTCCCAGTCTTTTGCTAGCCTCCTCAACCAAGTATGAGTTCCACTCATGCATCTAACTCCCTAAACCAAGTTATTCCAAAGAGTCCACCATACCTACCTATTAGCATATGCTATTCCATGTATATTCATGTTTTTGTTTACCTTCCAAATTAAACTTGTTATGAGAAAACTAGTGATTAAAGCTCTCACGAACTTGATGGCACACTTTACTTTTCTTGCCCTTAATAAACTTGAACCATTGTGTCGTTTGTGTTGTATATGCTTGCACTTATTTGTTGGGGATTAGCAGAACCATGCTATCATGGGGAATGCTTTCAACATTGCACTGGTACTTTGTACCTAGTTGATATCATGCTCTTTTGTCTATGGATGTCGTCGGTGTGAAATGAAAGGGGAGCTTGTAAGTCCATGGAGTTATGTATATGTGGTAGAGAAACGCCTGGGCCGCTGGTCTAATCCATGCTGACATGGTGGAAACCTGCAGCGTAACCATAATGAGCTATCTATAAACCATTCTTCTTATAAAAAAGAGTCCTATATTGAGAAAAACAGAGAAAAAAAGAGATTATGAAAAGAGGAAAGAGAGAAAAAAGCACCATATTCCCATGGTAAATAAGAAGATTGCTGAGATGCTCGTTGTCTGCTTGCCTTGTCATTTTGATATGGGGATTCTTCCATATCATCGGGCAAGGGGTACCCCGTTGGCGGTTCTCTATGATACACATGTACTTACGATGACAAGAACTTACCGGTGACTAAACTTGAGTAGCATGAGGAGCAGCCCTCGTATTCAACGTACATGAGATTTCTAACTTATACTTCGTCAAGCATATGCACCATAGTTTGTTCACTTTAACCTTAATCACTTCAAGATGCTTATGATAGGAGCAATGAGAGCTGAAAGCTATTAAGTACCATAATTTTTGGAAGCTCTTTATGGGACTTGAATCCCTACTTCCTTATATGAAGGCCCTTCTTCCACTTATATATTGAGTCTCCACCTTCTATCTTTATGCACCTACTTTGAGAGCATAGTGGCCATTCTTAGTTCTATGTGCATTGTCCCAAGACTTGTTGATTGATGCATACCTTGATATTGCTTGTTTTAAACTATTTGTATCTAGTCACTCTTATGAACTTTGAAGGTGTCCTATGCATTTATATTTGCTATTCTATGAGGGACAAGCTGAATACTACTATGCTATTTTTTCTTTATGTGAAACAAACAAACGTCTTGCAAAGCATTGTTATTCATGAATCTTTTGTTTGTGCCTTTTCATGTTGCATCATAGTTTCTTTGTCTTATTGCTAGAACTTTGTCTTTCATGTTATGATTGAAGTACTATGATCCCAGCATTGAATGTTTTACAAATACTTTGATCAAGTTTATGATGGTGCATGTCACCTAAAAAATTATTCTTTCTTTTTATCACTTACCTACTCGAGGACGAGCAGGAGTTAAGCTTGGGGATGTTGATACATTGCAAATGTATCTATAATTTTTGATGTTCCATGCTTGGTTTTAGCTACTTTCTTGTGTTTTGTCCACACTTTGGAGTAATTTTCATATGATTTCTTGGACTAACCTATTAACAAGAGCCATAGTGCCAGCTGCCTGTTTTCTGCTGTTTTTGGTTCCAGGAAAGTCACAAAATGAATATTCTCGGAATTGGACGGGACAAAAGCCCAAAATCCTATTTCACCAGAAGACTCCCGAAGCCAGAATATGAGACAGAGTGGGGCTGGGGCCCAGCCACACCACCTGGCCGCGCGGGCTGGGCCTGGCCGCGCCAGGGGGTGGTCTGGCCGCCCTAGACACCCCTCGGTCTCCCTCTTCGCTTATAAGATGCCTTCTGACCTATAAACTCAGGGGGGTTCGACGTTTTTCCAGAAAGAGTTCCGCTCCGCCGCCACCACCAGATTTCGTGACTCGGAACCAGAAACTCTGTTCTGGCACCCTGCCGGGACGGGGAATTGGAGGAGATAATTTGCATCATCATCACCATCGCTTCTCCATCGACCATCCATGTTTCCCCCATCTATGAGTGAGTAATCCCCCGCTGTAGGCTATGGGGATGGTAGGGATTGGAAGAGATCGTTCATGTAATGGCATCAGATTGTTAGGGCATGGTGCCTAGTATCTTCTATTAGTGCTTTTTGACTTTGTTGCGACTTGTTATGCTTAATGCTTGTCCCTAGGGCCTGAGTGCCATGATTTCAGATCTGAACATGTTATTGATTGATTATGATAGTATTGTTTATGGTCTTACCTGCAAGTTATATACACACATTGTTGTCCGGAACCAATGGCTCCGAAGTGACAGAAATCGGGATAACTGGAGGGAATGGCTTTGATGTGAGGATTACATGTGTTCACGGGGTGTTAATGCTTTGCTCCGATGCTCTATTAAAAGGAGGACCTTAATTGCTAGTTGTTCCCTTGAGGCCCCGCTGCAAACGGGATGGTAGGACAAAAGATGTTGTGCAAGTTCTCATTGCGAGCGCGTATGACTATATATGGAACACATGCCTAGGATTATCTAGTACTTGGATGCTTTATCTTATTTATCTACAATTTCCCTATGTTCTGATTGCTATGTGAATTGTCTTGTCCATGCAACGCCCGACCATCCATCCCTATGCCTAACGCACTCGAATTCTACTGTTTACTGCTATTGTTACTACCGTCTTTACTTTACTACTGATGTTACTTTACTATTCCTACTACAAAACTGTTGCTAATGATAAACTGTTGTGAGGAAGATTGTTTCTAGGTGTAGCTGAATTGACAACTCAGTTGTTAAGGCTTATAAATATTCTTTGGCTCCCCTTGTGTCGAATCAATAAATTGGGTTTCACTTCCCTCGAAAATACTACGATACACCCCCTATACTTGTGGGTCATCACCCTCGAAGACAACAAAACTTTGTTAACAAGATGGAACTCGTGGATGATGTAGTGGTACACTTGCCGATCTCAAGATCGTGATGAAGTCCTTTAGATCCAGCAGTTCCAGTACCATTAGGTCCAGCACCATCAAGTCCAGCACCGCAAAGTAGCGGTGCATCCGTGATCGCACACACGTTCGTTCCACCGAACAACCTCCTCCTCCTCGCTCCATCGATGCAGCGGAAGCAGCAACTCCTTTCCAGATAAAGCCACCAGGAACATGTATCTCGCTAATCCGAGACCATGGGGAATAACTAGAGGGAGAAGAGAACCTTCACGAGGAGGTGGTACAAGAGGAGAGGAGGAGGAGGTGCTCCTTATATAGGGGAGGGGGCAGCCCAAGGGGGCATGGCGCCGGCCATGGTGGGTGCCCCCACCTCTCCCTTATTCATGTGGGTGAAGCTCCCACTCACATAAACACACACCTCCACTCATGTCCACTCACATGCATTAAATTTCCACCAAATTTAATGCAAGCTCTCATTAAATAAAACACTTTTATTTATTTTATTAAGAATTTTTTTAATTACTTCAATTAAAAAACATTCACATAAAACTCCCTGCAACATTTCAATATCACTTGCAGAACCAGTTTCAGCAATTTCACCCGAAATAATTCTAGCTTCCATCGAAATGATTCCAGCTCTTTCTTAATCTTTATCTGAAACATATTTGCTCCTAAGTGGTGTTGGTATCCCTTAAGTGTGTCACCCTATGGTTTGCAAATAATGCAAACATGATCGAGACCCCTCTCCGATCAATAATCAGCAGCGGACCTGGAGATCCGTACTGACTCCCACATATTCAATGATGACTCTTGTGATCGTGTGAATCTTTAACATCGTAACTAAATCCCTTTGTCTCGTGATATATTACATGTCCGAGATTCGATCATCGGCATCCAAATACCTAGTTTGATCTCGTTACCGACATGCACTCTTTTCTCGTTCCCATGATATAACATTCTAGTGATCACATTACTTGCTTGCAAGCTATTTCAATGTGATATCACCAAGAGGGCCCAGAGTATATCTATCCGTCATCGGGGTGGACAAATCCCACTCTTGATCCATGAGCCTCAACATAACACCTTCGTAGCACTGAACCCACCTTTATTGTCACCCTGTTACGGTGTGACGTTTGATGTTATCAAGATACTCTTCCGGTGTTAGCAATTAACATGATCTCATGGTCTAAGGACTAAGATTACTTCGTATGATGTTATAGCAATATAAACATATTGACTCTGATCGTAATGCTATACTTCGGATGAACGTTCATCACATCATTCCACCAATGTTGTGACCTTGTTATTAACGACATCCAATGTCCATGATCAGGAAACCTTGATCATCTTGTTAATCAACGAGTTAGTTTATAAGAGAGGCATAACTAAAAACTTTCCTTTTGTTTATTAAACACACATGTATTAACGTTTCCAAATTAATACAATTATAGCATGCAAAATAAACATTTATCATAAACAAGGAATAAGATAATAACCACTTTATTATCGCCTCTCGGGCATATTCCCTTCAGCATCCAGCTCCGGAGCGACGACATCGACGGTGGCGGCAGAGGACAAAGGCCATCGCGGGGTCTGGATTCCCTACATCCTGGACTATGAGAAGCTTCGCGGTGTTGAGGTAGAAGGTCTCCTCCGCGTCGGCGAGTGGCAGAGTGGCTTCAAAGAGCCTCTTCCCTCCCCCAAGAACGACAAGCGGGTACACTTGGGCACTCACCTTGATCGAGGTTTTAGCTTTCCTCCCTCGGATTTCTTTTCCGTGGTGATTTCGCATTATGGTGTTCAACTCCACAATCTTCCTCCCAATTTGATTATAGAGCTTAGCGTCTTTGTCTCTCTTTGTGAGGGTTATCTCGGAATCAATCCGAGTCTTACTTTCATCCGGTATTATTTTAGTACTAGGAAAAACTCTATGACTGTCAATGTCCCATACATAACCGAAACTCTTAGCTTAGTACTTAGGAGAGATTGAATTTATCCTAAGGTCATAGCTAGTGAATCAGTGAAAAGATGGTCGTCCATGTTTTTCTATCACAAGGACAAACCGGCTCTCGGCAAGCAGGAAAGCTTGACATCTTTTGTTGATGGTGCTACCGTTCCCCAAGAATCATGGGATGTGAAAGCACCGGCTCTTACTGAATATTTGATCTGCCCCAAGAGGCGGATTGAATTTTTGATGAAGCAAAGAGGACTGAAGGGATCCAACTTAGTCCATTCATGGCTAGCTCATCGGATTCAACCTCTTCAACACCGTGGGGATCAACTGATGCGCACGATCACCAACGGCAGAAAAGGCAGCTTAAGGATTAGCGGGCTCTCGATTTACAACAAAGTATACGAGACCCGGGTCCGATGGTTGATCAAGGAGCGGATAGACTGGAAGATTCCAGATATCTCTCTGGACATGTTCATGGCAGAGACGCCCTTGACCCTAGTAAGATTTTTGTCTGACTTCCCCTATACTTGCTTATTTGTATGTTTTATTCGCAATACTGAGATACTCCGTCTTTTAGCTTGATAACCTCCCCGAGTCGGAGCTAGACCCTCTTGAAGGATATCCACCTGAGGATCTAGTTCCTCAGGAGGATGAAGAGCTGGAAGTGCTGCTAGAAGCGCTTACCCGAAAGCGCAAAGCTCCGGTCGTGCAAGCTGGCCTACAAACTATGCTAGTAGTGAAGAAGTAAGTTCTTTCATCAAACCATGCACTTTTGTTTATGTTCTTTCTGGGTCATAATGATCTTGTTCTGTTATTATCCAGAGCTAAATCATTTATCAAAGGAAAAGGAAAAGGGAAGCTGGGAAAAGTTCTGTGCCAGCAGAAGCTGACCATTGTCTCGCCCGCTGCTGCGCCTCCGACTCTTATTGTGAACCCATCCTCAGTGCCAAAAGATATTCCGTCTCCATGCATTGAGGATGTTGTGGCTCAATCTGAGGAGCCAGTAAACATTAGTTCACAGCCCGACGTCACCATGAGTGACACGTCAGGAGTTTATAAGGGTGAACCCTCTAAGGGTAATGATCCCTCAGCTGAAGTCCTCACTAAAAACCTTGTGCGGAATCCAGGAATTGCCAAGCTTGGCCTTTGTCGGAAAAGTGCAGAAGAGATCCAAAAGTTGACCCCCCGCTGTTTGGAGACTAGAAATATTACAGCAGAAGAAGAAGCTCAAGAAGCTGAAGACGTGAAGCTTGTTGAGTTGCTGGATCAAGTCGGCTTCACGACAAGAAGCTAAAGGCTGGTGCGGTTCCACCGATACCTATCAACCCCATAACTTTTGCCGAGAAGGTTTATGCTGATATCAATAGTAGCCTCAACAAATTGCAACACGAGCATTTTGTAAGTCCTTGTCCGACTCTTTTTGTTGTATTTATATCATATCCTCTAGCCCCCAAGCATGAAGTTGGATAAAACTAGAAATCTAAGTTTATGCTTCAATAGGATGCCAAAGAACAAAGTAGTGTAGCCCCCAAGGCTCGTGCTAAAATTTAGTTAAAAATAACAGCCCGAGTCTTAGTAGCTTTTTGACTCTGGTTACCATTCTGACTTATAGAAAATTTATGATTACAACCAGGAATTGTTAAAGAACATCTGTAATAAGTGGAGAGAAATCAAAGCTCCCCGTCGTGAAAATGCTAAGTTCAAAGTTGAGAAGGATGATGCCAAAAGTAAGTTTTCCAACAATCTCTTCTCGGATTTATGTTTTAGTCAAATTCGACTTACTTTTTTGTCTTACTCTAGACTTGCTTGCTGAATCCTGCAAACTTGTGGAGGAAGCCCAAATTTATAAAACTCTAGAATCCAAGAATGTTGGCCAATGCGGGAAACTCAAGAAATTGCAAGAGCAACATGAGCGCAGCGTCAACAACATCCTTGAGTCGAGCAACTGTGCCAATGAAGAACATGATATGACCATTGCTCGCCAAGATAAATAATTCTCAGAATTAAAAGCTGAGTTAGGTAGGCAGAAGGATACCACCCAGGCCCTGCGGAATGAACTCCAGAGTCTGAGAGAGGAGAAGACCAAAGTAGACAAAACTATCTTTGGTATATCTTTACTGCCATTCCGACTCTTTGCTTGATTTTCCAACTTTCGCAATCAATTTTTTCTAACACTTCTCCCTTTTTAGGGCCTCTCATCCTCCTGGATTCATCTTCATCTAAGTCACGCCTCAGCCGGCTTGTCCTAGTCGGAGATTTGGTACATGATTTCTGCCAATCCTTTAAGGATATTAGGGAAACCGTTAATTTCTCCGACTTAGACAAATTGTCTGTCTGTGAGCTACGTGACAAAGTGGAGGATATTCCGCGGCTGGTCGAGGATTGGAAGATGTCCTATGCTCGCACAGTAGCACAAAACACCCTTACCCTGGTAATGAGCCACCATGGAAACATGGAAATCTGGCAAGTTACCAAAGGATATTCAGCTGTTGATGAAGATGGAAATGATTAGAATGTTGGCGCTATTTGGGATTCTTGTGCCGGTTATGCTTGCCGCATAGCCGATGCAACTAACTACGAGAAGCCATTCTTCAAGCCCATTGAAGCGCCTCCAACTCCCCTATAAGAGGAAATTCCCGAATACGATGATGAAAAGACCAAGTATAACGTCCCCATCTCAGAAAAAGATCAAGGTGACATGGGCACTAGCACTAGCGAGCCGGCATATCCTTCTCCTACAACATAAACATTTGCAAGAAAATTTTGTGTCATTCTGAAACAATCCATTGATGTAATGGTTAAACTTATTCATTTTGAGGTGCTGCTATGTAAGAACTAATACTTTACTCTTAGCACACATGTTTTTATTTTTGTGCTTGAAAAATACTTAAGCACTTTTTTGTTGTCGTGGGAATGACCACGACAGTTGCTACCAGGGGTAGCGATTGATACGATTGGGGGCAAGAGCGAGTCGCCATCTATGAAACGAGATTGGGAACAAACACAAGGGCTTACCCAGGTTTGCCCCCCCGTAGGGTAAATACCTACTTCTTGCTATATTGTATTATTGGCGAGTGGATTACAAGATCGGCGAGCTCGGTGGCTAGGCAGCAAGTTGCTCGGAAGGGGTAGCTAATAGGACGTGAGTACAATGAGAGCCCTAGGGAGGTTTATACAGAGTCGCCTCGCTAGGGTTTATAGAATTACAACTGAATCAGTTTAGGTTTCAGAGGATTTGACCTAATCCGACTAGGCCTAGTTAGGGTCGTGGGCCTTCAGCTTCCAGTCGCTGGGCCTTCTTCGAAGTCTCCTTCCAGTCGTTGTACCTGTAGGCCCACTTGCTATGTGCCAAGGTCAACCGAATCTCCCTCCTGGGCATACCCCGATTGGTATATCCCTATCAGTAGTCCCCGAGTACGTTAGGGGTTTGGTGGAGGTGTTGAATTGGCAGTCGGAGTAAGCGAGTTCGAGTGGATGCCCTAGTCGAATCGGTGGCGAACTCCTCCAATGAAGGGAGAAGCTTTTCTATATATCTCTAGTCGCAACTTTGGCGAGTAGGAATGCGCTAGAGTCACCTCACCCAGATGACCGGAATGGGCAAGCGAAACAAGAAAGTCGGGTGACCAACTTGGCCGGAGTTGGATCGTCAACTCGGTCAAACTACTCGTTCGGTAAATCCAACGGTAACTTCGGCGGAATTACCGCAAAGTAACGGCTAGCCCAGGATTTCCGGATAGCGCCGCCATATAAGGAGAGTGACGTAGAAAAGTATGGACCTTCCTCGCATTTCTTTTCCTCCTCCCATCTTCTTCCTCTTGAGCCATTTCCGATCTGAAACCTCCATATCGAATGTCCCCTCTTCCGATGGCGCCCACCAAAGATCTGTGGGGCAAATCCAAGTGCACCACGACCGCGCTTCAGTCATTCCAGGAGGTCGGGATCCTCGTTAAGGGAAATTGGCGGATCCCCGCGGCCAGCGAGACCGAACCAAAGCCGTGGTAAGGGGAGTTCATTTGCTTCCTTAGTCACCTAGATAGGGGATTGGGGTTTCCCACCTCAATCTTCTTTTATCGATTTTGTGCATACTAGGGCATCAAGCCTTCTAGTCTGGGGCCTCATAGCATCGAGCAGCTCGCCATCTTCATCGAGTTCTGTGAGTGCTATCTGGGTGCCGGCCTTACTTTCCCCTCTGGCTAGAGGGCGGCGTAACCTTCTAGCTAAGCCCAACACCAAGTTCCTAAAGCTGATGTTGCCGAAGAAGAAGGCAAACGAATGGAAAAAGTACTAGTTTTATGTGAGGGAGTCCACCCCCACCGGTGAGGTGGCAATCCCGGCATACACCACAGAACAGAGTGAATCGCGGAGACTGTCGGCAAAGAAGCTTCCCAGCGACCAAAAGTTGGTCGTGCAGGAGATGTGTTGCTGGATCAAGGAGCTGGATGATGAGGGGTTGGAGACCATCAATCTCTACAATTTTTGGCTTGGGCGACGATTGGTCCCATTGGCCACCTGAGCCCATTGGATGTATCAGTACACCAAGGTGTCGGACCCGACGAGATCGAGCAACAAAGGATGGGCTGCGGAGGACTATGTCATGACCTTGAAGAAAATCACCGATGCGAAGTTCACCGACACGTCGGGTGGGCTTCGCCCATACACAGCCGGAAAGCAGAAGGATCCTTCGGTAAGCCTTATGTGCTCGCAGTCGTAACTCTTAATTATTTGCTCGAATCGAATCGCTGACTTCTCTTGTTATTCTCAGCTTTTCCAGGTCCTCGAGAACTGTCTTCCTCCGCTCGACGAGGAAGTTCCTGACGAGAGCATGTGTGCCCCATGTGTGGTTTTGCTAATTAATGACAATCACTATGGACTAATGTTTGTATTGAGTTATACTTAAGGATATGTCCATAGGCAATGCTTGAGCCATATGGTGGTCTCAAGGTTGAAATAAAAGAAAATGAAGAGTATCAAATGATTACCAAGATGTTGAAGGAGTGATCCAAAGATTTGTCATGAGAGAGTTGAGCCTATGGCAAGTGTGTCTTGAATACCAAGATGGAGTGATCTCATGTGTACCTTCAAGACACCAACATAATAAAGAGAGAAGAAATGAAGTGCAAGTTCAAGATGAGCCATCTCGAAGAGATCATATGCTTGAAGCTTGCCATCCTTATGGTTATCATGGTTATGTGAAAATATACCTAAAAGAGAGGCTCTCCCATAGTGGAGTATGGGGGAGCAAATTCCAAGTCTTCACCAGGCTAGAGAAATCAAGAAAGGTGTTCCATGTTGAGGTGTACAAGATCGTATCATCAAGCTCAAGTGGAATATTTGTAAGGTAAAGGTTTGTTCTTGATAGGGTTTCTTTCTTACCGGTCTCGTGGTGTTAGTTTGGGATACCGGTTTATAGGATAGGTAACCGTACTATCAAGAGGGGCTCTCGAGTGAGCAACTTGATCACATCCTTCGGAGAGAGCTCAAACCTTTGCATTCTTGGCATCATATTTCTTGGTTCTTATTTGGTTATTATCCATGAGAGGATTTAGATCTTGTGACAATCTCTATGACAAGCTCAAGTTCATCGAAAACGGATTTCATATGCATTCTCTACTATGTTTTTGATATTGGAGGTTTTACTGGTTTGTCTTTTATAGATAGGTTAAACCCTTTCATCATTTGGTTCTAGCCTCCCTTGATAGACTATGTTGGTTCCCTGCATGATCTTGTAGAGCTCGTTACTATCTTTGCAACGAGCCCAAGATCATCAAAATCAGAGTCCGGATGTAAAAGTTATGATGGTTTTAGTTTTGCTATTTCTACCAGCTTTCGGAGGGGCGGATTATTCGGCCAAATATTCGGCCCAAATATCCGCCCCCTATACAGAGGGACGCGCCGCGAAATCCTTAGCCATATTTCGGCCCAGGGAGCTCGGAATATCCGGGGAAGGGGCGGATTATCCGGCCTGGGAGGTCCCGAACAGTCATATTTAGTTGGGGAGGGGTATAAATAGGGGATTGTTCGTTTGCGGCCCGAAAGTTCCTGGGCGAGCGCATGGCGATACCTAAGTTCCCTATAATTACCGTGTTTCGTAAAGTTGGGCTGCCAACTACTCAGAGGGGCCATTTCAAGGCAAACTCATCTCACCCCTGCCAAATACAAACATTCCGTTAAACTGCCCCATGAAGTAGACGGTCGGGACCCACATGTCGGTCATCTGTCCGTGATGCGAGCGCCAACACGGCAACCTCTTAGGCAAATCGAGGAACTAAGTGGATTGGATGCGTTGACCAATTTCACAAATCTATTCCCTCCTTTCCCCTAGCACCAGCGGCGTCGAAATCCACCCTCCAGGCAGGACGATCCCTTCGGACATTTGACTTCCGACGCCAAGTTGCTGTGCCCAGTCGCTGATCCCGAGCTCCAATGGCGCATGCCGTAGCCGCCGTTGCGAGTCTCTAGCCCGCCTTCGCCGCCGACGAGCCGAGCAGCTCGGGGGATGGCAGATCCTACTACCAAGGAAGAAGAAGTTCTGGCTACATGCGGGTGACCTACCCTTCTTTTTACTATTCGCACTAATTATAATTGCTAGCTGGCTACTGAATTGGACCATTGTTTGTTAGCCCAGCACTGACAAACATATTTTGTCCACAGTTTTCTGTCAAGTGGGATCTCCACGGACCACCCTTACCTGGTTATGGTAGTCCTCTTCAGGTACGACTCTAAATCAACATGGGTGAAGGGCAAGTGGTATGGACACCATTGTATCACGATGGAAGAAGCGCCTGCACAGATCTGCACTATATCTGGTATTGTTGCTGCTCTGCGTAATCATGATGAATTATGGCCGAAGCAGACTGCAAAGCTTAGCTTCATGGATGAACGTGGCATCATGGTTCCTCTAACGTGTGACAGTCAGCTAATTGGGTTGATGAAAAGGTATGCTTAGGCTTGCATGTTTAAGCTGAATTGTGATGTACTGGATGTGGAAGCTCCTGCAACTAGGAGTCACCCTTCTATTCTTTGACAGGGTGGTCGCTCGAACCCAATTAGCTCCTGGTAAGCAAAAGTCTCTTGGGGTTCGCGTGTTTGTGCTGAATTGTAATTTTTGTTTTATTTACTTTGTAGATATTGGGCTGTTATGCAACAGTCCTATTTCTTTGACAGGAAGCGCCGCAAGGTTAGAAACATGACTGTCGGGTCAGTCATTTTGCTGCTCGAAGAAGGTAAAAACGTGTGGAAAGATGATGCTGGACATGATTCTGGTGCCGATTGTCCCGACGATTCAGAGTACGTGAAGCTAAGAAAATTGGCACCGAGGAAGAGGAAGAAGGCAGGAAATGAAGAAGCCGGTGGATGTGAAGGCTTGACACCCAGGCTGCGGAAGAAGGATGCTAGTAATGAAGATTCATAGTAATGTGTTGAACTTGAACCTATATATGTATTTCGGTTAAATTCTGGAGCTTTGTGTGTGGAACTTTGCTGGGCAAAATAATCTAACCACGTTCTCTGAGTAAAATGTACCACGACTTAGGGTTTGGAAACGCCCGATTCAGTAGTTTAATCCGAAATTGTGATTGTGCCACTACTATCTGAAAAACATGCAGCACCGGTTCCACGATTGCTGAGGGGAAGGTGTCTCCAAATTCGATGGAATGTAATTGGCACAAAAATAAATCATTTAAGCTACTACACTCTATGAAGCAACAACTTATTTCAGCTGTTGCGCAACGACATGGCAACATAAAAAGAAATGGCAACCGATAATGCCCATATGAGGAGGAAATCGGCACCACTTTCTGGCCTAATCTTGAGCCCGTCTATCTTACCGCCTCCCTGCTCCTGCATCCCCTTCATCTGGCGAAGCTCCCGGATCTCTAGTAAACGGGTGTACGTGCTTCCACTTTATAAATTGTGGTTGTGCCATTTTCATGCGGCACAGTCCACGTAGATTATGTTTAAACAAACCACCAATGTTAGAATACCACCATGATTAGACAAAAGGAAGTAATGCAAGGTTAAGACAGATTAACGGGCGACCAATTTTTTTTCCTCCCAGGACTCCGGGACCACTAGTTTAGACCGCTAGGTCAACAAGTACAACTATTACAACTTAAAAAGGCATGGAGCTCAAACTAAATAGAACTACTTATCACACATCTCCTTGATCTTCCTAATCTTAGCCCGATGCGCATCCTCCTGTGAGAGCAAGGATCAAATCGTCTGCTCCTTCCTTTTAGCATCTTCCTTGCATAGCTTCAATTGTTTCTCTGCATTTTTCCTCATGCACTTGTCAATACTCGTAGTTGTGAACTGCAGGACTTTGGCCTGGTGAAGATCATTCCTTGCTTGAGTCAGTTCTTGCTCTGCTGTAGCCTTCATGGCCAACGCCATGTCCCTCTCCTTCTCGACTTTGCTAACCTCGTCTTGCACCCTCCTGAGATCTTGCTTAAGCTTGGTCATGTCAACTAGTTCCCATAGCATCATCTCAACACTGTCAAGAAGTGAGCTGAATACAGATTCATTCAACTCAACATTCATTTCCCATAGTTTATCCAGCGTTTTCTGCATGTATTTGGGCCACTCTGGATCTACCCATTTGACAACACCGCAACTTCCGCCTTGCATCATTGCACAACATCCTTGACACCGTAAAAACCTCTTGCCTGCGTTTCGTCCTTCGAATGCTACAAATTTAGCAGGCACATATCCATGTTTACATAGCAGAGGACTATCTTCATCCGCTAAACCATGATAGTTGGAGTCATACATCGTCTGGTTGGCCTAATACATCATACGCGCATGAGTAAACAGAGTAGATCTAGCTCAAAATAGATAACTGGCCACATATGGTAGAGATAGAGATGAGACAACTCACATCGAAATCACCGTCCCTATCGTCACGACGAGTTTCCTCGCCGTCTCCCCTTGAACCCACGGCGAGAGGGGAGGGGGTGGCTGCCGGAGAGGGGATTGGGATGGAGGCGCCGTCGGCTTGCGTCTACGACAGAATGGGAGTGAAGTGGGGAAAGTGGCTTCGAGGGGAAGGAAGAGAAGTAATGGGGACGTGATACTGGAATATGGCCCACTGAACTCGTGAGTCGTGACACTTGCAACAGGGGAGCTCCCGGTGTTGCCAGTTTGTCCAGAGCAAGAGGACAACAAGCGTGGCCAATCATGCCGCAGAACATCCTACTCACGGATCGCTCTCATGAAGAATATCCCAATCGTCCAAGCGCCCCGATCAAACGGTATGTAACAATCGTCATGCAGAACAACTGTGTTAGGGCATGCCTTCTAGAAGACTCGGTCTAACGGCCACCATTGGGGGGCTAAGGTTAGGGCTCTCCTAAGTTTAGGATCCATGTGTGGTTTGTGGGAAGAACACACATGCAATGACACTAGGTGTGGTTCATGAAAAGAAAACACATCCAGTGACACTGGTGGATCCATGTGTGGTTTCTGAGAAGAACACACATACAATGACACTGGGTGTGGTTCAGGAAAAGAACACACATCCAATAACTCTAGCTGTGGTTCATGAAAAGAACAGACATGCAATGACTCTAGTTGTGGTTCATGAAAAGAACACACATCCAGTGACACTGGTGGATCCATAGGTGGTTTGTGGAAAGAACGGACATGCAATGACACTAGCTGTGGTTTGTGAAAAGAACAGACATGCAATGACACTGGTGGAACCACATGTGGTTTGTGGGAAGAACAGACATGCAATGACACTGGGTGTAGTTCCTGAAAAGAACACACATCCAATGACACTGGTGGATCCATATGTGGTTTGTGGAAAGAACAGACATGCAATGACACTGGGTGTGGTTCATGAAAAGAACACACATCCAGTGACACTGGTGGATCCATATGTGGTTTGTGGAAAGAACATACATGCAATGATACTAGGTGTGGTTCATGAAAAGAAAACACATCTAGTGACACTGGTGGATCCATATGTGGTTTGTGGGAAGAATAGACATGCAATGACTCTTGCTGTGGTTCATGAAAAGAAAACACATGCAATGACACTGGTGGATCCATGTGTGGTTTGTGGGAAGAACAAACATGCAATGACGCTGGGTGTGGTTCATTAAAAGAACACACATCCAGTGACACTGGTGTTGGGATATACTTTTCGGGTATCCTCATAGTTCCTCACTGACCAGGGTGGACCACTTCATGAAAAGAAAACACATACTTTGCTTCACGGGCGGCCCAGTCAGAGAGAAGAGGCGGAGTCCAATCCGGCTACGGGAAGGCCCAGAAGACTTACCGACTTAGGACCGTAGTGTTACTTGTAGTTCAAGATGTACTTTGTAACCGACTCTTAGTCGTAGCCAGATAGATCTCTCCTATAAACCCTAGGCCGGATATCTATATAAGCCGTCCTAGGGAGAGCCTTTAGGGCACCCCTTACAATCACAATCTCAACTCGCACAGGCGAACCCTTGTAACCCATACTCCGGCTCTGCCGTATTACTAGATTGCTAGCAGGAGTAGGATCCGTCCAAAGCAGGCGGATTCGAACCTGGGAAAACTTGTGTGCTCACCGTCCCGGAACACCGTACGTCTCACACCCCTCTCTTTCGCACGCCTCGAGGACCCCTCATGGCGTACTTGTCATCAATCCGATGACAGTTGGCGCCCCCGTGGGGCAAGTGAGCTTCGGATCTGCGTTCCTAGCGGAATCTGCAAGAATCGGAATCGGCGAGACCATCGCCATCGGTCGCATCCTCTATGCCAGCGACGTGCCTCTCATTGTTCTCGACGAGACCTGGATTCCGGCTAGGGAGGCTGTGACTGCCTACACCATCATGTCTTTTGGCGAGATCGATGTTTACATTGGTTTTGCTGAACCTGTCCCACCCACCCCAGCGGTGATGATAGAGGCAGAAGAAATTTCTGGGTCCCCATTGTCTGTGGAGGCGGCAGAGTTCCGGATCTCAGAAAACCCTAATCCCACCCAGCCCGCACCAGTTGCGGAGATAGTGGAGAAATCTGAGCCTGAGGCAGACCTGGCAGTCCAAGTTGAATCTGGAGTGGACCTCCCTGGAGAGACCGAATCCCAGATCAATCCACTCGCTGAAGTCGAAATCCAGGAGGAGCATAACAACAATGATGGTTCCGGCTCTGACGACGCTGGGACGAACAAGCCTTTCCTGAGGTACACATTGCAACGTATGATAATGCAGAACTCAGGCATAGATGAAATCCTCGAGACCATCAAACGTTTCGACGAAGCCTACTATGAAGACCGCAGTTATCTCAGGAGGGGCGCATCACACTTCGTCGGGTATGTTGGATCCGGATCCGGCTCTGTCGATGCTGGAGAAAACACCGACTCAGTTCTGGAGGCAATCAGAACAAACGCCGACATACCCGTATCCTCGGATGAATCGATGACATTAGCAGATTTCTGAAAGTTCTCCGTGGAGTATGAAGAGGAGTATAACTCCAAAGCTGTAGAGGAAGAAGAAGCCATGGATGAAGGATCCAGGGAAAAGTCTCCCAAAGCACAGGACGACATGGAAATTAGAGATAATCCCGAAGTCTAGATGTCCGAAAGTACCGATCAGAGCTTGACTCCGGGAAACGGGCCCAAAGCCGTCTTTGCTACCGGCGCAGCCAAGAAGGAAAAGAAGAAGAACAAGAAGAACAAGACCCCGACAAAAGATCCTCCGACAGAAGAGGTGACTACCGAAGAATACGAAGAATACTCGGATGGAACACTTATCCTAGACGAGCCCAAAAAAGAAGATCCGGTGGATGGACACGTGATCACTGAAGGTGCGCGTAAATTCATTGATGCTGCATTAACCACACCTATCCCTACAGCTGCAGAACTTACTGCCGAAGAGCTAGATGAAAGGGCCCAGGCCCTAGAAGCGCGTCGACGACAACTCTTGGATGAAGCCAAAAACATCGAGGAGAAGAAACGCATGGCAACTACGGAGAAATACAAGTCCAGGGAACATCAGAAGACCAGGAAACGTCATACTCATGACAACGAATTCCTGCAGATTCACGAAGTCCTTTTCGGAGGAGAACTTGGGATGCCTCGACGCGATGTAACGGGGATTGGGTGTATCCAACGCCAGTACAGAACACCGTTGCGGCTCGAGAAATCCTATTGGCTAATCCAGGCCCGGAGTAGATCCGGTTGGGAATCAAACTACTCAACAAAGGACTGGAGCAGCAAAAGGTCGCCCTGTCTGGAAGTCAAAAACTGGTCTCAGATTCTGACCAATGTCGCACAGATCCAGCATGGGCCGACGTAAGACCCCAACATGTTCCGGAGCAACATCGTCGTTCCGACTGTCGGGAAGACAACTACTCAAGAACCGGATCTTCAGGACAGCACCACAAAGCTGCGCGTGGCTGGCGTAACGTTAACCCAGTTGCGGAGCAAGAGGCAATTGCTGCGCTAAATCCGAGGAACCCTTCCCGGCGAGAGTCGAAAGACCGCATGGAAGAAGATAAAGAGAAACGTCGGGAGGAGGACTGACAAAGAATGCCACCTCCTAGACATGCAAGCTGTCCGAACGACGGACGAAGGAATGACGGACACCGTGCCGAGTCAAGCCGACAGGGGGCTCGTCACAATGAAAACCCTCCCCGAAACCGGAATAATGATGCTCCAGATGGAGGCCGGCGACCAGCCGGAAATAACCCAGCTGCTCCACCCTCTCCGCGAAGTAGCCATCACAATGGCTCCCAAGGAGGCCAAGGAGGGCGTTGTGGTGGAGGAGGTGGCGGCAGAAGCCGAAGTCTGGCTCCAAGGCACCGCAACCACAACCGTCATTCAGGACGATCTTTATCACCGAACGACGCAAGGCACAGGATCAACTCCAATATAGAGGCGCGGCGCTACGAAAATGATGACATATATGTGGGCCCAAAGTGCTTCGGACCACGCATAAGAGCTACAAGATTCCCAGAAGTATTTCCTATCTCAAGACATATCCAAGCCTACGACGGTATAGCTCGGCTAGATACTTGGCTACAGGATTTTTTCCAAGCTTGCTGCATCGCCAAAGGCGGAAACAGCCTGGTCGCAACCCGATATCTCCCACTCATGTTGCGGAAGACGGCACGATCATGGCTCAATGAACTTCCGGAGAACACCATCCACAACTATTATGACATGCAAGGTGCATTCTTTCGGAATTTCGAAGGCACGTACTGGAGGCCCTGTATGGTTGGAGACCTACAACGTTGCACCTAGAAAGCCAAAGAAACTTGTCGGGATTACCTCGGACGATGGATCGACACCAAGAACTCCTGCAAAAGGAGTAAATGACCAAACTGCGATTGAAGCTTTCATTGCAGGTCTCCCAATTGGTTTACTACGTCATCGCTTGAATTGTGACAAGGTCACTGATTTGGGAGAAATGATAGAAACAACGAGCAAGTATGCAGATGCTGACGATGACGCAGAGGGATTACTCAATGCCTTAGCTATTCCATAGTCAGCAAAACAACCAATGCAACAAGCTCAGAAGCGCAAGAACACCTCGGAAGAAAAACCCAACGCAGAAACGGTAGTGGTCACTGCTACTTTCGGGTCTGGAGGACGAGGAGGACGTGGAGGTGGCCACGGACGCGGTCGTGGGACGTCAAGAGTTCAAGGTAGAGGAGACCAGCAGCCTGGCAAAACCTACTCTTGGGCCGACATTGCCAATAACCCATGTGTGCATCACCTAGACGCCAATGGGGGCTCGTCCCACACAAACACCGAGTGTCGTTTCAACGACGACATTAAGAGAGATGATACCGCTGGCTACAAAGCTAAGCGGAAGAAGGGAAAGAAGAATCCTGAAAAGGATAAAGAGACCAAGGAAGATTTCGACATGGAGGAAGCTGATGCTTCAAATCCCAAGCCGAAAGGGAAGAAAAAATTTCCGACCAAGAAATACACTTATGTCACTTTCCTTGGATCTCAGCCAACAAAGGTCAAAAAGGCAGTGCTACATGAGCTCAATGCAATAGTTCCGACTGTCCCTCCATTCTTGGACTGGTCGGAAGTGGCAAACACATTTGACTGCGCTGATCATCCACCTAAGCTACACAGGCGAGGAAAATACGCCTTAATCGTTAATCCACTCATTGATGGTTATGGTTTCTCCAAGACTCTCATGGACGGTGGCAGCAGCATTAATATTCTGTATGTCGAAACGCTACGCCGGATGAAGATCTCGGAGACCCAGCTTAACCACAGCTCTGTGATCTTTCACGGGGTTGTCCTAGGAAGACGAGCAAATTCCCTGGGAGAAATCACTTTGGATGTTACTTTTGGAACTCCAAAGAACTATCAGACGGAGGCACTTTCCTTCGAAGTGGTCCCGTTCAAGAGCGCGTACCATGCTATATTCGGACGTTCGTCTTACTGGGCTTTTATGGCTCGTCCGTGTTACATTTACAATATAATGAAAATTCTAGGTCCCAACGACGTGATCACTATTAGGGGAGACCCGAAGAAAGTGCGAGAGTGCGAGGATGGAAATGCCGCCTTTGCTGAAGCCATGTTGCACGCCCAGGAGTACGAGGAGATCAAAAATAGCATAGATCTGTCCGAGATGCCAGCAACGAAGGAGATGACAAAGCTAAATCCGGAGTTCAAGGCATCGGAGGAGACGAAGAAGACGCCGTTGAAGGATGATGACCCCTCCAAGGTGACCCAGATAGGGAGAATATCATTTTGCGGCCTGAAAGTTGGGTGGCCAGGCAACGCGGTACCCAAGTTGATTTTTATCACCGTGATTCGAAAAGTTGGGGCGCCAATTGCTGAGAGGGGTCTTTTGAGTGAATCATGGCCAAACCCAATTTTTTCAAATCGTGCCCGTTAAGTCAGGATATTCCGTTACACTAGTTCCTGCTGTGCCCCTCCTTCACCGGTCACTCTTCTTAGCCACCCTGCACGTGTCGTAGGGGAAAATCCATTACTGTACTTTCCTAACTCTCGACACTGAATCTTGCTGCGGCGGCGGCGGTCCCTTTTCTTCCCTTCCCCGACCCTAAATCTACCGTAGGCGGGGGACCTTTTTTCTCCCTCCCCCGACACTGAATCCGGCGGCGGCGACCCAACATGTCTTGCAAGGCGAAGGCTGTAGCTACGTCGCCGACTGAAAAGGGTCCGTCGGGGCCCAAGTCTGGGGCTCAACGTGTAGCAATGACGAGGTCTTCAACCCCGGTTAGCGAGGAGGCCAACAAGGACTCTACTCCAAAGGTACCTACGAGCAGCGGGTTGAAGAGAAAAGCAAGGCCGGCGGTGGATTGTTCGGCTCCGGTGGGCGGATGCAGCACTCAGATCTCGAAGAAAAAACCCAGGAGAAGAGCGAGAGGTGAATTTTTCTTATCTGTGCCTTATCTTGCAAGTAGATTAGTTACGACATAATAGAATCGAATGAACTGAAATGTTCCTCTTTTTAATCAAATTAGGCACAACTTTGATACAAGGGACCTATATGAGTTCACAGTTCATGTTCAACAGTACACTGCAAAGCTTGATTTTGGTTGCGAGAGGGTTGTGTTCGGGCAAGATGTGCATCTGCTTGTGAATTGCAAAGAGGTTGTGTCTGTTTCACAGCTGGTAGATATGTTTGCCGCTAGAATTCCCTAGGGTTCTAGATAGAGGACAAAATTGGTGTGGCGCAACATGAATGATACCTATCAGCAAATTGAGCACTCCCATGAGCTTCAGATGGTTTGGGAGTGTTGTGCAGCTGATCGTAAGGTGAAAGTTGAAGCGGTGATTGATGATATGTATGCAGATGCTAGAGATCTTGCTGCTAGAGCTTCTGCTCCTAGAGAATACGGACCAATAAATGCTGATCTAGATAAGTTCAGTATACGCACAGAGGTGGATTCATACATGGCAAAACTTGATGAGGGAGTTAATAAGCCAGTTTCGTCATGTACTGTGGAGATCACTGTCGATTCCAAAAATATAACTCTTGATGAAATGAGAGAGATGATCGGTAAGGAAATCAGTATTGGCCCTAAGCAGATGGCAAAAATCCGGTGGTGGCATCATAAGAAGCAGCTATTCATAGATGTTTTGGATACTGAAGATCTTATGCAGATTATGCGGCGAAAGAAGCGAACCAGGAAGGTGTTCTTCCTTGGTACCATTTATGATGTTGTTGAACAGGGTATAGTGGATGTAGATGCCCCTGTAGTGGCTGAACAGAATGAGGTGGTCGACATTGATGAGATCTGATGAGAGCTGCTACCCTAGGCTTGTCATATGGACTGCGGGGTTCTCCTGCCTGTATTTGTAATATTGACTGTTGTTGCATTTAGAGTGTGCTTTTGTGATTATGTTTGTTGAGAGATTGCGATATAATGCTATGCGAGCTGTTGAGATTTTCGGACATGTCACTCACTAAAACCATCGTTGTTGTAATAAGACATAAGTACATTGTAGTTGACATGATTATGTTTCTTAGGATGACGTACCATACTTGTTTCTGTTATTATGTTTGTTGGGACATTGTAATGTAATCTTTTGTGAAACCATGACTGGACTAGTGATGCATAAATACATTATAGTTGACATGATTATGTTTCTTGAGATGATGTACTATACTTGTTTCTGTTATTTTGTTTGTTGAGAGACTGTAATGTAATGTTTTGTGAAACCATGACAGGACAAGTGATGTGTAAGTACCTTGTAGTTGACATGATTTTGTTTCTTGAGTTGATGTAATATACTTGTTTCTGTGATTACGTTTGTTGAGAGATTGTAATGTGATGTTTTGTGAAACCATGTTGTGGTTATGTTTGTTGGGAGATTATAATGTAATGTTTTGTGAAACCATGACCGAAGAAGTGATGCATAAGTACCTTGTAGTTGACATGATTTTGTTTCTTTGGATGATGTAATATGCTGGTATGTTTTCGTTAGGCAATGAAATTGGGATGGAGGGAGTGCAGGTTTAATATTTGAAATGAGAATGTGTGAAGAGAATCCATATCAGGCAGGAGACAGTAATCCAGGGAAAGGGCATGGTATCCATTAAACTATTGTAACATGCCAATTTAGTCATCGTTGCAGCGGTAGAAGGGCTGCTCTCTCTCTCCCCTCCTCTCTCTCTCTCTCTCTCTCTCTCTCTCTCTCTCTCTCTCTCTCTCTCTCTCTCTCTCTCTCTCTCTCTCTCTCTCTCTCTCTCTCTCTCTCTCTCGTCGACGCCGTCGCCGTCGCATTCTCCATGCTATCCTTGAACGGCGAGGACGACTAGTCGAGCAGCGACAGCCTTCTCTCCGACATCGAGTATTCCTTCCATGATGTGAGTTCCTCTGTTTTCTTGGGGTAGGGTTAGGCAATGGTAAATCTCTCGATCTGAGCTCCATATGTGCATGCAATCATTTTTGATTTCATCTTTGCGTTTACCTATAGGTACCAAGGACGATCTACGACTCTGAATGGGAGGGCCTAGATCTCGATGGAGAAGTGCCATGTGACCATGGGCTAAAACTGAGGAGATATGTTGCATTCAAAGGCAGTAACACTGGGAGAAGGTTTTTGGGCTGTACAAATCAGGTTTGTTTACATTATGTGCAACTGTGACATGAAGTAAAATGTATCGTGCATGTTCATAACACTATAGTGTGTGTGTTTTTAGGTTGGACCGGTGTGTAAAGCAGTAGAGTGGGTGGATCTTGAGTGGCCAGATGCACTTAAGAAATGTTTGGCACAGTTATGGGAGATGTATGAGTTGGAAAGATCGGGGAGATTTACTAATGTAAGTGATGCAGCTGAAAAAAATTATAAGTTGTCGGTATGAAATAAGGAACTTGAACAAGAAATCGAGAATTTGCAGTCAGAGCTAACTGACGGAATCGATGGGAGCTTGGTTGTTGGAACTGCAAAGAAGCTTCAGGATAGTCACAGGTTGCTGATTCATAATGCAAAAAAGGAGAGGGATCGGCTCAGGGAAGACAAGAAGAAGCTAGAGTACTACATTGCGGATCTGTTGAAGGAACTAAAGAAGGCGCGCGAGGGTGAACAAGGACAGACTATAGAGGATAAAGGAAATTCGAGATGAATAATTTATGTTGTACCAATGCCTGAAACTAGTTAATTGTAAGACTTGCAGTTGCGCTTTCCGAACTAAGCCAAACTCAATCCTCGAGGAAACTAATTTCAGACGAACACACATACGTGCATAGAGTTAAGTTCACGCTTACAAAATCACCACTGCAGAGGATAAACCAGGCAGTTCAGTACTAAATAGACATAAGTTGTGTTCAAGCAAGCCTGGCCCGGAGCTGCCTGTTTTCCTCCCTAAGATTGGCCAGCTCCTTCAGTACTATGTCGTGCTTCAGCTGTCGGTTCCAACGCTCTGTCACGGATTGGAGAATTTTGTCCATAGCCATACAATTTTCCTTCAAGATCCCTTTTATGATCTTCGTCTGCTTCCTAGCCGAGCCACGACCTTCACTGTGTAGCTTCGCCCAGTCGGCGTTTAACTCCTTCAGTTTTTGGCACTTGTCAGAAAGGACCGCAACTTCAGCGCGCAGTTGGTCAAAGGCCAGTTTCTGGCACTTGTCAGAAAGGACCGTGACTTCAACGCGCAGTTGGTCAAAGGCCAGTTTTTGGGAATTCCGCTTTTCCCTTTGGATTGCTATCTTGTCATTTAGCCAGGTAGCCAGGTCCTGGTCGATCTTTCGCGTCTTTCCCTGCAACAAAAATACATAGTATGGTTTGTTCAGTTCACCAGGACAAGCTGGTTAGTTTCCATAATTATCTGAATCGACTAGTGGCACTATCATAATTTCAAGGAAGAAGCAATCTAGGACTAATCAACATTTTATGAATCGACTAGTGGCACTGTCATAATTTCAATTTCGAAGACAAATAAGATTTATCAGCAGTTTAGTATGCTGTGGGTTTTTCCTAATATCACCAAATAGTAGTGGGAGAGTGGCAAACTCATAATGCAGAAACCCATGTCTAGATACATAATGGAAAGAGAACATGGTGTCCATTCATGGACATGAACACCAACACATCTCCAGATGGATAAGGAGTTGCCCTAGGATTCTTATTGCACCCTATAATGGGAAGCAGACATGGGCATTGCTCCCTGAACCCTAAACATTACAAAAGGAGAGGAGGACAAACTGGTATTCGTGTCCTCGCTAACGGGAATCAGACTTGGGCATTGCTCCGATACGCCTCTAGACATGCCCTTAGCTCCTCGTTCTCTTTCCGAACAACCTCGAGTACAGTGATCCCTCTGCTCATGTCCGCCTTCATCTCCTTGACTGCATCCAGGCAACGGTTCCTATCATGGTAGGCTTGGATGGTAGCCTTGGTTTCCTCGACTGGTCCTCTGAGTGCCTCGCTGACTTCGTCCTGCAGGAGAATGCACCTTTCCATGAGATTCTTCTTCTCCTCCGTGAGCTCGTTGATTATCTTGATGGCCTGTTCTTGCTGATCAAGTTACAGTCGAGCACTTTCTACAGCCTAACGACGTCACGTGCAAAATCTAGCGAGATCTCCTTTCTGCACAGATAATTGCTTGCGTAGGCTCTCATTAGCTTGGGTGAGGGAGCGTGCAAGATCATGTTGGTTGGCAATCTTGGAACTGATCGCGGCCACCTTCTCACGGTACTCGGCCTTTGATCGCTGCATCGTTCATGTTAATTGAAATAGGAATTCTACAATTACACTCCAGGTCCCAGGTGAATACTAATACAGATCAAAAAAATCCCCGTTGAATCTATTGGCCACAGTGTTAAAAAATGGACCTAGAGATCTATTCATGACCACGATAAACTAATCATAATCACAAAAAATCCATAGTGAATCTATGAACAACGGTATTAAGGAAAGACCGAGAGATCCATTCATATTCATGAAAACTAATACAACTCGCAAAAGAAGTAGAAAAACCAATGCGGGGTGGACAACATTTAAGAAATCCACATCATAACTCGGAGAAATAATACCGTGGAGATTTGCTACCTCGCTGAGACATTGAACGGGGCCGAACGGGTCCTGCAACGCCTCCATCGTGGTGGATTCGGGCTCCACGGCCGACCTGTAATACGTAGAAGAGGAAGAGCCAGAAGAAGAAGAAAAACAAGAAGAAGCTGATTAAGATTATGATGGAGAGGGAGATGGAGAAGAAGTAGAATAAGGAGACCGTATCGAGAGGAGCCCTCGCCTGCTAGAACATTCGGCGCCATTGTCGAGGGAGATTGGGCCTCGATGAGAGGGTGGGCTTGAGCGACTGGTAGAGCAAGAAGTGCCTCGCGGCGATTTCTCTCCCTTTTCTCCGCGAGGATCGTTGACCGACCTCTCACCCTCCTCAGTGGAGCCATGGCTTGCAAGGTGAGTGTGGCGGCGGCAGGAGGAAGGAGATAGTGATTATTAGTGTGGGAGAAGAGTAAGAGTACAGGCCGTGGTCTAGTAGTACTAGTACTATTATACAAGACCACCGTGTACGGTCTACCTTCTCAAAGAAGCCAGGGAGGCAGGGGTAGGGAATCGATGGGACTTGTCTTTATTGCGATGGACACTTCAATGGTCTTCGGCGCCGCCCAAAATCCAGTATATAATAAGGGGAGTACGAGCCGGGTGGTCGTCACGGGAATCGGCGCGCACATCCCGCGTGCGTGTGTCACGTATTGATGGGGCAATGACGCGCGCAACTGCTGCACGATCACGTGGGCACGTCCAACTCCATCGAACTCCACGTGAAAGGCACGCACGGGATATTTACGAGTCTAGAATACGCTGTGCCACTTTTGTTGTGATCAAATTATGTTCAGTACGTGAGATATTACTTTTTTTTGATAATCGACAAATGCATGCGTGGACACGACGCACGAAACCACTGCTCGTCCTTGATTAGATCGGCACCCCACTCTGTGTACCCGCCATCGACCATTCGGAGCAACTACCTCGAGCACGATGCCCCCTTGCCGTGGCAATGGCAGGTCCAAGCCGTCCACTGACCGTCCTGCGTCCCTGGCTCTTCGCTGCATCGTCCGCACTCGCGAGTCGCCTGCTGAGGCAGCACGTCGTGTCCGACTGTGCCAGGATCCATCGAAATCGGCACTCGAGGACACCGCGGCGTCGAAGCACGTACCGGCCGCGCAGGAGGAGCGTGGGGTACCTGCAGCGTCGGACGAGTGCAAAGTAGCAGCCAGGACGGGGGCGCGTGTTGCACCGGCGAGTACAGACAAGAAGAGGAACGAGAAGAAGACCATGAAGAAGAGAGGAGATAGCTATTTGGACGAGTCCGGCTCGGCCAACGAGGAGGCGTTCATTGATCAGTTGGAGGCAGAAGCGGAGGAGAGTGACGTGGACCCGTGGGACTAGAAGAGGAGGAGGTGGACTCCGACAAGGAGATAGCGCGCTTATTCGAGGAAGAGGGCGGTTGATGGCTCTGTGTATGGCGCCAGAAAAATGCTAGAGAGTGGTTCATGTAGAGCTCGTTGGGAACCCCAAGAGGAAGGTATGATGAGCACAACAGCAAGTTTCCCTTAGTAATGAAACCAAGGTTTTATCGAACCAGTAGGAGCAAGGAAACACCCCAAAGGTGTTGCTAGATGAGCTTTGGCAGGGCGCAGTACTGGTGCTAGTAGCAACGTGGAGACCTGCACAACACAACCACAAAACTTTGTCCCCAACTTGCGATGAGGTCGTCAATCTCACCGTGTTTTACGGAAAACAAAGGATTAAACATATTGGATGGAAAGAAGTAAAAGTTTGCAGAAAGTAAACACAAAGCAGTAAAAGACTGTAGATTGTATGTAAAGAAAAGGACCGGGATCCATAGTTCACTAGAGGTGGATCTCCTTAAGATAGATAACATGCTGGGTGAACAAATTACAGCGGGGCAATTGACAAACACCGAGAAAGCAATACATGCCTATACTAATCATCTTGACTCCTTTGAGACATGATTGGGCATTACAACATAATACATACCCCGCCATCCAACTGCATCTATGACTAATAATCCACCTTCAGGTTATCATCCGAACCCCCTCCAGTATTAAGTTGCAAGCAACAGATTATTGCTTTACGAACTGCGTGTAAAGTAAACAATACGATTGTTCTATGAACAAAGGACTGTTGTTTTCCCCCTAGTAGCAACAACACATCTAGTACCTTAGAGATTTCTGTCACTTCCCCAGATTACCAGAGGCATGAACCCACTATCGAGCATAAATACTAACTCTTGGAGTTGCTAGCATCTACTTGGCCAAGATAGCTACTAACAACGAAAAGCATGCAAGATCTCAAATAACAAAGACATGATAGAATCAATAATCAATCTTAAATAGCATCTCAATATCCATCGGATCCCCGCAAACACAACATGTATGAATTACAAATAGATGATCTTGATCATGAACGGAGCTCACAAGATCTAAACATGAAAGCACAAAGGAGGAGAAACCAGCCATCTAGCTACTACATGGATCCGCAGTCCAAGGATGAACTACTCACGCATCACATCGGAGGCTTGCATGGTGATGAAGAAGACCTCCAGGGTGAATTCCCCTCTCCGGCAGGGTGCCGGGAAGAGCTTCAGATCCCCTCGATCTAGGGACAGAGACGACGGCGGCTACAGACTCTTTCGTGGATTTTTTATCGGGTCCTTAGGGTTTTCGTCCCGAGGGCAACTTATAGGCGGAAGGAGAGGTCGAGGGGGTGCTGGGGTCGGCCAGACCACCCCCTGGCACGGTCCAAGCCTGGCCGCGCGGCCAGGTGGTGTGGCCGGCCCCTGGCCCCTCTCCGTCTCGTATTCTGGCACTTGATCCCTTCCGGAAAAATAGGCACTTTGGCTTTTGTCTCGTCCAATTCCGAGAATATTCATTTTCTGACTTTCCTGGAACCAAAAACAACAGAAAACAGGCAGCTGGCACTGTGGCACTTGTTAATAGGTTAGTCCAAGAAATCATATGAAAAGTACTCCAAAGTTGGAACAAAACACAAGAAAGTGGATAAAACCAAGCATGGAACATCAAAAATTATAGATACATTTGCAGTGTATCAGCGGTGTCGAGTCGTCTGAGGAGGGCATCGACGACGGCGATGGCATGGACCATGGTATTGACGAAGACGAGGACGAACCAGAAGACGAAGACGATGGCTTCTTTGAAATATGATCATTTATTTTATTTAGATAGATGGATTTTCACTTGTTTATGGGGGTAAAGTATCGGTGGCACGAATAGAGAGGTGGCACGGATTGACCATGCATAAAAAAAGTGGAGAAGGGAGGGGTTATCCTTCCCGTTGGATCACATGGGATCAACGGTTGGTGGAGACGATCCGCGTGACATCTGTGTCAGCCAATCAGGGCATAGCACCCAGAGTGAGCACATGTTTGGGATCTCCACGCGTTTGGGCTTTTGTGATATTTGTGACAGAGAGAGAGGGGAAATCTCTTTTCACAATCCGCCCATGGATCCACTAGTACCATTGAAATGTCATTGCATTTGTGCTCTTTTCACAATCCACCTATGGATCCACCAGTGTCATTGCATGTGTGTTCTTTTCACAATTCACCCATGGATCCACCAGTGTCATTGCACGTGTGTTCTTTTTAGTAACAACAACCAGAGTCATTGAAATGTGTGTTCTTCTCACATACCACCTATGGATCCACCAGTGTCATTGCATGTGTGTTCATTTCACTAACAACAACCAGTGTCATTGCATGTATGTTCTTTTCACTAACAACAACTAGAGTCATTGCATGTGTGCTATTTTCACAATCCACATATGGATCCACCAGTGTCATTGCATGTGTGTTCTTTTTAGTAACAACAA
Organism: Avena eriantha; assembly: GCA_910589775.1. Taxonomy (NCBI): domain Eukaryota; kingdom Viridiplantae; phylum Streptophyta; class Magnoliopsida; order Poales; family Poaceae; genus Avena; species Avena eriantha. Next base: position 543,383,239 of record OU342743.1, read on the forward strand.
CCAGTGTCATTGAAATGTGTGTTCTTCTCACATACCACCTATGGATCCACCAGTGTCATTGCATGTGTGTTCATTTCATAATCCACCTATGCATCCACCAGTGTCATTGCATGTGTGTTCTTTTCACTAACAAAAACTGGAGTCATTGCATGTGTGTTCTTTTCACATACCACATATGGATCCACCAGTGTCATTGCATGTGTGCTCTTTTCACAATCCACCCATGGATCCACCAGTGTCATTGCATGTGTGTTCCTTTTAGTAACAACAACCAGAGTCATTGAAATGTGTGTTCTTTTCACATACGACCTATGGATCCACTAGTGTCATTGCATATGTGTTCTTTTCACTAATAACAACCAGATTCATTGCATGTGTGTGCTTTTCACATACCACATATGGATCCACCAATGTCATTGAAATGTGTGTTCTCTACAGAGACCACACATGGATCCACTAGTGCCATTGCATGCGTGTTCTTTTTAGTAACAACAACCAGAGTCATTGAAATGTGTGTTCTTTTCACATACCACCTATGGATCCACCAGTGTCATTGCATGTGTGTTCTTTTCACAATCCACCCATGGATCCACCAGTGTCATTGCATGTGTGCTCTCTTCAGAGACCACCTATGGATCCACCAGTGTCATTGCTTGTGTGTTCTTTTCACAATCCACCCATGGATCCACCAGTGTCATTGCATGTGTGCTCTCTTTAGAGACCACCTATGGATCCACCAGTGTCATTGCTTGTGTGTTCTTTTTGGTAACAACAACCAGAGTCATTTCATGGCTGTTCTTCTCACATACCACCTATGAATCCACCAGTGTCATTGCATGTGTGTTCTCTTCACAATCCACACATGGATCCACCAGTGTCATTGCATGTGTGTTCTTTTTAGTAACAACAACTAGTGTCATTGCATGTGTGTTCTCTTCAGAGACCACAGATGGATCCACCAGTGTCATTGCATGTGTGTTCTTTTTACTAACAACAACCAGAGTCATTGAAATGTGTGCTCTCTTCAGAGACCACACATGGATCCACCGGTGTCATTGCATGTATGTTCTTTTCACTAACAACTACTGGAGTCATTGCATGTGTGTTCTTTTCACATACCACATATGGATCCACTAGTGTCATTGCATGTGTGTTCTTTTTTGTAACAGCGACCAGTGTCATTGCATGTGTGTTCTTTTCACTAACAACAACCGGAGTCATTGCATGTGTGCTCTCTTCACAGAGCACCTATGGATCCACCAGTGTCATTGCATGTGTGTTCTTTTTACTAACAACAACCAGAGTCATTTCATGGTTGTTCTTCTCACATACCACCTATGGATCCACCAGTGTCATTGCATGTGTGTTCTCTTCACAATCCACACATGGATCCACCAGTGTCATTGCATGTGTGTTATTTTTAGTAACAACAACCAGTGTCATTGGATGTGTGTTCTCTTTAGAGACCACACATGGATCCACCAGTGTCATTGCATGTGTGTTCTTTTTACTAACAACAACCAGAGTCATTGAAATGTGTGCTCTCTTCAGAGACCACACATGGATCCACCGGTGTCATTGCAGGTATGTTCTTTTCACTAACAACTACTGGAGTCATTGCATGTGTGTTCTTTTCACATACCACATATGGATCCACTAGTGTCATTCCATGTGTGTTCTTTTTTGTAACAGCAACCAGTGTCATTGCATGTGTGTTCTTTTCACTAACAACAACCGGAGTCATTGCATGTGTGCTCTCTTCACAGAGCACCTATGGATCCACCAGTGTCATTGCATGTGTGTTCTTTTTACTAACAACAACCAGAGTCATTTCATGGTTGTTCTTCTCACATACCACCTATGGATCCACCAGTGTCATTGCATGTGTGTTCTCTTCACAATCCACACATGGATCCACCAGTGTCATTGCATGTGTGTTATTTTTAGTAACAACAACCAGTGTCATTGCATGTGTGTTCTCTTTAGAGACCACACATGGATCCACCAGTGTCATTATGACATGGGTATAAACCTACAGGTACTCGAGCTTGGTATATACGGCCTGGATACATGGAGGCCCACGGTGTCGCCAAGGCCCAAATGGAGAATTCGAGTGGCCTACGGACTCTCGATTGCTTGAAGAACAAGAAGAACCTAAAGATAGAAAGTTCAAGGGGAAAACCCTATTCTGTAACCGACTCGACCTGCTACACGAGACCTAGCCTACCTATATAAAGGCTAGGAGGGGGCGGCGAGGAGGACATACGCAACCCTAGTTTCCACAACCCTCGCCAGATTGCATCTGCGCACCATTGTAATCCTCGATTCCTTTGATAATTCCACGAGAAGACAAGCAGGAGTATGGACCTCTATGAGGCCTGAACCTGAGTAAATCTTTGAGTCCCCTGTGTGCTTGTTTGCTAGCCGATAGATGTCTCCAGTGCTCCCTCCTTCTCCAAAACCCAAGTCCATAACAATGGGCATTGATGAGTTAAACCCTCGTCAATTGGCGCCGTCTGTGGGAATTGGGAGTGCTGATGTTGTGGCTTCTTCGGTCCCATCAACCGCGATCTACAACTCCGCAATAGCAGAGATCCGTCAGCTCTTCGGCGCGTTCGACTTCATCGTCCACACGCTGGCCACTCGCCCGGCCTTCGAATCAGTGGGCGACGGAGTCATCCTGGCGATAGGGAGCTTCCGCTTCGAAGTCGGTCAGATGAGCACGGTTCGCATGCCTGATCAGCCGACGGCACCATCGATTGCCCCAGAATCATGGTTCCCCCATTGATCGGCACCCTTAGCGAACTCAACACCCCGACAACAGTCGAGAACATGGTCAGCGATAGTAGTCGCGACTCCGATCTGAGCAATCTGGCCACTGAATATGGAACCTACGGTTCCAGATCTGAGAGTTGTGGGAGCAACAACTTCCCCAATCACTTCATGTGCACCGTCATCAATGCAGGCGATACCTCTGCCAACTGTGACAACGGTGGCAATCACGGCAACGGAACCGACCCGCCTAACAGCGGCAACGATGGCAATGGTGGCAACGGCGGCAACGGTGGCAATCGCACCCCCGTCGACAATAGGGGGGCAGTCAAACCTCCAACCATAATAAATGAGCAAACCGACGAACGCGTCATGATCAGGCTCAACGAGCAAGAATGGGATCACTACCGCGAGGCCCTACGAGGCACTCCTCTACCCTTCAGATCTCCGCAAGAGCTGCTGATGGGCTATCACTGGCTCCTGAAGGAAGAATTCAAGCGCCAAGTACAAACAATCGTGCAACTCGAGGCGCGCAAAAAGGCAGCAGACGAGTCGAGCCTTCGTCGTGCTGGGCTCTCCTCCCACGGAGGATCCTCCTCAAAGGGCAACGAGTACATCACCAAGAAGAGGAAATCTCGGATGGCCCATCTTACCGAGCAAGAACGCATAGAAGCTGCGAAGGTCCTCGACTTCAGCTCTATGACAGTCGACACACGGGGCAATGTGGTCCCCAAGACGCCGCAGGCTGCGGTGACAATGGCCACCATGTACCTCCTCAACAACCAGCCGCCGGCTGGAGATCCCCGAGCCGCCATGCACCGATCTATGATCGCAGGCTTGGGATTAATCGAGGCCGCCCTCGATAAGGAGCCAACACTGGAACCAAAGAAGGGCAAAGCTCTAGCAAAGCGTTACTCCTCGCCCTCATCCAGTGATGACAGTCCCGACCTGTCTCGACGTCGTCGCTCACGGCGACATGACCATGACTACAACACGCGTGATGACATCACGCAGCGCAAGATCGACAAATCAAGGGCACAATGCGCTCGGTCGACTGACTCAGAAGAGGAAGACGTGGAGCTCTACGGCGCCAGATGCTTCAGCAGGTCCATCAGGCAGAAGCGAATGCCAAAGGGGTTCAAACTCCCGTCGGAAAACCCAAAGTTTGATAGCCTACAGGACCCAAAAATCTAGCTGGAGGACCACATCTCCTCCGTCAGGCTCCACGGAGGCAGTTGAAGCATGGCCATGCAATGCTTGCAGCTGCAGCTACAGGGCGTCGCCCCAGCATGGCTCAACAACCTCCCACGCGGATCCATTCGCAGCTGGGATGAGCTGGTTTACAGCTTCATGCGCAACTTTAAGGGCACATACAAGCGGCCCGCATCAATCGAAGAGCTGAGATGCTGCCAACAAAGATCTGGCGAATCGTTGCGCTCCTACATCCAAAGGTGGTCCATCATCAAGAACTCCGCAGAGGATCATGCGATTAACGCATTCAATAGCGGCGTCCGCCGCCTAGAACTCAGGGAGGAGCTGGGCCGCTCAAAGCCTAAGACCATCGACCACCTGATGGAGATCGCGAATCGGTGGGCCGATGGAGAAGATTCGGTGAAGAATCACGCTCACTCCGACAAGGAGGCGGAACTCGAGCGCAGACGCGATCGCCGAGGCAAGCGTCGCATGCGCATCTACGATGACCGCGACGACATCAACATGGTCGCGGCTGGCTACGCCGACATACGCGATGATAACCGCAACAACGGATACCGTAGCGGTGGATACCGCGACTCCGGGAAAACCACGCAAGTGTGGCAATGCCGCAATCGCGATGATGCACCCGCGACATCCATTGAGGACAAACTGTCCGGGCCATGTACAATACACTTCTACATCGACAAGCATGATGGAAAGAAGAAGTCCAGCCACCTCCTCAAAGATTGCCGCTAGTTCCTCAAGCTATATGAGGGATTGGTTCGGATGAACCACAACGCAGTCCAAAGAGGCTACAGAGCCGCTCCAGGCGCCGTGGCACATGGCGCTCCACCACTGATACACTGCAAATGTATCTATAATTTTTGATGTTCCATGCTTAGTTTTATCCACTTTCTTGTGTTTTGTTCCAACTTTGGAGTACTTTTCATATGATTTCTTGGACTAACCTATTAACAAGTGCCACAGTGCCAGCTGCCTGTTTTCTGTTGTTTTTGGTTCCAGGAAAGTCAGAAAATGAATATTCTTGGAATTGGACGAGACAAAAGCCAAAGTGCCTATTTTTCCGGAAGGGATCAAGTGCCAGAATACGAGACGGAGAGGGGCCAGGGGCCGGCCACACCACCTGGCCGCGCGGCCAGGCTTGGACCGTGCCAGGGGGTGGTCTGGCCGACCCCAGCACCCCCTCGACCTCTCCTTCCGCCTATAAGTTGCCCTCGGGACGAAAACCCTAAGGACCCGATAAAAAATCCACGAAAGAGTCTGTAGCCGCCGTCGTCTCTGTCCCTAGATCGAGGGGATCTGAAGCTCTTCCCGGCACCCTGCCGGAGAGGGGAATTCACCCTGGAGGTCTTCTTCATCACCATGCAAGCCTCCGATGTGATGCGTGAGTAGTTCATCCTTGGACTACGGATCCATGTAGTAGCTAGATGGCTGGTTTCTCCTCCTTTGTGCTTTCATATTTAGATCTTGTGAGCTCCGTTCATGATCAAGATCATCTATTTGTAATTCATACATGTTGTGTTTGCGGGGATCCGATGTATATTGAGATGCTATTTAAGATTGATTATTGATTCTATCATGTCTTTGTTATTTGAGATCTTGCATGCTTTTTGTTGTTAGTAGCTATCTTGGCCAAGTAGATGCTAGCAACTCCAAGAGTTAGTATTTATGCTCGATAGTGGGTTCATGCCTCTGGTAATCTGGGGAAGTGACAGAAATCTCTAAGGTACTAGATGTGCTGTTGCTACTAGGGAGAAAACAACGACCCTTTGTTCATAGAACAATTGTATTGTTTACTTCACACGCAGTTCGTAAAGCAATAATCTGTTCCTTGCAACTTAATCTGGAGGGGGTTCGGATTATAACCTGAAGGTGGATTATTAGTCATAGATGTAGTTGGATGGCGGTCTATGTATTATGTTGTAATGCCCAATCAAGTCTCAAAGGAGTCAAGATGATTAGTATATGCATATATTGCTTTCTCGGTGCTTTTCAATTGCCCCGGTGTAATTTGTTCACCCAGCATGTTATCTATCTAAGGAGAGCCACCTCTAGTGAACTATGGATCCCGGTCCTTTTACTTTACATACAATCTACAATCTTTTACTTCTTTGTGTTTACTTTCTGCAAACTTTTATTTCTTTCCATTCGATACGTTTAATCCTTTGTTTTCCGCAAAACACGGTAAGATTGACAACCTCATCGCAAGTTGGGGACAAAGTTCTGTGGTTGTGTTGTGCAGGTCTCCACGTTGCTACTAGCACCGGTAGTGCGCCCTGCCAAAGCTCAGCTAGTAACACCTTTGGGGTGTTTCCTTGCTCCTACTGGTTCGATTAAACCTTGGTTTCATAATTGAGGGAAAACTTTATGCTGTGCTCATCATACCTTCCTCTTGGGGTTCCCAACGAGCTCTACGTCGATCGTCGAGTGCATCAAGATCTTTTCTGGCGCCGTTGCCGAGGAGTCAAGGACATATTCACAAGGGGAGTCCCTCATAACCAATCTCTTTACTTTGTTGTTTTTGTTTTGCTTAGTTTTCTTTTTTCTTTGTTTGCTTGTTTTGTTGTTCAAAAACACAAAAAATTAGTTTTACTTATTTTGCTTTCTTATTTGAAACCCCCAAAAAATGACTACTCTTGAAAACACTAAGTTGTGTGACTTCACTAGCACCAACAACAATGATTTTATGAGCACACCTATTGCTCCACCTGTGGCTGAAAATACTTTCTTTGAGATAATACCTGCTTTGCTCAATCTTGTTATGAGAGAGCAATTTTCTGGTATTGGTAATGAAGATGTTGCTTCCCATCTAAATAACTTTGTTGAACTTTGTGAGATGCAAAAGCATAGGGATATATATGGTGATATTATTAAACTAAAATTGTTTCCTTTCTCTTTGAGAGGAAAAGCTAAATAATGGTTGAATTCCTTAACTAGGAATAGTATTGATTCTTGGACTAAGTGCACAGATGCTTTTATTGGAAAATACTATCCTCCTGCTAAGATTATATCCATGAGAAGTGAAATAATGAAGTTTAAACAACTTGATAATGAGCATGTTGCTCAAGCTTGGGAAAGAATGAAATCTTTGGTTAAGAATTGTCCCACTCATGGACTGACTGCTTGGATGATCATCCAAACTTTTTATGCAGGATTGAACTATTCTTTAAGGAACCTATTGGATTCTGCTATTGGAGGTACCTTTATGACCATCACTTTGGGTGCTGCAACAAAACTTTTGGATAATATGATGGTTAATTATTCTGAATGCCATACTGAGAGAGCTCCACAAGGTAAGAAGGTAAATTTTGTTGAAGAATCCTCCTCCTTGAGTTATAAGATTGATATTATTATGTCTATGCTTGTTAATGGGAAAGCACATATTGATCCAAATAATGTTCCTTTAGCCTCTTTGGTTGCTCAAGAAGAGCAAGTTGATGTGAACTTCATAAGAGATAATAATTTTGGCAACAATTCTTATGGTAATAATGCTTATAGGAACAATTTTGGTAACAACAATTATAAGCCATATCCGCCCAACAATGGTAATGCTTATGGAAATTCTTACAAAAATAATAAGAGTGCTCCCTCTGAACTTGAAGTTATGCTTAAAGAGTTTATTAGTAAACAAACTTCTTTCAATAAAACTATTGAGGAAAAACTCTCTAATGCTGAAAGAAATATAGCATCTTTGGATGAAGCTCAATCTTCTTTGAATAAAATGGCCGCTAAACCTGAAACTAATGAGAATCCCTTTGCAGCTACTAATGCTATACAAGTAAGAATTGATGAAAATGTTAAACTATTAGCTGAATTACATGCTAAGTGGGAAAGAGAAGATGAAATTGCTAGAAACATTAGTGTTACTACTATTACCATCACTAGTGTTGAGGCTAATAATAGTTCTACTACTTTAGATGATAAAGTTGATTTTGATCTTGATGGTTGCAACATCTCTGATGTTATGAAGTTCCTACAAAAGCTTGCTAAAAGTCCTAATTCTAGTGCTATGAACATGGCTTTTACAAAACACATTACTGATGCTCTCATAAAGATTAAAGAAGAAAAGATGAAACATAAAGCTTCAATCCCTATAAAACAAGAAGATGGCTGGGAACCAATCATTAATATGAAAGTGAATGACTTTGATTTCAAAGCTTTGTGTGATCTTGATAGTAGTGTTTCTATTATGCCTAGAAGGATTTATGATATGCTTGATTTGCCTCCTCTTGAAGATTGTTATTTGAATGTACCACTTGATGCTAATGCTAAAAATAAACTCATGGGGAGTCTTAATGATGTTCTTATTATGGTTAATGATTCCTATGTCCCCGTTGATTTCTATGTTTTGGATGTTGAATACAATGCTTCTTGTCCTATTACTTTGGGAAGACCTTTTCTTAGAACTGTTGGTGCCATCATTGATATGAAAGAAGGCACCATTAAATATCAACTCCCACTCAAGAAAGGTATAGAACACTTCCCTAAAAAGAGAGAATTTTTTTCTTTTGCTTCTCCTATAAAAACAAAATTTTGTCTTAATGCTTCTTCATTTGAGAACACTTGATTCTTTCTTTGGTTCTTATGCCTAACTTAAAGGCGTTAAAGAAAAGTACTTGTTGGGAGATAACCCAAGAGTTTTAGATGAGTCTTGAAAGTTATTAGATCTGTAATAAACTCTCCTTATCCTTTTTATTTGCCTTTTGTGCCAAGAGTAACCTCTAATGAGAGTGAAGTAATGATTGGGAAAGTTGCTGTCTCGAAACAGATTTCTGTGCTTCACCGTAAAATTTCCTGAGAGAGCTCTGTACGTCGGATTGAGCTGTAATTGTTTGTGATTCTGCCACAGGTTGTTATTTAACTTTCTTTAGTTCAACACTTTTTGATTTGATCAATAGAAGGTCTTCGAAAAAATTCGTCTTTACCTGCTGATCTGTTTTGACAAATTTCTGCCAGTTTCTGCATTTGCTTCTTGTTAGTTCCTTCTTGAGTTCCTTTGGGGAATTGATCTTTTTGAGGGAAGTGATACAGTAGCTAGTGTTCTAATGCAAGTTTATTTGGTGTTAGAACTGAACCTTGAGACTTATTTATCTTAAGTGCATTAATGTTGCTAATGAGATTGTGTGAAGTTTTGTATGAAGGAAAAATTTCAGGTGTATGGAAGGAATGAGTAATGAGATGAAGGATGGACTAAAGCTCAAGCTTGGGGATGCCACGCGTGTCACCCCAAGAAATATCCAAGAAGTACAAGCGTCAAAGCTTGGGGATGCCCAAGGCATCCCCTTCTTCATCAATAAAAATCCCAGGTTTCTTCCAAACGCTTCATTTTTATTGTTTCATGCACAGTTGTGTTTATCTTGGAACGTCTTCTTTTTCGTTTTCGTTTTGGTTTTTAGTTTGCTTGATTTTCTTAGTGTTCTGAATAAGTTGGTTGGACCCCCTCTTTCATACATTGGTTTGCAAATAGTTTGGTTTGGTTTGGAAAAGAGTAGGAAAGTTCATACTTATGTGGTAAAAAGAGCTCGTTTTGACTATGGCCTATGCTTTGTCATGCCATGCTTGATATTGTTTTGGCTTTATGTTTAGTATTCTTTGCTGTAGCATGACTTGTTATAAACAATTGATATTGCTTAATGTGCCTTGGATGAATCATGCGTTGTTTTAGCATATTAAAGCATAGTATAGTGGTATTCTCCTTTGATGCTTTATTTGGGTTGACTTGGCGCATGCTCACACCATGTTATGACTATCTCAAGTCACCATAGCCTTTATGATCCTTTAGTTTTCAACTTGTAGTATCACTTTATGCTTTGGTCAATGATGTTTTGTCGCTCTGCATGATTATGTCCATTATCTCTTAGTTTGTCGCTCCCAGTCTTTTGCTAGCCTCCACAACCAAGTATGAGTTCCACTCATGCATCCAACTCCCTAAACCAAGTTATTCCAAAGATTCCACCATACCTACCTACTAGCTTATGCTATTCCAAGTATATTCATGCTTTTGTTTACCTTCCACTTGTTATGAGAAAACTAGTGATTAAAGCTCTCACGAACTTGATGGCACACTTTACTTTATTGCCTCTAATAAACTTGAACCATTGGGTCCTTCTTTGTTGCGTATATGCTTGCGCTTTATAAGTTGAAATTAGCAGAACCATGTTTCATGGGGAACGCTTTCAACATTGCACTTGTACTTTGTACCCCGTAGATATTATGATCTTTTCTTACGGATCCCGGCGGTGTGAAATAAAAGTGGAACTTGTAAGATCATGGAGTTTGTATGTGTGTTAGATAAACGCCTGGGACGCAAGCCTAAGCCATGCCTAATCATGGTGGAAAATTGCAGCATCACCATAATGAGCACTCTCTGAAGCATCCTCAATAAAAACCTATGCAAATAGCAAATAAAAAGATCGCTGAGAAGCTCATTGTCTGCTTGCCTTGTCATTTTGATTATGGGAAAGCTCCCGTATCATGTGCAAGGGGTACCCCGTTGGCGGTTCTTAATGATACACATATACTTAAAATGACAAGAGCTTACTCGTGACTAAAGTTTAGTAGCATGAGGATCGGTCTTCGTAAGTAAGGGGCATGAGATTTCGGTTTATAACTTGTCAAGCATATCCTCTTAGTTGTGTCAATTTAACCTTAATCACATTAAAGATGCTTATGATAGGGGCAATGAGAGCTGAAAGCTATAAGTACCATAATTTTTGGAAGCTCTTTATGAGACTTGAATCCCTACTTCCTTTTACAAAAGTCCTTTCTTCCACCATTATATTGAGTCTCCACCTTCTATCTTTATGCACTACTTTGAGAGCATAGTGGCCATTCTTAGTTCTATGTGCATTGTCACAAGACTAGTTGATTGATGCATAACTTGTTATTGCTTGTTTTAATATATTGTATCTAGTCACTCTTTTGAACTTTGAAGGTGTCCTATGCATTTATATTTGCTACTCTATTGAGGGACAAGCTGAATACTTTCATGCTATGTTTTCTTTATGTGAAACAAACAAACGTCTTGCAAAGCATGTTATTCATGAATCTTTTGTTTGTACCTTTTCATGTTGCATCATAGTCTCTTTGCTTATTCCTAGAACTTTGTCTTTCATGTTATGATTGAAGTACTATGATCCCAGCTTTGAATGTTTTGCAAATACTTTGATCAAGTCTTTGATGGTGCATGTCACCTCAAAAATTATTTCTTTTTATCACTTACCTACTCGAGGACGAACAGGAGTTAAGCTTGGGGATGTTGATACATTGCAAATGTATCTATAATTTTTGATGTTCCATGCTTTGTTTTATCCACTTTCTTGTGTTTTGTTCCAACTTTGGAGTACTTTTCATATGATTTCTTGGACTAACCTATTAACAAGAGCCACAGTGGCAGCTGCCTGTTTTCTGCTATTTTTGGTTCCAGGAAAGTCAGAAAATGAATATTCTTGGAATTGGATGGGACAAAAGCCAAAGTGCCTATTTTTCCGGAAGGGATCAAGTGCCAGAATACGAGACGAAGAGGGGCCAGGGGCCGGCCACACCACCTGGCCGCGCGGCCAGGCTTGGCCGCCAGGGGGTGGTCTGGCCGACCCCAGCACCCCCCGGCCTCTCCTTCCGCCTATAAGTTGCCCTCGGGACGAAAACCCTAAGGACCTGATAAAAAATCCACGAAAGAGTTTGTAGCCGCCGTCGTCTCTGTCCCTAGATCGGGGGGGATCTGAAGCTCTTCCCGACACCCTGCCGGAGAGGGGAATTCACAATGGAGGTCTTCTTCATCACCATGCATGCCTCCGGTGTGATGCGTGAGTAGTTCATCCTTGGACTACGGATCCATGTAGTAGCTAGATGGCTGGTTTCTCCTCCTTTGTGCTTTCATGTTTAGATCTTGTGAGCTCCATTCATGATCAAGATCATCTATTTGTAATTCATACATGTTGTGTTTGTGGGGATCCGATGGATATTGAGATGCTATTTCAGATTGATTATTGATTCTATCATGTCTTTGTTATTTGAGATCTTGCATGCTTTCCGTTGTTAGTAGCTATCTTGGCCAAGTAGATGCTAGCAACTCTAAGAGTTAGTATTTATGCTCGATAGTGGGTTCATGCCTCTGGTAATCTGGGGAAGTGACAGAAATCTCTAAGGTACTAGATGTGCTGTTGCTACTATGGAGAAAACAACGATCCTTTGTTCATAGAACAATTGTATTGTTTACTTTACACGCAGTTCGTAAAGCAATAATCTGTTGCTTGCAACTTAATACTGGAGGGGGTTTGGATGATAACCTGAAGGTGGATTATTAGTCATAGATGCAGTTGGATGGCGGTCTATGTATTATGTTGTAATGCCCAATCAAGTCTCAAAGGAGTCATGATGATTAGTATATGCATATATTGCTTTCTCGGTGTTTGTCAATTGCCCCGCTGTAATTTGTTCACCCAGCATGTTATCTATCTAAGGAGAGCCACCTCTAGTGAACTATGGACCCCGGTCCTTTTACTTTACATACAATCTACAATCTTTTACTTCTTTGTGTTTATTTTTGCAAACTTTTATTTCTTTCCATTTGATACGTTTAATCCTTTGTTTTCCGCAAAACACGGTGAGATTGACAACCTCATCGCAAGTTGGGGACAAAGTTCTGTGGTTGTGTTGTGCAGGTCTCCACGTTGCTACTAGCACTGGTAGTGCACCCTGCCAAAGCTCAGCTAGTAACACCTTTGGGGTGTTTCCTTGCTCCTACTGGTTCGATTAAACCTTGGTTTCATAATTGAGGGAAAACTTTCTGTTGTGCTCATCATACCTTCCTCTTGGGGTTTCCAACGAGCTCTACGTCGATCGTCGAGTGCATCAGCCACCACCACCTGGGCCACCACCGAATGCAGCTGCGCCGGACCAGCACCACGGAGGCGAACCGTACCCACGAGCCATGGGCACCATGATGATCCAAAAGGGACGCCCCTCGAATCGGGTGCAGAAGGCCATCACTCGCCAAGTCAACCAGGCCACACGCTCGCCACCATCTACTACTGAGTACCTCAGCGGAAGCGAGTCCTGCATCACCTTCAACAAACGCGATCATCCGCCTCAGGTACCCCGTCAAGGCCATTGCCCCCTTGTACTCGAGGCGCAAATCGAAGGCTTCGACATGAGCCGTGTCTTCATGGATGGCGGAAGCGGCATCAAACTTATATCCGCGAGTACCTTGCGAGCAATGAGGATCCCTCTAACTTGCCTGGAGGCCTCGGACACAACATTCCACGGCATCGTCCCAGGAAAAGGGGTATATCCCCTGGGCAAAATCAACCTTGACGTCATCTTCGGCACGCCGAAGAACTTCCAGCACGAACGCATCGACTTTGAGGTCGTCGACTGGCCCTCACAATACCACTGCATCCTCGGACATGTGGCGTTCGCTAGGTTCATGGCAGTGCCACACTACGCCTACCCGCAGATGAAAATGCCAGGTCCCAATGGCGTCATCACGATCAACGGGAATTTCGATAGATCCGACAGCTGCGACAGGGAGTTCAACAGAATTTCCCAGTCCTTCGGCATGCAGGAAGAACTCGCAAGACTGAAAGAGTCGTCAAACAATAGTCTGCCCCCCTGAGCCGGCCAAGTTCGCCCGATCTATCCTTCGACTCATCGGTGCACACAAAGAAAGTGCAGGTCCACCCATCAAATCCTACCAAGACGACCCTCATCGCCAACAACTTGAGTCCCGCATAGGAACTCACGCTCGTCGAATTCCTCCGTCAGCACTGGGAAATTTTCGCCTGGTGTCCTGCGGACATGCCAGGAGTTCCCAGGGAATTCACCGAGCACGCACTCAATGTCAACCCCGACCCAAGGCTAGTCAAGCAAACAATTCAGCGATTGTCTGAGCCACGAGCGCAGGCAGTTGGAATGGAGATCAATAGACTCCTCGATGCCAAGTTCATACGCGAGATCAAGGAAAGCACTTGGCTCGCCAACACGGTGCTAGTACCAAAAAGGACACGGATATCCTGCGGATGTGTGTGGACTTCACCTCTCTGAATAAGCACTGCCCAAAGGATCACTTCCCGTTGCCACGCATCGACCAGATCATCGACTCCACCGCGGGATGCAAGCGCCACTGCTTCCTCGACGCCTACTCAGGCTATAATTAGATTCGATTGAAGGAGGAAGACCAAGAGAAAACAACGTTTACAACGCCCTTTGGTGTGTTTTGCTACAACACAATGCCCTTCGGGCTAAAGAACGCGAGAGCCACCTACCAGCAGTGCATGCAGGCTTGCCTCAAGGAACAACTGGGTCGCAACATTCAAGTCTATGTCGACGACATAGTAATCAAGACCAAGGAGGAGGCCTCCCTAATCGACAATTTGCGCGAAACCTTCGCCAACCTCGACCGCTACCAGATCAAGCTCAATCCGGAAAAATGCACCTTTCGCGTACCATCTGGGCAACTACTCGGATACCTCATCTCCGCGAGGGGAATCGAGGCAAACCCGAAGAAAATAAAATCCATACTGGCCATGGAGAAGCTAAAAAACATAAGGGGCGTTCAACAGCTGGCTAGGCGAATGGCGGCCCTCAGTCGATTCATCAGTCGGATGGGTGAAAAGGTGCTGCCCTTCTACCAACTCCTCCGCAAAGCTGAAAAATTCGAGTGGACCAATGAGGCGCAAGAAGCATTCGAAGACCTCAAGCGCCTGCTATCCACTTCGCCAGTACTGGTGACCCCACGAGAAAGGGAACCACTGTTGCTATCTATCTCCGCCACCAACCAGGTGGTCAGCACAGTGCTCGTCGTCGAACGAGCCGAAGAAAACAAGGTCCACGGGGTACAATGCCCAGTATACTACCTCAGCAAGGTCCTCACACCAACAAAACAGCGGTACCCGCACTACCAGAAGCTGGCATACGGTGTCTTCATGACCGCCCGACGACTGCACCATTACTTCCAGGAACACCCAATCGTGGTGGTCAACTACGCCCCGTTGGGGAATATCCTCAATAACCCCGACGCCACAGGATGAGTTGCGCTTTGGGGAATAGAATTGTCTCCATGAGACATCACATACGAAAAGCGCGACGCAATCAAGTCGCAAGTTCTCCCTGACTTCCTCGTGCACTGGATGGAGAACCAGCTCCCGGACAAACCAGATATGTCCTACCGCTGGACAATGCACTTCGATGGGTCCAAGCAGAAGGACGGAGCAGGCGCATGTGTCATACTGACATCACCTCAAGGGGACAAGTTGAAGTATATCCTGCGAATGCAGTTCATAGCTTCCAACAACGAAGCTGAATACGAGGCCCTGTTGCATGGGATGAGGATGGCAAAAGCCTGCGGCGCCAAGAGGCTCATCATATACGGTGACTCCAAGTTGGTCGTCAACCAACATAGGCTTTACCTGCGCCCCATACCACCCGGGTATTTCTCGAGCGCATCTGCGAACGCTCCATCAAGCCAAAGGCCGCAGAGAAGAAGACAAGCGCAGCAATGGACTCGGGGGCTACGCCACCCAATGAGTCAATGGCACTCGATGACTTGGAACTGGACACATGACTCGAGGGACCAATGAGCGTCATGATGATTGAGCAATCCTGGACGCAACCGTACATCACGTACCTCCTCAGCAAAAGGCTACCGGACGATCCGACTGATGCACGGCTCATCGTGCGGCGATCCAAGGCATTCACTGTTATCAACGGCGAAATGTACAAACACAGCATCACGGGAGTACTCCAACGATGCGTCTCCATGGCCGATGGAAGAGATGTTCTCCTCGACATTCATGAGGGGACCTGCGGGCACCATGCCGGCAGTCGCGCCCTCGTCGCCAAAGCTCTACGAGCTAGGTTCTATTGGCCTACGGTCATGCGCGATGTCAAGGACATCGTCCAGAAATGCAACGCTTGCCAACGATTCGCGGACAAGCTGCACGCACCGGCCGTAGAGCTCCGGATAATTCCATTGGCCTGGCCCTTCGCGCAATGGGAACTCGACATGGTTGGCAAACTACCAAAGTCCTCACGAGGAGGCTACATCTACCTCTTGGTTGCAGTCAACAAGTTCACTAAGTGGATTGAGGCCATGCCAGCGACCAACCAATCAGGACACAACGCAGTAAAGTTCTTCGAATCCATGGTCTACCGCTTCGGAGTACCGCATAGGATCATCACCGACAATGCGACAAACTTCACATCCAAGGAGTTCCAAGAATTCTGCGAGAATCTGGGGATCAACATCAGCTACGCCTCTGTAGCACATCCACAGACCAACGGTCAGGTGGAAAAAGGAAAGGGGCTCGTCTGCAGCGGCATCAAGAAGCGACTCCTCCGGCCACTCGAACAAGCCGCGGGTTGCTGGCCAGATGAACTGCAATCCGTACTCTGGAGCCTACGCACAACTCCAAACAGTGCCACGGGCTACACGCCATTCTTTATGCTGCACGGAGCCGAGGCAGTGCTACCCGCCGAGGTACGGTACAAGGTGCCGCGCATGGTCGCTTACAGCGAACAAGAGTCATCCCTCGCACTCGAAGACTCCGTCGACCTCCTTGACAAGGCAAGAGAAATCGCCGCGGAAAGATCAACGATCTACCAGCGGAACCTGCGCAATTACCATAGTAGGAGGCTACGCCCCAGATCCTTCGGCGAAGGCGACCTGGTCCTGCGACTGAAGCAGTAGGGACATCTCAAGCTCGAGTCCCCCTGGGAAGGACCATACATGATTACAGAAGTAATCCCAGGTGGCACCTACCACCTTCAAGATTTAGAGACAGGAGTCGCATACTCCAACCCCTGGAACGTCGCACAACTGCGACGCTTCTACCCTTAGTTGTTTTTACCTTTAGATCACAAATAAGGCACTCAGCCAAGGCTACTTAGCCACACATTGTACCTCGTACTGTCCTTCGAATAAATAAAGCTAAGTGCCCCAAAACTCTGTGTTCTACTTTATGTTTTCCAATTTATCTACTCGGGGGCTGCGCCACCCTATATACATCTATTCTACGAACCAACACGCGATATCTGGAGTAGCTAGCACATCAATCGAAACCCTTGACACAACATCAACCCAGCTGCAACGCACCTGACATGTTGACAAGGGACTGAGATAAGAGCATGGCCAGGCTAACAAAAAGGACTCGCATAGTGCAACGCACTTCATGCTAACAAGCTCTTTATACATAATCAATAGTCAGTTATACACCATATACACAAACTTTACAACACTGGTACACTTATATGCAGGATACAAACTAAGCCACTACTGCAAAAAAAGAACGTTGGTCTACTCCTCGAAGAAATCGACGATCTCCTCTGTTGGGCTATCCACCGCCTGGTAATGCGGCACCATATTCCAGGAAGAACCTACTGGTGGCGCAGGCGGCCCAACCGTAATCGCCACAACATCCACGTCAGGCCTATGCAGTCGCACCAGTGATAGAGCGGCCTTGGCACCAGCCACCAACTGTTGCCTCACGCACTCGCGAACCGCGGTCAGGTCTTGAAACTTGGCAAGGAGGGCCAGCAAGCTTGATGGAGTAACATCCAGCGGAAACATCGTCCGATAAATGTTCTTCAAGCATGACTGCGACTTCTTCAGGAAGTGCAGCACTCGCGACGCGCGATCCTGCAGGGTCGCTAGCGCAATCGCACGATCATGATCTACCTAGAAGTATCCACTCTCTTGAAGTTGCTCCTGGGTAAGATCATGCATACAGATGGCAATTCTATCCTTCTCATCCTGCGGATGACGCGCGCTGACAACTACACGAAGCAGCAAACAGCAGCATAAGTACAGCGCACCATCGCGAGTGACTACAAGGAAAAGATAAGAACAAGAAAACTAACACTTGAATTGGTCGCCCAGCTGCATCACCTCGCCAAGCAGATACCGCTCTCGGGCAGCGGCTTTCTCCGCCTTTGACTTCCATACATCTGCGTTACCGCGGAGCACGGGCAACTCACGCTCCAGCTGCTTCACGCGGTCACGCAGTCGCGAGAGCAGCGATAGCTCATCTTCCCTAGAGCGCGGCGGTGCCAAAGTATCATCAAGAGGCGGCGAGTCCTAAGTTTCCCTCAACGGATCACTTGATGTACCCTACCACAAGCCAAGATAGAAACAAATAAGACGACCAAATCAACACAAAGACAAAAGATTCAAGTGCATTCAAGACTAGCAAAAGTAACAGCAGATACACTCGGCAATAGGCATGTTCTTAACAAAGGGACATGAACTAGTTAACTATTACAAAGCTACTAAGGAGCGATTGGCTTCTTCGAATTCGACGACTTCGGGGGCTTCATCGAGTCCGTGGCAGTGTCAAATGCCACTGACTTTCTGCCAGCCCCTGATGTCGCAGCTTTCGTCGCCTTCTTGGCACATTGCAGCTCCTCAGAATACTTCGCAACAGTGTTTATCAGCTGAGGCCCATATTTGCCATAGGCAGTCGCGAAAGGAGCAAAGACTACCTGCTGGTCGTCCGTGCTAACAGGCATCGCCTTCGACACCACGGCAGGATCAATCTCGACTCCGTGGGCCTGCACCATGGCAAGCAACATGGACGCGCCAGCCGTGCGGAGTGAGTTCTTGAAGCTGGAAGGCACACCCCCAGTGAGTGACTGCACCAGCTCGTCTATGTTCTCGATTAGCTCAGCCTTGGGCATCAGCTCCTCCCGGAGGCGACTGAGAACGCCTTTGTTCTTGGAGAGCGTATCCTGAACGGCGGTGCTGCGGTCTTCGACTGCCGACAGTGTGCCTGCCAGAGCATCATCGCGACGAAGGGCCTGCGGGTCGAAGCTCAAATCACCAGCATCTGTACATAAATCCACACATGGACAAAGCATCAGCGCCAACGGCAAAAAAGTCGAGCAGAGAAGGATAACGATATCAAAAGCAAAGTACCTGAGAGGGCCTTGGCAATTGAGAAAAGCTTTTCTTCGAACAACTTCTCCCTGGATGCGAAGGAGGCACACATATCCTCTTCGCGCCTTTGTGCCTCGTCACGCGCCGCGATTGCCTCATCATGACCCTTCACAGCCGCGGCGAGTGTTTTCTCCATGGTGGCAGCATTGTGCAGGAGGGCGTTATGTTCAACTACAAAAACAAAAAGGATTGACTATCAGTCGACCATATAAAAAGGAGAAGAAGAGGAAGTGAAAAAAAAACTTACTTTCGACCATGCGATGACGCCTCTCCAGCATTGCATGCTGGCAGCCCATCACAAGAACTTGCTCCGCCAAGTGAGCAGCTTCCTTCACAAGGAGCTATCGCACAACAAGGGATCAACCGAAGCAATAGATAACATCGACTGCAACATTCAAAGAAGAGAATCTACACTTACATGATCCTCCAATGACTCCGAAGTTGTCTGCTGTACCGTCATCCGGGCAACCATTCGATGCTCCCCTTCATGCGGAGAACTGGAAGAGTTGTGCCCGGAGTGGGCCGCCAGTGGAGGGGAAGGAGCACGCTTGACCTCTTTCTTGGCCTTTGAGGTCGCGACTCCTGATTCTTTCAAAAATTGGACGTCGCCAGAAGATGACGACGCCTCTTGACTGCAAAGACAAAATCAACATCAAGAACAAGACAAAATCTAGAGACGAACCAAAAAGGGCAAATCCAGAGAAGAGCAAACAAATTAGAAAACTTACCAATCAAACTTGTCAAAGTCAAAAGTAGGCTCCCCCGACTCTGACGAGAACTCCATGGGCAGTCGCATCTTCTAGCGAGAGGATGGTGCCATGGCGCTCACAGGAATGACAGGGATTGGCGATTCCGCACCAATGCCTACACCTTCCGGAGTCGAAGGAGACGACGCATCGGAATCCTCGCTGCGCGAACGCTTGCGAGTATCCGAACTACCGGACTCGGGGGCTTCCTCCTCCACATCAGAGGGGACAGTCGACTCTGACTCATCCTCTTCCAAGGCTTCTCGAGGAATAAACCCCTCAGGAAGAGGGGGCATACAGGGTGACACCGCCCAATCCTGCATATAGACAAAAAATTTATCACAAAGGCAAGAAACAACAGAGAAGCAATCGACAAACTAAGCTACTGCGTAGCACAACTATACCTCAGGAGGAGGGTTAGCAGCATCAAACGGAGGAACAACTAGCTCACTGGGGAGCACATCCTTGACGGTGTACTTGGTGACCAGTCGAACCCTTTTTTCCACCTCACTCGTGGACATGCCATCGGCAGACACGCGAGTGACATCGTCAGCGCTAGTCCACTGAAACATGGGGTGGACTCTGGCCTGCAGGGGCTGGACGCAATGGCGCAGCCACGTGCGAATGAGGGCGCAGCCTCCCTCTTCTTTACCTATGCGACTCTTGAGGTCGCAGACGCGCTCATACAGCACATCTGTCTCCGCGGATTCGCCAGGCATGACTACATTCTTCCAGGAGCGCCTCCTCTTGCACGGCATCGCGGGGTCGAAGGGCGTGAGTCTGAAGTGGTCTCCGTCGGCCTTCTGGTTGCAAATGTAGAACCACTTGTCCCTCCACCCTTGGACGGACGCTGTGAGCTTGATATCAAAATAGGTGGCGGATGGGTCGACGTGAATTCCACAACCACCTACATCATATACTAAGGAGCCAGAAACAGATTGTCGCTTCAACTTGAAGAGGCGCTTGAAGAGGCCGAAGTGCGGCTCAATTCCGAGCCAGCACTTGCAGAGGGTGATGAAGCAAGAGATATGGAGGATAGAGTTCATGGACAGCTGATGAAGATGAAGCCCGTATAAACAAGGAGGCCCCTAAAAAAGGGGTGAAGGGGCAAGGAGAGACCGCGAATGATGAATGCCAAAAACATCACTCGAAAACCAGCGGGAGGAGAAGGAATTATCTCATCACCGGGGACGCGCGCGTCGACGACTGCGTCGGAGAGCACTCCGTCTTGGCGAAGAAGACGAAGTTCAGATGACTTGATGATGGAGGGACGCCACGCGCCATTCGTGACGCGGGTGCCCGTGCCTTTCTTCTTCCCGCCAGCGGCGGTGCTGGTGCCCGCAGCGGCGGAGCCGCCTTTCTTCTTCGCTGCAGTAGTGGCAGCCGCCGAATTGGCCACAACACCTCCTTTCTTCTTCCCCATTGCGTGGCGGCGATGCGACCGAAGGAAGTAGCTAGGAAACGAGCGGAGCTGGTCCAGCGTCATGGAAGAAACGAGCACAGAGAAAGCAGAGGAGTAGCAGCAATGGCGATGGAAGCAAAGGATGAATGAGAGCAGATGAGAAATTACCGTCGCATCACCACTACTTAACCCTTGGAAGATGCAATCCAACGGCTCAGAAAAACCCTACTGGACGCGTGGCAAACATCGTGCTAGACACGTGGAGGAGTGGAAACGCGAACTGTCCCTCCACTGCTCCCATTACGTGCGGAAATCGAGGAGGCGCAGTTAAAATAAAGATTACGCACGCCTAGTCAAATCAAAGTCAGAGAGTAGGACCTACTGCTCGTCACGTCCCGTCAAACTCGCTCACGCGGGCAACTGAGGTCATGAAATCGTTAGCACTGACGTCATCAAAGCTACGCAGCAGAAGACTTCGACTTCTTTAGTCCTTGCTCGAGTCTTCGACTCCACCAAGCACTCGGGGGCTACTCCCATAGGGAGCGCTGGTCGCGCACCCTATGATTTTTCTCTTCTTTTACAGGAACATGGATAATCAAAGGCAAACCCAACCACTCAAAATACGGTTCAACTATGGACATGGGTTACTCCCATA
Source organism: Avena eriantha (assembly GCA_910589775.1). Taxonomy (NCBI): domain Eukaryota; kingdom Viridiplantae; phylum Streptophyta; class Magnoliopsida; order Poales; family Poaceae; genus Avena; species Avena eriantha. The sequence continues at coordinate 543,404,961 of OU342743.1, forward strand.
GGGAGCGCCTGAAACAAATTTGACTAAAACAAGCAAACAAAAGACGACAGCAGTCGCAAAAGTTCTTTAGTCCCTTCTTGAGTCTTCGACTAAACCAGGCACTCGGGGGCTACTCCCATAGGGAGTGCTGGTCGCGCACCCTATGATTATTTGTACAAAAAACTTTGTGTTGATAACATCTACACTCGAAGCTCATGGCGACACCGCCTCATAATTTTTCCCTACAAAGAGATTGCGTCTCCTGGGTCACCCGAATCGTCTCCACGATGATAAAATTCGGATGCCGCGCTTACAGCGTGAAGGTAAGACCTGAATAAGGCCTGGCAATGCATTAGCTGCGCACTACCAGAAATGTATCCGTGCCTACAGGTACAATGAACATGCCTTAACGGACGCGTCAAGTGCTCACACCCATATAACTGGAATTCGACTCCTGTAAGACCTCCGCGGCTTGAGTCGAATTACACCAGCACTTTTCCAGATTCGAGTCCGGGGACTCGAGTTCGAGTAGATTGCGTTGTTTCACCCTAAGGTGGTTAACTGATACCGATACATCGGATAAATCAGGCACGCACATCAACAAATCCCTATGACACAAACAAAGCAGTCAAAAATATACTCATTCATGCACTCGAAAGACTTCAAAAAGTCCCCAGTCGAATCTGCGATTCCACTGGACACTAGGGGCTACTGACATGGGTATACCCTACAGGTACTCGAGCTCGCTATATACGGCCTGGATACGTGGAGGCCCACGGTGTCTCCAAGGCCCAAATGGAGAATTCGAGTGGCCTACGGACTCTCGATTGCTTGAAGAACAAGAAGAAACTAAAGATAGAAAGTTCAAAGGGGAAAACCCTAATATGTAACCGACTCGACCTGCTACCCGACACCTAGCCTACCTATATAAAGGCTAGGAGGGGGTGGCGAGGAGGACACACGCAACCCTAGTTTCCACAACCCTTGCCAGATTGCATCTGCGCACCATTGTAATCCTCGATTCCTTCGATAATTCCACGAGAAGACAAGCAGGAGTAGGGACCTCTACGAGGCCTGAACCTGGGTAAATCTTTGAGTCCCCTGTGTGCTTGTTTGCTAGCCGATAGATGTCTCCAGCGCTCCCTCCTTCTCCAAAACCCAAGTCCATAACAATGGGCATTGATGAGTTAAACCCTCATCACATTGCATGTGTGTTCTTTTTACTAACAACAACCAGAGTCATTGAAATGTGTGCTCTCTTTAGAGACCACACATGGATCCACCGGTGTCATTGCATGTATGTTCTTTTCACTAACAACAACTAGAGTCATTATATGTGTGTTCTTTTTACTAACAACAACCAGAGTCAATTCATGGCTATTCTTCTCACATACCACCTATGGATCCACCAGTGTCATTGCATGTGTGTTCTCTTCGCAATCCACACATGGATCCACCAGTGTCATTGCATGTGTGCTCTTTTTAGTAACAACAACCAGAGTCATTGCATGTGTGTTCTCTTCAGAGACCACACATGGATCCACCAGTGTCATTGCATGTGTGTTCTTTTTACTAACAACAACCAGGGTCATTGAAATGTGTGTTCTCTTTAGAGATCACACATGGATCCACCAGCCTCATTGCATGTGTGTTCTTTTCACTAACAACAACTGGAGTCATTGCATGTGTGTTCTTTTCACATACCACATATGGATCCACCAGTGTCATTGCATGTGTGCTCTTTTTACTAACAACAACCAGAGTCATTGGATGTGTGTTCTCTTTAGAGACCACACATGGATCAACCAGTGTCATTGAAATGTGTATTATTTTCAACTACCGCCGTTGGCCACAAACAATCGGGACACAGAACTAACCATCAACCGCTCTAGGCTTCTAGAAGACCCGATCCCCGATTGTTAGGCGCCGTTGGATCGGGGTGCGTGGACGATAGTGATGTCCTTCGCGAGGGCGATCCGCGAGAAGTCTGTTCTGCGAACTGATTGGCCGTGGCAACTACGCTGGGCCTACGTCCTTGCCCTTAGCCCCTTAACCTCGGGGCCGAAAATCAGATCGTGTTCCTTCATCGCCTTGGAGAGGGAGATGCCCAAACTCAGCTTGCACGAGGCTCAGATGTTCGCCCACTACGACATACTCGCGCTGCCGTTAGCGAGGCTTCCGGCCGGCTTTGAGCTCAACTACGCCGGGGTTCCTGTCGCGCCGCTCTTGCGTGACAATGCATTGGCGAGGCAGATCGAGGAGCGCCGCCTCCAGCTGTCGGAGCGGAAGAGGGCAATGGCGCGGTACTCGCGTACGAGCGCATACTGGCGAAAGCTGTTCAAGAAGGAGCAGGCTGCGTTGATTGAGCTGTGCGGAACCCACCGGCGGGAGATCCACCCGGATTTGTGCAACCCCGAAGGGAGGCAGCGCTTCTGGGCAGTGCCTGGGCGTACGACCTCCACCGTTATCGATGCAGCGCGCCGTGAAGAATCCATGAGGAGGAGGAACGCTGCCGGGAACGTCGGCATTGATTCCGACACGGAGGAGGCTGGCGGCGACGCGGACAACGTCGTCAATGATGGAGACCGCGGGAGCAGCATAGTCGATTAGGGCCACTTAAGCATAAATTAAATCTATGTACGGTATCTTAATGCTCTCTTTGGATCTGGGTCACCTGAGTCATGGTCGATTATCGTCATAATCTATATATGTTGGCCATGCTTTAGTTGTCTTTGTCTTTGAAACTAGTCGATCGAAACTCGTCTAATCCTGAAAATAAAGTTCGCGCGTTCCCTGGCATATCTGATGGGACAATACGCTGAGTCTGCTCCCAGCACTTGATGGCACAGTCGTAATTTGGAGTGCGCCTGAGGAGAAGGGATCGAGCGTGTGTACTACTCCTGTCCAGATATAACTGACTTAGTTTTTTTAGATATTTAATAAATGTGTCTATACCCAAAACATGTCTAGATACATGTTTTAGGTTTATCTGTCTTTCAAACTAATCAAAAGTCGTCAAATTTTGAACAAACAAAGTCATTGCGTTCACACCTGATGGGACAATACGCTGACTCTGCTACTTGATGGCACAGCCATAATTCTGGAGTGCGCTAGAGGAGATGGAAATGCAAGGGAGATGGGAACTAGTAGCCGCGTCCAAACCTAGGTAAAAAATTAATGTAATAATATTTTTAAAAAATGTTATCTGGTTCACATGACCCCATCAAAGACACGTTGCACGCGCCAGATATAAATAAAGACGACACGGCTAGTTTAGTTTCAATGATATAATTCAACATAGGACGTTACTGTGCCCGCATCTTTCTGCTCCTCTTATTAGTCTGCTAGCCCACACTGCATTAAGCATCAGTTGATGAGGATAAAAAATGATAAAATGGCAAATAAAACAATCTTTAAGCTTACCTTTCATTCGGAGAATCGTACAAAGATGAAATTGGCAGGGATTTATTATTTCTCCAGCAGTTAGCCGAAAGATCCTCAAGAACATCCTCAATCACCCCTACAACTTCTGCATATTCTAATACACCTCCATTATTTGCCCTTCCCCCCCGTTCCGCTTAACCTTTTGTTTCTTTTCACACCCTTTTCTCGCCAACACCTCCACTTCTTCATAAATTGGCTGCTTATGTACTTTTTCCTCCGAGTGCTCATCACCGTCTCCGCGCTGCTCTTCCACCAGTTCTGGCTGAGAAGCCTCATTTTCTGCCACCGGGGTGTGAACAGGGACAATATCATGTGTAACTAGGTTTTTGCACAACCTCTTGATATGGCCGAATCCGCCACAACGTCCGCATTTCCTTTTCCTAGCTCCCAGCCTTGGACCTTTATCGGTGGAGGCTTCGATCCTTAGATTTCTAGGCCTCCCAGGTGGCCTCCTAAGAACTGGTGGTTGAAGTTTGAACCCTGGATCGACAATCTCCCAATCATTTTCATCGGCCATAGGTGGTACATTTTCTGCATAAGTTGCAGCAAACTTGTCCATGGAGAAATAGTTGTCGACATAGTTCTCTATTTCAGCTCCGTTACCTCTAAGCTTTAAGATGAAGTAAATTGCATGGTGACATGGCTTACCAGTAATCTGCCACTGCCTGCATGAAGAAGTCTTGTTTCCAATGTCTACAGTGTACCTCCGTTCACTTCCACGCTTGTATTCTGCATAAACCTCAGCCAATGTTCTGGAACTTCTGACCACCCTGATCTTTATCATTCTCATTGCCCTGGTTCTTGCATTCAGTAACATAACCACCTTTGGAACTATTTTATGGCCTAAAAATTTTCTTGCACAAATTCTTTGCCTTAAATCTATCTTCACCATTATGCATTGTCTTATTGCATCCAACAAAATAACAATTCCAAGTGTCTTCATGCCCGAAATCTTATCATTGAAACTCTCTGCCAAATTATTGCATACAAAATCCACCTTGCTTAACTCACCAAACTTGATTCTGGCCCATAGCTTGGTGTGATGTTCCTCAAGGTATTTTTTCACCATTGGCACTACATACATGTTCTAGAAGTAAGTAGCATGCGTGCTTGGGATGTATGTGTATGCTAATCGCCACAAGCCCTCTTCAAAGATCTTTCCTTTGAACTTCTTCGTGAAGTTAGTAGCGAGGTGCCGCATGCATTCCCTATGCTCAACCCCAGGAAACACAGCATCAACAGCATTCTCAATACCCTCGGATGCACCAGTGTGTATCACCAAGCCTTCAGGGTGACCAATTACTTCCCGTAGTCTCTACATGAACAATTTCCAGCTTTCATTTGATTCACCCTCAAGAACAGCATAAGCTACGGGTAGAAGCCAATTATGCGCGTCCAAAGCACAAGCAGAAGCAACATGTCCCCTGAACTTCCCTGTTAAAGAAGTTGCGCCTATTGCCAAGTATGGCCTGCAGCCGTCTAGGAACCCCTTCCAGCATGCCTTCAGGCAGACAAAACATCTCCTGAAGCATATCTTATCTGCCTGCTTATACCTGACCCCCCTCGAGACCTTTTCTCTCCCTTTCACAACCTCGTAATCGATGTCAACAACACTATCATGTGATGTTTTCTCTACCTGAGCTTTGAAACTATACAACATATGAAAACTGTCATTCCACTTGCCTTGAATGAAGTCTAGAGCCATCTCCTTCCCATCAAAGACTCTGTGATAAGGAATCGGAACGTTAAACTTTTTGCTAATCTTTGCTCTTAGTTCAGCAGGTCCAATGTTATGATCCTGCCTCACCCAGTCAAGTACAGTAGCAGCAATCCACTTGGTAGTCGCCGGTCTAATTTTACCACTTAAAGAAGTATTAGGGTAGTTGTGTTTCTTCGTGTTTACTTTGATCTGCATTCGATAAGAATCCAAATAATTCAGAGCTAGTTATCAGCAGAATAAATATGAGAAAGACTGGAACTAAATGTAGCTATTGCAACCTGAAATGGGTGTCCACCCCGCATTGGAGATGCATGTAATCTCCATTTACACACATTACTTTCCCTACAGTGCACCCTAAATATATTTTGGTCGCTCTTTTCAATGATAAATTCGAACCCAACTCTGATTGCATAGGTTGCAATTGCATATCTGCAGCCCTCCACATTATCAAAGACAGTCCCCTCATCAATTGTAGGATTGTGCCTGTCAAAGTGTATCACTGGCCTGTCCACGTCTTTGTCGTCGTATCTACATCCCATTTCCACATCTTCACATTCCTCTTCCTCATCAGTCCCATAGTCAGGCTCAAAGTTCGAATCAACCAAATATTCCCTACTCTCCATCCTATCAGGGTCAGCAGCCATGTCTGGATATGCTTTCTCATCATCATCCGCACCACCACACGTTTCAGTGCCTTCATGCTCGCTTGACAAAGCATCATGCTCAAGGACAAGCTGTACAGACGTCCTGCGGTTACCAACATATATCCTTGCCATCACCACGGGACTAGAAACGCTAATTGGGGTATGCAGATAAGGAATCACAGTTCTTACCCTTCAATGTGGACGCACGGCACCTTCTCTGGGCTCCATACCTCCAAAGCTCTGCACCCCGCTTCCTCTCCCCCCGTTTCGTTGTCCTCTATGCTCTCCAGACTTGAAGGAAATTCCGTGCTCTCCAGCCGCGCAGGACCCATATCCGTGCTCTCAAGCCTCGCAGGATCCATCTCCGAGCGGGATCCGGATCACCAGCGTCGTTGGGCCCCTAACCCAACGACTGACTCTTGGTTTTCGTTTCCAGACGCGCCTGGGCGGCGGCAAGGAGACAGGACAAGAAGGGGAAGGGAGGGGACGTGAGGGGATGGCAGGGAGGGGAGGGCGGGAGGACGACGGCCCAATGGTACGACGAGAGTAGTGCACGACTGAGCGGAGTGGCGGCGGCAGGAGCAGAGGAGAGGAGCGGAGCGGAGCTGGTTGCGACAAAGCATGGAAAATTGCACAATAATGTGTTGGTGGACGGCACCAGCCCTCGAACCTGGGAGGCACGCCGTCGTAGGTGGAGGAGGCGGGCCCGCCTGTCAGAAAACATGCCACCTGTCAGCGCACTATGCACGGGGAGCACTTCACATAATTTTTTAGCAGGTCCCACATATCAGTCTATTTGATCAAAACATGCATGAAGTGCATGGCTGGTTCATGCGCTAGTTCCAAAAAAAGCCCGTTGATCCAAACTTGAATTGGCAGTTCTGCTTCTTCTCCCCCGTCTCATCGTCTCCTTGCAGTGGCAGTTCCGCTTCGTCTCCCTCGTCTGTTATCCTCTTCTTCTTCTCCTCGTAGTGGTAGTTCTTATTTCTTCCTCGATCAAAATATTCCCGCACGTAAGCCATGGCCAGTAGCCGGATGAAGAGGAACTGGGCCGATCTCCCGGCCGACCCACTTCGCAAGATCGCCGACTATTTGCTGGAGAAAGAGGAGTACATCGACACCTATGCTACTTGTTGGGAAGTCTGCACCGATTGGCGCCGCACTTTAAAGGTGCCCGAATTCCATCTCAACAACTAGATCATGGTAGATCACACACTTCCAGACATTGGCGACTTCACCTTCCTCAACCTCGGCATTGGTCGTTGCTTCAGGAAAAATCTAATGGACGTCCATCGCATGTTCACATTCACATCCGATATTTATTGGTATTTTCCATTGTAAACATCTTAGTGCTAACTAATGCCCTCTTCTTCCAAAAGATTCTACTTCGTCGGTGTTTCTCGTGGCGTCATCGTGCTTGCTCAGAGGGTGGAGCCGTACCAGATTCGGCTTCTGAACCCAATCACTCATAAGTCTAACACTGAGTTTCAAGCACACATACCATCTGATCCTCTGCAATATGTCGTCGTGACGAAGTCCCCGACGATGGTGTTTGTTTGCACCAATTATCCAGATCGTATTGCATGTGCCGATGAGAGCACCCCAACGGGGCAAATCAATGAATCATCTGGAGAAGGATTCTATTCACCACCTCCTACTATGCTTCTGGACTGCATGACGACATTCCGAGGGGAAGTATATGCATTACTTGAGAATGGAGACATCTTGTCGACCAACATCAAGTTAGAGCAGCGTGCGAGCACTGTCACGATGGCCAAAATAATTTCGGCCCCAGTCTTTGAACAGGTACGCGGAACTTACAAATTTTACCTTGTGGAGTCAGATGGTGATCTGCTTCTTGTGTTGAACGGGGATTCGGCCAAAGGGCAAGCGGTGTTGTACCGGGTGGACACGGAGAACCACTCTCTTGAGGCTGTCGGTGACATTGGAAGTCGTGCCCTCTTTGTTGATTACAGTCGGTCTATCTCCATTGACACCAGGTTACACCCCACAGTCAAACCCGGTTGCATATACTACAGGAATTATATTAGACTATACGATCATGAGGTTCAAGCCTGGGAAGAGGAACCAACAATGGCATATGGCTTAAGTCTAGAACATACACCGAGGCCTTACCCTCTAGACGAGATACTGGCAGCACATTGCAGACGGAGAGAGTTCTCTGAATGTGTGTTGTAGCACGCGGGAGCCGACGACAACGAGATATATAGGGGAGAATGAATCCTATATTTATCCTAGGTTTTTTGCTAGCATTTTTAGGTCTATTTTTCGAAGTAGAAATTTGTACTGTATTTATATTATTTCGATGAGCAGTATGCGTATTAACTTTCAGACAAAATTGTAATGTATTTAAATTTAGTACTTCTAGAATTCAAAGTATTTATTTTTAGTAGCTTCTTTCAGAATTTTCTGTGTTCGACATGGGCATCAGCTGAGCACCGGAATTCAGGCCCCACATGGAAAATTGCACAATAATGTGTTGGTGGGCGGCACCACCCCTCGAGCCTGGGATGCACGCCGTCGAAGGTGGAGGGGGTGGGCCCGCCAGTCAGAAAACATGCCACGTCGGCATCCCCTGTTTCTGATGCCCTTTAAAAAAATAAAACACGCCACGTCGTTATCCCCTGTTTCTGATGGTGTTGCTACACTCGACGGTACATGGTGGCATATAAATAATATCGTATAAACATAAGGGCACAGTCGTCAACATTTCTAAAATGAAACCTGGTCCCGTCTCCTACCTGTCCTGGTACATTGCCCGATGAGGTGGATAGCCACGACCGATCTTTTTAATACGTTCGCACTCTTATGATGAGAAGGGAAATAAAGATTGAGATGTTAATGCAACGAGTGTCAAATTATTACCCTCTAAGGAAATGGGAAATGGTTATTTTCACGCGTGCCCGTAGTCCAAACCTACTGTCAGTCTTTCACTCCCGTTCTCTGACTAACCACAGTTCACCTTGCGCAGCTCCTCCACGCCACACCAACTAGGGTAACATGGCCCCGCCTAAGCCTCCACCGCGACAGCCGCCGAAACTGGGGTATTTAGTCCCTCTAAGGCAGGACATGAAGCTCTACTTCAAGGCCGGTCTCCCATTGCCCTGTCAGGCGGATGATTTCCCCGAATGTGCCGAATCGGCCACGGTGGCAACTTCGCCGTCGTCGGCGTTAGATGCGGCAAGCAGGGCCAAGAGAGCGATGTGGAGAAATCGCACGGCGGCATTACGGCGTGCTCTAGGCAGTGGGAACAAGGTACATATCAAATCGTTCATGAGAGCATGCCGCTGCCGAGGGTACACACCCTCGAACAGGGCAGTGCCAAGGTCTAGGAACTCTCGCGTCCATGCTTCGGCGCAGACTACCTTACCTCAGTGGGGTAGGCTGGGAGCACGCCGTCTGCGGCAAAGACGCTCCAACCTACGCACCATCGAAGGCCGTATCGTGGCGGCGACCAAGCGTCTACACTCAACATGCTGGATTGTTCGACAGCCGAAGCTGGCGGCAGGCATCAGCTCAGCCCCGAAATTCAGGTTTGAGTTCACACGGACCTACGATCCCGAGAAGGAGATGTCGAATTTCAGTTTTGAAGAAATCATTGTGGCGGCGTGGATGGTTCCAACTGAACCGGGACTGGCGCACGCAAATCGCTCGTGCATGAACGATGCATATTTCTTGTAGTTTGGCGGGAAGGCAATAGCTCAGTTTGGGTTAAATGATCAAAGAACTTATGTCCTCTCAAGGCAATTGGCCAGCCAACTTTTCTGGTGGAGATCTGTAGTGTCTTCAGTGTAGAATAGTTAAGTTCAGACTGAAGAATGGCTTTTGTAGATGAAATGCTGACGAATTGTTCTATAAACTAGTAGGAAGTTTAGCCCACTTTTGTGCAGGTATAAGACCCTTTTGTATGGAAGTACTACTATTGTAAGAAAATACTATCAAGTACCTATTTCCTTTAATTACTAGTCATGGTTCAGTCCAGTTAACTGGCATCTTTTTATCTCAGACTACACATTTTGCGTCTGCTGTCTGTGCTGTAAACCATTTTTTCCTTTGTCTTGTGTTGCCTGCAAAATGGTCCTGCAGTTCAACGTGTTACAAATGTAGCTACCTTGTACTTGAAGAGGAGATGGACTACATTTTCCTAGCATCCACAGAATTGACATTGCTCATTGCCAGACCACCCTATTTTCATGAGGTTGTCCTTGGTTATTCACAGAAATTTTAAAGCACAGTGTTCAACTACATCGATTCAAACTATTACACACACACACACACTACATCAAATTCATTACCCACACATACTACATCGATTCAAACTATTACACACACATACTACTTCAAACTATTACACACATGTACTACATCGATTCAAACTATTACACATTTTTAGTCGATGCTAACTTCCTGCTACGCTCTCCATACTACAGATTCATTAGCCACACATACCACGGCAATTCACTAGAGCTCTGTCTTCACTCGAGGGAAATTAGAACCACCAGCTCGTCCAAGCCCGGTCCCCCCACCGAAACTGTGTGCCCTGTCGCGAAACGGTGGTGGTCCTGTGCCATTGATCCTTCCAGGCCAACACTGCAGGCGACGAGGGCGCTTTCTGGCAGCCTCTTCAGGGCCCTGAATGCCATGTACCGAGTCCAGAACCTCCTCCAGGTGGATGATGACCGGGTGCTTCGAGCAAAGCTGTCACCCTGTCCTGCTTGGAATCTGCACCTCGTACATCTTAGGAACGACGTCAAGATCTTTCAGCCACGTCTTTACCTCGATGAACCATCTGTCGCTCGGTGGGACGATTTCCACCAGCTCGCCGCCAAGGCTACTGGCGACCTGCTTGAGGGCCTCCGGCTCCCTAGCATCTAATGGGAGGCCGTCAAAGCCGAGTTTGGAGAAGAAACGAAGCTGCCCCAAGCGATCGTCCCACCCACAGGCGCGATGCCAACGCATGAAGCTCATTTTCTCCCTGCAGCACTCGAAAGAACAGGAAGAATGCAGAACACGCTCGGTGTTTGAGCTGTGCTCGAACTAGACGAAAAAATCGAATGGCAGTGCGCATACCTCAATGTTGACCTCATTTCGTCTGATCCCAAAACGAGACCTGAAAGGCGACAGCAACTCTGCCGGTGACACGGCGGGACAGACGCCCAACACGGTGGCTATTAGAGCGTGGTCGTCGAACGGCTGTGCCAGGGCTACCATGCCTGGGGTGCGTGGCAACACGCAACTTCCCGAGGCCGGTCGCCGGCCTTGATCGCCCGACGGGACGCGCTCCGCCGTGCGAGAAGGACTAGCTAGAGGCAAGATATTAGTCCGGGGACGCGAAGCTCCGATACGGCGGACGATGCAATGGCGACGGCTGCGATCTTCGATTAGAGGCGTGGGAGGTTGACCGGACATGACAGGGACACAAATTAGAGCAAGTGTGAGCTCTGATCTGAGACGAGCAGTTAGAGCTGAGCAAATGTTATGGGGAGGGGAGCAGGGGAGAAGACCAGAGCAGAGCAAAGAAATAGATCTGGTCCACTCAGGGATCTGGTCCACGCAGGGGTAAGCTAGTCCACGACCGCAAAAGATAACCGGGAATACTGACATGGCAAGCCAAGAAGAGTTGACCTAACGGCGGTATTTGAGTTCAACCTTTTTCATCTGGTTCAAACGACCGTTTGGCCGTTAGATTTGTATTCACCCCCATTTGGCCCTTCTGGACAATTGGCGAATCTACTATGGCCCCTCCACGCGATTGATGGCAACTCGGGTACCGCAGTGCGCTCACCCACCATGTTTGGTACCGCAAATGAACATTCCCCCAGATAAGCGTAGGCCTAGATAGCGCATAGGAAAACGCGCTCGTCAAGTTCCTCCAAGCAAATCAAGATATCTTCGCATGGCAGCCATCTGACATGACCGGAGTACCTAGGGAACTTGCCGAGCACTCTTTAAACGTTAACATGAATGCTAAACCCGTCAAACAGTCCATACAACATTTCGGCGATGAAAAGCGTAAGGCAATAGCTAAGGAACTAGCATGGCTCGAGTTAGCCGGATTCATAGAAGAGGTCATCTACACTGAGTGGTCGGCCAATCCTGTAATGGTCCCTAAAAAGGACACCACTGATTTAAGGATGTGTGTTGATTATACTACCTTGAACAAGGCTTGCCCCAAAGATCCGTTCGCTCTGCCTAGGATTGATCAAGTTATCGATTCTACGGCAGGATCGGAACTCCTCTGTTTTCTCGACGCATATTCCAGTTATCACCAAATTCGGATGAAGGAATCTGACAAAGTCAAAACTTCATTCATAACCCCCTTCGGAACCTTCTGTTTTGTTACGATGCCTTTTAGGCTGAAGAACATAGGAGCCACGTACCAACGCACAATGCAGCGTTGCCTCCACAATCAAATCGGACGCAATGTACACACATATGTGGATGATATTGCGGTGATGTCCAAAAAGAAGGAAACACTGATTTCCGACTTGGAGGGAACGTTTGCCAATCTACGAAAATACAACATAATGCTTAATCCGAAGAAGTGTTTCTTTGTAATCCCAGCCGGAAAATTGTTAGGTTTCATCGTGTCTCAAAGAAGCATAGAGGTGAACCGAGACAAAATCAAGGTCATACTCAATATTTCTAGGCCAACTCGCTTGAAGGACGTACAAAGACTAACTGGTTGCATTGCTGCAGTCAGTCGGTTCGTAAGCCGGCTCGGTGAAAGAGCCGCACCATTATACAAACTCCTGAAAAAGACCAAGGATTTTGTGTGGACCGACGAAGTCAGAATACCTAGAGTCATAAGTCTACTGAAGACTCGGGCTAATATTGTTACTAATATCAGCACGAGCCTTGGGGGCTACACTAGTTTGTTCTTTAGCATCCTAAGGAAGCATAAATCCAGATTGTATATCCAACTTCATGCTTGGGGGCTAGAGGATATGATATAAAGTACAATAAAGAAAAACATGAGTTGGAATTCCAACTTACATGATGTTCATGTGTGAGCTTGCTCAGGCACATGTTCACCTCGGTGGTGACCTTCTCGGCGAGGGTGAGTGGAATAACCGGAGGTGGTGGAAGCACACCAGCTCTTAATCCATCGTGGCGAAGGCGGACTTGTTCAAGAAGGTCGGAGTACTTGACATCCTCTGCTTCTTGTGCTTCTTCTTCGGTAGAGAGATTTCGGCTTTCCAGGCATTGCCGGCCAGCCGCTGGAGTTCCTCCGCAGATTTCCGAGACAGGCCATATTTGGCAATTCCTAGATTATTCAGGAGGTTCTCGGCGAAGGTCTCTGCCGAGGGATCATTACTCGAAGAGGGTTCACCCTTATCTAAACCTGAGCCACCCATGGTGGCGTCAGTCTGCGACTCAAGGGTCGCTGGCCCCGTTGAAGGAATCGGATCTTCTGTGACAACCGGCGATGGAGTAATCACCGACGTTGCAGAAGGTTGAGGGGCATGAGTTGGAGGAGCCGCGGCAGGAGAAGCCATAGTCAGCTTCGTCTGCCGCAAGGGTTTCGAAGAAGTTCCCTTCCCCTTGGCCTTGATGAGCTGCTTAGCTCTGAGAATGTAATAGAATGGAAAACATTACATTTTGGAAGAAATTACGAGTAAAGTACAAAGGCGGAGGTTATGGTTGAAAGTTACCTCTTCACAACTGACACCTCCTTTGTGCCGACGGCCACTATCGAAGCTTTGCGCTTCCTGGGCACAACGTCCGGCAGTGGGACCAGTTCCTCCTCCTGAGAAAACTCTAGAGGATATCCCTCGATAGGAGCAAATTCCTACTCGAGGAGGTCGGCAAGCTGAAAAGAAGATAATATCTTAGTGTTGCGAAATAGCTTAAAGGTGAAGCACATAAAAAGGGTTTACTATTAAAAAGCTTACCGGTACTAAAGGGTCTTCCGCTGTGTGCATGTCTAGAGACACGTCCAAAATCTTTCTCTCAATCCGCTCCTTAACCAGCCATTTAATCTGGCTTATGTAGTCCTGTGGCTTTAGGGCCTTGGGGCTGATGCGGAGGGAGTCTTGTTTCAACGCCGTGATGGAATGCATCAGTCGGTTGCCGTGGTGCTGGAGAGGCTAGATCCGGCGTGCCACCCAGCACTGGACCAGGTCGGATCCTCTCAAGCCCTTGTGCTTCATCAGGTATTCGATCCGCCTCTTGGCGAGGACCAGATCGTCACTAAGAGCCGGAGGAGCCTCGTCCCAAGACGCTAGGGCCGTGGCGGCTCCATCGACGAAAGCTGGCAAAGCAGTAGCTTTGCCGGGAGCAGGAATATCCTTATAGTAAAAGAAGGTGGCCCGCCACTGTTTGACCGACTCACTAGCTAAAATGCGAGGATAAACACGCTCGCATCTAACTGAAAGGCTAATCGTGCCGGTAATTTAAGGATTACCTGCAGTGATGGAATTTCTCCGTACATGAAAATAAAACCGGAACAAAGTGAGACTCGGCCTAAAGCCGAGGTATCCCTCACACAACGCTGCATAAGAGCTCATCTCTAAGATGGAGTTGGGAGGAAGATGGTGAAGCTAAACGCCGTAGTGATCAATCACCTCGGAAAAGAATTCCGAGGGATGGAAAGATAAACCTCTATCGAGGTGGGTGCCAAAGTGTACCCGCTCGTCGGTGTCCGGGTTAGGGATGGTTTCGCCGAAACCGCTCTGCCAGTCGTCGGCGCGGAGGAGCCATTCATTCTCCACGCCGCGGAGCCTCTCGTCATCGAGGAGACACGAGATCCAAACCCCACAGTTGCTTTATTTCTCCGCCGCTGCCGCCGTCGCCGACGCCGTGAAGCCAGCCAAGCCGGACGATGTAGATGAAGCCATTTCTCCGGTGCGCCGGTGACCTTGGATGGGCGGCGCTAGGAATCTGGGAAGCAGAGGAGCTCTGTGCGCGGGGGAGAAGTGGAGGAGAGGAAACAACAAGGGAATATGTGAAGATGAGGAATAGGAAATCCTTACCCAGTGACACTGGTGGATCCATATGTTGTTTGTGAAAAGAACACACATGCAATGACTCTAGGTGTGGTTCATGAAAAGAACACACATCCAATGACACTGGTGGATCCATGTGTGGTTTGTGAGAAGAACACACATGCAATGACACTTGGTGTGGTTCATGAAAAGAACACACATCCAATGACACTAGTGCATCCTTATGTGGTTTGTGAGAAGAACATACATGCAATGACTCTGGGTGTGGTTCATGAAAAGAACACACATCCAATGAAACTAGTGGATCCATATGTGGTTTGTAAAAAGAACAGACATGCAATGACACTGGCTGTGGTTCATGAAACGAAAACACATCAAGTGACACTTGTGGATCCATGTGTGGTTTGTGGGAAGAATAGACATGCAGTGACACTGGGTGTGGTTCATGAAAAAAACACATCTAGTGACACTGGTGGATCCATGTGTGGTTTGTGGGAAAGAACATACATGCAATGACACTGAGTGTGGCTCACGAAAAGAACACACATGCAATGACACTGGTGGATCCATGTGTGGTTTGTGGGAAGAACACACATGCAATGACACTGGGTATGGTTCATGAAAAGAACACACAACCAGTGACACTGGTGGATCCATGTGTGGTTTATGGAAAGAACATACATGCAATGACACTAGGTGTGGTTCATGAAAACAAAACACATCCGGTGACACTGGTGGATCCATATGTGGTTTGTGGAAAGAACATACATGCAATGACACAAGGTGTGGTCCATGAAAAGAACACACATGCAGTGACATTGGTGGATCCATGTGTGGTTTGTGGGAAGAACACACATGCAATGACAATGAGTGTGGTTCATGAAAATAAAACACATCTAGTGACACTGGTGGATCCATGTGTGGTTTGTGGGAAGAATACACATGCAATGACACTAGGTGTGGTTCATGAAAAGAAAACACATGCAATGACACTGGTGGATCCATGTGTGGTTTGTGGGAAGAACAGACATGCAATGACTCTAGCTGTGATTTGTGAGAAGAACACAAATGCAATGACACTAGGTGTGGTTCATGAAAAGAACACACATCCAATGACTCTAGCCGTGGTTCATGAAAAGAACAGACATGCAATGACTCTAGCTGTGGTTCATGAAAATAACACACATCCAGTGACACTGGTGGATCCATATGTGGTTTGTGGAAAGAACAGACATGCAATGACACTGGCTGTTGTTTTTGAAAAGAATAGACATGCAATGACACTAGCTGTTGTTTATGAAAAGAATAGACATGCAATGACACTGGTGTATCCATATGTGGTTTGTGGGAAGAATAGACATGCAATGACACTGGGTGTGGTTCATGAAAAGAACACACATGCAATGACACTGGTGGATCCATGTGTGGTTTGTGGGAAGAACACACATGCAATGACACTGGGTGTGGTTCATGAAAAGAACACACATCCAGTGACACTGGTGGATCCATGTGTGATTTGTGGGAAGAACACACATGCAATGACACTGGGTGTGGTTCATGAAAAGAACACACATGCAATGACACTAGGTGTGGTTCATGAAAAGAACACACATCTAATGACTCTAGTTCTGGTTCATGAAAAGAACACACATCAAGTGACACCGGTAGATCCATATGTGGTTTGTGGAAAGCACAAACATGCAATGACTCTAGCTGTGGTTTGTGAAAAGAATAGACATGCAATGACATTGGTGGATCCATATGTGGTTTGTGCGAAGAAAAGACATGCAATGACACTAGGTGTGGTTCATGAAAAGACCACACATCTAATGACACTGGTGGATCCATATGTGGTTTGTGGAAAGAACATACATGCAATAACACTGGGTGTGGTTCATGAAAAGAACACACATCCAGTGACACTGGTGGATCCATATATGGTTTGTGGAAAGAACAGACATGCAATGACATTGGGTGTGGTTCATGAAAAGAAAACACATCCAGTGACACTTGGGGATCCATGTGTGGTTTGTGGGAAGAACATGCATGCAATGACTCTGGCTGTGGTTCATGAAAACAAAACACATGCAATGACACTGGTGGATCCATGTGTGGTTTGTGGGAAGAACACACATGCAATGACACGGGGTGTGGTTCACGAAAATAACACACATCCAACAACACTGGTGGATCCATATGTGGTTTGTGGAAAGAACAGACATGCAATGACAATGTGAGTGCTTCATGAAAAGAACACACGTACAATGACACTGGTGGATCCATATGTGGTTTGTGGAAAGAATAGACATGCAATGACACTGGGTGTGGTTCATGAAAAGAAAACACATCCAGTGACACTGGTGGATCCATGTGTGGTTTGTGGGAAGAGCAGACATGCAATGACTCTGGCTATGGTTCATGAAAAGAAAACACATGCAATGACACTGGTGGATCCATGTGTGGTTTGTGGGAAGAACACACATGAAACTACAATGCGTGTGGTTCATGAAAAGAACACACATCCAGTGACACTAGTGGATCCATGTGTGGTTTGTGAGAAGAACACACATGCAATGACACTGGGTGTGGTTCCATGTGTGGTTTGTGAGAAGAACAGACATGCAATGACTCTAGCTGTGGTTTGTGAGAAGAACACACATGCAATGACACTAGGTGTGGTTCATGAAAAGAACACATATCCAATGATTCTAGCTGTGGTTCATGAAAAGAATAGACATGCAATGACTCTCGCTGTGGTTTAATGAAAAGAACACACATCTAGTGACACTGATGCATCCATATGTGGTTTGTGAAAAGAACAGACATGCAATGACTCTCGGTGTGGTTCATGAAAAGAACACACATTCAATGACACTAGTGGATCCATGTGTGGTTTGTGAGAAGAACACACATGCAATGACATTAGGTGTGGTTCATGAAAAGAACACACATCCAATGACACTGGTGTATCCTTATGTGGTTTGTGAGAAGACCATACGTGCAATGACTCTGGGTGTGGTTCATGAAAAGAACACACATGCAACGACACCGGTGGATCCATATGTTGTTTGTGGAAAGAACAGACATGCAATGACACTGGGTGTGGTTCATGAAAAGAAACCACATCTAGTGACACTAGTGGATCCATGTGTTGTTTGTGGGAAGAACACACATGCAATGACACTAGATGTGGTCCATGAAAAGAACACACATCCAGTGACACTGGGGGATCCATGTGTGGTTTGTGGAGAGAACAGACATGCAATGACACTATGTGTGGTTCATGAAAACAAGACACATCCGGTGACACTGGTGGATCTATGTGTATTTTGTGGGAAGAACAGACATGCAATGACTCTAGCTATGGATTGTGAGAAGAACACACATGCAATGACACTGGGTGTGGCTCATGAAAAGAACACACATCCAATGACTCTAGCCGTGGTTCAAGAAAATAACACACATCTAGTGACTCTAGCTGTGGTTCATGAAAAGAACACACATCCAGTGACACTGGTGGATCCATATGTAATTTGTGGAAAGAACAGACATGCAATGAATCTAGCTGTGGTTTGTGAAAAGAACAGACATGCAATGACACTGGTGGATCAATATGTGGTTTGTGAGAACATTAAACATGCAATGACACTAGGTGTGGTTCATGAAACTAACACACATCAAGTGACACTGGTGGATCCATATGTGGTTTGTGGAAAGAACAAACATGCAATGACACTGGGTGTGGTTCATGAAAAGAAAAGAAATCCAGTGACACTGGTGGATCTATATGTGGTTTGTGGAAATAACAATCATGCAATGACACTGGGTGTGATTCATGAAAAGAACACACATGAAGTGACACGGGCGGATCCATGTGTAGTTTGTGGGAAGAACACACCTGCAATGACACTGGGTGTAGTTCATGAAAAGAAAACACATCCAGTGACACTTGTGGATCCATGTGTGGTTTGTGGGAAGAACAGGCATGCAATGACTCTGGCTGTGGTTCATGAAAAGAAAACACATGCAATGACACTGGTGGATCCATGTGTGGTTTGTGGGAAGAACACACATGCACTAACACTGGGTGTGGTTCACGAAAAGAACACACATCCAACAACACTGGTGGATCCATATGTGGTTTGTGGAAAGAACAGACATGCAATGACAATGGGAGTGCTTCATGAAAAGAACACACATACAATGACACTGGTGGATCCATATGTGGTTTGTGGAAAGAATAGACATGCAATGACACTGGGTGTGGTTCATAAAAATAAAACACATCTAGTGACACTGGTGGATCCATGTGTGGTTTGTGGGAAGAGCAGACATGCAATGACTCTGGCTATGGTTCATGAAAAGAAAACACATGTAATGACACTGGTGGATCCATGTGTGGTTTGTGGGAAGAACTCACATGCAACTACAATGGGTGTGGTTCATGAAAAGAACACACATCCAGTGACACTGGCACTACTAGGAAACGGCCTATAGATAGACAAGATGTTCAGTGGCGCTTATGCGAAAGCATGCGCCAAAGGAAAACATCAGTGGTGCACCAGAATGCATGCGCCACAGAAGATTGGAAGTTCTGTGGCGCATACTACAGAACATGCGCCACAGAAGATTGGTGGGAACCACCGGCCGAGGTGGGTTGATCCAAGTTCTGTGGCGCATTCAGAAATATGCGCCACAGAAGTTGCCTCTTCTGTGGCGCATATTTCCTCATGCGCCACAGAACATGGAGGGGGCCCCACCACGGATTCTAATTCACCCAAGTTCTGTGGCGCATGTTGTCATATGCGCCACAGATGTGTGTCACTTCTGTGGCGCATAAGTCCGACATGCGCCACAGAACTTGGAGGTGGGCCCCACATAGCGAATATTTCCATCTGAGAGCCGCGTTGCTCACGACCGTGCAGGACTATCCTGGTTGCACATATGTATCGGCCCAAGTGAACCACGGACACAATGCATGCGTCAAGTGCATGGATGATACACCGCATCTCCAGCTACCAAGGGATCCCGGGTCTTCCAAAACCGTGATCCAACGTACTCGAAAGTGGCTCATGGATCACCCGTGGATAAAACGTGGTGACCTGTTCAATGGTAAGGACGAGCTCAAAAGATCCCCGCGTCCGAGGAGCGGCAAAGAACTCGTGGAGCTTTTGAATAATTAGGTAGATTGCCCTGCGCCTGGAAAAAACGACCGAGGACAAAGCCGCTGCTGAGTGTATGGAAAGCAAGGTCTGTTTTTTGGGACCTGCCGTATTGGAAGGTCCTTCACACTCCCCATAGCCTTGATGTAATGCACATCACGAAGAACGTTACCGAGAGTCTGCTTGGCACTCTACTGCACATGCCGGAGAGGACCAAGGATGGGCCGAAAGCAAGAAAGGACCTTAAATTGCTTGGCATAAAGAAAGATCTTTAGTACCCGGATAGTGATGATGATGATGATCATCAGGAAGGGACTCAAGGTCGCCGCAAAAGAGTTAAGAAGAATGAGGTGGTGCTTCGCGCTACCTGCTTCACTCTGAGTCTAGAGGAGCTCGAGCAGTTTTTCAGGTGCCTCTTAGGAGTGAAAGTTCCTCACGGTTACTCGAGGAAGATAAGCAGATATCTGGACGTGGCAAAGAAGAGGTTCAGCGGTATGAAGTCTCACGACTGTCACATGCTGATGACGCAGATACTCCCCGTTGCGATCCATGGGATAATGGACGAGCACGTCCGTGAGACGTTGTTTGGCCTCTGTAACTTTTTCGACGTCATATCCAGGAAGTCGATCGGTGTGAAGCAGCTCGACAGGCTACAGGAAGAGATCGTGATGATACTATGCGAGCTTGAGATTTACTTCCCACCCGCATTCTTCGACATCATGGTGCATCTGCTTGTACATGTCGTGGATGACATCATCCAGCTCGGGCCGACATTCCTGCACAACATGATGCTGTTTGAAAGGCTAAACGGTGTCATCAAAGGATTCGTTCGCAACAGGTCTCGTCCAGATGGAAGCATAGCCAAGGGCTTTCTGATCTATGAGTGCATCTCCTTCTGCCAGAATTATCTAACCACTGAGAACGAGGATGTTGGAATACCCACAAAGAAGCACCTCGGCAGGCTCGGTGGATATGGTCACCGCGAGGGCTGCCGCTCACTACATGTCGGCATTGATGGTCGACACACTGATTTTGAAAGGGCACACCGAGTCGTGCTACAACACATTGAAGTGGCCGGCCCTTGGGTCGAAGAACACAAAAGCTTAATCGAGCAGGAGTACGTCGACCAGGGCCGGCCGAGGAAGAAGGGAGACGTAACCAGAGAGCACAACTCTAGCTTCACGGGTTGGTTCAAGAAAAGGCAACTAGACAATCCCCCACAGACACCTTCTACGGAAGATAAAAAACTCATATTCTCCTTGTCGCAGGGCCCATGGCACAACCTAAGGACCTATCAGTCATACGACATAAACGGTTACAGATTGTACACTGAGGAAAAGGCCAAGAATAGTGAATATCAAAACTCAGGAGTAACTATGTTATCCTTTGCTGACGACGAGACTACTGTGATGGAAATATTCTATGGAAGGATCGAGGAGATATGGGAGCTCGACTACTGTGGAGAGATCGTACCGATGTTCCGTGTTAGATGGGCCAAGAACGTGGAAAAAAGGCCGCTATTTCACCACAATGGTTATACCAGATACCAAATCAACAAAGAACGCCTCCGCAAAAAATGAGCCTTGGGTACTCGCTAGCCAAGTTGATCAATTCTTTTTTATTACCGACCCGTCAAAGCCCAACCGTGTTGTAGTTAGGAGGGGCAAGAGGAGCGTCATCAGAATGGAAGGAGCCACCAACGAGCAAAACTTCGACAAAAACGGCGACCCGAAGATCGAAGAGGAATTCGACAAGTACTTCGACATGCCTACTACTACTAAAGTAAGAAGGAAGACCACACTGCCTACTAAAGGTTGTCCATTCACAAGAAGAAATCTCAAAGTGCACGGGCTAAAATATTCAACCGCGACGAAAAAGGGCAAGAAGATTGTGAAGAGACACTAGCAATTGTGTGACTTTTTGGTGTATTAATTCGTGTGGGTATAATGTGATATTATTAGTGTGGGGGTATTAGTTAGAGACAAAAACATATAATGTGATATTCGACAAATTCACATTTATGTGTGACAAGCACACACATATATATAATATATATGATTCAGGAGGGTTTTTTGAATAAATATGCATGTGTATGTGCTTGGTTTTAAATATATTTGTAACATATCATTTTTAAATAAAGAAAAAAATTGACCCAACCAGTATTCGAACCTGGCTGCCACAGGTCTCTGAATATGCATCTAACCACTAGGCTAGTGTGTGTTTGTTGTCCAAGTACAGCCTCGCGCTTTTTATTTGGCTAAGTGCCTAGGTTCTGTGGCGCATTTCGGAGTAATGCGCCACAGAACCTTGGTACTTAGCCAAAACGGCTCGCCCCTTCTCCTTTCCCCTTCCACTTTCTTTTCCCCAATCTATCTCGCTGGAGCCCGCCCCCATTGCCTCTCTGTTGTCGCAAACCCTAGCGCCGGAGCCCTAGCACAGGAGGAGTCGCCGGAGGAGGAGTGGCTGCGCCGGAGCCCGCCGCCCTTGTTGCTGGAGCCCTAGCCACCGCCGCGCCAGAGCCCTAGCAGCCCGTGGAGGAGGAGCTGCCGGAGGAGGAGTCGCCACGCCGGAGCCCGCCACCCTCATCGTCGTCGACCACCGCAGCCGCAGCACTGGAGCACGGTTCGTCCCTCCCACCCCCTCTAATGCTCATAGTGGTTCTTTAGTGGTTCTACCCTTTTCTGATCAAATTCGAGCTGCAGAAGCGCATGTCAAAAGTGGGATTAACTAGCATGATTGATTAACTAGCATGGTTACCCTTTTATGATAAAATAGCATGATTAACTATTTATTTTGGCTCAAAACTCTATTATGTTTTATCTTATTGAAAAAATCCAAAGAGCATGATATGTCCTCTCACCTAAATAAGCATAAATGATAAAATCCATATTTTATCCTCATATTTGTATCCACAAAATCCCCAAAACTTTACCAAAGCTAGATTGTTATTTTTGATCTTCACAAGTTAATCATGCACACTGTCATGTTCAATAATTAGAAAAGGGTAGAACCACTGTGAGAACCACTATGAGCATCCAGTATATCAGAAGTGAGATAAAAACTCGAATAGTTTAAGCTTCAGAAGTGGTTTCTTCTATATATCTGCCTCATTAGTGTTCCTCTTTTATTTATACCCATTGTTGTTCCATCTCCGTGCAGAATTTATACTTTGTATGTAAAAGAATATTCATCTTTATATACACTATGCATGCCTCCTTGGCTTCTATTACCGAGAACAGTAAGAATTGGGCAGAACTTACAAGTGACATGAAGGTCCATTTCAAACCCCACAAGCTCAAGAAGCTGAAAGCCGTCCATGTATGGCTTGTGGACATCACTGATAAGTAGATCTTGTACATTTTGCACGATGAGAGTGCATCTCAAAGGCAAACTCATGTATCGACATGGATTTGTTTATAGGGTACCCTAGTTTATAAGACAAACAGTGGATGCATAAATTCAGAGCATACAATCTAATTATTGTATACAGACTACATGTGCATTTATACATGATAGTACACCAAATATGGTTGTAGGGTCTGCCAACTCACAGAAGTACAAAAGAATTTTTCCCTACACACTTAGGAACATGAAAGAGTCCATTCGTTTATTGCACTCGTGTCAGGTTATTTTTATAGCTTCTTTCATTCATTCATCTGATGCTATAAAATGAATACTTCTACATTTTTTAAATGTACCTTTGCTAAAGTGCAGTTTTGTGCTACTTGAGCTGTCCCTTTTGTTACCACTTACAACTTGTAGTGTACCAGCATTTCTTTTTAGATTTCCTGATGATTATTGCTATGACACTTGTGATGTTCTGTTTTTTTACTGCACCAGTTGTACCGTTCTCTATCTACAAGCCTGATGTGTGTGTGTGCAAGAAGAAGAGAGCCTGTGTATGTCTCTGTGTCTCTGTGTGATTATTTGGTACTATATGATGCTATTTGATTCAATGGGCTGTGGATGGGGGCTGTGATTGGGGCTGTGGATGGGGGCTGTGAATGGGGCTATGGATGGGGCTATTTTCTAGTGTGTGAATGTTGCAGGGATTTCATTTGAGTTGCCCATTTCTCCTGAAGTGTCGATTCACTTCCGTTTCAGTTGAGAAATGGGCACTCCTAGGTCAAAAAATCAGCAAAGGTCATGCCGAATTTTTCGGCCGAGATTTGTGCTAACTTTTTGCCTCTTTTAAATAGAGTAGTGCAAACATGTCGGGCAAAAAGGAGTCTGGACCTTCTAAGCACATGATCATCGTCGAAGAACAAGCTAGACAGGCCAACCAGTCATTCTAGCAGGGGTCCCAACAGGAGGAGGAGGAGGCGATGAGGATGACACCACCACCGGAGGAGGAGGCGACCGTCGCCAGAGCTGCCAGGGCCAATGAGGGCGGAGATCCTGATTACGAGGGGGACGAAGACGACTACGATGGAACTAGTGAAGGCTTCGGCGAAGAGGATGACACCACCGATGGCGGCGCCCGCACCGATGGCAGCGAGCGCACGAATGGCGGTAGCGGCAACCCGGCCGCTTCTCAGAATAAGAAGAAGGAACAGAAGGAGCGTAAGGTGCTAGTGCTCGCCACCGTCTGTGATGAGTTCACTGAGGTCACAGAAAGTGGCCAACCCATTGCGCCAGAGGCGATTGCTAAAGGGTATGGACTGCAACTCGAGTGCATCATCCAGTAAAGCATGTCGATGAACACGAAGTACATTAGACATGCTGACCATGCAGCTTTGGTCGATAACCTCCTTAAGAAGCTTCACAAGCGATACAGATTCCCAGAGCAGTTTAGAAACCTCGAGAGAAATAAGAACCCGGTGAACAAACTAGCCCTCACGAAGATGAGCAACGCCTTGAGCAGCTGGAAAACCCGGGTGAAGAATAGCATTGACAAAGGTGAAAGCTGGGAGGTTATTAGTAAGAAAAATCTGATGCTCGACAAAGAGGAGTTTAGGATTTTCAAGGCGGATATAGATACCGTTGATGCTATAAAATGGACTCAATGGGGAAGGAGTATGCGGGAACTGAACATAGGTAACCACCGCCTTGGAAGCGGCGGTTACAGGGGGAAACAAGCCATTTGGGACAAGGAGGATGCCGAGCTTGAATGCCTTGGTAAAGACAACCCTTGGCTTAAAATCACGGACTTGCAGCTTAGGCAATTTGTTCGGGCCCGCTACTACCTGGACAAGGAAACAGGGGAGTTCATCACCGGAGGTGAAGGCATTCGAGAAGAAGCTGGTAAGGAATTTATCACCGATCTCAAGTCTATTGCGTTCTAATTAAGATAATGAAGTGAAGAATCTAAATGGGTTCACCTTTCCTTGTCTCTGTAGGAGGAGGAACTGAACGCTACTGCCACAGAGTCATCCCAGGATTCGACGGAGCCGTGGGACACGGTTTTCAACAGGGGGACCAATGCTTACAAGAAGAGGGACAAGGGGTTGCCGCCGTCCTTAGCTGGCCGTGTGTCTGGCTTCGGTACGAGCATGAAGTTCAAGGAGTACTACAAAGAGGACGCCAAGAAAAGAAGGGAGAGGAAGAACCAGGATAAAGCCACTGTTGCAGAGCTGAAGATGAAGGTGCAGACACTGGAGGAGAAGGCGGTGGACCAGAAAACGGTGGACAAGTTAGTGGAAGAGAAGCTCCGCTCGATGATCCCCCTTGAGTTTTTTGAGGGGCTTACTGCTTGGAATGCGGGAGGCCGACAGGGGCCGATACATCTGCCCAGCTTAAGCGGCAGCAACTCGGGCATCAATGTTACCGTGTCGCCGGACTTGGTGACCCCGCCGGCCGTCAACATCGTGATGCAGCTCCTCGTTTTGGTCACACCGACGCCCCCTCCCGCCAAAGATACCAATACGGCGCAGCCGACTGCGGTGGTGCTTCGTGGGGCACCCAAGCGGGAGATTGCAGATGATGATAGGCCGGCCGCCGGCATCGGCCGTGTCTCTACATTAGCCGAGATCCACGCCATCACCAAGGTAACTAATTAGTTAGTGCACGTCATCTCCTTTATGCCTTTGATGCATGACTGTTGCCATCTCATGACGCCCAACAACATGTTTTTGCCTCAGGACACTTCTTGCGTACTCCTGCTTAAAGATGTCGGCGGTGAGTTGAAGGATGTTGCCAAGGGCACTCTTATACAACCCGCGAGCCACACGATGCACAACAATCCAATGGATGATGACGTGATGAGGGTCAGGTTGGCTCGGGTGTTGCCAGTGTGCGATGACATGGACCCCCCTTTCAACCTCAGGGAGCTGACGAACACAAGACCCTTGGGGAATGCTACAACTGGCCCTTGACATGGCCGAAGACCCAGATTCGTCTTGCAGGGGGGGGAGTACCGGCGCCACCTCTCGACCGATCATCGCCCGACCACCACCTCGGAAGCCAGTAGCCGCCATTGTCGCCACCACCAGCCGTCGCCACCAACTCTTGGCAGTGTGTGCACCGCCACATGGCAAAGACGTTGTGCCGCAACCGCCGTCGCCCCCACTACCACCACCACATGATGGCACCCATGAAGATGATGATGAATTGGTCAACGTTGACGACTTCATCAACACCGGCGCCGCCAACGGATTGTATATGCCTTTTGTGGATGAAGAACCCTTCGCAGCTCACGACGACCATCAAGCTGGTCGGCCCAATACATGCACGCAGCGCCTGGTCTTCCATGGTCTTTCTCAAGAGACGCCTCCGGCCGTCGATCCACCACAAGAGAAACCGGGATTGTTTTTTAGCCCCAACACACTCTGAAAGGCGACTGATGAGCAGAGGGCAGTGGCTGACACTGTTGGGAAGAAGAAGCACTATAGGAAGAGAGGTAATAATAATAATAAGAAGGGTGCAAGCCAGCCTCTTCCGAAGAGGATCCGGGGTCAGGACGCCGTCGTCGTACCATCCACACAATTTGTCTTGCCCCGAGTGCATGTAGCCGGTGATCCGATATTGACTCCGGATACGATCCACATTGCGGTTGGAGCCATGTTAACTTTGCACGAGGGTGTCAAGACACTAGAGGCCCTCCTTCTTAAAGACGAAGATCCAAATTACCCGGTTTTCACGGCCAAGGTGCCATTGGACGTGGGCTTCGTCGATGAATCCCCCACGGATATATTCTTCATAGCGTTCGAGGACATATTCAAGCTGTTTCTCACGAAATGGCTGGACTATAACTTGGTCCGCCTATACGCGCTCAATCTGGCGCTCACGATCAAGAGAGAAAGTACCCCGGAAATCGCGATAGTGGATCCCTACTACATGCGGGACAGCCAATTGGTCGAAGGATCAGAGACACGGACCAAGGCGACGGCGTACCTCGAGAAGTTCATGGTGGACAACAAGAGGAAGGGCACACTTCTTTTGCCTTTCTTTCCCGAGTAAGTACACACACTCGCTCATCACCACCGTAACTTATGCATTTCTTATATATTTCTTTCCTTTGCTCTTTTTCCAACATTCCGTTCCAATTGTGTTGCGCAGAGACAAATACTACACACTCATTGTCCTTGCCCCGAGGTATTCGCTAGCCACGTATTTCGACTCGAGGAGTTTGACGAAGAAGAAAGACTACACCAGAATAAGGGGTGTTCTCAATGAGGCTCTCGAGGGCTACACCAAGAAGGGATGCACCTTCGTAGATAAGGGGGAATGTATCAAGGATGGCAAACATGTGATCAAGCACGTGCTCGACTTCCGCTGCGTCAAGCAGTCGACTACTGGTGCCTAGGAGGCCTTCTAAGTCCTCCATCACCTTAAAGGCTATGTTCGGGATTGCCATAACGTAATGCTACCATCTAGTCTCCAAGGATGGGCCGAAACTTTGGCGAAAATCGACGATGCTGAACTTAGAGAAGACTTCCATCGCATTCAGATGAAGTTGTCGCAAATCATCATTGAAGATGTCAACACAAGGGGTGGTGCCCTACAACAAGCTAGAGGGTTGAGTAAGAGGGAGATCGAAGAACGCCTCCGTAAGCAGGGTGACACAAGGACGTGGATGACGAAAGAGGGTTATCTACCGTTCCTGAAGCCGAGCAAGAAGAGGAAGTCTTCATCATGATCGATGTGTACCTCTAGCATGATCCAGTGTGTGTATATTCTTGATGGACGCCTGCTGTATTAGTGAGTGTGTGTCATAAACTTTACTATCTCGTGGTCGAAATGGTCATTGTTGTT
Organism: Avena eriantha; assembly: GCA_910589775.1. Lineage (NCBI taxonomy): Eukaryota > Viridiplantae > Streptophyta > Magnoliopsida > Poales > Poaceae > Avena > Avena eriantha. The sequence continues at coordinate 543,433,072 of OU342743.1, forward strand.
AGACTTAAACTACCTTGTGGTCGTATTGTCGTTGAACTTATTGCTTCTATGATGATCTAACTTTTAGGTTTATGGATCCTTTGTTTTATATTCTATGAACATATATATATATGGATGTGAACCCTTTATTCATTCTTTTCGTTGTATTTTTACTAATATGCCTTGTCGTCTATAGAGATGGCGACGAGGTGGTATGTGGTGTACATGGGTAGGGTTCCAGGAGTCTATGAGGAGTCGGAGGATTGCCACAAACAAGTGAACAAGTTCAGCGGCAACATCTACAAAGGATACGCGACTAGAGAGGAGGCGATAGCCAAGTGGAGGAACCACTTGTGGAAGAAGAACCGGATGAAGAAATTGGTCGGGCTAATGCTCTTGCTCACCATTATCAGAGCTGTATTCTATTTGATCCTAGTGTAGGCGGCGGTGGCCACTTCATATTTGTAATGTGAGATGATATGAACTTTGTATTCGGCGCTTGTGTAAAAATTTGGCACTTGACACTATATATGTATCTCGATCAGGCTCTAAGTGTTTGTATTATATATATGTCAGTTTTCATGCATCTACTACTTGTGCAATGTATTTTATACTCATCTGTATAAATCCTGTATAAATACCTGATTATACACCAGGAAAGTATTTTACTTTGAATATGTGTTACGCAATCAGTGGCGCATATAATTATATAGTCAGTGGTGCATGGCATATCTGTGGCGCATACACGCAAATGCACCACATAAGTTCTTCCTGTGGCGCATATGAAGAAATGCGCCACAGAAGTCTGGAACTTCTGTGGCGCATATCCATATGCGCCACAGGAAGAAGATATCAGTGGCGAGATACCAGTGGCGACTAGGATATGCGCCACAGAAGATGTATTTGCATGCGCCACAGAAGAGCTGTTTCCTAGTAGTGTGGTGGATCCATGTGTGGTTTGTGAGAAGAACACACATGCAATGACACTGGGTGTGGTTCATGAAAAGAACAGACATGCAATGACATTGGTGGATCCATGTGTGGTTTATGAGAAGAACACACATGCAATTACACTGGGTGTGGTTCATGAAAAGAACAAACATGCAATGACATTGGTGGATCCATGTGTGGTTTGTGAGAAGAATAGACATGCAATGACTCTAGCTGTGGTTTGTGAGAAGAACACACATGCAATGACACTAGGTGTGGTTCATGAAAAGAACACACATCCAATGACTCTAGCCGTGGTTCATGAATAGAATAGACATGAAATGACTCTCGCCGTGGTTTAATGAAAGGAACACACATCCAGTGACACTGATGGATCCATATGTGGTTTGTGAAAAGAACAGACATGCAATGACTCTAGGTGTGGTTCATGAAAAGAACACACATTCAATGACACTGGTGGATCCATGTGTGGTTTGTGAGAAGAACACACATGCAATGACATTGGGTGTGGTTCATGAAAAGAACACACATCCAATGACACTGGTGTATCCTTATGTGGTTTGTGAGAAGAACATACATGCAATGACTCTGGGTGTGGTTCATGAAAAGAACACACATGCAATGACACTGGTGGATCCATATGTTGTTTGTGGAAAGAACACTAGTGGATCCATGTGTGGTTTGTGGGAAGAACACACATGCAATGACACTGGGTGTGGTTCATGAAAAGAACACACATCCAGTGACACTGGTGGATCCATGTGTGGTTTGTGGACAGAACAGACATGCAATGACACTGGGTGTGGTTCATGAAAACAAAACACATCCAGTGACACTGGTGGATCCATGTGTTGTTTGTGGGAAGAACAGACATGCAATGACTCTAGCTGTGGATTGTGAGAAGAACACACATGCAATGACACTGGGTGTGGCTCATGAAAAGAACACACATCCAATGACTCTAGCTATGGTTCATGAAAAGAAGACACATCTAGTGACTCTAGCTGTGGTTCATGAAAAGAACACACATCCAGTGACACTGGTGGATCCATATGTGATTTGTGGAAAGAACTGACATGCAATGAATCTAGCTGTGGTTTGTGAAAAGAACAGACATGCAATGACACTGGTGGATCCATATGTGGTTTGTGAGAACAACACACATGCAATGACACTGGGTGTGGTTCATGAAAATAACACACATCTAGTGACACTGGTGGATCCATATGTGGTTTGTGGAAAGAACAGACATGCAATGACACTGGGTGTGGTTCATGAAAAGAAAACAAATCTAGTGACACTGGTGGATCTATATGTGGTTTGTGGAAAGAACAATCATGCAATGACACTGGGTGTGATTCATGAAAACAACACACATGAAGTGACACGGGTGGATCCATGTGTAGTTTGTGGGAAGAACACACATGCAATGACACTGGGTGTGGTTCATGAAAAGAAAACACATCCAGTGACACTGGTGGATCCATGTGTGGTTTGTGGGAAGAACACACATGCAATGACACTGGGTGTGGTTCATGAAAATAACACACATGCAATGACACTGGGTGTGGTTCATGAAAATAACACACATGCAATGACACTAGGCATGGTTCATGAAAATAACACACATGCAATGCAACTGGTGGATCCATGTGTGGTTTGTGAGAAGAACACACATGCAATGACACTGGGTGTGGTTCATGAAAAGAACATACATGCAATGACACTGGGTGTGGTTCATGAAAAGAACACACATGCAATGACTCTAGCTGTGGTTCCTGAAAAGGACACACATCTAGTGACTCTAGTTGTGGTTCATGAAAAGAACACACATCAAGTGACACTGGTGGAAAGAATAGACATGCAATGACACTGGGTGTGGTTCATGAAAAGAAAACACATCCAGTGACACTGGTGGATCCATATGTGGTTTTGTGGGAAGAGCAGACATGAAATGACTCTGGCTATGGTTCATGAAAAGAATAGACATGCAATGACTCTAGCTGTGGTTCATGAAAAGAACACACATCCAGTGACACTGGTGGATCCATATGTGGTTTGTGGGAAGAACACACATGCAATGACACTAGGTGTGGTTTATGAAAAGAAAACACATGCAATGACACTGGTGGATCCATGTGTGGTTTGTGGGAAGAACACACATGCAACTACATTGGGTGCGGTTCATGAAAAGAACACACATCGAGTGACACTAGTGGATCCATGCGTGGTTTGTGAGAAGAACACACATGCAATGACACTGGGTGTGGTTCATGAAAAGAACAGACATGCAATGACATTGGTGGATCCATGTGTGGTTTGTGAGAAGAACAGACATGCAATGACTCTAGCTGTGGTTTGTGAGAAGAACACACATGCAATGACACTAGGTGTGGTTCATGAAAAGAACACACATCCAATGACTCTAGTAGTGGTTCATGAAAAGAATAGACATGCAATGACTCTTGCTGTGGTTAAATGAAAAGAACACACATCCAGTGACACTGATGGATCCATATGTGGTTTGTGAAAAGAATAGACATGCAATGACACTGGGTGTGGTTCATGAAAAGAACACACATTCAATGACACTAGTGGATCCATGTGTGGTTTGTGAGAAGAACACACATGCAATGACATTGGGTGTGGTTCATGAAAAGAACACACATCCAATGACACTAGTGTATCCTTATGTGGTTTGTGAGAAGAACATACATGCAATGACTCTAGGTGTGGTTCATGAAAAGAACACACATGCAATGACACTGGTGGATCCATATGTTGTTTGTGGAAAGAACAGACATGCAATGACACTGGGTGTGGTTCATGAAAAGAAACCACATCTTGTGACACTACTGGATCCATGTGTGGTTTGTGGGAAGAACACACATGCAATGACACTGGGTGTGGTTCATGAAAAGAACACATATCCAGTGACACTGGCGGATCCATGTGTGGTTTGTGGAGAGAGCAGACATGCAATGACACTGGGTGTGGTTCATGAAAACAAAACACATCCGGTGACACTGGTGGATCCCTGTGTTGTTTGTGGAAAGAACATACATGCAATGTCTCTAGCTTGGGATTGTGAGAAGAACACACATGTAATGACACTGCGTGTGGCTCATGAAAAGAACACACATCCAATGACTCTATCTGTGGTTCATGAAAAGAACAGCCATCTAGTGACTCTAGCTGTGGTTCATGAAAAGAACACACATCCAGTGACATTGGTGGATCCATATGTGATTTGTGGAAAGAACAGACATGCAATGAATCTAGCTGTGGTTTTTGAAAAGAACAGACATGCAATAACACTGGTGGATCCATATGTGGTTTATGAGAACAACAGACATGCAATGTCACTGGGTGTGGTTCAGGAAAAGACCACAACTCCAGTGACACTGGTGGATCCATATGTTGTTTGTGGAAAGAACAGACATGCAATGACACTGGGCGTGGTTCATGAAAAGAAAACAAATCTAGTGACACTGGTGGATCTATATGTGATTTGTGGAAAGAACAATCATGCAATGACACTGGGTGTGATTCATGAAAAGAACAGACATGAAGTGACATGGGTGGATCCATGTGTAGTTTGTGGGAAGAACACTCATGCAATGACACTGTGTGTGGTTCATGAAAAGAAAACACATCCAGTGACACTGGTGGATCCATGTGTGGTTTGTGGGAAGAACACACATGCAATGACACTGGGTGTGGTTCATGAAAATAACACACATGCAATGGCACTGGGTGTGGTTCATGAATATAACACACATGCCATGACACTAGGTCTGGTTCTTGAAAAGAACACACATGCAATGCAAGTGGTGGATCCATGTGTGGTTTGTGAGAAGAACACACATGCAATGACACTGGGTGTGGTTCATGAAAAGAACATACATGCAATGACACTGGGTGTGGTTCATGAAAAGAACACACATCCAATGACTCTAGCTGTGGTTCATGAAAAGAACACACATCCAGTGACTCTAGCTGTGGTTCATGAAAAGAACACACATCAAGTGACACTGGTGGATCCATATGTGGTTTGTGGAAAGAACAAACATGCAATGAATCTAGTTGTGGTTTGTGAAAAGAACGGGCATGCAATGACACTGGTGGATCCAGATGTGGTTTGTGAGAAGAAAAGACATGCAATGACACTAGGTGTGGTTCATGAAAAGACCACACATCCAATGACACTGGTGGATCCATATGTGGTTTGTGGAAGGAACATACATGCAATTCCACTGGGTGTGGTTCATGAAAAGAACACACATCCAGTGACACTGGTGGATCCATAGGTGGTTTGTGGAAAGAACATACATGCAATGACACTGGGTGTGGTTCATGAAAAGAAAACACATCCAGTGACACTGGTGGATCCATGTGTGGTTTGTGGGAAGAACAGACATGCAATGACTCTGGCTGTGGTTCATGAAAAAAACCACATCAAGTGACACTGGTGGATCCATGTGTGATTTGTGGGATGAACACACATGTAATGACACTGAGTGTGATTCATGAAAAGAACACACGTCCAGTGACACTGGTGGATCCATGTGTGGTTTGTGGAGAGAACAGACATGCAATGACACTGGGTGTGGTTCATGAAAACAAAACACATCCGGTGACACTGGTGGATCCATGTGTGGTTTGTGGGAAGAACACACATGCATTGACTCTAGTTGTGGGTTGTGAGAAGAACATCATGCAATGACACTAGGTGTGGTTCATGAAAAGAACACACATCCAATGACTCTAGTTGTGGTTCATGAAAAGAACACACATCTAGTGACTCTAGCTGTGGTTCATGAAAAGAACAGACATGAAATGACACTGGTGGATCCATATGTGGTTTGTGAGAACAACAGACATGCAGTGACACTGGGTGTGGTTCATGAAAATAAGACACATCCAGTGACACTGGTGGATCCATATGTGGTTTGTGGAAAGAACATACATGCAATGACACTGGGTGTGGTTCATGAAAAGAAAACACATCTATAGACACTGGTGGATCAATGTGTGGTTTGTGGGAAGAATAGTCATGCAATGACTCTGGATGTGGTTCATGAAAATAAAACACATGCAATGACACTGGTGGATCCATGTGTGGTTTGTGGGAAGAACACACATGCAAAGACACTGGGTGTGGTTCATGGAAAGAACACACATCCAGTGACACTGGTGGATCCATGTGTGGTTTGTGAGAAGAACACACATGCAATGACATTGGGTGTGGTTCATGAAAAGAACACACATCCAGTGACACTGGTGGATCCATGTGTGGTTTGTGAGAAAAATAGATATGCAATGACTCTAGCTGTGGTTCATGAAAAGAACACACATCCAATGACATTGGTGGATCCATATGTGGTTTGTGAGCAGAACAGACATGCAATGTTACGAGGGTTTAACTCATCAATGCCCATTGTTATGGACTTGGGTTTTGGAGGAGGGAGCGCTCGGGACATCTATCGGGTAGCAAACAAGCACACAGGGGACTCAAAGATTTACCAGGTTCAGGCCTCGTAGAGGTTCCTACTCCTGCTTGTCTGCTCGTGGAATTATTGAAGGACTCGAGGACTACAATGGTGCGCAGATGCAATCTGGCGAGGGTTGTGAAAACTAGGGTTGCGTGTGTTCTCCTCGCCGCCCCCTCTTGGCCTTTATATAGATAAGCCAGATCTCGGGTAGCAGGTCGAGTCGGTTATAGATTAGGGTTTTCCCTTTGAACTTTCTATCTTTGGCTTCTTCTTGTTCTTCAAGTAATCAAGAGTCCGTAGGCTACTCGAGTTCTCTATTTGGGCCTTGGCGACACCGTGGGCTTCTGCTGTATTCATGCCGTATATACCAAGCTTGAGTACCTGTAGGGTATACCCATGTCAGTAGCCCTCGAGTGTCTAGTGGAATTGCAGATTCGACTGCGGACTTTATGAAGCCTTTCGAGTGCCTGAATGAGTATATTTTCGACTACTCTGTTTGTGTCATAGGGATTGTTGATGTGCGTGCCTGATTTAACCGATGTATTGGTATCAGTTAACTACCTTAGGGTAAAACAACGCAATCTACTCAAAATCGAGTCCCCGGACTCGAATCCGGAAAGGTGTTGGTGTAATTCGACACAAGCCGTGGAGGTCTTTCAGGAGTCGAATTCCAGTATACGGGTGTGAGCACTTGACGTGTCCGTCAAGGCATGTTCATCGTACCGATAGGCACAGATATATTTCTGGTAGTGCACAACAAATGCGTTGCCAGGCCTTATTCAGGTCTTATCTTCACGCTGCAAGCGCGACATCCGAATTTTTGTCATCGCGGAGATGATTCGGGTGACCCAGGAGATGCGGTCTCTTTGTAGGGAAAAATTATGAGGCGGTGTCGCCATAAGCTTCGAGTGCGGGTGTTATAGACACACAATACGATGTACAAATAATCATAGGGTGCGCAACCAGCGCTCCCTATGGGAGTAGCCCCCGAGTGCCTGGTTGAGTCGAAGACTCAGGCAGGGACTAAATAACCTTTGCGATTGCCATCGTCTTTTGTTGCTTGTTTCAGTCGAATTTGTTTCCGGCGCTCCCTATGGGAGTAACCCATGTCCATAATCGAATCGCGAATTCGAGTGATTGGGTATGCTTTGAATGCCCATGTTCCTGTAAAAAAGAAAAGAAAAATCGTAGGGTGTGCGACCAGCGCTCCCTATGGGAGTAGCCCCTGAGTGCTTGATGGAGTCAAAGACTCGAACAAGGACTAAAGTAGTCAAAGTGTTCTGCTGCGTAACTTTGAATGACGTCAGTGCTGACGATGTGATGACCTCAGTTACCCGCGTGAGCAAGTTTGACGGGACGTGACGAGCGGTGGGACCCATTTTCTGACTCTGACTTGATTGGGCATGCGTAATCTCTGTTTTAACTGTGCCTCCTCGATTTCTGCGCGTAATGGGGGTAGTGGGGGACGGTTCGCGCTTCAGGTCCTCCACGTGTCGAGCACGATGAATGCCATACGTCTGGTAGGGTTTTTCCTGCCCGTTAGATTGCATCTTCCAGGGGGTTAAGTAGCGATGTTGCGACGGTAATTTTTCACATATGCTTCTCTTCTCTTCCTTTGCCTCCGTCGCCATTGCTGCTGCTCCTCTGCATCTTTATGTTCGTCTCTCCTCGCGGCGCTGGACCAGCTCCGCATATTTCCTAGTTACTTTCTCCGGTCACATTGCCACCGCAGAATGGGGAAGAAGAAAGGAGGTGCTGCGGCCAATTCCGCCGCCGCCACGGTTGCTGCGAAGAAGAAGGGCAGCTCCACCACTGCGGGCACCAGCACCACCGCCGCCGGGAAAAAGAAGGGCACATGCACTCGCGTCACCAATGGCGCATGGCGCGCATCCATGATCAAGTCTTCCGAGCTCCGTATTCTATGCCAAGATGGAGTTGTGTCTGCCGCAGTCGTTGACGCGCTTGTCCCTGGCAGCGAGGTAATCCCCTCTCCGCCTGCTGGCTTTTGTGTGATGTTCCTAGCATTCATCATCCGTGGTCTCTCGTTGCCCCTGCATCCTTTCTTCATGGGCCTTCTTTGTTTCTATGGGCTCTAGCTGCATCAGCTGTCCCCTAACTCCATCCTCCATGTAGCTTGCTACATTACTCTTTGCAAGTGCTGGCTCGGAATCGAGCCGCACTTTGGTCTCTTTAAGTGCCTCTTCAAGCTGAAGCGCCAGTCAGCGTCTGGCTCCGTAGTCTACGATGTAGGAGGCTGCAGTATCCACGTCGACTCCTCCGCCACATACTTTGACATCAAACTCATGGCGTTCGTCTAAGGGTGGAGGGACAAGTGGTTCTATATCCACGACCTGAAGGCCGGCGGAGACCACTATGGACTCGCGCCCTTCAATCCTGCGATACCGTGCAAGAGGATGCGCTCCTAGAGGAACGTAGTGATGCCCGGCGAATCCGCCGAGACATATGTGCTGTAGGAGCGCGTCTGCGACCTCGAGAATTGCATGGGGAAAGAGGAGGGAGGTTGCGCCCTCATTTGCACGTGGCTGCGCCATCGCGTCCAGACTCTGCAGGCCAGAGTCCATCCTATGTTCCAGTGGGCTGGCACGGACGATGTCACTCGCATATCTGCCGATGGCATTTCCGCGAGTGAAGTAGATAAAAGGGTACGACTGGTCACTGATGGCTATTTGTATGGCGCTAGAAAATTGCTTGAGCGTGGTTGAGGTAGAGCTCGTTGGGAACCCCAAGAGGAAGGTATGATGAGCACAGCAGCAAGTTTCCCTCAGTTATGAAACCAAGGTTTAATCGAACCAGTAGGAGCAAGGAAACACCCCAAAGGTGTTACTAGCTGAGCTTTGGCAGGGCGCACTACCGGTGCTAGTAGCAACGTGGAGACCTGCACAACACAACCACAGAACTTTGTCCCCAACTTGCGATGAGGTTGTCAATCTCACCGTGTTTTGCGGAAAACAAAGGATTAAACGTATCGAATGGAAAGAAGTAAAAGTTTGCAGAAAGTAAACACAAAGAAGTAAACAATTTGTAGATTGAATGTAAAAGACAAGGACCGGGATCCATAGTTCACTAGAGGTGGCTCTCCTTAAGATAGATAACATGCTGGGTGAAAAAATTACAGCGGGGCAATTGACAAACATCGAGAAAACAATACATGCATATACTAATCATCTTGACTCCTTCGAGATTCGATTGGGCATTACAACATTATACATAGACCGCCATCCAACTGCATCTATGACTAATAATCCACCTTCTGGTTATCATCCGAACCCCCTCCAGTATTAAGTTGCAAGCAACAGATTATTGCTTTACGAAGTGCGTGTAAAGTAAACAATATGATTGTTCTATGAACAAAGGATTGTTGTTTTCTCCCTAGTAGCAACAACACATCTAGTACCTTAGAGATTTCTGTCACTTCCCCAGATTACTAGAGGCATGAACCCACTATCGAGCATAAATACTAACTCTTGGAGTTGCTAGCATCTACTTGGCCAAGATAGCTACTAACAACGGAAAGCATGCAAGATCGCAAAGAACAAAGACATGATAGAATCAATAATCAATCTGAAATAGCATCTCAATATCCATCGGATCCCCGCAAACACAACATGCAGAATTACAAATAGATGATCTTGATCATGAACAGAGCTCACAAGATCTAGACATGAAAGCACAAATGAGGAGAACCAGCCATCTAGCTGCTACATGGATCTATAGTCCAAGGATGAACTACTCACGCATCACACCGGAGGCTTGCATGGTGATGAAGAAGGCCTGCAGGGTGAATTCCTCTCTCCGGCAGGGTGCCAGGAAGAGCTTCAGATCCCTCCCGATCTAGGGATGGAGATGATGGCGGCTACAGTCTCTTTCGTGGATTTTTGATCGGGCCTTAGGGTTTTCGTCCCGAGGGCATCTTATAGTCGGAAGGGGAGGCCGAGGGGGTGCCTGGGCTGGCCACACCACCCCCTGGCACGGGCCAGGCCTGGCCGCGCAGCCAGGTGGTGTGGCCGGCCTCTGGCCCCTCTCCGTCTCGTATTCTGGCACTTGATGACTTCTAGAAAAATAGGCACTTTGGCTTTTGTCCCATCCAATTCCGAGAATATTCATTTTCTGACTTTCCTGGAACCAAAAATAGCAGAAAACAGGAAGCTGGCACTGTGGCTCTTGTTAATAGGTTAGTCCAAGAAATCATATGAAAATTACTCCCAAGTTGGAACAAAACACAAGAAAGTGGATAAAACTAAGCATGGAATATCAAAAATTATAGATACATTTGCAATGTATCAGTCACCAAGTACACCGCCACTGATGTGCTCCCCAATGATCTAGTCGTACCTCCAATCGATGCTACTAACCCTCCTCCTAAGGTACAGTTGTGCTACGTAGTAGCTTTGTTTGTCGACTGCTGCTTTTCTGTTTTTCTTGACTTGTGCTAAATTGTTTTTTTGTGTGCAGGATTGGGGGGTGCCGCCCTGTATGCCCCCTCTTCCTGAGGGTTTATCCCTTGTGAAGCCCTTGAAGAGGACGAGTCGCAGTCGACTGTCCCATCTGATGTGGAGGAGGAAGCCTCCGAGTCGAGTGGTCCGGATACTCGCAAGCGTTCGCGCAATAAGGATTCGGATGCATCATCTCCTTCAACTCCGAAAGGTGCGGTTGTTGGCATAGAGTCACCGATACCTGCCGTTCCTGTGAGTGCCATGGCGCCACCTTCTCGCAAGAAGATGCGACTGCCGAAGGAGTCATCTTCAGAGTCGGGGGATCAAACCTTCGATTTTGACAAATTTGATTGGTAAGTATATAAAGTTTTCCTTGTGGGTCTTCTTTTCTAGTTGTATTCTCTTGGTGTTGGTTTTGGTCTTCAGTCAGCCGGCGTCGTCATCTTCTGGCGACGTCCAATTTGTGAAGGTGTCTGGAGTCGTGACCTCCAAGGCCGAGAAAATGGCTGAGCGCGCTCCTTCCCCTCCATTGGCGGCCCACTCCAGGCATAATTCATCAAGTTCTCCACACGATGTGGAGCATCGGATGGTTGCCCAGACGACTGCACACCAATCGACTTCGGAGTCATTGGAGGATCATGTATGTGTAGTACCCCTTTTTCTGATGTTTGCAGTCAAATTTTATCTATGCCATCTGCTGATCCTTTACTGTTTTCGTTATTGCAGCTCCTTATGAAGGAAGCTACTCACCTAGCGGAGCAGGTGCTTGCGATGGGTCGTCAGCATGCAATGCTGGATAATCGCCATCACGAAGTTGAAAGTGAGTGCCCTTAACTTTTCGTCTGTATCCTTGTGATATATTTGACTGACGGTTTATCTTTTGCTTGTGTTACAGCTGAGCATAATGCCCTCCTCCGTAGCACTGCTTCTCTTGAGAAAACGCTTGCTGCGGCGGTGAAGAGCCATGATGAGGCAATCACAGCACTAGACGAATCACAAAAACGCGAAGAGGATCTGTGCGCCTCCATCGCAGATAGGGAGAAGTTGTTCGAAGAACAGCTTTTCTCGATTGCCAAGGCTCTCTCAGGTATGCCCTTGTCTAGGTTTTCATCGTGTCTCTTCTTTTTAATGCGCTGTTGTGCTGTCTTTTGTGCTGATGCTTGATTCTTGTGTAGATGCCAGCGACTTCAGTTTTGACGCGTAGGCACTCCGTCGCGATGATGCATTGGCGGGCGCCATTTCAGCAGTCGAAGACCGCAGCGCTGCCGTGTAGGGGACGCTCACCAAGGCCAATGGCGTGCTTAGTCGCCTTCGGGAGGAGCTGGCGCCCAAGGCTGAGCTGATCAAAAATATGGATGAGCTGGTGGAGTCCCTTGCCGGGGGCATTACGGTGAGCTTCAAGAGCTCGCTCCGTGCGGCTGGCGCTTCAATGGCACTTGCAATGGTTCAAGCCCACGGAGTCGAAGTTGATCCTGCAGCAGTTTCCAAGGCGATGCCTGTCAGCGCGGATGGCCAGCAGGTAGTCTTTGATCCCTTCGCAACTGCTTGTGGCAAGTACGGGCCGCAGCTGATCAATACGGTTGTGAAGTACTCTGAGGAGATTAAACGAGCCAGGAAGGCGGCAAAGGCTGCGACGTCAGGGGCCGGCAGGAAGTCTGTGGCGTCTGATACTGCCACAGATTCGATGAGGCCCCCAAAACTGAATTCTAAGTCGGAGAAGCCAGTTGCTCCTCAGTAGTCGCGCCTTGTAATAGTTAAATAGCTTGTTTCTTTTGTTGAAGACATGCCTTTTGGCGAGTGTATCTGCTGATACTTTGTTGATCTTGAATGCACTCGAATCCTTTTTTCTGTACTTCGCCTTGGTCTTCTGATTGTCTCTTGCTTGCCTTGTGATAGGGCACATCGAGTGATCCTTTGAGGGAACCTTGGGATTCGTCACCCCCTGATGAGACCTTGGCACCGCCACGCTCAAGGGTGGATGAACTATCTTTGCTCTCGTGACTTCGTGACCGCGTGAAGCAGTTGGAGCGTGAATTGCCCGTACTCCGTGATAACGCGGATGTATGGAAATCGAGGGCGGAGAAGGCCGCCATCTGAGAAAAATATCTGCTGGGGGAGGTGACGCAGCTTGGCGACCAATTCAAATGTTAGTTTTCTTCTCCCTTATCTTTTTCTGTAGTCATCTGCAGTAGATCTTGTCTTCATACTTCTGCCTCTTCTTGGTATAGTTGTCAGTGCACGCCATCCGCAGGATGAGAAGGCTAGGATTGCCATTCGCATGAATGACCTAACCCAAGAGCAGTTTCAAGCGAGTGGATACTTCTGGGTGGATCATGATCGCGCAATCGCGCTGGCGACCCTACAGGATCATGCATCACGAGTACTGCATTTCTTGAAGAAGTCGCAGTCATGTTTGAAGAATATCTACCAGACGATGTTCCCGCTGGACACCGTTCCGTCGAGCCTGCTGGCCCTTCTTGCGAAATTCTAGGACTTGAGTGCGGTCCGCGAGTGTGTACGTCAACAGCTAGTGGCTGGTGCCAAGGCTGCTTTGTCGCTTTTGCGACTGCGCAAGCCTGATGTGGACGTGGCAGCAATTGCGGCCAGACCGCCAGCGCCGCCAGTAGGTTCGACTTGGAACATGGTTCCGCATAACCAGGCGGTGGATCGCCCAGTGGAGGAAATAGTCGACTTCTTCGAGGAGCAGACCAATGTTCCTTTATTGCAACAGTAGTTTAATTTGTATCCTGCACATAGTTGTACCAGTGTTGTAAAGTTCATATATATGTTGTGCATAATTGGCTAACATTGATGTATATAAAGAGGTTGCTAGCTTATATGCTTTGTGGGTGTGTTGCACTATGCGATTCCTTTTCGTTAGCCTGACTTGTGTTTTATCTCAGCCCCTTGCCAACCTATCAGGTGCGTTGCATCTAGGTTGGTGTTTGTCAAGGGTTTAGATTGGTGTGCCAGCTACTCAGGATGTCGCGTTGGTTCGTAGAACATATGTGTATAGGGTGGCGCAGCTCCCGAGTGGATAATTTGCGATAAATAAAATAAAAACATAGAGTTTTGGGGCACTTAGCTTTATTTATTCGCAGGATAGTACGAGGTACAATGTGTGGCTAAGTAGCCATGGCTGAATAGCCTTATTTGCAATGTAAAACAAAAACGACTAAGGGTAGAAGTGCCGCAGCTGCATGACGTTCCAAGGGTTGGAGTACGCGACTCCTGTCTCTAAATCTTTAAGGCGATAGGCGCCACCTGGGATTACTTTTGTAATCACGTATGGTCCTTCCCAAGGGGACTCGAGCTTGAGATACCCTTTCTGTATCAGTCGCAGGACCAGGTCGCCTTCGACGAAGGACCTGGGGCGTAGCCTTCTGCTGTGGTAGTTGCGCAGGTTCTGCTGTAGATCGTCGATCTTTCTACTGTGATTTCCTGTGCCTCATCAAGGAGGACGACGGAGTCTTCGAGTGCAAGAGTTGACTCCTGCTCGCTGTAAGCGACCACACGCGGTGCTTTGTATCGTACTTCGGTGGGTAGCACCGCCTCAGCCCCGTGCACCATGAAGAACGGGGTGTACCCTATGGCGCTGTTCGGAGTTGTGCGTAGGCTCCAGAGTACCGATTGCAGTTCGTCTAGCCAGCAGCCCGCGGCCTATTCGAGCGGCCTAAGGATTTTCTTCTTGATGCCGTCGTAGACGAGCCTGTTAGCTTTTTCGACCCGACCATTGGTCTATGGGTGCACTACGGAGGCATAGCTGACGTTGATTCCCAGATTCTCGCAGAATTCCTGGAACTCCTTGGATGTGAAGTTCGTCCCGTTGTCCGTGATGATGCTGTGTGGCACTTCGAAGCGGTAGACGACGGACTCGAAGAACTTGACTGCACTGTATCCTGACTGATTAGTCACCGGCATGGCCTCTATCCATTTGGTGAATTTGTCGACTGCGACCAAGAGGTAGACGTAGCCTCCCCGTGAGGACCTTGGGAGTTTGCCGACCATGTCGAGTCCCCATTGCACGAAGGGCCAGGCCAATGGAATTGGTCGGAGCTCTGCACCAGGTGCGTGCGGCTTGTCCGTGAATCGCTAGCAAGCGTTGCATTTTTGGACGATGTCCTTGGCGTCATGCATGGCCGTAGGCCAGTAGAATCTAGCTCGTAGAGCTTTGGCGACGAGGGCGCGACTACCGGCGTGGTGTCCGCAGGTCCCCTCATGGATGTCGAGGAGAATAGCTCTTCCATCGGTCGTGGAGACGCACCGTTGGGGTACTCCTGTGATGCTGCCCCTTGTATAATTCACCGTTGATAATAGCGAATGCCTTGGAGCGCCATGCAATGTGCCGGGCGTCATTCGGATCGTCTGGTAGCCTCTTGCTGAGGAGGTAAGTAATGTATGGTTGGGTCTAGGATGTCTCGATCATCATGACGCTCATTGGCCCTTCGAGTCCTATGTATAGCTCCAGGTCGTCGAGTGCCATTGGCTCATTGGGCGGCACAACCCCCGAGTCTATTGTTGCGCTTGTTTTCTTCTCTATGGCCTTTGGCTTGATGGAGCGTTCGTAGATGCGCTCGAGAAATACCCCAAGTGGTATGGAGGCATAGGTGGAGCCTATGTTGGCGAGTGCATCCGCCTCTTCATTGCTTTCGCGGCCTATGTGCCGTAGCTCGCAACCGTCGAAGTCCCCTTCGAGTGTGTCATAGAGGTCGCGGTAGGCGATCATGTTGTTGTTCAGTGCGTCGCACTCGTGTATTGTTTGGTTGACGACCAGCTTGGAATCGCCATATATTATGAGCCTCTTGGCGCCGCAGGCCTTTGCCATCCTCATCCCGTGCAGTAGGGTCTCGTATTCAGCTTCATTGTTGGAGGCGGTGAACTGCATTCGCAGGATATATTTCAGCTTATCTCCCTAGGGCGATGTTAGTATGACACCTATGCCAGCCCCATCCTTTCGCTTCGAGCTGTCGAAGTGCATTGTCCAGAGGTAGGACATGTCTGGTTTTTCAGGGAGCTGATTTTCCATCCAGTGCACGAGGAAGTCAGGGAGAACTTGCAACTTGATTGCAACGCGTTTTTCATATGTTATGTCTCGTGGGGACAGTTCGATTCCCCAAAGCGCGACTCGTCCGGTGGCGTCGGGGTTGTTGAGGATATGCCCAAGCGGGGCATCGTTGACTACCACAATTGGGTGTTCCTGGAAGTAGTGGCGCAGTTGCCGGGCTATCATGAAGACGCCGTACACCAGTTTCTGGTAGTGCGGGTACCGCTGTTTTGTTGGCTTAAGTACCTCGCTGAGGTAATAGACTAGGCGCTATACCCTGTGGACCTTGTTTTCCTCGGCTTGTTCTACTACGAGCACTGTGCTGACCACCTGGTTGGTGGCGGAGATGTATAGCAACAATGGTTCCCTTTCACGTGGGGTCACCAGCACTAGCGAGGTGGATAGCAGGCGCTTGAGGTCTTCGAATGCTTCCTGTGCCTCGTTGGTCCACTCGAACGACTGATGAATTGACTGAGCGCCGCGATTCGCCCAACCAGCTACTGGACCCCTCTGATGTTTTTTGGTTTCTCCATGGCCAGTCTGGCTTTTATTTTCTTCGGGTTCGCCTCGAACCCTCTCGTGGAGATAAGATACCCAAGTAGTTGCCTAGAGGGTATGCCGAAAGCGCATTTGTCTAGATTGAGCTTGATCCGGTAGCGATCGAGGTTGGCAAAGGTTTCACACAGATCGTCGATTAGCAAGGCTTCCTCTTTGGTCTTGATGACTATGTCATCAACATAGACTTGGATGTTGCAACCCAGTTGGTCCTTGACGAAAGCCTACATGCATCGCTGGTAGGTGGCTCCTGCGTTCTTCAGCTCGAAGGGCATTGTGTTGTAGCAGAACACACCAAAAGGCGTTGTAAACACCATTTTTTCTTGATCTTCCTCCTTCATTTGAATCTGGTTGTATCCTGAGTAGGCGTCGAGGAAGCAGAGGAGCTCACATCCTGCGTTGGAGTCGATGATTTGGTCGATTCGTGGTAGCGGGAAGTGATCCTTTGGGCAGTGCTTATTCAGAGAGGTGAAGCCCACGCACATCCGCAGGATATCCGTGTCCTTCTTTGGTACTAGCACCGTGTTGGCGAGCCAAGTGCTTTCATTGATCTCGCGTTTAAATTTTGAGTCGAGGAGTCTGTTGATCTCCATTCCGACTGCCTTTGCCCTTGGTTCAGACAGTCGTCGAATTGTTTGCTTGACTAGCCTTGCGTCTGGGTTGACATTGAGTGCGTGCTCAGCGAATTCCCTGGGAACTCCTGGCATGTCCGCTGGACACTAGGCGAAGATTTCCCAGTGCTCACGGAGGAATTCGAGGATCGCGAGTTCCTATGCGGGACTCAAGTTGTTGGCGATGAGGGCCATCTTGGCGGGATCCGACGGGTGGACCTAAACTTTCTTTGTGTGCACCGATGAGTCGAAAGATAGGTCGGGTGAACTTGACCGGCTCAGGGGAGGCAGACTGTTATTTGTCGACTCCTTTAGTCTCGTAAGTTCTTCCTACATGCCGAAGGATTGGGAAATTCTGTTGAATTCCCTGTCACAACCGTCGGACCTCTCGAAGCTTCCGTTGACTGTGACGACGCGATGAGGTCCTGGCATTTTCATCTGCAGATAGGCGTAGTGTGGCACTGCCATGAACCTAGCGAACGCGATACGTCCAAGGATGCAGTGGTACTGTGAGGGCCAGTCGATGACTTCGAAGTCGATGCGCTCGCGCCGAAGATAACGTCGAGGTCGATATTGCCAAGGGGATACACGCCCTTGGCTGGGAAGATGCCGTGGAATGTTGTGTCTGAGGCCTCTAAGCAAGTCAGAGGGATCCTCATTGCCTACAAGGTACTCGTGAATATGAGGTTGATGCCGCTTCCACCGTCCATGAAGACACGACTCATGTCGAAGCCTCCAATTTGTGCCTCGAGTACGAGGGGACAGTGCCCTGGTCGAGGTACTTGGGGCGGATGGTCGCGCTTGTCGAAGGTGATGCAGGACTCGCTTCCACTGAGATACTCAGTGGTAGATGGTGGCGAGTTTGTTGCCAGATTGACTTGGCGAGTGATGGCCTTTTACACCCGGTTGGAGGGGCAACCTTTTTGGATCATCATGGTGCCCATGGCCCGTGGGTACGGCTCGCCTCCGTGATGCTGGTCGGGTGCGGCCGTGCTTGGCGGTGGTCCAGGTGGTGGTGGAGGAGCTCCATGTGCCACAACACCTGGGGCGGCTCCGTAGCCCCTATTGATTGCGTCGCGATTCATCTGAGCCAGGCCTTCATGGAGTTTGAGGAACTCGTGGCAGTCTTTGAGGAGGTGGCTAGATTTCTTTTTGCCGTCATGCTTGTCGATGTAGAAGTGCACGGTGCATGGTCCAGACAGCTTGTCTTCAAAGGATGTGGCGGGTGCTTCATCGCGAGTGCGGTGCTGCCATACTTGCGTGGTTTCCCTGGAGTCGCGGTATCCACCGCTGCGGTAGCCGCTGTTGCGGTTGTCGTCGCGCTTGTCGGCGTAGCCGGCTGCGACCATGTTGACGTCGTCGCGATCATCATAGATGCGCATTCGCCGTTTGCTTTGGCGGTCGCGTCTGCGCTTGAGTTCTGCTTCCTCGTCGGAGTGAACGCGATTCTTCACCGATTCTTCTCCGTCAGCCCACCGATTCGCGATTTCCATCAGGTGGTTGATGGTCTTGGGCTTCGAGCGGCCCAGCTCCTCCCTGAGCTCTATGCGGCGAACACCGCCATTGAATGCGTCGATTGCGCGGTCCTCCGAGATATTTTCTGCGGAGTTCTTGATGATGGACCACCTCTGGATGTACGAGCGTAGCGATTCGCCCGATCTTTGCTGGCAGCACCTCAGCTCTTCGATTGATGCGGGCCTTTTGTATGTTCCCTTGAAGTTGCGCACAAAGCTGTAAACCAGCTCTTCCCAACTACGAATGGATCCGCGTGGGAGGTTGTTGAGCCATGCTCGGGCGGCGCCCTGCAGCTGTAGCTACAGGCACTACATGGCCGTACTTCGACTTCCGCCGTGAAGCCTGACGGAGGAGATGTGGTCCTCCAACCAAATTTTTGGGTCCTGTAGACCGTTGAACTTCAAGTTCTCTGAGGGGAGCTTAAACCCCTTGGGCATTCGCTTTTGCCTGATGGCCCTGCTGAAGCATCTAGCGCCATAGAGCTCCAAATCCTCGTCTTCTGAGTCAGTCGATCGGGCACGTCGCGCCCTTGACTTGTCGATCTTGCGCTTTGTGATATCGTCACGTGCGTCGTAGTCGTGGTCATGTCGCCATGAGCGGCGGTGTTGAGACAGATCATGACTATCATCGCTGGATGAGGGCGAGGAATAGCGTTTTGCTAGAGCCTTGCCTTTCTTCGGCTCCGGTGTTAGCTCCTTGTCGAGGGCGGCCTCGATTAACCCTAAGCATGCGATCGTTGATCGGTGCATGGTGGCTCGAGGGTTTCCAGCTGGCAGTTGATTGTTGAGGAGATACATGGTGGCCGCCGTTGCCGCAGCTAGTAGCGTTTTTGGTAGCATGTTGCCATGCGAGTCCACCGTCATGGAGCCGAAGTCGAGGACTTTTGCGGCTTCTACACACTCCTGCTCAGTGAGGTGGGCTAGTCGAGATCGCCTCTTGTTAGCGAGGTACTCGTTGCACTTGGAGAGCCCAGCTCGTCGGAGGCTCGACTCGTCTGCCTTTTTGCGTGCCTCGAGTTGCACGATTGTTTGCACTTGGCGCTTGAATTCCTTCTCCAGGAGCCAATGGTAGCCCATCAGGAGTTCTTGCGGGGAGCGAAAGGGTAGAGGGTTGCCCCGTAGGGCATCACGACAACGATCCCACTCGAGTTCGTTGAGCCTGATCACGACGCGTTCGCTGGTCTGCTCGTTTATTATAGTTGGAGGTTCGACTGCCCCCCCATTGTTGACGGGGGCGCCGTTTGGTGGTGGTCCGCCATTTGGCAGTGGTCCGCCATTGGGTATGCTGCCATTTGGCGGGTCGGCCCCGTGGCCACCGTTGCCCGTGTTGTCGCGATTCACGGAGGATTCGCCTGCGTTGATGACGGCGCACATGAAGTGGTTGGGGAAGCTGCTGCTCCTACAACTTTTAGATCCAGAACCGTACGCTCCATCTTGAGTTGCCAGGTCGCCATGATCGGATTCGCGACTGCTGTCGCTATCCGTATTCTCGACTGTTGTCGATGCATTGAGCTCACTGAGGGTGCCAATCGACGGGGGAAACCACGATGCCAGAGTGATCGATGGTATCGTCGGCTGGTCAGGCATGCAGAGCATGCCCATCTGACCAACTTGGAAGCGGAAGCTCCGATCGCCAAGCTGATTCCATCGCCCACGGGCTCGAAAGCCGGGCGAGTGGCCGGCGTGTGGACGGTGAAGTCGAACGTGCCGAAGAGCTGGTGAATCTCCGCTGTTGCGAAGTTGTAGATCGTAGTTGATGGGGCCGAAGAAGCCGCAACATCAGCACTCCCAATTCCCACAGACGGTGCCAATTGACGAGGGTTTAACTCATCAATGCCCATTGTTATGGACTTGGGTTTTGGAGAAGGAGGGAGCGCTGGAGACATCTATCGGCTAGCAAACAAGCACAAAGGGGACTCAAAGATTTACCCAGGTTCAGGCCTCGTAGAGGTCCCTACTCCTGCTTGTATGCTCATGGAATTATTGAAGGAATCGAGGATTACAATGGTGCGCAGATGCAATCTGGCGAGGGTTGTGAGAACTAGGGTTGCATGTGTCCTCCTCGCCGCCTCCTCCTTTCCTTTATATAGATAAGCCAGGTCTCGGGTAGCAGGTCGAGTCGGTTACAGATTAGGGTTTTCCCTTTGAACTTTCTATCTTTGGCTTCTTCTTGTTCTTCAAGCAATCAAGAGTCCGTAGGCTACTCGAGTTCTCTATTTGGGCCTTGGCAACACCATGGGCTTCCACTGTATTCAGGTCGTATATACCAAGCTCGAGTACCTATAGGGTGTACCCATGTCACAATGACTCTAGCTGTGGTTTGTGAGAAGAACACACATGCAATGACACTAGGTGTGGTTCATGAAAATAACACACATCCAATGACTCTAGCTGCAGTTCATGAAAAGAATAGACATGCAATGACTCTAGCTGTGGTTCATGAAAAGAACACACATCCAGAGACACTGGTGGATCCATATGTGGTTTGTGGGAAGAACACACATGCAATGACACTAGGTGTGGTTCATGAAAAGAAAACACATCCAGTGACACTGGTGGATCCATGTGTGGTTTGTGGGAAGAACACACATGCAATGACACTGGGTGTCTTTCATTAAAAGAACACACATCCAGTGACACTGGTGGATCCATCTGTGGTTTGTGAGAATAAAAGACATGCACTGACTCTAGCTGTGGTTCATAAAAAGAACACACATACAATGACACTGGTGGATCCATGTGTGGTTTATGAGAAGAACAGACAAGCAATGACTCTGGGTGTGGTTCATCAGAAGAACACCCATCCAATGACACTGGTGGATCCATATGTGGTTTGTGAGAAGAACATACATGCAATGACATTGGGTGTGGTTCATGACAAGAACACACATCCAATGACACTGGTGTACCCATATGTGGTTTGTGGAACGAACAGACATGCAATGACACTGGGTGTGGTTCATGAAAAGAAAACACATCCAGTGACACTGGTGGATCCATGTGTGGTTTGTGAGAAGAACAAACATGCAATGGCACTAGGTGTGGTTCATGAAAAGGACACACATGCAATGACACTGGTGGATCCATGTGTGGTTTGTCGGAAGAACACACATGCAATGACACTGGGTGTGGTTCATGAAAAGAACACACATCTAGTGACAGTGGTGTTTCCATGTGTGGTTTGTGAGATGAACAGACATGCAATGACTCTAGGTGTGGTTCATGAAAAGAACACATATCCAATAACACTGGTGGATCCATTTGTGGTTTGTGGAAAGAATAGACATGCAATGACCATGGGTGTGGTTCATGAAAAGAAAATATATCTAGTGACACTTGTGGATCCATGTGTGGTTTGTGGGAAGAACAGACATGCAATGACACTGGCTGTGGTTCATGAAAAGAAAACACATGCAATGACACTGGTGGATCCATGTGTGGTTTGTGGGAAGAACACAGATGCAATGACACTGGGTGTGGTTAATGAAAAGAAAACACATCCAGTGACACTGGTGGATCCATGTGTTGTTTGTGGGAAGAGCATACATGCAATGACACTGGGTGTGGTTCATGAAAAGAATACACATCCAATAACTCTATTTGTGGTTCATGAAAAGAACAGACATGCAATGACTCTGGCTGTGGTTCATGAAAATAAAACACATGCAATGACACTGGGTGTGGTTAATGAAAAGAACACACATGCAAGGACACTGGTGGATCCATGTGTGTTTTGTGGAAAGAACATACATGCAATGACTCTAGTTGTGGTTAATTAAAAGAGCAGACATGCAATGACACTAGTGGATCCATGTGTGGTTTGTGTGAAGAACAGACATGCAATGACTCTGGCTGTGGTTCATAAAAAGAACACACATCCAATGACAACTGGTGGATCCTTATGTGGTTTGTGGAAAGAACACACATGCAATCACTCTAGCTGTGGTTTGTGAAAAGAACAGACATGCAATGACTCTTGGTGTGGTTCATGAAAAGAACACACATCCAATTACACTGGGTGTGGTTCATGAAAAGAACACACATGCAATGACACTGGTGGATCCATGTGTGGTTTGTGAGAAGAACACACATGAAATGACACTGGGTGTGGTTCATGAAAATAACATAGATGCAATGACACTAGGTGTGGTTCATGAAAAGAACACACATCCAATGACTCTAGCTGTGGTTCATGAAAAGAACACACATCCAGTGAATCTATCTGTGGTTCATGAAAAGAACACACATCAAGTAACGCTGGTGGATCCATATGTGGTTTGTGGAAAGAACAAACATGCAATGACTCTAGTTGTGGTTTGTGAAAAGAATAAACATGCAATGACACTGGTGGATCCATATGTGGTTTGTGAGAAGAAAAGACATGCAATGACACTAGGTGTGGTTCATGAAAAGACCACACATCCAATGACACTGGTGGATCCATATGTGGTTTGTGGAAAGAACATACATGTAATGACACTGGGTGTGGTTCATGAAAAGAACACACATCCAGTGACACTGGTGGATCCATATGTGATTTTGTGGAAAGAACATACATGCAATGACACTGGGTGTGGTTCATGAAAAGAAAACACATCCAGTGACACTGGTGGACCCATGTGTGGTTTGCGGGAAGAACATACATGCAATGACTCTGGCTGTGGTTCATGAAAAGTAAACACGTGCAATGACACTGGTGGATCCATGTGTGGTTTGTGGGAAGAACACACATACAATGACACTGGGTGTGGTTCATGAAAAGAACACATATCAAGTGACACTGGTGGATCCATATTTGGTTTGTGGAAAGAACAGACATGCAATGACTCTAGCTGTGGTTTGTGAAAAGAATAGACATGCAATGACACTGGTGGATCCGTATGTGGTTTGTGAGAAGAATAGAATGCAATGACACTAGGTGTGGTTAATGAAAAGAACACACATCGAACGACACTAGTGGATCCATATGTGGTTCGTGGAAAGAACAAGCATGCAATGACAATGGGTGTGCTTCATGAAAAGACCACACATACGATGACACTGGTGTATCCATATGTGGTTTGTGGAAAGAACAGACATGCAATGACACTGGGTGTGGTTCATGAAAAGAAAACATATCCAGTGACACTGCTGGATCCATATGTTGTTTGTGGGAAGAGCAGACATGCAATGACTCTGGCTGTGGTTCATGAAAAGAAAACACATGCAATGACACTGGTGGATCCATGTGTGGTTTGTGGGAAGAACACGAATGCAATGACATTGGATTTTGTTCATGAAAAGAAAACACATCCAGTGACACTAGTGTATCCATGTGTGGTTTGTGGAAAGAATAGACATGCAATGACACTGGGTGTGGTTCACGAAAAGAACAGACATGCAATGACATTGGTGGATCCATGTGTGGTTTGTGAGAAGAATAGACATGCAATGACTCTAGTTGTGGTTTGTGAGAAGAACACACATGCAATGACACTGGGTGTGGTTCATGAAAAGAACACACATCCAATGACTCTAGCTGTGGTTCGTGAAAAGAATAGACATGCAATGACTCTCGCCGTGATTCATGAAAAGAACACACATCCAGTGACACTGATGGATCCATATGTGGTTTGTGAAAAGAACAGACATGCAATGACTCTGGGTGTGGTTCATGAAAAGAACACACATCCAATGACACTGGTGGATCCATGTGTAGTTTGTGAGAAGAACACACATGCAATGACATTGGGCGTGGTTCATGAAAAGAACACACATCCGATGACACTGGTGTATCCTTATTTGGTTTGTGAGAAGAACATACATGCAATGAAACTGGGTGTGGTTCATGAAAAGAACACACATTGAATGACTCTAGCTGTGGTTCATGAAAAGAACACACATCTAGTGACTCTAGCTGTGGTTCATGAAAAGAACACACATCCAGTGACACTGGTGGATCCATATGTGGTTTTCGGAAAGAACAGCCATGCAATGACTCTAGCTGTGGTTTGTGAAAAGAACATACATGCAATGACACTGGTGGATCCATATGTGGTTTGTGAGAATAATAGGCATGCAATGACACTGGGTGTGGTTCATGAAAATAACACACATCTAGTGACACTAGTGGATCCATATGTGGTTTGTGGAAGGAACATACATGCAATGACACTAGGTGTGGTTCATGAAAAGAAAACACATCCAGTGACACTGGTGGATCAATGTGTGGTTTGTGGGAAGAATAGTCATGCAATGACTCTAGATGTGGTTGATGAAAAGAAAACACATGGAATGACAGTGGTGGATCCATGTGTGGTTTGTGGGAAGAACACACATGCAATGACACTGGGTGTGGTTCATGAAAAGAACACACATCAAGTGACACTGGTGGATCCATGTGTGGTTTGTGAGAAGAACACACATGTAATGAAACTGGGTGTGGTTCATGAAAAGAACACACATCCAGTGACACTGGTGGATCCATGTGTGGTTTGTGAGAAGAACAGATAAGCAATGAATCTAGCTATGGTTCATGAAAAGAACACACATCCAATGACATTGGTGGATCCATGTGTGGTTTGTGAGAACAACAGACATGCAATGACTCTAGCTGTGGTTTGTGAGAAGAACACACATGCAATGACACTAGCTGGATCCATATGTGGTTTGTGGGAAGAACACACATGCAATGACACTGGGTGTGGTTTGATGACCCACAAGTATAGGGGGTCTATCGCAGTATTTTCGAGGGAAGTGAAACCCAATTTATTGATTCGACACAAGGGGAGCCAAAGAATATTTATCAGCCTTAACAACTGAGTTGTCAATTCAGCTGCACCTGGAAACAATCTTGCTCACAGCAGTTTATCAGTAGCAACAATTTTGTAGTAGGAATAGTAAAGTAACAGAAGTAGCAAAACAAAGACAGTAGTAACAAAAGCAGTAAAAAGTGCGATTCGAGTGCGGTAGGCATAGGGATGGATGGACGGGCGTTGCATGGACAAGACAATTCACATACCAATCAGAACATAGGGCAATTGCAGATAAATAAGATAAAGCACCCAAGTACTAGACAATCCTAGGCATGTGTTCCATATATAGTCATGCGTGCTCGCAATGAGAACTTGCACAACATCTTTTGTCCTGCCAGCCCGTTTGCAGTGGGGCCTCTAGGGAACTACTAGCAATTAAGGTGCTCCTTTTAATAGAGCACCGGAGCAAAGCATTAACACTCTGTGAACACATGTGATCCTCACATCAAAGCCTTTCCCTTCCGGTTATCCCGATTTCTGTCACTTCGGGGCCATAGGTTCCAGACAACAACGTGTGTATACAACTTGCAGATAAGACCAAGAACAATACTATCATAATGAATCAATAATAAGTTCAGATCTGAAATCATGGCACTCGGGCCCTAGTGACAAGCATTAAGCACAACAAGTCGCAACAAAGTCATAAAGCACTAATAAAAGATACTAGGCACTATGCCCTAACAATCTGATGCCATTACATGAATGATCTCATCCAATCCCTACCATCCCCACAGCCTACAGCGGGGGATTACTCACTCATAGATGGGGGAAACATGGATGGTCGATGGAGAAGCGATGGTGATGATGACGGCGATGATCTCCTCCAATTCCCCGTCCCGGCAGGGTGCCAGAACGGAATTTCTGGTACTGTTTCATGGAATCTGGTGGTGGCGATGGAGCGGAACTCCTTCTGGAAAAACGTCGAACCCCCCGAAGTTTTTAGGTCAGAAGGCTTCTTATAGGCGAAGAGGGAGACCGAGGGGGTGCCTAGGGCCACCACACCATGCCCTAGCGTGGCCAGGCCCAGCCCGCGCCTGGGGGTGGTGTGGCCAGCCCTTGGCCCTCCTCCGTCTCGTATTCTGGCTCCGTGAGTCTTCTGGAAAAATAGGTACTTTGACTTTTGTCCCGTCCAATTCCGAGAATATTCATTTTCTGACTTTCCTTGAACCAAAAAGAGCAGAAAACAGGCAGCTGGCACTGTGGCTCTTGTTAATAGGTTAGTACAAGAAATCATATGAAAAGTACTCCAAAGTGTGGACAAAACACAAGAAAGTGGATAAAACCAAGCATGGAGCATCAAAAATTATAGATACATTTGCAATGTATCAACATCCCCAAGCTTAACTCCTGCTCGTCCTCGAGTAGGTAAGTGATAAAAAGAAGAATAATTTTTGAGGTGACATGCACCATCAAAGACTTGATCAAAGTATTTGTAAAACATTCAAAGCTGGGATCATAGTACTTCAATCATAACATGAAATACAAAGTTCTAGCAATAAGACAAAGAAACTATGATGCAACATGAAAAGGCACAAATAAAAGATTCATGAATAACAATGCTTTGCAAGACGTTTGTTTGTTTCACATAAAGAAAACATAGCATAGTGGTAATCAGCTTGTCCCTCATAGAGTAGCAAATATAAATGCATAGGACACCTTCAACGTTCACAAGAGTGACTAGATACAAATAGATTAAAACAAGCAATATCAAGGTATGCATCAATCAACATGTCTTGGGACAATGCACATAGAACTAAGAATGGCCACTATGCTCTCAAGAAGGTGCTCACAGAATGTGTGGAGACTCAACAAGGAAATGAAAAAGGTTTTGAAAAGTTTGAAAGGCTTCCAAATGCTGAAAGTATGGTACTCATTAGCTTTGAGCTCTCATTGCCCCTATCATAAGCATCTTTAATGTGGTTAAGGTGAAAGTGAGGTCCAATCTGAGTTATATGCTTGACAGACTATAAACTGAAAATCCCAAGTCCCTTGAGTACGAGGGCCGCTCCTCATGCTACTCAAATTTAGTTACCGGTAAGTTCTTGTCAACGTAAGTATGTGCGTATCATTGAGAACCGCCAACGGGGTACCCCTTGCCCGATGATATGGAAGAATCCCCATATCAAAATGACAAGGCAAGCAGACAATGAGTATCTCAGCAATCTTCTTATTTACCATGGGAAAATGGTGCTTTTTTCTCTCTTTCCTCTTTTCATAGAACTCTTTTTTTTCTTTTTCTCAATAGCTATCTCTCTCTTTTTTTATAAGAAGAATGCTTCATAGATATCATTATGGTTACGCTGCAGGTTTCCACCATGTCAGCATGGATTAGACCAGCGGCCCAAGCGTTTCTCTAACACACATACATAACTCCATGGACTTACAAGCTCCCCTTTTATTTCACACCGACGACATCCACAAACAAAAGAGCAAGGTATCAACTGGGTATATATTTACAAGTGTTGAAAGCGTTCCTCGTGACAGCACGGTTCTGCTAATCCCCAGCCTAAAATTTACAAGCATATAACTTTCATGGAGAGTTCACAATGGTTCAGGTTTATTAAGTGCAGGAAATAAAGTGTGCCATCAAGTTCGTGAGAGCTTTACTAACTAACTTTCTCATAACAAGCAAACATTTTATTCGGAAGAAAACAAGGCATATTGAGTATGCGCGGAAGTAGCAAATGATGCTAATAGGTAGGTATGGTGGACACTTTGGCAATATTTGGTTTAGGGAGTTGGAAACATGAGTAAAATACTCACTGAAAGTGAAGGCTAGCAATAGTAAGGGAGCGACAAACGAGAGAGCAATAATGGCCATAATCATGCAGAGCGACAAAACATCATTGATCAAAGCATAAAGTGATACTACAAGTTGAAAACTAAAGGATCATAAAGGCTTATGGTGACTTGAGATAGTCATAACATGGTGTGAGCATGTGCCAAGTCAACCCAAATAAAGCATCAAAGGAGAATACCACTATACTATGCCTTAATATGCTAAAACAACACATGATTCATCCAAGGCACATTAAGCAATCTCAATTGTTTATAACAAGTCATGCTACAGCAAAGAATACTAATCATAAAGCTAAAACAATATCAAGCATGGCATGACAAAGTAGAGGCCACAGTCAAAAACAAGCTCTCTTTACCACTTAAGCATGAGCTTTCCTACTCTTTTCCAAACCAAACCAACCCATTTGAACACCAATGTATGAAAGAGGAGGTCCAACCAATTTATTCAGCAAACTAAGCAAACCACGCAAACTAAAAACCAAAACGAAAACGAAAAAGAAGACGCTCCAAGAACAACACAACTGTGCATGAAACAATAAAAATGAAGTGGTTGAAAGAAACTTGAGATTTTTATTGATGAAGAAGGGGATGCCTTGGGCATCCCTAAGCTTTGACGCTTGTACTTCTTGGATATTTCTTGGGGTGACACGCGTGGTATCCCCAAGCATGAGCTTTAGTCCATCCTTCATCTCATTACTCATTCCTTCCATACACCTGAAATTTTCCTTCATACAAAACTTCACACAATCTTTATTAGGAACATTAGTGCACTCAAGATAAATAAGTCTCAAGATTCAGTTCTAACAGCAAATAAACTTCCATTAGAACACTAGCTACTGTAGCACTTCCCTCAAAAATCTTAATTCCTCAAAAGAACTCAAGAAGGAACTAACAAGAAGCAAATGCAGAAAATGGCAGAAATCTGTCAAAACATACCAGCAGGTAAAGACGAATTTTTTCGAAGACCTTCTGTTGCTCAAATCAAGAAGTGTTGAACTAAAGAAAGTTAGATAGCAACCTGGGGCAGAAGCACAAAAAATACAGCGCTCTCTGGAATTTTTACGGTGAAGCACAAAAATCTGTTTCGGGACAGCAACTTTCCGAATCATTACTTTTCTCTCATTAGGGGTTACTCTTGGCACAAAAGACAAATAAAAAGGATAAGGAGCGGTTATTACAGAGGTAATAACTTCCAAGACTCATCTAAAACTCTTGGGTTATCTCCCAACAAGTACTTTTCTTTAACGCCTTTAAGTTAGGCATGAGCAAAAACTAAAGTGGATAGAATAGAAGTAAGCGAAGATAATCATGGTGAAAACATTGTTTTGTTCAATGATCCTTTTGTGAACAAGGTTGATCAGGTCTTGTTACCAAAAAAATTTCATATGAGGCAAAAATTTGTATTCCACTAATGATTATGTTACCTCAACCTTGATAGCAATGGTCCCAATCATAATAGTTTCAAAATTTTCTCTTCATATGGGACAATATATTTCTCCAACTTGAATGCCCTCAACATGTTCAATTTATTCAAACCATAAGTCCTTTCAATCTTCTTGAGGAAATAGAAAATGTGTTCATTGAAGGTCACCTTACCTTGATTACAATTAATAACAGCTCCTGCAGTATTTAAGAAAAGGTCTCCCAAGAATAATAGACATATTATCATCTTCAGGCATAAAAGTTTGAGAGGATGCTCTCATAAGAAATATGAGTTGAAGTAAAAGAGAGCATCAAGAAGCAAATTCAAAACACATTTAAGTCTACCCCACTTCCTATGCATAGGAATAATGTATGCAAATAAATTCACAAAGAACAAAGCGGCAAGCATAGGAAGATAAAACAAGAGTAACTTCAATACTTTCAGCACATAGAGAGGTGTTTCTATACCATGAAAACTTCTACAACCATATTTTCCTGTCTCATAATAATTTTCAGTAGCCTCATGAATAAACTCAACAATATAACTATCACATAAAGCATGCTTTTCATGATCTACAAGCACTAGAGCTTCATCATAAACATTATCAAGAGAAACCTCAGGAACATAACAGTGATTCTCCTTTAGTAAGCAAGGGGGACAATCAAATAATGTAAGGGATAAAGAGTTACTCTCATTAGAAGGTATGCATGGGTAGCTAATCCATTCTTCCCCCTTTTGTTCATCACTCTCCTCCTCTTTTTCATCTAATGAGATTTTAGGTTCATCAATTTCTTCTTCCATAGGATCCTGCAAGGCATTAGTCTCTTCCATTTGTGGAAAGCATCTATTAAAATATTCAAGAATATAGCAATTTTCATCCATGTAATTATCAAAGAAAAATTTAAGTATACCATACACCTCATATTTGTAAGGTGAATCATCAATATTTTCAAGCAAACTAGCAAGTTCAAAAGCACCCTTCCAAGCAATAAATTCTTCAATTTGTTCCGCATCATAAAAGTCATAAATTCCTTTAGCATAGGAAGATATGGTATCATTATCACTATACTCACATTGAAAAGGGAGGTGTTTATACCTATTTCTGCAACAAGACTCATCACAGCAATAAGTAACATTATAAGTAGAGCACATGTTCCTAGCAATGGTATACAATCTATCAATCTGTTCCCATAAGTGTTTCCCTTTTTGTGAGAAGCGGTGTTCCTTATAATAATATTTTTGATCTTCCGTGAACCCACCTTGCCAATAAGCTTCAGTTTCAAAGAAACCAACCATTGACAACAAGCATGATAAAGCAAGACAATAACAGACCAACGAAAATAACAACTAGAGTAGGAACTAATTTTTTTTGTATTTTTTTATAAAGAAACAAGCAAACAAGGAGAAAGATAAACTTAGCTTGAACAATAGTGATTCCAAGTGGACTTGATAAATAAAGCTATGCTCCCCGGCAACGGCGCCAGAAAATAGTCTTCATGACCCACAAGTATAGGGGGTGTATCGCAGTATTTTTGAGGGAAGTGAAACCCAATTTATTGATTCGACACAAGGGGAGCCAAAGAATATTTATCAGCCTTAACAACTGAGTTGTCAATTCAGCTGCACCTCAAAACAATCTTGCTCATAGCAGTTTGTCAGTAGCAACAGTTTTGTAGTAGGAATAGTAAAGTACCAGCAGTAGCAAAACAAACACAGTAGTAACAAAAGGAGTAAACAGTGGGATTCGAGTGCGGTAGGCATAGGGATGGATAGACGGGCGTTGCATGGACAAGACAATTCACATAGCAATCAGAACATAGGGGAATTGCAGATAAATAAGATAAAGCACCCAAGTACTAGACAATCCTAGGCATGTGTTCCATATATAGTCATACGTGCTCGCAATGAGAACTTGCACAACATCTTTTGTCTTGCCAGCCCGTTTGCAGCAGGGCTTCGAGGGAACTACTGGCAATTAAGGTGCTCCTTTTAATAGAGCACCGGAGCAAAGCATTAACACTCCCTGAACACATGTGATCCTCACATCAAAGCCTTTCCCTTCTGGTTATCCCGATTACTGTCACTTCGGAGCCATAGGTTCCGGACAACAACGTGTGTATACAACTTGCAGATAAGACCAAGAACAATGCTATCATAATGAATCAATAATAAGTTCAGATCTGAAATCATGGCACTCGGGCCCTAGTGACAAGCATTAAGCACAACAAGTCGCAACAAAGTCATAAAGCACTAATAAAAGATACTAGGCACTATGCCCTAACAATCTAATGCCATTACATGAACGATCTCATCCAATCCCTACCATCCCCATAGCCTACAGCGGGGGATTACTCACTCATAGATGGGGGAAACATGGATGGTCGATGGAGAAGCGATGGTGATGATGATGGCGATGATCTCCTCCAATTCCCCGTCCCGGCAGGGTGCCAGAACGGAGTTTTTGGTACTGTTTCGTGGAATTTGTTGGTGGCGGCGGAGCGGAACTCCTTCTGGAAAAACGTCAAAGCCCCCGAAGTTTTTAGGTCAGAAGGCTTCTTATAGGTGAAGAGGGAGACCGAGGGGGTGCCTGGGGCCACCACACCATGCCCTGGCGTGGCCAGACCCAGCCCGCGCCTCGGGGTGGTGTGGCCAGCCCTTGGCCCTCCTCCGTCTCGTATTCTGGCTCCATGAGTCTTCTGGAAAAATAGGTACTTTGGCTTTTGTCCCGTCCAATTCCGAGAATATTCATTTTCTGACTTTCCTGGAACCAAAAACAGCAGAAAACAGGCAGCTGGCACTATCGCTCTTGTTAATAGGTTAGTCCAAGAAATCATATGAAAAGTACTCCAAAGTGTGGACAAAACACAAGAAAGTGGATAAAACCAACCATGGAGCATCAAAAATTATAGATACATTTGCAATGTATCATGGTTCATGAAAAGAAAACACATCCAGTAAAACTGGTGGATCCATGTGTGGTTTGTGGGAAGAACACACATGCAATAACATTGGGTCTGGTTCATGAAAAGAACACACATCCAGTGACACTGGTGGATCCATGTGTGGTTTGTGAGAAGAATAAACATGCAATGACTCTAGCTGTGGTTCATGAAAAGAACACACATCCAATGACACTAGTGGATTCATGTGTGGTTTGTGAGAAGAACAGACATGCAATGACTTTGGGTGTGGTTCATGAGAAGAACACACATCCAATGACACTAGTGGATCCATATGTGGTTTGTGAGAAGAACAGACATGCAATGACACTGGGTGTGGTTCATGAAAAGAACACACATCCAATGACACTGGTGTATCCATATGTGGTTTGTGGAACGAACAGACATGCAATGACACTGGGTGTGGTTCATGAAAATAAAACACATCCAGTGACACTGGTGGATCCATGTGTGATTTGTGGGAAGAACATACATGCAATGACACTGGGTGTGGTTCATGAAAAGAACACACATGCAATGACTCTAGGTGTGGTTCATGAAAAGAACATACATCCAATGACTCTAGCTATGGGTCATGAAAATAATAGACATGCAATGACTCTTGCTGTGGTTCATGAAAAGAAAACACATCCAGTGAGACTGGTGGATCCATGTGTGGTTTGTGGGAAGAACAGACATGCAATGATACTGGCTCTGGTTCATGAAAAGAAAACACATGCAATGACATTGGTGGATCCATGTGTGGTTTGTGGGAATAACACACATGGAATGACACTAGGTGTGGTTCATGAAAAGAAAACACATCCAGTGACACTGGGGATCCATGTGTGGTTTGTGGGAAGAACACACATGCTATAACACTGGGTGTGGTTCATGAAAAGAACACACATCCAGTGACACTGGTGGATCCATGTGTGGTTTGTGAGAAGAATAGACATGCAATGACTCTAGCTGTGGTTCATGAAAAGAACACACATCCAATGACACTAGTGGATTCATGTGTGGTTTGTGAGAAGAACAGACATGCAATGACTCTGGGTGTGGTTCATGAGAATAACACACATCTAATGACACTAGTGGATCCATATGTGGTTTGTGAGAAGAACAGACATGCAATGACACTGGGTGTGGTTCATGAAAAGAACACACATCCAATGACACTGGTTTATCCATATGTGGTTTGTGTAACGAACAGACATGCAATGACACTGGGTGTGGTTCATGAAAATAAAACACATCTAGTGACACTGGTGGATCCATGTGTGATTTGTGGGAAGAACATACATGGAATGACACTGGGTGTGGTTCATGAAAAGAACACACATGCAATGACTCTAGGTGTGGTTCATGAAAATAACACACATCCAATGACTCTAGCTGTGGGTCATGAAAATAATAGACATGCAATGACTCTTGCTGTGGTTCATGAAAAGAAAACGCATCCAGTGACACTATTGGATCCATGTGTGGTTTGTGGGAAGAACAGACATGCAATGACACTGGCTCTGGTTCATGAAAAGAAAACACATGCAATGACATTGGTGGATCCATGTGTGGTTTGTTGGAATAACACACATGCAATGACACTGGGTGTGGTTCATGAAAAGAAAACACATCCAGTGACACTGGTGGATCCATGTGTGGTTTGTGGGAAGAACAGACATGCAATGACACTAGGTGTGGTTCATGAAAAGAACACACATCCAATGACTCTAGTTGTGGTTCATGAAAAGAACGCATATGCAATGACTCTGGCTGTGGTTTATGAAAAAAAAACATGCAATGACACTGGGTGTGGTTAATGAAAACAACACACATGCAATGACACTATTGGATCCATGTGTGGTTTGTGGAAAGAACAGACATGCAATGACTCTAGCTGTGGTTAATGAAAAGAGCTGACATGCAATGACACTAGTGGATCCATGTGTGGTTTGTGAGAAGAATAGACATGCAATGACTCTGGCTATGGTTCATGAAAAGAACACACATCCAATGACACTGGTGGATCCTTATGTGGTTTGTGGAAAGAACACACATGCAATGACTCTAGCTGTGGTTTGTGAAAAGAAGAGACATGCAATGACTCTGGGTGTGGTTCATGAAAAGAACACACATCCAATGACACTGGTGGATCCATATGTGGTTTGTGGAAAGAACAGACATGCAATAAGTCTAGCTATGGTTAATGAAAAGAGCAGACATGCAATGACACTAGTGGATCCATGTGTGGTTTGTGGGAAGAGCAGACATGCAATGACTCTGGCGGATCCATATGTTGTTTATGAGAAGAACACACATGCAATAAACTATAGTGGATCTATCTTGGCATAATTTGATGTATGACATGATGTATTTCATTGTACAAGACAATCACTTTCAATTTTTATACTGCTCAGTTTTGCCCTTGGTTTTTTGATACTACTCAGTTTTGCCCTTCCCGCTCTCTCTCTTTCGTAGAAGCCCAAACCTATGCTCACTCTGTCTGCTACGCCCTGATTGGTTGTCATAGTTGTCATGCGGATAGTGCACACCAACCGTTGATCCTGTGTGATCCAACGATGATCGTTGCACATGTCGTGTCCTTCACAGTACAATGTGAGACAGCACGAACGTCTCCCTTAGCGTGAGACAACACGAACGTCTGCCTCTACAAGAAGGAACACGATGCCGTCCATGGAAAAAGTAGTCAAGTGGTCATGTCACGTTTAATCTAGTCTGCAAAGGCTACTACTGCTACTACAACACATGCATAGGGCAAC
Organism: Avena eriantha; assembly: GCA_910589775.1. Lineage (NCBI taxonomy): Eukaryota > Viridiplantae > Streptophyta > Magnoliopsida > Poales > Poaceae > Avena > Avena eriantha. Next base: position 543,468,413 of record OU342743.1, read on the forward strand.
GGGGTCATCGAGTGCACGGTTGTCGACGGGACGCTGCAATTTATTTCCACTTGATTTTAATAAGACATATCCCATTTTTACGCAGCGCTCTCAATCTCACTTCCAACTGGGCCCTACCGCTAGTAACTTCCATGAGTCAAGGGCCCCCCTTGAGTAGATCTAAAGTTGCTAGAAATTGGTTCCGTGCCACTTGCATGAAGTGGAATCGAGGTCTGCCATGAGCCTGTTTTCAATGCAGCTATAAAGTGGAGATCGTGGCTGTTTCAAAAAAAAGGGAACCCCAAAAAAGGTGGAGATCGTGGTAGCCCCCCGCCCCCCGCCCACCACACGTGTCCACTCGAGGACTATGAATGGTCCGGTGTTTATAAACCCGCTCGACCTTCTCCTTCCATCTGCTCGTGTCATTTTCCCCCAGTCAGTCTAGTCCCAAGACCCCAATCTGCACCTACCACGCGTGCCAAAGCTCCCTCGCTTGCACTACCTCCTTCCCTAGGTGCGCCATGAAGCGTACGCGTGGAGACGAGCCGGAGGTGAAGCCAGTTGAAGGCGCAGCAGCAGATGGCTCGGTCGTCGCCAAGCAGGCGGAGGCGTCTTCTCCGGGCACGAACGCCGCTCGTCGCCATGCCATCGAGGGTTTGAGCTCATACGTCCAGCTAGTTGCCATCGCCACCGAGCAGCAGGTGGCCGAAAACGTCATGGTGCCAGCGGCAGATCTGGATGGGGGGTAGGCAGCAGGCGGAGGCAATCCGGTGCTCCACATCAATGACCCCATCGCCGTCCAAGAAATCTTTGACGCAATCATGGAGAATGACGAGTTCGAGGAGGAGGTTCCTAATGAGGAGTCTGAGATACTACATTGCTAGCTTCTCTAGTCACATCCACAGATTTCACTGTTCATACATAGGATTTGCTCAATCGTGTACAAATTCTTTTGCTCTCGAAGTAGGGTAGTATATATATGGTTCTATCGGTCGATTGATGCATCTGCCATCTAGTCACAAAACCCCAATCCGTCTAGTCACAAAACCCCAATCTGCTCATCTGCCATCTAGTTGAGTTTGCTAGTTGAGTGTTGATTTCGATACACAACATGCCTATACAATTACATTTCTATTCCTTACTGAGCCCAATGATTCAATTTTACCCCAAAATAGTGCAAGGGCATATGATGGTGTCGTTTTCTTAGGGATGGTTAGTGAACCTAAGACAGCAATGCACATAAACAATATAGGTTGTGCGGTTGGTATTTGGTTCTCCGACTCCATCTCTGAAAAAAATGAGGCCCTAATTTTTTTCTCATATGGAACCTATATATATAATCTGTGTATTGTTTCTGATCTATGAATGCATCGTATGATGCATATGTATATCCCTGAATATTGTTTTGTACGATTACATTTCAATTTCTTATTGTGGCTAATGATTCAAATTTTCTTCAAAGAGAGGCAGACACATTGGTGTCGGATTTTTTCAGGGATGAGTTAGCAAACCTGGGGCCATGTACAAGATCAATATAAGCTGTGCCATTGTTACTTGGTTCGCTTATGCCATCCTTGAAGAAACTTATGAGGCCGCAATCTTTATTCTACATTCATAGAACTATGATATTTGAATTATCTATTCCATGCATTCATAGTGTATAAGAATTACATTTCAGTTTGTCACCGAGGCCAATGATTGAAATTTGCCCCAAAAGAGTTCAAGGGGAGACACATATGATGGTGTCGTGTTTTAGGGATGGGTTGGTGAACCTGAGGCAGCAATGCACACAAACAATATAGGTTGTGCTGTTGGTACTTTGGTTCTCCAACTCCATCTCTGAAACAAATTATGAGGCCCTAGATTTATTCTCATATGGAACTACATATATGATCCTTGAATTGTTTCTGATCTTTCAATGATTCATATGATGCATATGTATATGAATGGTTTTGATCATAAGTATTTTTAACATGTACCTGAAGATTAATTATTTGGTTTTTTATTTATAATTACAATATTTAGGCTTGTTTTTGTTCCTGACTATGTATATCCCTGAATATTGTTTTGTAGAATTACATTTCAATTTCTTATTGTGGCCAATGATTCAAATTTGTCCCAAAATAGAGGCAGACACATTGGTGTCAGATTTTTTAGGGATGAGTTAGTGAACCTGGGGCGATGTATGATGGCTCAAAATATATTGAGCTCGTTGGGGAACACCAAGAGGAAGGTATGATGATCATAGCAGCAAGTTTTCCCTCAGTACGAAACCAAGGTTATCAATCCAGTAGGAGCAAGGAAACACCCCAAAGGTGTAGCTAGCTGAACGTTGGCAGGGCGCACTACCGGTGCCTGCTGCAAAGTGGAGACCTGCACAACACAACACAAGAACTTTTCCCCCAACTTACGATGAGGTCGTCAATCTCACCGGTTTTTCTAAAAACAAAGGTTTAACGTATCAAATGGAAGGAAGTAATAGTTTGCAGAAAGTAAACACAAAGCAGTAAACAGTTGATTGTAGATTGTATGAAAAAGAAAGGACCAGTGTCCATAGTTCACTAGAGGTGGCTCTCCTTAAGATAGATAACATGCTGGGTGAACAAATTACAGCGGGGCAATTGAAAAACATCGAGAAAGCATACAAGCATATACTAATCATCTTGACTCCTTTGAGATTCGATTGGGCATTACAACATTATACATAGACCGCCATCCAACTACATCTATGACTTATAATCCACCTTCAGGTTATCATCCGAACCCCCTCCAGTATTAAGTTGCAAGAAACAGATTATTGCATTACGAATTGCGTGTAAAGTAAACAATATGATTGTTCTATGAACAAAGGATTGTTGTTTTCTCCCTAGTAGCAACAACACATCTAGTACCTTAGAGATTTTTATCACTTCCCCAGATTACCAGAGGCATGAACCCACTATCGAGCATAAATACTAACTCTTGGAGTTTCTAGCATCTACTTGGCCAAGATAGCTACTAACAACGGAAAGCATGCAAGATCACAAATAACAAAGACATGATAGAATCAATAATCAATCCAAAATAGCATCTCAATATCCATCGGACCCCCGCAAACACAACATGTAGAAATATAAATAGATGATCTTGATCATGAACGGAGCTCACAAGATCTAAACATGATAGCACAAAGGAGGAGAACCAGCCATCTAGCTACTACATGGACCCGTAGTCCAGAGATGAACTACTCACGCATCACACCGGAGGCTTGCATGATGATGAAGAAGGCTCCAGGGTGAATTCCCCTCTCCGGCAGGGTGCCGGGAAGAGCTTCAGATCCCTCCCGATCTAGGGACAGTGACGATGACGGCTACAGACTCTTTCGTGGAATTTTGATCGGGTCCTTAGGGTTTCCGTATCAGAGGCAATATATAGGCGGAAGGAGAGGCCGAGGGGCTGCCTGGGCTGGCCACACCACCCCTGGCACGGGCCAAGCCTGACCTCGCGGCCAGGTGGTGTGGACGCCCTCTGGCCCTTCTCCGTCTCGTATTCTGGCTCCAAGTGTCCCCCGGTAAAATAACGACTTTGGCTTTTGTCCCTTCTAATTCCGAGAATATTCATTTTCTGACTTTTCTGGAACCAAATACAGCAGAAAACAGGCAGCTGGCACTATGGCTCTTGTTAATAGGTTAGTCCAAGAATTCATATGAAAAATACTCCAAAGTGTGGACAAAACATAAGAAAGTAGATAAAACCAAGCATGGAACATCAAAAATTATAGATATATTTACAATGTATCAATGTACAAGAACAATATAGGTTGTGCAACTGTTACTTGGTTCACTCACACCATCCCTGAAGAAACTTCTGAGACTGAAATCTTTATTCTACATACACTCTGATGCAATTATTTGTCATTGTGTTGAGATGAATGATATATGAACCGACCAAAGTATTGCTGAGATGCTTTCTCTTTGATATCCACGTATATATTGTCTTACATGTAAATGTTGTTAATTCTTGAGTTGTAATACAATTCAATCATATGTATGAGTTCTAAGTTATGTTCTTAAAAATCAACAGGAGGATGATGAACAAGTGGACGATAGCAAGGAATCCAGGGACAACAAGAGCCGCTACATGCTGAGGCGGTTACGGTGTGGGCTAATCCGTTTCTACCGTAGGGGGAAACTGTTTTGCCCATTCTGCGGCAGAGCAATCAACGTGGACCTCGACAGCATGATCCAACACGTGGTGGGCGTTGTCAGAGGTGGAGGCAGAGGCCATAGGCCGATTACCTTGGCGCGGGCAGCAGCCTTCGGCAAATTCCTCCAGGATTATGTCAGGACTGGCCTGTATCCCATCGACTAGGTTGTCCCAGCCTCCTGCTAATGCCCCTGTCCTGCTAGGCATCTCCGTGTCTCGGCCTCCTGCTGTCGCCCCTGCTTTTATTTTGTTTTAGTTAATTATTACATGTGTGTGGCATGTAAGACAATATATCCATGGTGTCTCTGGTGAACCTTCTATATTAATCTACTCTTTTATATGGTGTGCCTTAAAATTTAGAGTGTTCAATTATATTACTGATCATGCTCATGCACACTACAAAATATTTCTAGTGCTCGATTATATTATAATTGTCAAGGAATACATCAACAAGTTAAATTGGTCGAAATTTTGTATTGAAGTAACTAAATGATCTCGCGTCGGTGGTGGATGTTGGCAGAAGCCAAAGGCATCGGCCGAAGACCTTGGAGCGACACGCAGCCTTCAGCGAATTCCTTATAGGTTCAACAACGAGTTGCCGCCGCCCAGCTCCGAATTCGCTTACAGGTCCAACATGGAAGAACTTGAGATACCACATAGACCTTGGCAGAGGTGGCAGAATTGGTGCGGGTGCAACCACGGCGACGACGAGCTTGGATTCTAGAGGAGGAAAACAGAACCGAGCATGGTCGACACAGTGACAGATCTCACCGGGAACCAATTCTCGTCCCCGCATCGTGCCATGGGTGCATCCATGGTGAGGGCGAGCTCCGACTCGGGATGGGGAGGATAGCGGGGCCGAGAAGGTTCGTCACGTCCCAGCTCTGTGCCCTGGCCGCGACCACAGATAGCCACTTCGGGAAAGAAGAAGCCGTGTAATGGATGTAGGCGCCAACACTTCAAGCCTACAGGGAGGAGAGCAGGGCCGAGCAGGTTCGTCCATGTCCCAGCTCTGCGCCATGGCTGTGACGCCCCACAGATTTCCGCTCCGGGGAAGAAGAAGATGCATAATGGATGTAGGCGCCAATGCTGCAAGCCTATAGGGAGGAGAGCGGGGCCGAGAAGGTTCGTCCACGTCCCAGCTCCACGCAATGGCTGTGACACCCCACAGATTGCCGCTCCGGGGAAGAAGAAGATGCGTAATGGATGCAGGCGCCAACGCTTCAAGCCTAATTGACACCTAAGCAACGGGAGCGACATAACAGCGAGAACTAATAGGGGGGCCAACTTGACAGCCGTTAGCCTGATATTTTGTATTGAAACGTAAAGTTGAATTCGTGCCGAAAAAGACCCTCTGAGTATTTGGCACACCAACTGTAGTCATTGTGGCTAATTTCAGTCAACTCGGGTACCGCGTTGCTTGGGCGCCCCAACTTTCGGGCCGCAAAATGATATTCTCTATAAATAGACCCCTTGTTCCTTCTTAGGCTGGTTGGTTGCATTCTCTATCTCCTCCATTATTTTAACCTTCAAGAGCTTGCAAATACTCTAAATCCCTCCCATATTTCTTGAATCGTTTTGGGGGATTTGAAAGGGGAGATCTAGATCTACAACTCCACCAATCCATCCCTCCTCTATGTGAGGGGAACATCGTGGGATCTAGATCTTGGGGTTTCTTTTGTGGATTTCCTGTTGTCTTCTTCCTCTCTTATTTTCCCAATATCTTTTGTAGCTTTGGTGGAATTTGGGAGAGAAGGACTTGAGCACTTCTCGTGTTCTTGCCATTGCATTTGGTGCACCGGTTTGATTTCTTGGTGAGGATTCGATTGGGTGTAAAGTGAGAAGCTTTTTACTCTTGGGTTCTTGGAACCCTAGACGGTTTAGTTGTTTTGAAGGTTTGTGGATTACTTGGGGCCTCCAATTAAGTTGTGGAGCTTTCCCCGAGGTTGTTTGTTGGGGCCTCCAATTGAGTTGTGGGGAAGTGCCCCAATCCTTGTGAGAGGTTACGGATTGCCAACGACAAGTGCACCGATAGTGAAGAAGTGAACCATGCCTCTCGTGGTGAGGTTCACAGGAGAATAGGGTGAGGACTTTTGTGGCATGGTGGTCTTAGTACCGCCCACCCCTCCAACAAGACGTACTCACTTTATGGGAAGAACTCGGTAATAAATCATCGTCTCCACGTGCCTCGATTATCTCTATACTCGAGCTATTACTTATGCACTTTACTTTGTGATAGCCTTCGTGCTTGAAGTCTTATATCTAGCTATCACATAGTTGCTTGTATTGCTTAGCATAAGTTGTTGGTGCACATAGGTGAAGTGAAGTTTATATAGGTTTTGTGCTTGACAAAGTAAATGCTGGTTTTATTCTGTCTTTATTAAGCCCATCTAGTAAAAGTTTTAAACCGGCTATTCACCCCTCTCTAGGCGGCATCTGTGTTCTTTCAACGAGGATGAAGGGGAGGACTCCGAGAGCGAACAGGAGGTCATGGAGGCGTGGGAGCCTACCTCCGCACCACGGAAGACTTGCAGCCAGAAGCGGTGCGAGATCAAGGCTAGTCGTAGCCTCGAGGAGCTCGATAGTGACATGGACCTCATCGATGAGCAGAGCTCCCAGAGGGTGCCCACTCTGATCAAACCTTCTCCGAAGGTGAGGCCACTGTCAAAATCGATGGCTAAGCCGACGACAACGTTTAAGTTTGAAGACGAAGCCAAATAAGAGGAGGCTGCGGACGTGACTAAGGCACTAGATGATCTGATGCCGATGATGGAGTCAGAGGCTCCACATGCAGCTACGAGGTCAGAGGCCCCAGTTGTGGTCAAGGGGTCGGAAGCCCCGATAATGATGGAGTCGGAGACCTAGGCGGCGAAGGAGTCGGAGGCCCTCTCGGCGAAGGAGTCGGTGCATCAGTGAAGAAACCCGTGGCACCAATGCTGCCGCGGCAGAAAGTGAGCCTGTTGGAGACGGGGCTGACTTGCTCAATCGGTCCTGAGCTAGAATAGCCCGTGCATATTAGCACGGGTCTGCGCCTCATCCCAGTCACCAAGTGAGAAGTTTGGCCTTTTTCTCATCACATTCTATTGTTCATCTCGAAATTTCTGAATCACCAATCGTCATATGTTTATAGGGGTGGCCCCAAGAAGATCAAGCATGCCACGGTGGCCAGAGTACCATCGACCGGCACTGAGGTTGGCGATGACCCTCCCAGGAAGAGTAAGGGGAGACCACCAAGGCACTATATGCGGGTGCGAAGAAGAAGAAGACCAAACTTGCCGAGGCGACCAAGGCGACCTCAAAGGAGAACGATGATGTGGTCCCTCCAGAGGGAAAGATACTTGAGGAGGAGGAAGTGGAGCCTACCAAGGCCGACCTGCCCCCAAAGGCATCCGCGCCGGCGAACGATGTGCCGGTAGCGGCAGCCGCAACCTTCCCGCGGTTTATGACGAGGGCCTCGACCACGGTGATCTATACGCAGTCGCCATTAGTGGCTGAAGTTATTGATGGCAACATTGGGTTGGCGTGGCAACGTTCTAGATGCAGGGCGTTTCCGAAGCCCTTGATGGATACAGCTAAGCTCCACCGCTTGCTGGTCGAAGCCCTCCCGGTATTTCCAGTCCCCGGGGGTCTGGTCGCTAAATTTTAGCGACTTGATACTTTAAAATCTTAGATCCTCCAGTCCTCGAGGGTCGAGTCGGTAGGAAGTAGCGAGTCGAGTCATGATAGCAGGTGTTTTTGTTTCCTATTGGTGTTGCAGCATGAATATGTGAGGGGAACATCGTGGGATCTTGATCTTGGGGTTTATTTTGTGGATTTCCTGTTGTGTTCTTCCTCTCTTATTTCCCCAATAGCTTTTGTAGTTTTGGTGGAATTTGGGAGAGAAGGACTTGAGCACTTCTCATGTTCTTGCCATTGTATTTGGTGCATCGGTTTGAGTTCTCGGTGAGGATTCGATTGGGTGAATGGTGAGAAGCTTTTTACTATTGGGTTCTTGGAACCCTAGACAGTTTAGTTGTTTTACAGGTTTGTGGATTACTTGGGGCCTCCAATTAAGTTGTGGAGCTTTCCCCAAGCTTGTTTGTTGGGGGCCTCCAATTGAGTTGTGGAGAAGTGCCCCAATCCTTGTGAGAGGTTACGGATTGCCATCGACAAGTGCACTGATAGTGAAGAAGTGAACCAGGCCTCTTGTGGCGAGGTTTACAGGAGAATATGGTGAGGCCTTCTGTGGCATGGTGGTCTTAGTACTGCCCACCCCTCCAACGAGACATACTCCCTTTATGGGAAGAACTCGGTAATAAATCATCGTCTTCGCGTGTCTCAGTTATCTCTATACCTGAGCTATTACTTATGCACTTTACTTTGTGATAGCCTTCGTGCTTGAAGTCTTATATATAGCTATCACATAGTTGCTTGTATTTCTTAGCATAAGTTGATGGTGCACATAGGTGAACCGTAGTTTATATAGGTTTTGTGCTTAACAAAGTAAACACTGGTTTTATTCCGCCTTTGTTAAGCCCATCTCGTAAAAGTTTTAAACCACCTATTCACCCCCTCTAGGAGGCATCTGTGTTCTTTCAATTGGTATCAGAGCCTAGTATCTCATTTTAGGCTTCACCGCCTTGAGATTAAAGATGTCGGCTAGGGGATTAGTGCATAGTGACATTTTCATATTTGATGGCACATATTATGAGATTTGGAAAATTCATATGCTTAATCATTTTCGGGCCATGGACCCAAATTTGGAGCAAATTGTAGATATAGGTTTTTCACCTCCAATGGATTTCCTAAATCTATCTTGTGAGGATGAGAAAAACTTATATCTCGATGCTCAAGCTTCTAATGTGCTTGTTAATGCTTTGAGCCATGTAGTTACTTCTTCTATCATACCTTTTTGGAGCACTCATGAGTTATGGACAAAACTTCAAGATAAATATGATGTGTCCAATATTATTAAGGATGATGGTATCGCTTTCACTTCCGTCCAGGATGATTTCTCATCTTCATCCACTTCACCAAAGTGTGGCAAGACACAAGGTAATGATATGGTGAGTGGTGATGAAAATTGCAATGTGGATAGTAAGATTATTTTCGATGATCCTTCATCTATATCTCATTTGAATGCTTAGTATTTGGACATAAACACTTCTAGCACTATATATGATTTACATGCTCGTGTTCATAGTCCTTGCATATCATGTGTATGTTTCTTGAGTGAATCTCATGATGATATGCTTTCTATACCTTGCTTCCATGATAAAAATGCTTCTATTTTCTCTAGTTGATGTGTGTCTAACAATGTAGGGGAAACCGAATATTCTATGGGTCAAGACAAGATCTTGAATGAAGCTTCTACTAATTCTTCATCATCATCATCATCTCATAGTACCCACATATGCCTTATGGCTAAGGCTTCAAAGGTATCTCCTACTTTAGAATCCAATACCTCTTGTGATTATGAGGGCGGTGATGATGAGGATGAGGATAATGAGGAAGAAGTGATTGATGTTGATTTGTTACATGAAAAGGGTGAGATTGTTTATCATGCTCTTGTTAAGAATAATATTGCTTGCTCTAACTTCATTGAAATCTTGGGTTTTTCTATTGAGAGCAAGGAACATATTGATAACTTAGAAGCTCAAGTTGAGGAGCATGAGAACACCATTGACAAAATGAGTAGCCTTGAGCGTGAGTATGCTAATGATATTTCAAATCTAAATGAAGCTCTTGAAGAAGCACACGCAACCAAAGAATCTCTTGAGGAGACATTTACTTTAGAAGTGTCTAAAGTGAAGGAAACCCGTGACAAAGCTCTTGAGGTGGTAATTGATCTCAAAAGAAAATATAATGAGCTTGCCAAGTTGTCTTCTTCTATTACTAATTATAATGATGCCTGTGTTATTAACTCTATTTCTTGTGAAGCATCTATTTTGAAGGAGAATGTTGAGCTAAAGGCTCAACCTGCTTTGCTAACTAGCAATTATGGGAAATTGGAAGAAAGTCATGTTATGCTATCAAGCTCTCATGAGGATATTCTAGCCTCCCATAATTGGATAAAGTTAGATCATGAGGCTATTGTGTCAAAGGTAATATCTAATGAGCCTCATGTGGACATTAGCACTATATCCACTACAAATGTCATACTTCCATGTGATAGTCCTAGTAATTCATCATCTCATATTATTGCTACATCTTGTAATGAATTACGTTCATTGCCTTGTTGCTCTAACAATGAAGCATCTACGTCTTCTAGTATTTTTGTTGATACTAACCATGTAGAGGAAATCAATGAGCTCAAGGCTCAGGTCACTTCTTTGAAGAATGACTTGAAGTCATGAAGGGAAGTCCAGAATTGACAAAATGTTGAGTATGCAAAAATGCCCCAATGACAAGAGTGGGCCTGGATTCAAATCCAATGTCAAGAACAAGTCCACTAACCATAAGAAGTTCAAGAGCAACAAGAAGAAGGGCCAAGGACAAGTAAAGAATCCATCCAACATTGTTTGCTTCAAGTGCAAAATGAAAGGGCACCATGTTAGATCTTGCCCTTTGAAGAAGAAGCCTCTTGGTGAGAGAAAAATGGAAGAAGCCTAAAGTTCAAGTTCACGATCTACCTCAATTTGAAGAAAGACCACTTCCCAAGAAGAAATGAGCTAATACTCCCATGGTGGAGAAATGAAGTGAGAAGAAATGGAAGAAAAGAACTTGCTACATATGTTGTGAGAAAGGTCACCTCTCTTCTTCATGCACTATTGGTAACTCCTCATACAACCCTATCATGATTGATGATGTTTGTTCTCTTCGTAAGGATGAGGTTGGCAATGTGTTTACCAAATATGTTGGTTCCCAATGTGGTGTCAAGAAAAGAACCATTTGGGTTGCTAAGCCTATTGTGACTAACTTCTTAGGACCCAACTTGGTTGGGGACCAACAAGCTTAAACTTGATCAATAGGTGTTTGTGGAGGGCATTGGAGACTTGGCAACATCATGAAGGTCTTAGGGACTTCATCAATTGTATTCTCTCAAGCCAAGTCATTTATATTATCTTATCTCTATCATATATCCATTGTTCCTCTTTGCGGTAACATCTTCTCAACTCATTTACATTGAAAGTTACTCTCCCCTTGTGCATGTGTTGGTTTTGTACCTTGCATGTGTTTTTATATGTTGTGCATAACCACTTACTTATCTTGAGTTATCAAGTTTATTTGTGTATGTTGGCTTGCACACCATGTACTTGTTTTTTTGTGTTGAACCTTTATTGAATCTACATGTCATCTCATTTTTGGACATTTCTTTGACCTGAAATCGTTTAGTGCTCTATTTGATGTAGGTAGAGAAGATGATCCCATGTGGGTGTATTTTGTGTTCAAATGAAACATCTTAAATAATGTACTAATCATGGGGGAGTTTTCCTATATTGTGTAGAACACTCCTTTTATTCTTCTTCACAACATGTTTTGCTCCATATCGTGTTTATGTCTTTGGAAGATAAATATTCTTTTGGTACTTTGTGACATCTTGAAAAGTGTTGAGAGTTTAGTGTGGTTTTTGAAACCTTTCTCTTTTTGGGAGCTGGCTTTATCTCATTCCTTGTTAACTTTTTTGACCTTTTAGAATGAGATAAATCCTTGAGCATTTGTGTTTTTTCTATCTCTTGCTCCTTGTTTTTTTCCTAGTTCATTTGTTGAACATGTGGTGTTTCATGAGTTGATTTGGTTATTTGATATAATTTGGACAACGTTTTATCGTGTCACACTTTGGTGTTTTTTCTTGATTTACTTGGTATTTTGTTCAAATTGTATCTCCTTTGGTTCTTGAAAGTAGCGTGCATGCATATTTACTAAATGTATATATTATGGCATGCTTGCTTTATTCGATCCAATATATAGGGGAAACTCCACAAAATACTAATTGGCTAAGATGTGCATGAAATTCAATTTCATATCAATATGCACATATTTATTGGAGTCTCTCCTATATGTATTGTAGTTGCTCTAACTACTTTGGACCCAATAAGTTTGGGGACCATATTGTACTTGAATTTTGTTTTAGGTACATTGGAGGTCCATTGGATGCTTGTCTCTTTCATAAGGAATACGTGATGACTCAATGATAATTAGAGACAAGCTAGTATGATCAACAAACTCCTATCTACTTCATCACACCAATGATATCTCGGTAACAAGTATCTCTTACTCATGCATACATATATTGCTTCCAACCTCTTTTAGGTTGAGTCTTGGCATGTTATTGTGTGTTTGAAACTGTTGTGGTTCTTGTTATGGTTTAAAAAAACTCTTTATTGCATATGTGAGTAAGTTTAGATGAGCGCATATAATTGGGACTATACAAAATCATGCTCATGATTCACCAATCCCAAATTTGTCAATCCAGCAATTATTTTTCCTATCTCTTCCTTAGGTACTCTCATGTGCAATATTGATGTTTTTGAAAAGTTGATTCGTTCTTTGTGATACTTGTTGCCTTTCTCAATACATTCTAACTATCTCTTTTTACCTTAGTGATAGTTGTGACATATTTGATATGTTTGTGGTTGAAGTTCATCAATATACAATAAGATAATATTGAGCCGTTTGGCCATGGTATCAAGCAAACATCTTATTGGTGTATTGATGACTTTGTTTTGTATATCATGATCTATTTTTATCTATTTTGTGTGTACATGTTTATTTGTGAATAAATATCTTCGTGAGATTGTCTACTTAAAAACCTATACACATGAGAGAGGTTACTTCTCTATTGTTGATATCTTCTTTGATTCTTGTGTGTTGTATGGTCATACTAAGCAATATCATTCATTGAAGACTATGTTGATGCTCAATGACCATCCTTGAATTAGTCTTATAATATACTTTGTCATGCCTCTCAGAAATCCTTGTGGTTGAGCTTGGTTATATGTTGTCTCTTACTTGTTGCTCAACCATTTGTTTAATGCAAGTTTTATGCCTTGGTATATGCTCTTTTATACATAGTTATGTTTTAAATAATATTGAGGGAGTGAGTATGCCATGTTTTTCCATATTGTATTCAAATGAAAATTATAATTTTTGCAGAAACCTTGGGGATCCTCCTCGTATTATTTAGAGCACTCTCTTTTTGATCTGATCATAATATATATCTTTCATTTGGTATATTCCTTTTGTCAAGTGGTTCTTTGGATCTTTTTGATTTCTTGCGTCATTTGTTGATGCTTCTTCACCTCTTTTTTTGCAATTTTTGATCCTCAATATAGTTTGACCTCCTCCTAAGTATTCATCATTGGATATGTGCAAATGCAAACATAATAAATTTGTTTCAAATGCACACCTTCAGAGAAATTCTCACTATATTGGCCGTCTAGAACTTTTCACCCATTTCGGTAATCGATGCTAACGGGGGAGAAGTTTTAGGCGGTTTAAGGGAAGTTGGTTTTATGCTTTGAGTTTGTTCTTAAGCATTTTCCTTTCAACATCTTTTTGTTGCTTTGCATGTTGAATATATAGAGGAAACTCCACCAACGGTAATCGTTGATAATATATGCAATGAAATTCAAGTTCATCACACGTGCATATATTGTGTGGGGGGGGGGGGCTTGCTCTATATATTGTGGGTGTACCAACATCACACACTTGTGTAGTATTTGATGTTCGGGCAACCATTTTTGTTTGTTAAATTCCTTATATAAACCCTCACAAAGTGATTGTCATCAATTACCAAAATGGGGGAGATTGAAAGAGCATGTGTGCCCCATGTGTGGTTTTGGTAATTAATGACAATCACTATGGACTAATGTTTGTATTGAGTTATACTTAAGGATATGTCCATAGGCAATGCTTGAGCTATATGTTGGTCTCAAGGTTGAAAGAATAAGAAAATGAAGAATATCAAATGATTACCAATATGTTGAAGGAGTGATCCAAAGATTTGTCATGAGAGAGTTGAGTCTATGGCAAGTGTGTCTTTAAGATCAAGATGGAGTGATCTCATGTGTACCTTCAAGACACCAACATAATAAAGAGAGAAGAAATGAAGTGCAAGTTCAAGATGAGCCATCTCGAAGAGATCATATGCTTGAAGCTTGCCATCCTGATGGTTATCATGGTTATGTGAAAATATACCTAAAAGAGAGGCTCTCCCACAGTGGAGTATGGGGGAGCAAATTCCAAGTCTTCACCAAGCTAGAGAAATCAAGAAAGGTGTTCCATGTTGAGGTGTACAAGATCATATCATCAAGCTCAAGTGGAATATTTGTAAGGCACATGTTTGTTCTTGATAGGGTTTTTTCTTACCGGTCTCGTGGTGTTAGTTTGGGATACCGGTTTATAGGATAGGTAACCGTACTATCAAGAGGGGCTCTCGAGTGAGTAACTTGATCATATCCTTCAGAGAGAGAGCTCAAACCTTTGCATTCTTGGCATCATATTTCTTGGTTCTTATTTGGTTCTTATCCATGAGAGGATTTATAGCTTGTGACAATCTCTATGACAAGCTCAAGTTCATCGAAAACGGATTTCATATGCCTTCTCTATTGTGTTTTCGATATTGGAGGTTTTACAGGTTTGTCTTTTATAGATATGTTAAAATTTTCATCATTTGGTTCTATCCTCCCTTGCTGGAGTATGATGGTTCCTTGCATGATATTGTAGAGCTCATTACTATCTTCAAAATGAGCCCAAGATCATCAAAATTGGAGTCTGAATGCAAAAATTATGATGGTTTTAGTTTTGCTATTTGTGCCAATTTTCGGAGGGGCGGATTATCCAGCCAAATATCCGGCCCAAATATCCGCCCTCTATATAGAGGGACGCGCCGCGAAGTCCTTAGCCATATTTCGGCCCGAGGAGCCCGGAATATCCAGGGGAGGGGCGGATTATCCGGCCTGGGAGGTCCCAAACGGTCATATTTCATTGGGGAGGGGTATAAATAGACCCCTTATTCCTCCTTAGGCTGGTTGGTTGCATTTCCTATCTCCTCCATCGTTTTAACCTTCAAGATCTTGTAAATACTCTCAATCCCTCCCATATTTCTTGAATCGTTTTGGGAGATTTGAAAGGGGAGATCTAGATCTACAACTCCACCAATCGATCTCTCCTCTATGTGAGGGGAACATCGTGGGATCTAGATCTTGGGGTTTCTGTTGTGGATTTCCTCTCTTATTTTCCCAATAGCTTTTGTAGCTTTGGTGTAATTTGGGAGAGAAGGACTTGAGCACTTCTCGTGTTCTTTCCATTACATTTGGTGCATCGGTTTGAGTTCTTGGTGAGGATTCGATTGGGTGAAAGGTGAGAAGCTTTTTACTCTTGGGTTCTTGGAACCCTAGACAGTTTAGTTGTTTTGTAGGTTTGTGGATTACTTGGGGCCTCCAATTAAGTTGTGGAGCTTTCCCCTAGCTTGTTTGTTGGGGGCTCCAATTGAGTTGTGGGGAAGTTCCCCAATCCTTATGAGAGGTTACGGATTTCCACCGACAAGTGCACCGCTAGTGAAGAAGTGAACCAGACCTCGTGTGGCGAGGTTCACAGGAGAATAGGGTGAGGCCTTTTGTGGCGTGGTGGTCTTAGTACCGCTCACCCCTCCAACAAGACGTACTCCCTTTATGGGAAGAACTCGGTAATAAATCATCGTCTCCACGTGCCTCGGTTATCTCTATACCCGAGCTATTACTTATGCACTTTACTTTGTGATAGCCTTCGTGCTTGAAGTCTTATATCTAGCTATCACAGAGTTGTTTGTATTGCTTAGCATAAGTTGTTGGTGCACATAGGTGAAGTGAAGTTTATATAGGTTTTGTGCTTGACAAATTAAATGCTGGTTTTATTCCGCCTTTGTTAAGACCATCTCGTAAAAGTTTTAAACCGCCTATTCACCCCCCCCTCTAGGCGGCATCTGTGTTCTTTCAACGAGGATGAAGGGGAGGACTCCGAGAGTGAAGATCAGGTCGTGGAGGCGCAGGAGCCTACCTCCGCACCGCGAAAGACTTGCAGCTAGAAGCGGCACGAGATCAAGGCTAGTCGTAGCCTCGAGGAGCTCGACAACGACATGGACATCATGGATGAGTAGAGCTCCTGGAGGGTGCCCACTCCGATCAAACCTGCTCTGAAGGTGAGGCCACTAGCAAAATCGATGGCTAAGCCGGCGACAACGTTCGAGTTTGAAGACAAAGCCGAAGAAGAGGAGGCCATGGACGTGGCTAAGGCACCAGAGGATCTGATGCCGATGATGGAGTCGGAGGCTCCAGACGCAGCTACAAGGTCAGAGACCCTAGTTGTGGTCAAGGGGTCGGAAGCCCTGATAACGACGGAGTCGGAGGCCTAGGCGGCGAAGGAGTCAGAGGCCCTCGCAGCGAAGGAGTCAGCGCATCGGTAAAGAAACCCATGGCGCTAATGCTGCCGCGGTGGAAAGAGAGCCTGTTGGAGATGGGGCTGACTTGCTCAATCGGTCCTGAGCTAGAATAGCCTGTGCCTATTAGCATAGGTTTGCACCTCATCCCAATCACCAAGTGAGTAGTTTGGCCTTTTTCTCATCACATTCTATTTTTCATCTCGAAATTTCTGAATCACCAATCGTTGTATGTTTATAGGGGTGGCCCCAAGAAGATCAAGCGTGCCACGGTGGCCAGAGTACCATCGGCCGACACTGAGGTTGGGGACGACCCTCCTAGGAAGAGTAAGAGGGAGACCACCAAGGCACTGGATGCAGGTGCGAAGAAGAAGAAGACCGAACTTGCCGAGGCGACTAAGGCGGCCTCAAAGGAGAACGACGATGTGGTCCCTCTGGAGGGAAAGATACTTGAGGAGGAGGAAGCGGAGCCTACCAAGGCCGACCTGTCCCCGAAGGCATCCGCGTCGGCGACTGATGTGCCGGTAGCTGCAGCCGCAACCTTCCCACGGTTTATGACGAGGGCCTCGACCGCGGGGATCTTTACATAGTCGCCATTAGTGGCTGAAGTTATTGATGGCAACATTGGGTTGGCATCACAGCATTCTGGATGCAGGGCATTTTCGATGCCCTCGATGGACACAGTTAAGCTCCACCGCTTGCTGGGCGAAGTCCTGCCGGTTTGTCTAGTCCCCGAGGTTCTGGTCGCTAAATTTTAGCGACTAGATACTTTAAAATCTTAGATTCTCTAGTCCCCGAGGATCGAGTCGGTAGGAAGTAGCGAATCGAGTCTTGATAGCAAGTGTTTTTGTTTCCTATTGGTGTTGCAGCATGAATTTGTGGAATGGTAGCCCGTGGTGGAGCGAATGGAGCGTGACCTGTAGGCAGCTCAGCAAGTCAATCGACACCTCCAAGTTGCCACAAGTTAGTTTATGTCTTGTCGTGTTTTGGACCACTATCATGGAAATTATGTAGGGTTATGTAGTAGAAAATAAAAAAATCTAACTAAGTGAACACTAATACCAGGATCTATACTATGTAGATATAAGCAACAGAAAGAGAGAGACAGTATTCATACCCTTGAAGACCGAGGCACGCCTTATGTAGGAAGGCGTATGTTGATGAAGCCGAGCAGCTCCAAGCACCTCAAGTGTGGTGCCTTCGAAGTACTACACACGTCCGGTGTAGGTGACGTCTCCCGGGCTCTAATCCAGCCGAGCAGCGGAAGAAGAAGATGCCGGATTGATGATCACACGACAGTAGTGTGAAGGTGGAGAACTCACAACCCGAGAGGTACTCTCCAATATTACAGAGAAGTCCTTGGCGGAGGTGAGAGAGAGAGAGAATGGGTGAATGGGATGATTCCAAAGGGGAAGGGGAGACCCCTATATATAGTGGGAGGGGGAGGCACACCACCAAGGGGCAGGTGATGTGGGACTAATACCCACACCTGCCGGTCACCTAGGGGCAACCTCTAGCCCTAGGTGGGCCCCACTTGGGCGGCCCACTAAGCCTTGGCCGGCTGGCCCCTTCCCTAGGCGCCTTGCCCCTTTGGGCCTCCCCTCCGGGTGAGGCCCAATAGCAATGGGCTGCCTATAAAAAAATATTTTAATATTAATTCTCCAATTAACATAAAACACATATATTATTATATTCCTTCACTCCGGAACACCTTTTGGAGCCCCTCCGATCTACATCGGATGTTACCCGGAACTATTCCGGTTTCTCTTTCTCTATTTCTCCTATGATACCGCATCTACCCTAAGTGTCTCCACCCTTAAGCGTGACATCCTTCGATTCAGAAACACTCTAGACATGATTGATACATCTCTCACATCAATGATCAACAGAGGGACCTGGATGGCCGTGTGACCCCCGCGCGTTTCATGAATCTTATTGCTTGAACCGTGAAAAGTCATTTCACATTCCCTTTGTCATTTGATACCTAGTTCATCCGAGACTTGATCTTCGTTATCCCCATAGCTTAGTTTGGTCTCGTTACCGATGAACTCGTTTACTCATTTCCATGTCGTTGCATTCCGTGACCAAGTCACATGCTTGCAAGCTTCGTTAATGCAACGTCACCGAGATGGCCACATGTATCTATCTGTTACATGGATTGACAAATCTTGGTCTTGATATGTACTCCTCTACGTGTCCCTTTGGAAAACCTGAGTGGCACCTTTTTGATCACCCTGTTACGAGATGATGCTTGATACCATCAAAGCTTCCTCCAAAACTGTGATTTGCATTACCTCACAGTCTAAGGATCAGGTTGCGAGATTTCCTGTGTTTATCATCAATGGTGAACTTTTTAACTAGATCTCATTAAGATATAACTATCGGATGTTTATCTATCACATAATTCAACTAATGACATGACCTCATTGTCAATTGGCATAAATCCCTTGATCTTGAAACCCAGATCATCCTCATGACCAATGAACTAGTTCGCTAGAGACAACTAGAGACACAATTTGTTTACATACCACACGTGTATTAACGTTTCGTATTAATACAGTTACAACATAATATGAAATGTATTATGAACATACAACAGATATATCAAACAATACACATTATTATTTGCCTATAGGGCATATCCTTCAGTCTCCCACTTGCACTAGAGTACAAATAAATCTAACTTTCAATAGGCAGGAACCTAACACTGATGGAATCTCGGTGTTGTTTGTGCTTGACTTGTAGGAGAGCTTTAGTCAAAAGATCTACCACATTCAGATCTGTGTGTACTTTGCAAATCTTGATTTCACCTTCATCAATGTTCTACTGGATGACGTTAAACCGAAGCTTGATGTGTTTGGCCGTGGAATGAGTCCTTGGTTCCTTTGCATTTGCAATAGCGCCCGTGTTGTCACAATAGATCGTCATAGGGTCTTGCCCACTTGGAATGACTCCTAGTTTGATGATGAAATTCCTTAGCCAAACAGCTTCATTTGCTGCATCAGCTGCAACAATGTATTCAGACTCCATTGAAGACTACGCCACCACCGACTGCTTCTTGCTCTTCTAGCTTACCGTCCCACCATTCACTAGGAACACAAATCCCGTCTCAGACTTCGAGTCATCATGATCCGAGTTCCAGCTCACATCCACGTAACCGGTTACTTTTAGAGCTTCATCACTTCCTCCATAGACTAGGAGCTTATCCTTTATTCTCTTGAGATACTTCAGGATACTCTTAACAACTGTCCAGTGATTTGATCCTGGATTACTTTAGTATCGGCTCATCAGACTAGGAGCCAATGCCACATCATGTCGAGTACTTAACATTTCATACATGATAGATGATATGGCTGAAGCATAGGGGACATGAGACATCTTTTCTCTATCAGTATCCATTACCGCACATTGAGTCAAACTCAGTATGCAATTCTTCATCATAGGCGCAAAACCCCTTTTGGCATTATCCATTTTGAACCTTTTCAATATCTTTTCAATGGAAGTACTTTGACTTAATGAAATTAGGCACCTTGATCTATCTCTATAGATCTTGATTCCTAATATGTATGCAGCTTCACCTAAGTCCTTCATGGAAAATTGACTACTCAAATATGCTTTCACGCTTTTCATATGATCCACATCGTTTCCCATGAGTAATATGTCATCCGCATACACTACCAAAAAAATCAATGAGCTCCCACTCACTTTCTTGTAAACACAGAACTCTTGTTGATTTTGGATGAATCCAAAACTCTTGATCACTTGATCAAAATGTTGGTTCCAACTCCGAGATGCTTGCTTCAATCCATAAATGGATCGCTAAAGTTTGCATAGCTTTCCAACATCCTTAGGATCAACAAAACCTCCCGGTTGCATCATATACAACTCTTCATCAATGTATCCATTTAGGAACGCGGTTTTCACACCTATCTGCCATTTTTCATAGTCGAAATGAGCAGCAATTGCTAGTAACATCCGAACATCTTTAAGCATCACTACGAGAGAGAAAGTCTCATTGTAGTCAACTCTTTGAATTTGTCGAAACCCCTTTGTGACATGTCGAGCTTTGTGAATGGTCACATTACCATTCACATCTGTCTTTTTCTTAAAGATCCATTTATTTTCCACGGCCTTGTGGCCTTCCGGAAGATCTACCAAAGTCCAAACTTGGTTTTCATACATGGATCCTATTTCGGATTTCATGGCTTCTAGCCATTTCTCAGAATCAGCACTATCCATAGCCTCTTTATTGTTTGCAGGTTCTTCTTGTTCATCTAGTATGATAGACATCACAAGGCTACTATACCAATCATGAGTGGTACGAACTCTCGTGGACTTGTGAACCACGGGAGTTTCGATGTTATCATCTTGATCATTATCATTAGGTTATTCTTCCATGTTGGAGAGAAGTTTTGGAACGGCTTTTGTTCGCTACTCGAAATTTTGACAGAAGGGTCAACAACTTCATCTAACTCAATTTTCCTTCCACTAACTCCTTTAGCGAGAAAATCTTTCTCAAGAAAGGTGCCTTTTTCGCGACAAACATTTTTCCTTCAGCTTGGTTGTAGAAGGTATACCCAACTGTTTCCCTTGGGTATCCTACGAACATACATTTTTCCTCCTTGGGTTCAAGGTTGTCAGGCTATAGTTTCTTGACGTAAGCCTCACATCCCCAAACTTTTAGAAATGACAACATTGGCTTCTTGCCATACCATATCTCATATGGGGTTGTCTCCATGGATTTGGACGGTGCTTGGCTTAAAATAAAAGCGGCGCTTTCTAATGCATATCCCCAAAACGACATAGACAAGTCAGTTAAAGACATCATGGACCGCACACTATCTAATAGAGTACGGTTACGTCGTTCCAACACACCAGTACGTTGTGGTGTTCCGGCTGGCGTAAGATGTGGGATGATCCCACAGTCCTTCAAGTGCATGTTAAACTCATAACTCAAATATTCGCCTCCCCGATCCGATCGAAGATGCTTGATAGTCTTGTTAAGTTGATTCTCTACTTCTTTCTAAAATTCCTTGAACTTTTCAAAGGTTTCAGATTTGTTCTTCATTAAGTATATCCATATCTACTTAAGTCGTCAGTAAAGGTAACAAAATAACTATAACCATTGCGTGTTGAGACGCTCATTGGTCCAATACATCCGTATGTATGATTCCCAGTAGGTCTGTAGCTCTCTCCATTATGCTGGAGAAGGGTGTCCTAGTCATCTTGCCCATAAGGCATGGCTCACATGTATCAAGGGATTCGAAATCCAACGATTCGAGAAGTCCATCTGAATGGAGCTTTTCCATGCGCTTTATGCCAATGTGACCAAGACGGCAATGCCACATAAACATGGAATTATCATCATTATGCTTACAATGTTTAACATCAACATTATGGATGTGAGTATTGTAATCAAGATCCAGTAAGAATAAACCATTACACACAGTTACATGAACATAGAAAATATCATTCATATAAATAGAACAACCATTTGTTCCTGATTTAAACGAATAATGATCTTGCAACAAGCAAGATACACTCACAATATTCATACTCAATGCGGGTACATAGTAGCATTTATTCAAAACTAAAATCAATCATGACGACATATGTAGAGGTAAAGTTCCTACGACCATCACTTCAACTCTCGAACTGTTGTCAACGCGCATCGTCACCTCGTCCTTCCTTAGGCGCCTCTTACTCTGCATTACCTGCTGAAAGTTAAAAATGTGAGCAACAAAACCGGTATCAAATACCCAGGTGTTACTCCTGGCACTTGTAAGGAACACATCAATAACATGTATATCACATATACCTTTGTCCTTGGCGGCTATCTTGCCGGCTTTCTTGTCTTCAAGGTACTTGGGGAAGTTGCGTTTCCAGTGCCCATCCCCTTTGCAGTAGTAGCACGTGGTGTTGGGCTTAGGGCCAGGCTTGTCAGCCTTAGAGGTGCTGGCAAAGAACTTCCCATCCTTCTCACTACAAGAAAAGTTTCCTTCCGCAACGAATTGGCCCGACGGTCGTCGTAGAAGGCGCGTCTTCCGCAACAAAATTCTCGGCTTGGCCGTGGCTGATGGACTTTTTTTCGGTTTCGCGGCCCTCTACTACGACGGATATGCTAAAACATGGAGGAAGCTCAGCCAGCACATGGCAGAAGCAAGATTTTCATTTCCTCGCGCGATGTTGACTCACCGAAGTCTTTTGAGGCGTGTGGGCCCCGGACGTCAGTGTCTCTAGCGAACCATACTTTTCGGTCACGCCTCCCTGATTTGAACTCGATAATGTAGCGCGAGGCGTCTGTTGTTTAGTCAGGCTGCTAGGTCTCACATGTCAGCCTCTCATTAGAAGGATCATGTGTATGATAGATTTTTTCCTTCGCTCGCGCTACCCTGTTCCGAAGTTGATAGCGCTGCTCGATGCATCTACCGTCTTATCAACCTCCTGGGACCCACATGTCATACTCTCAATAGAAGAAACATGTTTATGATGGGATTTTTTTCCTTCGCTGGTGCTACCCCGTTCCGAGTTGATAGCGCTCCTCGACGCATCTACCGTTTAACCAACCTCCTGAGCCCCACATGTCATCCTCTCATTAGAAGAAGAGTGTGTATGATGAATTTTTTTCCTTCGCTCACGCTACCCTGTTCCGAACTTGATACCGTTGTTCGATGTATCTACCGTTTAATCATGACGCTAGGCCCCACATGTCATCCTCTCATTATAGGAAACATGTGTATGCCGGATTTTTTCCTTCGCTAGCGCTACCCCGTTCCAAGTTGATAGCGCTGCTCGACGCATCTACCGTTTAACCAACCTCCTAATCCCCACATGTCAACCTCTCATTAGAAGAAATGTGTGTATGATGGATTTTTTTCCTTGGCTCGCGCTACCCTGTTCCGAACTTGATAGCGTTGTTCGATGCATCTACCATTTAATCACGATGCTGGGCCCCACATGTCATCCTCTCATTAGAAGAAACGTGTGTATGCTGGATTTTTTACCCTCTGTTGCGCCTTCGTGTTCCGAACTTGATAGCGTTGCTCGCTGCATCAGCCGTTTATTTAGGCTGGTGGGTCCCTTATGTTAGCCTCACATTAGAAGAATCGTCGGTATGATGGAATTTTCTATTCTCTAGCGCTACCCTGTTCCGAACTAGATAGCGTTGCTCGACGAATCTATCGTTTGCTCACGCTGCTGGGCCCCCATTTCAGCCTCTCATTACAAGAAACATGTGCATGCTGACCTTTTTTCGCGCTCGTGCCTCCCTGTTTCGAACTGGCAACGTTACTCGATGCAGCATCTATATAAGGTCGCGCTGCTGGGTCCCACATATCAGCCTCTCTGCAAATGAAACATTGATTGCTCGATGCAACATCTGTATAAGGTCTCTACTAGGTCCAACATGTCAGCGTCTATGCAAATGCAAAGTGTGTATGATGCACTCCGGTGTTTTGACCTTGGCAACGTTGCTGGGTCCCAGATGTCAGCCTTCTCTGTGTAAGAAACGTGTGTATGCTAGAAAAAATATAAAAGAATGATAGAGATTATATTATATATTATATATTTATATTGAAAAAACTAGGAATCAAACTCAAGACTTCAACAAATGGAGACCGCGTGTGCTTCCACTATGCCAGAACCATCTATGCCACTACTGGAAATGATTACATTTAGAAATGTTGAAATCACTTAAAATAAAAAGGCAGCAACCCTGATGACTTGCCATAAAAAAATGTTAAATGCTCTATATAAATACATGGGTAGGAGAACCTTGTCCTATTCTTTATCAGAATGGCACGGAAATACTAAATTAAGATGATTTTGGGCGATAAAAAATAACTTGGGTCCAATCTTGTGAACCAATGGGCTTTTTATCATGCGCTCCTTACCGAAACTTCTTCAGTGTGGTTTAAGCTTAAAAAACAAAGTAATAATGTGTTGAGGGTTGGCGGCCCACAACCAACCTGAACCCGGAAGGATAAATTAGCTAGGTTTTGGGCCACATCTGGGTAGAATGTAGTACTATTTTCTAATAACCTCCTCACTGAAAATGCAATGTACTGAATATGCACGGGTCAGCAGTCCACCTGACCCGACAGGCTAAATTTGCAAGGTTTTGGGCTAGTGTTGGGTCTAATGTGCAATATTTTCGCTAGGTCCTTAGTGAAAATTCAATGTAGTTCGTACCCCATCCTCCAAAAAAATGCAGTTGGTACCCTAAAAAATATATACTCTGCTCACCATGAAAGGCTAATTAAGGGTTTTTCTTTTGAAACAAGAGTATGGGAAGTTTTTTGTCTGAAGTGGGGTTGAAATATTCGTTTTCATAGGCTGAAATATTGTACTGAAGGTCGATGGTCCACCTGACCTGGCTGTACCTATGCCGAATCCGAAAGAATGAAGTTGGAAATGGAGAAAAGTGACCGATATTGCACCTTATTATACATAGCGAACATAGCGAGGAACTTGGGCAGCGCAGGATTCAAACATGGAAAGTACTAGAGGGAGTTTGACTGATTGACATAAAATCATGTCATATCAAGTCTTACAGCGCAATAATATTTTCAGCAAAGGATATATTTTGAGATGGTTTGGGTGGCTTTGAATCGGCCTAAGTGTCCAATCAATTTGATGTACTCAAAACTGTTGGCGATAGACACACGGTGGCCTTGACTTGCCCAGTCGCAGACAGCTCGGGTAAGCACCAGCTTAAACTGATCACTCGAAGTTGTATGCTTCCGTACGATGAAATTAGTACATGTCGCAATTAGCGCCAACATGTGGCATTGTCATCATGCAAAAAGGCTCAGAATTCGCACATTTAGTTCACAGTTTCGAACACAATAATACAACCAGTTTGTACACTAGCACAGATAGTACAATGTCAGTACATCAGAGCTTGACTTGTTCATGTCACATCAGAGCTTGAGTTGTTCATTTCACATACAGAAGAATGAGCAAGGATACATACTGTATTGAACAAGTAATTTCACAGTAGCGCCAAAAGTATGCCATGTATCAGAGACAAAATGGGGTCCGCGTAAACAATTTTTCTTTTTTGGAAGGGTCTGGATTAACTCTTTTTTTAGAATATCGGCATAAAAATTTGCGGCTATCATCCTAGGTCGTCTCGGCCTGCTTTGGCGTACCAAGCCAAGATCGATTACGGCCCAGTTAAGGCCTGTTTCGTGGCTCTATAAGAAGTGACCTAATTTTTCATGTTTGCTAAGAGGAAAGAAGGAATATTCCTCTCAAAACACAAAGCTGCACGAGGTGCGATGGTTCAAAAAAATGCACGAGTCGCGTATATACTACAAGCCAGTAACAGTACTAAAAACTATAGTACAGAAATCACGTTACGAAATAAGCACGACTACATGGATTATACCGTGGACGGCAATACTAAATAAAAAAGCTCGGTAGGGCTCGTATAAACTGATTCAAGCTGGCCACTAAAACTAGTGTACTAACAGTCAACTGTTGAACCATGATGCAAAAGAAGATGACACAACGATACACCGAAAAGATCAATAGCTCAGTCTAGGGACAGCACAACGAGCTTACCAAACCTAAACCAAATTACCGCCTGTCGCACAAAGTTCCAACCATCTTTGGGAATGCTGATAACTGCCATAGGCTCACCTTCAGTTGGCTGCAGGTTGCAGCGTTTAATCTGAGGGAATTGTATTCCGTGAAATATGTTGTATGTTGTGTACACACCGTTTTTCCTCATGAATGGGAACAATGTGCCATCAGCAGCCTTGCATCCGTGTCTCTTCATCATATTGTCAATGATTAGATAACTGAGACCAAGAAATAGAGAGTTGCTCCCAGGCTATTAACTTGCCTCCAAACGATGACCCCTGGAGGTCCAGCAGAGCTAGGATCCTCTTCAAAAATGTAGACACGAGAGGCAGGATATAGGCGTATGTTAGTCCTATTTTGAGCATGATGAATGATTTCACCATCTTCACCATGGGCAACCCCCATGCCATATGTTGTAATTATGATCATCAAGCGTTCACCATCAGCCGATCGAGCGAGGAACCACATACCTGGCCGATCATTCAGAATAGGTGCTGGGATTACAAACGGAAGCTCCTTGTTTTCTACAACATCCGAATTCGAGACAAAAAGTGCATTACTGGCATACATATTCTAACACCAGCATTCTTCACTGTTCATGCTAACAGTGTGAATAGGAAAATCCCGACAATAATATTACTCAATAAATTAACAACATTAGGAATTGCATTTCTTACTCTGCTATTCCGAACATTTGGATTTCTTGCTTATCTTAGTTTCCTAGTTGTTGTAAGTTTCAAAAGAGGAAGCGCCACTTTTTTTTATATAGAGGCATGTCCACTTGAATCCTATAGGATTAGTTGCCTACAGTATTTTGGATCAAGTGGTGTTTGATTGCACAGGAAGACCAAAGGAATTTTACAAAGAGGTTGGAGTGGCTGGAAATTTTCCTCCAAAATAGAGTGCAAAGGAATCCTTTGAAGGAATTCCTAAGGATTATACTCTTTCGAATCAAACAACATTTTATAGAAAATTTCTTTTTCTAAGGATCCAAATCCTACACAATTCCTCTGAATCCCAAGGCAAAATACAAAAAGGAAAGATTGGTGTCCTACAAAAATCATATGTGATTCCTACAATCCAAGGAGGGCCTGAAAGTACAAACAGATAAAGAAACCCGGCTTCACTGTGTTGCGCTCACAATTGAGATGTTGGTTAATAATACCTTTCATAGTTTGACAATGAACGAACTTAGTTGTGCAGGGATGCCGTCATATACTATATTTTTGGAAGGCATATTACTGGCACTAATTCATTACTAGCTATGGTTCGTTCATTTTTAGGACATAAAGCGTGTGCTCATTCATTCATACGAAAGGTAAAACATAAACAAGGTAGTTAAAGAACAACTTCACTTAATCACTCGCAATGTATCATCATGGAACTAGAATAACCTTCCGATGTGGGATCCTAGCAGTAGGTGCAGCCTTGACTTGTGACCGCAAAAATGAGGCCACCGTGTTCAATGGCATCATAGTACTATCGTCTTCCAAGACCTGAATGCTCCAGACATCTCCAAACTTGGCTACCGCCTTCCAGGTAGGTGATTTCACCGTCGAACAACGCGAGGAGCTTATAGTCTATGTAACCCCAGCTTCCGTGGGCACTCTGCAAATTACGATCTTCAACAGCTCAAGAGATCCATCCCACGACTTATTGAACTCTTCTCCATACCTGTAGATTCGCCAAAAAAACTTTTGAAATGTGAATGAGTTTAGAAATGACTACATGTAACTGGGGGAACCCTGGCTGGCTAGTAGCATTACATGTTATATTGTAGATGTGAGGCGGCCGCAATGTCACAAGTATCCGTCGATAGAAGGTCGATTACTCGATAGGTGTAGATGTTCGCTAGGCACCAGGCCCCGCGTTGGTCCACCACGACGAGCCAGACACCGTTCATGCCAACCCAGAATTTTTCGTGCATGAAGGGCAGGATGGCGGTGCGCCGAGGATGGTTGAGGGGCACCACGTTGTACACCGTGTCGTGCAGACGATGTACCCTCGTATCGTCATAGTGCTCGTCGAACCAATAAGCAGGCTGAGGCATCAGTAGGCAGGATTCATTCCAATGGTGAACAGTCCATTTTGTACCTTCGTTGTTGGCGATATGATCATACAGCAGCTTGTAGCATGCGGCTAGCCTGACGGTGTAGGAAATTTCTAGACGCTGAAAGATGAGGTCAACATCGTCCGTGCTGAGTTGATCCCACTTGGATCGCCCGCGGAGCTTCGAATCGGCCATCACAGCCGGATGTATTTAGGCGGATGCCAAGTGCGACTAGGGTTTTCTGCAGTAGGAGGGAAGTGTTAGAAGAGATATCATGGGGGAGATCGTGGGTGGAGTGAGGACTGGGGAAGAAGATGGAGAGGCAAAGAAAAAAAACCGAAGGAGGAGATTTTACTTGCTTGCTCTGTCTAGTCAACACCAGCATCGAGGACACCGCCTAGACTTCACTGTATGTTAGACTAGCACGCCACGCAGCTAGTAATTTGACAATACTCCTACTTACTACGTACCAGAGGTGCAGTATTGTCTAGTCACATCAGTTTGACCAGAGGGTTTTCTTTTTACAGCTTTCATTTCAACATAGTGTACTAGTATTTTCAACGGAAAATAGGAGGATGAACTACTAGTAGTAGTAGCCGCAACATGGACACATGTACTTTCATCTTGTTCCCCTACATGCAGAACTCGTAGCACATAACCGAAAATATATACACCGGATATAATGCACAGTACGAGTGTGTCCGTGGTATTTTTGGCATGTTGCATGTGTTCATATATGTTCTTGTACAAGGTACATGGAATTACACGTGTACATCATGCAACCGCGCAGCAAAATGAGAGACATGCAAGGACACCCGATTTCGCTCAAGTCAGGCAATGTGCATGACTTTGTGTGGCTCTGATTCACTGATATGCGGGCCCTGTTAAGGTCGGCTCCACCTGTCAGTGAGAATCTGCATGCACCATGCGCTTGGAGCCACTAGGTATGTCCACGACGGAAATTACAATTTGCAACTAGCTGCACCGGCAACGAGTTGTGGCTTGTGGCACTTCCAAGTTTTTAGAAAATGTGAAATAAATCATGAACATATATTATATTTATATAGTTCATCTGTAAATTTCCATCCCAAAAATATTACTAGTACATGGCCTGGCCCCCACAAAATGAACAAATGAACACAAGATATTGTTTGCTTAGGTTTTTCCTTTTTCATTGACAAAGGTCACATAAGATCTTATTGTGGGACCAAATATTGTAGATGCACAAGATACAACATAGCCAATGTTCCGAATTTATTTCACATTTTTTGAGAACTCGAAAGTGCAACAAATAATAAAGGGGTGCAGGCGCAATGACTCGCAGAATATTCAACCCGCACTGACTAAAATTATGGCTTGCATACAGAAGGAGTTTGATCAAATCACAGGCCTTGCACTACATTGCGGCGAAATGAGTGTTAGAGTATAGCAAGTTAACGGCTGAGGCCATACGATACAAATAAGGCAAAGGAAATAATTCAAGATACACAAATCCCTATTTCATATGATCTCACTTGAACCGTTAATTATGCCGGTTCCAATCCTCCGTGTTGGCCAAGCTTGGGATGAACCACAACGGAGTCTACCGCCAATTCTAGCCAATGTATTTTTTGAGGGAAATTCCAGCCAATGTTTGTTGAGAAACCAACAGCAGCGTCTTGAGCATTCATACTGATGCGGCATATTTTAGGACAAATATTAAATCCATCGAGACAAACTGCATGCAGCGAGGTGTATACATAGTTGCTCCTCGTTAGATCTCTAGGGCCAAGTCCTGCCGCGCCAACTAGAATGGTAATTGGATAGTTCAATCCAAGGAAGATAGAAAATGCTCCATGGTCTAAAACCCTCCGCCATTGCCTCGGTGGAAGTAACCTACTAGGGTCAATCGAGAATACATGGGAGCAAAACCCAGTAGAATAGATGTGAATATTGCGGCCGTGATGATAACCAACATTTTCAGCCATAGGATAACTAGTGTCATACCGCCTAGCACTAACGCCCACAAGATTGATCAAAATAAGGCTACCACCATCAGGAGATCTTGCTAACCATCACAGATCAGGATTGTACCCACGATTACCATCTAATTCAGGTGGCCCCGGAAGACGCACAAGACCTTGCAAGTAAAGCACATTTAAAGGTCAGCTGAGCAAAATTTGAATGATGAAGCTTGAAAATTTAAGGATGGAAAATTTACCCCATGCCCGAGGATCCCATGCACAAGCATTGCCAATCTGAGTTACAGCATAGACAACTCCATTGTGGATAATTGCATCACGGTAGCTGAACATTCTGAACTGGTTCTCAAGAACCATCCACATACCATGAGAACCATCAAGGAAGGCAATTACCGTGTCGAAGATGGCTAGGACAGAGAAATCTTTATAGTTCCCAGCAGCTGTGGGAACTCGGCAAATGGCTATCTTCAGTAGATTAGTAGGCTGACCAACCGCGATAAACTTAAGTACCTCGGGTGTGGCCTCAAAATCTAAGATCGCTGGTAGAGGAATCCGGCGACGAGTGAACACATTAACAAGCTCCCAGTTCTAGGCGAGGCCAACAGTGGCGATCCAATCTCCATGGGCGTCTGCCCACTTCTTACCCTCACAATCTGGCATCACAGCATCGGAGGAGGACCTGTCTAGTGGCGTCAGCTCGCACAAGGTCCACCCGAACTTCTTCTGTGGCTTCTAGTTGCCCCTGCCGCAATAGTAGCTGCCCTTGTAGAACTGGTTCATGCGATTGTCGCGGTAGAAGACATTGTACTCACGCGGTACCTCAGTTGAGTGACAGTGAAGAACACAGGGGAGACCAAACGAATGAGATTTCGACAGGGATGCACTTTGTGTTGCTGAGTAAAGATAACATTTGCAGCAGGTGGCGATGCTCGCGGCGGTGATGACGTCGCATCTAGCAGAGATTTCTTCAAGGGGGCCATCGGAAAACACCCTAGAAGTGTCACTACAACGAACAATTGGGCCGTCCCGAGGAAGGGCTCGAGCAGGTGGGGGGCGACGGCTTTTGGTTTTGATTGGGGGTTTTGGAGGAGAGAGCGAGCGGCAGCTGGTAGGGCGAGACAGAAAATAGTCTATCAAACTGGGCCCCAGAGCTGATCCTAAAGCGGCATGGTGGCGTTGGCGCGTGCCTGTATTGGTGTGCGAGTGGTAATGGCCGTCATCGGGACGTTGGATGTGAAGTGAGGATGGAGATCGAGGCCAAGAGAAATACAAAATGAAATCAAACCAAGCGTGCCTTCTTTCTCTCTGCTAAATCTATAGTGCATATCGAACTGGGCTACGGAGATGCTCCGAAAGCGGCATGGCGGTGTTGGCGTGTGCTAAAGGTGGGCGAGTGGGGATCAGCGAGAAGATGGAGAGGAAGAGGACGAAGACCAAAGGAAAATAGAATAAATTGATTCAAATCGTACTGCCTACCGAGTGTGGTTTTTCTCTCTTCTCTGTGTTTCCTGGTGCCTATCGAGTAAATAGGTCAGGCCTAGCCTAACACGGGATGGAGCTGTACTGTCCTCTCAAATAAATGGTCATGGTAGAGAGACGGTTCGGAGTATACTCGGAGCTCCTCTTGCCGAACGTAATAATCCTTTGATCTTGTACATTCATCATCTTGTGCAGTCACTACTGTACTACTACTACTATAACTAATAAACACATAAAGGTTCCACCGGTAATTAAGGAACCAAAACTGGAATACTAATACTCTCGAACTCTTGTGTAGTTGATGGCCCAAAATATATCGAGCTCGTTGGGGAACCCCAAGAGGAAGGTATGATGAGCACAACAGCAAGTTTTCCCTCAGTACGAAACCAAGGTTATCAATCCAATAGGTGCAAGGAAACACCCCAAAGGTGTTGCTAGCTGAGTGTTGGCAGGGCGCACTACCGGTGCCAGCAGCAACGTGGAGACCTGCACAACACAACTACAACTTTGCCCCCAACTTGCAATGAGGTTGTCAATCTCACCGGTTTTGCTGAAAACAAAGGATTAAACGTATCGAATGGAAGGAAGTAATAGTTTGCAGAAAGTAAACACAAAGTAGTAAACAATTTGTAGATTGAATGTAAAAGAAAGGACCAGGGTCCATAGTTCACTAGAGGTGGCTCTCCTTAAGATAGATAACATGTTGGGTGAACAAATTACAGCTGGGTAATTGACAAACATCGAGAAAGCATACAAGCATATACTAATCATCTTGACTCCTTTGAGACTTGATTGGGCATTACACAATTATACATAGACCGCCATCCAACTGCATCTATGACTAATAATCCACCTTCAGGTTATCATCCGAACCCCCTCTAGTATTAAGTTGCAAGCAACAGATTATTGCATTATGAATTTCGTGTAAAGTAAACAATACGATTGTTCTATGAACAAAGGATTGTTGTTTTCTCCCTAGTAGCAACATCACATCTAGTACCTTGGAGATTTCTGTCACTTCCCTAGATTACCAGAGACATGAACCCACTATCGAGCATAAATACTAACTCTTGGAGTTGCTAGCATCTACTTGGCCAAGATAGCTACTAACAACAGAAAGCATGCAATATCACAAATAACAAAGACATGGTAGAATCAATAATCAATCTGAAATAGCATCTCAATATCCATCGGATCCCCGCAAACACAACATGCAGAATTACAGATAGATGATCTTGATCATGAATGGAGCTCACAAGATCTAAACATGATAACACAAAGAAGGAGAACCAGCCATCTAGCTACTACATGGACCCGTAGTCCAAAGATGAACTACTCACACATCACACCGGAGGCTTGCATGATGATGAAGAAGGCCTCCAGGGTGAATTCCCCTCTCCGGCAGGGTGTCGGGAAGAGCTTTAGATCCCTCCCGATCTAGGGATGGAGATGACGGTGGCTATAGACTCTGTCGTGGACTTTTGATCGGGTACTTAGGATTTTCATATCAGAGGCAATATATAGGCGGAAGGAGAGGCCGAGGGGGTGCCTGGGCTGGCCACACCACATCCTAGCGCGGGCCAAGCCTAGCCACGTGGCCAGGTGGTGTGGCCGCCCTCTGACCCTTCTCCGTCTCGTATTCGGGCTCCAAGTGTCCCTCGGTAAAATAATAATTATGGCTTTTGTCCCGTCCAATTCCAAGATTATTCATTTTCCGACTTCCTAGAACCAAAAACAACAGAAAACAGGTAGTTGGCAGTGTGGCTCATGTTAGTAGGTTAGTCCAAGAAATCATATGAAAAATACTTCAAAGGGTGGACAAAACACAAGAAAGTAGATAAAACCAAGCACGGAACATCAAAATTATAGATACATTTGCAATGTATCAACATCCCCAAGTTTAACTCCTGCTTGTCCTCGAGTAGGTAAGTGATAAAAAGAAAGAATAATTTTGAGGTGACATGCACCATCATAAACTTGATCAAAGTATTTGTAAAACATTCGAAGCTGGGATCATAGTACTTCAATCATAACATGAAAGACAAAGTTCTAGCAATAAGATAAAGAAACTATGCTGCGACATGAAAAGGCACAAACAAAATATTCATGAATAACAATGCTTTGCAAGACGTTTGTTTGTTTCACATAAAGAAAACATAACATAGTAGCATTCAGCTTGTCCCTCATACAGTAGCAAAACATAAATGCATAGGACACCTTCAAAGTTCATAAGAGTGACTAGATACAAATAGTTTAAAACAAGCAATATCAAATTATGCATCAATCAACTAATCTTGGGACAACGCACATAGAACTAAGAATGGCCACTATGCTCTCAAAGTAGGTGCATAAAGATAGAAGGTAGGGACTCAACATATAAGTGGTAGAAGGGCCTTCATAGAAGGAAGTAGGGGTTCAAGTCTCATAAAGAGCTTCCAAAAGTTATGGTACTTAATAGCTTTCAGCTCTCATTGCCCCTATCATAAGCATCTTGAAGGTGATTAAGGTTAAAGTGACACAACTAAGAGGATATGCTTGAAAAGTTAAAAACCAAAATCTCATGCCCCTTACTTACGAAGACCGAACCTCATGCTACTCAACTTTAGTCACGAGTAAGCTCTTGTCATTATAAGTACATGTGTATCATAAAGAACCGCCAACGGGGTACCCCTTGCACATGATACATGAGCTATCCCATAATCAAAATAACAAGGCAAGCAGACAATGAGCATCTCAACGATCTTTTTATTTGCTATTTGCATAGGTTTTTATTGAGGATGCTTCATAGAATGCTCATTATGGTGATGCTGCAAGTTTCCACCATGATTAGGCATGGCTTAGGCTAGCGGCCCAGGCGTTTCTCTAACACACATACAAACTCCATGATCTTACAAGTTCCACTTTTATTTCACACCGCCGGGATCCATAAGCAAAAGAACATGATATCAATGGGGTACAAAGTACAAGTACAATGTTGAAAGCGTTCCCCATGATACATGGTTCTGCTAATTTCAACTTATAAAGGCAAGCATATACGCAACAAAGAAGGACCCAATGGTTCAAGTTTATTAAATGCAAAAAAGTAAAGTGTGCCATCAAGTTCGTGAGAGATTTAATCACTAGTTTTGTCATAACAAGTTTAATTTGGAAGGTAGACAAAAACAAGAATATACTTGGAATAGAATATGCTAGTAGGTAGGTATGGTGGACTCTTTGGAATAACTTATTTTAAGGAGTTGGATGCATGAGTGGTACTCATACTTGGTTGTGGAGGCTAGGAAAAGACTGGGAGCGACAAACTAAGAGAGCAATAATGGCCATAATCATGTAGAGCGACAAAACATCATTGAGCAAAGCATAAAGTGATACTACAAGTTGAAAACTAAAGGATCATAAAGGCTATGGTGACTTGGGATAGTCATAACATGGTGTGAGCATGCGCCAAGTCAAGCCAAATAAAGCATCAAAGGAGAATACCACTATACCATGCTTTAATATGCTAAAACAACGCATGATTCATCCAAGACAAATTAAGCAATCTCAATTGTTTATAACAAGTCATGCTACCGCAAAGAATACTAAGCATAAATCCTAAACAATATCAAGCATGGCATGACAAAGCATAGGCCACAGTCAAAAACAAGCTCTCTTTACCACTTAAGCATGAACTTTCCTACTCTTTTCCAAACCAAACCAAACTATTTGAAAACCAATGTATGAAAGAGGGGGTCCAACCAATTTATTCAGAAAACTAAGCAAACAAAGCAAACGAAAACCAAAAACAAAAATGAAAAAGAAGACGCTCCAAGAACAATACAACTGTGCATGAAACAATAAAAATGAAGCGTTTGGAAGGAACCTAGGATTTTTATTGATGAAGAAGGGGATGCCTTGGGCATCCCCAAGCTTTGACGCTTGTACTTCTTGGATATTTCTTGGGGTGACACGCATGACATCCCCAAGCTTGAGATTTAGTCCATACTTCATCGCATTACTCATTCATTCCATACACCTAAATTTTTTTCTTCATACAAAACTTCACACAATCTTTATTAGCAACATTAGTGTACTCAAGATAATAAGTATTGAGGTTCAGTTCTAACACCAATAAAACTTTCATTACAACACTAGCTACTGTAGCACTTCCCTCAAAAAGCTCAATTCTCTAAAAGAACTCAAAAAGGAACCAACAAGAAGCAAATGCAGAAAATGGCAGAAATCTGTCAAAACAGACCAGCAGGTAAAGACGATTTTTTTCGAAGACCTTCTGTTGCTCAAATAAAAAAGTGTTGAACTAACTAAAGTTAGATAACAACCTGGGGCATAAGCACAAAAAATCACGCCTCAAAAGGACTTACAGAGATTTTAAACGAATTTTTATGGTGAAGCATGAAATCTCTTTCGGGACAACAACTTTCCCAATTATTACTTCTCTCTCATTAGAGGTTACTCTTGGCACAAAAAGCAAATAAGAAGGATAAGGAGCGGTTATTACTGAAGTAATGCCTTTAAGTTAGGCATAAGAAGCAAGAAAAAGAATCAAGTGTTCTCAAATGAAGAAGCATTAAAACCAAATTTCTTGCCCTTACCTCTCTTACTTTTATTCTTAACCTTGGGAAACATATGATTGTTTGGTGGAGAAGAAAGGTGCATGGTACCCTTTACCACATCTATTATTGCTCCAAGGAGTTCTAATAGGGACCTTCCAAGTGTAATTTGTTCTTTTCCTGCACATTCAATAACAAGATAATCAGTCAAAATCATTTTCCCAAGGATCTTTGTAAACACTCCTTCAGCTACTCCAATAGGTAATATTGTAGCATTATTAGCAAGAGATATTTCTTTTCCTCCTTCAGAAAGCCCCCAAAGATTCAAAGATTCATAAATATCTTTGGGCATAAGACAAAATTCAGACATGATATCACCGCGAGCTTGAAAAGTTTCATTATTTATATCAATCTTTACTATGGGGAGCCACTTTGATGGTTTAGAATTTATTGGAACATAATTATGATGCTCCCTAAGCGTATTATAGCAATCTTTCAAACTAGTAGTGCTGGTCTCAAGAGTGTTCAATCTAGCAACAGCACATCTAGTACCTTAGAGATTTCTGTCACTTCCCCAGATTACCAGTGGCATGAACCCACTATCGAGCATAAATACTAACTCTTGGAGTTGCTAGCATCTACTTGGCCAAGATAGCTACTAACAACAGAAATCATGCAAGATCACAAATAACAAAGACATGATAGAATCAATAATCAATCGGAAATAGCATCTCAATATCCATCGGATCCCCGCAAACACAACATGCAAAATTACAAATAGATGATCTTGATCATGAACGGAGCTCACAAGATCTAAACATGATAGCACAAAGGAGAAGAACCAGCCATCTAGCTACTACATGGACCCGTAGTCTAGAGATGAACTACTCACACATCACACCAGAGGCTTGCATGATGATGAAGAAGGCCTCCAGGGTGAATTCCCCTCTCCGGCAGGGTGCCGGGAAGAGTTTCAGATCCCTCCCGATCTAGGGATGGAGATGACGGCGACTACAGACTCTTTCGTAGATTTTTGATCGGGTACTTAGGGTTTCCGTATCAGAGGCAATATATAGGCGGAAGGAGAGGCCGAGGGGGTGCCTGGGCTAGCCACACCACCCCGTGGCGTGGGCCAAGCCTGGCCGCGCGGCCAGTTGGTGTGGCCGCCTTCTGGCCCTTCTCCATCTCATATTCTAGCTCCAAGTGTCCCCCGGTAAAATAATAACTTTGGCTTTTGTCCCGTCCAATTCCGAGAATATTCATTTTCTGACTTCGTGGAACCAAAAACAGCAGAAAACAGACAGTTGGCACTGTGGCTCTTGTTAATAGGTTAGTCCAAGAAATCATATGAAAAGTACTATAAAGGTTGGACAAAACACAAGAAAGTAGATAAAACCAAGCATGCAGCATCAAAAATTATAGATACATTGGCAATGTATCAGTAGTACAACAATAAAATGCTCAGAAAATGGGCTACCAGTACGGCAGTACCATCTGTACACCCACACGCTGCCACCTCAAATAAGCTTACCTGCGACATCGCCAATTTCCTCTCCCCTGTCGGCCTTACCAGACCCAAAATTGAACATCTCTCAGTTGAATAAAGAAAAAAAGTCGACAATCTCTCAAAAAATCAACCATCCACCAAAAGCAAATCCATTGTCTAATGCTTCCCGTCCATTATCAACGGACGATCGCAATTGCTCGAGCGCCACGCGGGAGTAGTAGTCGTTTGAGCTACTTGTTGTAGCTCCGTGAAAGCACGCGCCTGGAAGCGGCAGAAGAATTTATTCTCTGTCAGTGACGGAAGAAGATCAACAATATATAGTACCAAATCAACAAGTCAGTGGCTTTATCCGTCTGACCAGTGAGAGCCGACACGAGTGGTGAACAACTTGAAGCGCAGCAGAACAGGTGCCTTTAAGGCATACAGTACGTACACCTCCGTTCTGCTTTAGGATGGTCAGATAGTGCTAAATAACTTAGACTACTCCAGTAACTTGCACATGTACCTTCATCATAGTGGGTAACAATATGTGTGTAGTGTCACGTAAAGGCCTAATTAATTAGGTTGTACTCCCTTCGTTTAGAAATATAAGACGTTTTAGCTTTGTGAATCGAATGTATCTAGACGTCTTTTAGTGTATGGGTTCGTAGAGGCTAAGAGTGAACCTATACACTGAAAGGTGTCTAGATACATTTATCTCACAAAGCTAAAGCGCCTTATATTTTTGAACGGAGGGAGTAGAATCATATACTACTAGGCTTGGTATGTGTGATGTTATGGTAACTACCTAAGTTATTACATCACTTTCTTTTTTCATTAATTAACTCTGAAAAGACATTTAATTCGAGACAAGTATCTACGCATACTTGTAGTTCAAGTTTGTCAAGATGCAAAATCTTAGGAAGAAGTTGAACCTCTTGTCAAAACTCTATGTGGTTTCTGATACGGAGTATATTAATTGACTGTCCGATTGGTGCCTCCAAAAGCTTTTTCTTAAAACTTTCAAAGCAACCTACAATTTAGTTATAGTTCAAATTTGACCTAATTTTGATGAATCTACATAGAGTCATTCAAGTGTAGGAGTTAGCTAGGAAGTTTGAAAACTCATAAAACATAGGAAACGTTAGTACAACATGTTGATCCACTATATATACTAGTAAGTTGCACATGCCTTGCACGTGAGACTCGAATAGTAGATGTATGACATATCATCACTATATAAAATTATAATTGGTAAATCACAAAAAACTATAAATTTGATCAACATCTATAAAGTATGGGTGTATATTTGGTCCTTGTACTTTGTATCATCATGTAGAAGTCAAAGATTATTAGCTACCTAACACCGAAATTTTTGATAACATGGTCTAGAGAAACAAGGGAGAATATTCTAAAATGATAGAGAAGTGTGTTTTGAGGTTTGTGCATAACATTCATTATGCCAAAGACTATCAATAGAATCTTCCAGATGCTAGAATGGAAAAGAAGATCCAACGGCTAGAAAAGTTGGGATTCATGAGTCTTGATCCAACAGTCAACATTCAAAGTTATCCGTACACTATATAGTGGTTTGTAATAAAGACTATCAATAGAATTTTTCAAGATGCTAGAATGGAAAAGAAGATCCAACAACTAGAAATGTTTGGATTCGTTAGTCTTGATCCAACGGTCAATATTCAAAGTTGTTTGTACACTATATAGTGGTAAGATCATGTAGAAGTCAATGATTATTAGCTACTAGTAAGTTGCACATGAGACTCAGATAGTAGACGTATGACATATCATCACTATATAAAATTATAATTTGTAAAGGACAAAAAATTATAAAATTGATCAACATCTATAAAGTATGGGTGTATATTTGGTCCTTGTACTTTGTATCATCATGTGTAGAAGTCAAAGATTATTAGCTACCTGCTAACACATGAAATTTTTGATAACATGGTGTAGAGAAACAAGGGAGAAGATTCTAGTATGATGGGGAAGTGTGTTTTGAGGTTTGTGCATAGCATTCATTATGCCGAAGACTATCAATAGAATCTTCTAGATGCTATAATGGAAAAGAAGATCCAATGGCTAGAAATGCTGGGATTCGCGAGTCTTGATCTAACGTCAACATTCAAAGTTATTCGTACACTATATAGTGGTTTGTAATGAAGACTATCAATAGAATCTTCAAGATGCTAGAATGGAAAAGAAGATCCAACGACTAGAAATGTTGGGATTCGCGACTCTTGATCCAACGGTCAATATTCAGTAATTTGTTTGTACACTATATAGTGGTAACGTTAATGATTATTAGCTACTAGTAAGTTGCACAGGAGACTCAAATAGTAGACGTGTGACATATAATCACTAGATAAAATTATAATTGGTAAAGCACAAAATATTATAAATTTGATCAGCATCTATAAAGTATATGGGTGTATATTTGATCCTTGTACTTTGTATCATCATGTAGAAGTCAAAGATTATTAGCTACCTAACACACGAAATTTTTGATAACATGGTTTATAGAAATAAGGGAGAAGATTCTAGTATAGTGGAGAAGTGTGTTTTGAGGTTTGTGCGTATCATTCATTTTGCCGAAGATTATCAATATAATCTTCTAGATGCTAGAATGGAAAAGAAGATCCAACGGCTATAAATGTTGGGATTCATGAGTCTTAATCCAATAGTAAAAATTCAAAGTTATCCGTACACTATATAGTGGTTCGTAAAGAAGACTATCAATATAATATTCAAGATCCTATAATGAAAAAGAAGATCCAACGACTAGAAATGTTGGGATTCGCGAGTCTTGATCCAACGGTCAATATTTAAAGTTGTTTGTACACTATATAGTGGTAAGATCATGTAGAAGTCAACGATTATTAGCTACTAGTAAGTTGCACATGAGACTCAGATAGTAGACGTATGACATATCATCACTATATAAAATTATAATTTGCAAAGCACAAAAAATTATAAATTTGATCAACATCTATAAAGTATGGGTGTATATTTGGTCCTTGTACTTTGTATCATCATGTGTAGAAGTCAAAGATTATTAGCTACCTGCTAACACATGAAATTTTTGATAACATGGTGTAGAGAAACAAGGGAGAAGATTCTAGTATGACGGAGAAGAGCCACACTTTGTGTTTTGTCCACACTTGGGAGTACTTTTCATATGATTTCTTGGACTAACCTATTAACAAGAGCCACAGTGCCAGCTGCCAGTTTTCTGCTATTTTTGGTTCTAGGAAAGTCAGAAAATGAATATTCTCAGAATTGGACGGGACAAAAGCCAAAGTGCCTATTTTTCCAGAAGACTCCAGGAGCCAGAATACTGGACGGAGAAGAGCCCTGGGGTGGCCACACCACCTGGTGGCGCGGGCCAGGCCAGGCCACGCCAGGGGGTGGTAAGGGCCCCCAGGCACCCCCTCGGTCTCCCTCTTCGCCTATAAGAAGCCTTCTGACCTAAAAACTCCAGAGGGTTCGACGTTTTTCTACGAAAAGTTCCGCTGCGCCGCCGCCACCGAAGGGGAGATTCGGGGGACAGAAAGTCTCTGTTCCGGCACCCTGCCGGGACGGGGAAGTGCCCCCGGAGCCATCTCCATCGATCTTCACCATCATCTCCATCGACCATCCATGTTTCCGCCATCTATGAGTGAGTAATCCCCCGTTGTAGGCTATGGGGATGGTAGGTATTGGATGAGATCGTTCATGTAATGGCATCAGATTGTTAGGGCATGGTGCCTAGTATCTTTTATTAGTGCTTTATGACTTTGATGTGACTTGTTGTGCTTAATGCTTGTCACTAGGGCCCGAGTGCCATCATTTTAGGTCTGAACTTATTATTGATTCATTATGATAGTATTGTTCTTGGTCTTATCTACAAGTTTTATACACACGTTGTTGTCCGGAACCTATGGCCCCGAATTGACAGAAATCGGGATAACCGGAAGGGAAAGGCTTTGATATGAGGATCACATGTGTTCACGGAGTGTTAATGCTTTGCCCCGGTGCTCTATTAAAGGAGCACCTTAATTGTTAGTAGTTACCTAGAGGCCCTGCTGCAAACGGGCTGGCAGGACAAAAGATGTTGTGCAAGTTCTCATTGTGAGCACGTATGACTATATATGGAACACATGCCTAGGATTGTCTAGTACTTGGGTGCTTTATCTTATTTATCTACAATTTCCCTATGTTCTGATTGCTATGTAAATTGTCTTGTCCATGCAACGCCCGCCATCCATCCCTATGCCTATCACACTCGAATCCCACTGTTTACTGCTTTTGTTACTACTGTCTTTGCTTTACCACTGCTGGTACTTTACTATTCCTACTACAAAATTGTTGCTACTGATAAACTTCTGTAAGCAAGATTGTTTCCAGGTGCAGCTGAATTGACAACTCAGTTGTTAAGGCTTATAAATATTCTTTGGCTCCCCTTGTGTTGAATCAATAAATTGGGTTTCACTTCCCTCGAAAATACTGCGATACACCCCCTATACTTGTGGGTTATCAAGACTATTTTCTGGCGCCGTTGCCAGGGAGCATAGCTTTATTTATCAAGTCCACTTGGATTCACTATTGTTCAAGCTAAGTTTATCTTTCTCCTTGTTTGCTTGTTTCTTTATCAAAAATACAAAAAAAAATTAGTTCCTACTCTAGTTGTTATTTTCGTTGGTCTGTTATTGTCTTGCTATATCATGCTTGTTGTCAATGGTTGGTTTCTTTGAAACTGAAGCTTATTGGCAAGGTGGGTTCACAGAAGATCAAAAGTATTATTATAAGGAACACCGCTTGTCGCAAAAAGGGAAACACTTATGGGAACAAATTGATAGATTGTATACCATTGCTAGGAACGTGTGCTCTACTTATAATGTTACTTATTGCTGTGATGAGTCTTGTTGCAGAAAGAGGTATAAACACCTCCCTTTTCAATGTGAGTATAGTGATAATGATACCATATCTTCCTATGCTAAAGGAATTTATGACTTTTATGATGCGGAACAAATTGAAGAATTTATTGCTTGGAAGGGTGCTCTGAACTTGCTAGTTTGCTTGAAAATATTGATGATTCACCTTATAAGTACGAGGTTTATGGTATACTTAAATTTTGCTTTGATAATTACAAGGATGGAAATGGCTATATTCTTGAATATTTTAATAGATGCTTTCCACAAATGGGAGAGACTAATGCCTTGCAGGATCCTATGGAAGAAGAAATTGATGAACCCGAAATCTCATTAGATGAAAAAGAGGAGGAGAGTGATGAACAAAATGAGGAAGAATGGATTACCTACCCATGCCTACCTTCTAATGAGAGTAACTCTTTATCCCTTACATTATTTGATTGCCCTCCATGCTTATTAAAGGAGGATGAATGCTATGTTCCTGAGGTTTCTTTTGAAAATGTTTATGATAAAGTTCTAGTGCTTGTAGATCATGAAAGGCATGCTTTATGTGATAGTTATATTGTTGAGTTTATTCATGAGGCTACTGAAAATTATTATGAGAGAGGAAAATATGGTTGTAGAAGTTTTCATGGTATAGAAACACCTCTCTATGTGCTGAAAGTTTTGAAGTTACTCTTGTTTTATCTTCCTATGCTTGCCACTTTGTTCTTTGTGAATTTATTTGCATACATTATTCCTATGCATAGGAAGTGGGTTAGACTTAAATGTGTTTTTCATTTGGTTCTTGATGCTCTCTTTTACTTCAACTCATATTTCTTATGAGAGCATCCTCTCAAACTTTTATGCCTGAAGATGATAATATGTCTATTATTCTTGGGAGACCTTTTCTTAAATACTGCAGGAGTTGTTATTAATTGTAATCAAGGGAAGGTGACCTTCAATGAACACATTGTCTATTTCCTCAAGAAGATTTAAAGGACTTATGGTTTGATTTAAATTGAATATGTTGATGGCATTCAAGTTGGAGAAATATATTGTCCCATACGAAGAGAAATTTTTGAAACTATTATGATTCGGACTATTGCTATCAAGGTTGAGGTAATATAATCATTAGTGGAATACAAAGTTTTGTCTCATATGAATTTTTTTTGGTAACAAGACCTGATCAACCTTGTTAACAAAAGGATTTTATTGAACAAAACAATGTTTTCACCATGATTATCTTCGCTTACTTCTATTCTATCCACTTTAGTTTTTGCTCATGCCTAACTTAAAGGCGTTAAAGAAA
This sequence comes from Avena eriantha, assembly GCA_910589775.1. Classification (NCBI taxonomy): domain Eukaryota; kingdom Viridiplantae; phylum Streptophyta; class Magnoliopsida; order Poales; family Poaceae; genus Avena; species Avena eriantha. The sequence goes on from OU342743.1 coordinate 543,512,241, forward strand.
AGTACTTATTGGGAGATAATCCAAAAGCTTTAGATGAGTCTTGGAAGTTATTACCTCTGTAATAACCGCTCCTTATCTTTTTTATTTTCTTTTTGAGCCAAGAGTAACCTCTAATGAAAGAGAAATAATGATTGGGAAAGTTGCTGTCCCGAAACAGATTTCTGTGCTTCACCGTAAAAATTCGTGAGAGCGCTCTGTATGTCGGATTGATCTGTAATTTTCTCTGCTTCTGCCCCAGGTTGTTATCTAACGTTTTTTAGTTCAACACGTTTTGATTTGAGCAACATAAGGTCTTCTAAAAAAATCGTCTTTACCCGCTGGTCTGTTTTGACAGATTTCTGCCATTTTCTGCATTTGCTTCTTGTTGGTTCCTTTTTGAGTTCTTTTGGGGAATTGAGCTTTTTGAGGGAAGTCCTACAGTATCTAGTGTTCTAATGTGAGTTTATTTGGTGTTATAACTGAACCTTAAGACTTATTTATCTTAAGTGCACTAATGTTGCTAATGAAGATTGTGTGAAGTTTTGTATGAAGGAAAAATTTCATGTGTATGGAAGGGATGAGTAATGAGATGAAGGATGGACTAAAGCTCAAGCTTGGGGATGCCACGCGTATCACCCCAAGAAATATCCAAGAAATACAAGCGTCAAAGCTTGGGGATGCCCAAGGCATCCCCTTCTTCATCAATAAAAATCCCAGGTTTCTTCGAAACACTTTATTTTTATTGTTTCATGCACATTTGTGTTGTTCTTGGAGCGTCTTTTTTTTGTTTTCGTTTGGGTTTTTAGTTTGCATGGTTTGCTTAGTTTGCTGAATAAATTGGTTGGACCCCCTCTTTTCATACATTGGTTTGCAAATAGTTTGGTTGGGTTTGGAAAAGAGTAGGAACGTTCATGCTTAAGTGGTAAAGAGAGCTTGTTTTTGACTATGGCCTATTCTTTGTCATGCCATTCTTGATATTGTTTTGGCTTTATGGTTAGTATTCTTTGCTGTAGCATGACTTTTTATAAACAATTGAGATTGCTTAATGTGCCTTGGATGAATCATGTGTTGTTTTAGCATATTAAGGCATAGTATAGTGGTATTCTCCTTTGATGCTTTATTTGGGTTGACTTGGCACATGCTCACACCATGTTATGACTATCTCAAGTCACCATAAGCCTTTATGATCCTTTAGTTTTCAACTTGTAGTACCACTTTATGCTTTGATCAATGATGTTTTGTCGCTCTGCATGATTATGGCCATTATTGCTCTCTCGTTTGTCGCTCCCTTGTTATTGCTAGCCTTCACTTCCACTGAGTGTTTTACTCATGTTTCCAACTCCCTTAAACCAAATATTGCCAAAGTGTCCACCATACCTACCTATTAGCATCATTTGCTACTTCTGTGCATATTCAATATGCCTTGTTTTCTTCCAAATAAAATGTTTGCTTATTATGAGAAAGTTAGTTAGTAAAGCTCTCACGAACTTGATGGCACACTTTATTTCCTGCACTTAATAAACCTGAACCATTGTGAACTCTCCATGAAAGTTATATGCTTGCAAATTATATGCTGGGGATTAGCAGAACCGTGCTGTCACGGGGAACACTTTCAACACTTGTAAATATATACCTAGTTGATACCTTGCTCTTTTGTTTACGGATGTCGTCGGTGTGAAATAAAAGGGGAGCTTGTAAGTCCATGGAGTTATGTATGTGTGTTAGAGAAATGTCTGGGCCGCTGGTCTAATCCAGGCTGACATGGTGGAAACCTGCAGCGTAACCATAATGATATCTATGAAGCATTCTTCTTATAAAAAAGATATAGCTATTGAGAAAAGAAAAAAAGAGATTTATGAAAAGAGGAAAGAGAAAAAAGCACCATTTTCCCATGGTAAATAAGAAGATTGCTGAGATACTCATTGTCTGCTTGCCTTGTCATTTTGATATGGGGATTCTTCCGTATCATCGGGCAAGGGGTACCCCGTTGGCGGTTCTCAATGATACACACATACTTACGATGACAAGAACTTACCGGTAACTAAAGTTGAGTAGCATGAGGAGCGGCCCTCGTACTCAAGGGACTTGGGATTTTCAGTTTATACTCTATCAAGCATATAACTCAGATTGGACCTCACTTTCACCTTAACCACATTAAAGATGGTTATGACAGGGGCAATGAGAGCTCAAAGCTAATGAGTACCATACTTTCAGCATTTGGAAGCCTTTCAAACTATGCAAAACCTTTTATTTTACTTGTTGAGTCTCCACTTATTCTTTGAGCACTTTCTTGAGAGCATAGTGGCCATTGTTAGTTCTATGTGCATTGTCCCAAGACTTGTTGATTGATGCATACCTTGATACTACTTGTTTTAAACTATTTGTATCTAGTCACTCTTGTAAACTTTGAAGGTGTCCTATGCATTTACTTTTGCTACTCTATTGAGGGACAAGCTGAATGCCACTATGCTATGTTTTCTTTATGTGAAACAAACAAACGTCTTGCAAAGCATTGTTATTCATGAATCTTTTGTTTGTGCCTTTTCATGTTGCATCATAGTTTCTTTGTCTTATTGCTAGAACATTGTCTTTCATGTTATGATTGAAGTACTATGATCCCAGCTTTGAATGTTTTACAAATGCTTTGATCAAGTTTATGATGGTGCATGTCACCTCAAAAAATATTCTTTCTTTTTATCACTTACCTACTCGAGGACGAGCAGGAGTTAAGCTTGGGGATGTTGATACATTGCAAATGTATCTATAATTTTTGATGCTCCATGCTTAGTTTTATCCACTATCTTGTTTTTTGTCCACACTTTGGAGTACTTTTCATATGATTTCTTGGACTAACCTATTAACAAGAGCCATAGTGCCAGCTGCATGTTTTCTGCATTTTTGGTTCCAGGAAAGTCAGAAAATGAATATTTTCGGAATTGGACGGGACAAAAGCCAAAGTGCCTATTTTTCCAGAAGACTCCAGGAGCCAGAATACGAGACGGAGAAGAGCCCTGGGGTGGCCACACCACCTGGTGGCGCGGGCCAGGCCAGGCCGCGCCAGGGGGTGGTGTGCCCCCTAGGCACCCCATCGGTCTCCCACTTTGCCTATAAGAAGCCTTCTGACCTTAAAACTCTACGGGATTCGACGTTTTTCCACGAAAAGTTCCGCTGCGCCGCCGCCACCGAAGGGGAGATTCAGGGGACAGAAAGTCTCTGTTCCGGCACCCTGCCGGGACGGGGAATGTAGCATCCCAATTGTCTTACAATTGTAATGCTACTTGTCCTAGTAAGATATTGGCTACTTCATATATATTATTATTGCATCATAATTATATCATGCTCATGTCATCATGCCACCTTGCATTTGAGCATCATATAAAACCTTTTTCTTTTGGTTCTTCTCTCACATGCATTATTCATTGTATTTGCCTCTTGATATTGTATTTGGCTATTGATATATTGTCTAAATGCCCAAGTTGAGTTGGGGGCATATCTTTTAATTCAATTCCATCATCTCTCTCTTTTCACCACTTTATAATTCCACCATCCTACTAGTTCATGAGCTTGTTGTCTTTATTTTGGTTTTATCTAGCTCATGGGCAATAGGGTGGATCTAGTCCTTTAAATTCCTTTGCTTGGCTTTATTCACTTCTTGGAAATGCATGAGAATAATGCCATAATATTATTATTGTTTCCACAAAATAAATCATGGCATTATTATTTTGCATGGGCCATGCAAGCTTCTTCACCACCTTTTTACTCTATTGGATTTTCTTTGTATTTAATGGATCCTATCTTGGGAAACCATCTCCTACCATTCCACCATCCTCCTAGTCTCATCCATATCATTTCCTCTTATTTTTATTTCTCCATGCATTAACCATATGAGGCCTATTCCATCATTCCTTTATTTTTCTTTTCTTGGAATTCTATTTCACTTTCATCTCATGATAATTCAAGCACTCATCATGTTCCACTTGGGTTAACCTTTTGCACAAGTTTTAATAATCTAAAAACCTAACAAAATCTAACCTAGCTACTCTCTTTAATTCTCCTAACCCTATTTCTCCTAAACCCTAACTCCACTTTACCTCTCTCTCTCACACCCCTCTCTCTCTAACATGAGCACCACCTGACCCTCTCTCTCCCTGGCCCACCTCAGCTAACCCTAACCCTCTCCCCAACCCTAGCTAAGCCTAACCCGAGCCCCATGTCTACCCTAGCCGAGCTACCCCCCTCTTCTCTCTTTATTTCTCTACCGGCCGAGCTAGCCCACCCTGCAGCCACACGCCGCCCTGGTCCACCTGCAGCCCCTCCCCGCCGTGCCTACCAGCCCCAGGTCGAGCCCCAACTCGAGCCAGCACGTGAGGAGAAGGAAAAAGGTGGCACCGAGGCCACCTTTATCTACCCCCTGCCACAGCTGCCCTCCTCCCTCTCCCTCCTTTTTCCTCCTTCCACACGACTCTCTGGGCTCTCCCAGATCTGCCCGAGCCGCCCCTCCTCTTCTCCTTCTTCCTCTCCGACCACAACACCTGCCGCCGGTCGCCGCCAACACCCACTCGCCCCCGTCGTTCCAGCCGGTCAGAGCGACCTGGAGGTGGCCTGGGAGATCGTGGACGTCCCTCTGCATCACCCCGTCCGCGCCAACGTGAAGAAGGGAGCTCAGCACCGCCAGATCCTCGCCGTCCCGACGCCAAACCCTAGCCGCCAGTGCGCCAGCATCTTCGCCGCTCCGGTGCCTCCCCGCCCGATCCAACATCACCGTCTTCCCCGCGGTGAGCCTCTCTTCCTCCCTGGCATGCTCCGCCTCGCCGTACCGCCCTAGCCCTGCCGTTTGTTTCGTCGAACGCCCACCGTGCACGCCGTTCGCCGTTGTCTACAAGCCTTCCCACGCCACGCAGCACCCTAACTAGGCCGCGCCTACCTCCCTGTCAGCTACCCGAGCCAGCCGCAATGGCTAGCCCCTCCGCGCGCACGCCCGCGACCCGGGATCGAATCCCTGCTCCGCGCTGCACGCACACTTGCCGTCAGACCGAGAAGAAGAGAAACAGTACCCGGGCCGTGGTAAATTTACGTTAAGCCCCCCACGTTTTTGATTCCTGCAACCCACGCTCCTGGCGACCCCACCTGCCAGCCGCCCTAGCCATCTTGCAGAAAGCCCCTCAGCTTTTCTCAGACGTAACCCGCGCTCCAGTCCCAGCCCCACCTGTCAGCCTCTAGGAGAAACCCCACTGTCGCGTGGGCCCGAAGCCGCTGGCCCCGCCTGTCCGCCTCAGTGGCTAGCCCAGCCCGCGGTGGAAAAAGGTTTTTCCGCGCACGTGGCCCAGTCAGTGCAAGGCCCACCCGTCAGTGGCTGGGTCTGAGTTCGTCTGGGTATAAAAAGTATTTTCCTGTGTCTGTTTTTAATTAAACCTTTTCCAAATTGATTTAAATTCAAATTCAAATCAGATTCAAATAATTTTTAAAATACAAATACAAATAATATATGTTTTGGAATCAGAAAAATGTGAGGAATTCAAATATGCCCTTCAAAATATGTTTTGAACAGAGATGATTAAAATTACAATAAAATGCCCTTTGTCTTAATTAATCAATAACTTTAATTCTATAACTCCAAATTTGACAAATAATATGTCTAAATCAATCAGCACGACGAGCCCGTTCTATCTATGAAGTCCTTGTTCTGAATTGAAGCATGTATCATGTTGTAATTTAAAACCTGAACTGTTTATGACAATAAAACTTGGTTAATTAAATAATAAAGTGCTTTCTTTCTTGTATCCACACCTCACCTTTGCCATGCTACTTTAATGCCATGCAAATTGTGCATCATTCATCATGGCATGCTTGATTGCTTGTCGCATTTTAATTCATATGCTTGTGCACTTCTTTTATGTTGGCCTTGTTTGTTTGGTTCTTCTTCGAATAGACGCCCAGCAGGAGAATTACCAGGATTCACAGGAGTATTACCCAGATCCATCTCTCGCTTCAACTGAGCTGCCAGGAAAGCACTACCACATGCTTGCATACATATAGTACCTATTGCCTCTATCTTATTCTTGCATCATTGAGTCGCGACTGCATTAAATTGAATCCCAAGTACTGCATAGCCTTTACTTTTAAACCCCACCGAAGCTTGTTCCTCCATCCCATGAGCCATTACTACAGGAGTTGTTTGGGCCATGCGAGTCGTAGAAAGGCATGTGTAGGGTATGTGAGTGTCTGATGAATAACGAGGTACCTAAACAACATAACCTGAGTAGTAATGGGATAACTAATGAAAGAGGCACCGGTGAGCAATATCTGCTATTTGGTTTTTATGCTCACTTGTGTCCCGTAGGACCCCGAGCACTTGATTCCTGTTCCTTGTTTATTCGCACTATCCACATCCAGGAGGCCTTATGGACCCCCCTGAGCCAGAGCTTGATTCATTCTTACTTCTTGGGGCCACAATTAGATTGGGGCTTTATTACTATCATGTACTTATGCCATGCTACTTCTTTATTTAAGATTGTGCGAGGAGCACCTGTACTGTTTTGGATCGCGCCACGTTTTCGCGGTATCGACAAGCCCAGTCACATTTTCGGGTTCCCAGTCATTTACAGCCATCGTCGCAAACCCTGGGTCCGTCTCGGAGCCAGCCAACTTCGTTGCGGGTAGCTTATTGGGGTGGCCCCCTGAAATATTTCTGAATCATGTGATTGCTTTGTCGTGAATGCCTCGTTGGGTTTTGATTTGGTTTTTCCGAGGTTGATCGAGTGTGTGTTGCTATTCGTGCATCCCTGTAGGTTAAATCTTTCTGAAAGCCGTGTCCGCGGTTATGGACGACTTGGAGCACAGTTTCTCGATGATAGACAAGTATAACTAACGTACCGCTTTTAAATTGACTAAGTACTTGACTAGTAAATAGTGCAACACTCATGGAATGGTTAATAAAACTGCCAACGGATGATGGGGGTTGTCCGTCCGCTTCCTCGTTGGTAAGCGAGGAGGAGGATGGATCTGTTAAGTATACTGTTATAACTGTTGTTCTTAATTCACGGACTTCCGTCTATCATTGGTTAGGCGGAAGGTTAGTGAGTATCTGTAGAATTGTTAGGTATTATCTTTTGCTGCAATTGCGTCACCCCAGGTTGTGTCCCCTTTAGCGGCATAAAGACTTGCTGAGTACCCCTACGGTCTCACACGATAAATTGTTTGATTCAGATGAACAGGTGTAACCGCAAGATGGATACTGGGTGGAAGAGACAGATGATGTTGGCAACGATCATTCGGTGTAGAGATTCCGGGAACGGGGATCCGTGAGATCTGTGGGCGGGATGTGTTTATTTATGGGGCATCTTATGCCAATTTGCTTCTTATCCATACTCGTATCTTGTTTTCCACTTCCGCCTGATACTCTGATGTGTGATGTATGAGGAGCTATCCTAAATTATTATATCTATCTAGGACATTTGGATCTTGCCGTATGGCGTTGCAATATTTCTATTTCTTTTAGATGGAATGGCTCTGAGGACTGTTGTATGTGGCTTGCATACATAGTCATTTGTGTATGTAGTTGATCCCTTCGCCTGCCGATTACGCTGCTCGTTCTTGTCCCGTTGTCTGAAAGTGGTTAGGACGGCCGAAAGGTCTACCGTGAGTGGCCCTGGGCCCCACCGTACTATTTTAACCACTTTCGTTCATCCAGGCATTAACTAAGAGCGTAATTCACCAAGGTAGTTACAATTGGTATCAGAGCCATCCCGCCCTTCAGGGTCTTAGCCAAAATGGTCGTTGTCAGTCTAGCAAATATTTTGGTAGTTATGTATACTAGGGAAAAACAAAACGTGAGAGTAGGATTGCTTCCATTTTTCTTCTTACCCACCCACCCTTTTTCTGGTAAGGAAGTGTAACGTTTTCAATCCTCTTCTAAAATTCAAACTAGGATTCACGTGTTCTGGGTTCCGTAGTACCATAGGTTGTGTGTGTTTGTGTGTGTGTGTGAATTCCTTGTCTATCTGTTGCATCTAAATGTTATCACTATCTGCCTTTTGGTTATCAACTGTTGGTACATTCCATACCGACAGGCCTTTGTAAACCGACGCGATCTATTCTGATTTGTTGTATACCGATGTGATCTATCTTACTCTTTGTTATCCAACGTTATCTTGTTGGGGGTGTTCTTTTTCGTAGTTACCAATCTTTAGGTTCATCTTAAGAAGAAGGTGTTGGGATATGTGTTTTACTGATTCATGTGCGGAGTAATGATTTGAGTGCGGGATGGAGTCGCGACCATACCACTACTTCTATCATTTGCTTTTGTATATTGAACTAGTATAGTTACTAATCTTGATTCGTTAAGTGGTTTTGCGCATATAGTGGTATTTTAATGCCGAAATTTGCGGAAATTTTTTCTTTGTTAGTTGTGTACCACACTCCTTGTTCAGTCGTGTGTGTTATGCTTAATATCTTCTAGTTGCCTTGAACTTTGTTGATATTTTAATATCATCTGAGTGAATTGCATTCTTTAATCTTGATTAATTCCATTTTGGTACTATTTTGGATTATTATCATTCTCCATTATAGTACTGACTTGTGTTTTATATCAATCACAGGATGGCACCACCACGCCATTCTGAGGAGGACATACCACCTGAACTTGGGGCTGCTTTGGCAAGTATTGCAAATGCTTTGGGCACTATGCAGCAGAACCAGCAGCGCTTCGAGGAAAGCGTGAGGAGGAATGAGTTTGTTCCGCTACCTCCACCTCCCAAGCGAGGAGACATCAAGAGTTTTCTCAAGTTCAACCCACGCCAATTTGAGGTGTCTGATCAGCCACTTGATGCGGATGATTGGCTTCGTGAAGTGTTAAGGTTGTTGATGACTGCGGATGTTCCCGAGCAAGAATTGGTCAAGTGTGCTACTCACCTTCTGAAGGGAGATGCAGCTCTCTAGTGGGAAAATTACCTCAAGGCAGATCTTTCTAGTTTTCAGCCTACTTGGGAACGGTTCACTGCTGCTTTCAAAGAGCAATATCTGTCAGAAATTGTCATGGAAAGGATGAAGGAAGTGTTTCTCAACCTCAAGCAGGGCACTGACAATGTCAACACCTACATCAGAAACTTCATGAACCTTTCTCGTTATGGTGGCGATGAGATCTCCGATGACAAGAAGAAGCAAAAGAGGTTTCGGCAAGGCCTCCATGCTTCCATCAAATATGCAATCACTCATGCAAGGCCGGCATCTTTTCTGGAATTTCAACACACAGCTCTGCAGGAAGAAGCAAGTAGGCAAGTGTTTGAGGAGTCAAAGAAACACAGCCGTGATACAACAAGCTGTTCTGCTATGACAGCTCCTTCTAAGCGCCGTGTCTGGGTTCCTAACACCCCATCGTCGCTCCCTGCTCCACCAAGACCTTCAAGCTACGCACCAAGGCCACCAAACTCCTTCACTGCGGCTCCCAGGGGCTACAACCACAACTACCCTGGAGCGCCTGGCGGAGTCCCTGGCTACGTTGCTCCACGTCCACCTGGTGCTTGCTATACTTGTGGAAACACTGGGCATCGGCACTGGAATTGTCCAATGAACAACAAAGCTCTTCCACCACCACCTCCAAGACCTGCAGCAAGTGCTCCTATGATTCGTGCACCTCCACCTCGGGTTCTCAACCTCAACACTAAGCCGGGGTCTACGGTTGCTCGTGCCAACTGTGTCAACGTCGCTCAAGCTGAGCATGCACCTGGAGTTGTCATGGGTATGCTTTCTGTTAACTCAGTTCCTGCACGAGTTTTATTTGATTCTGGTGCTTCACATTCTTTCGTGTCATACAAGTTTACGGAGAGTAATGGGTTACCTTTTGATGTTTTACCAACTCGCCTTATGGTGCAATCTCCTGGTTCAAACATGAGGGCTTCAAAAATCAGCCGTGACAATCAAATTGAGATTGGTGGCTCTTTGTTTCCGGCTTCCTTAATTATTCTGGGCAATTCTGATATTGATGTTATCTTGGGCATGGATTGGTTGACAACAAATGCAGCTGTGATTGATTGTGCTGAACGTTCGGTTTCTCTGAAAATTCCTGAAGGCCATATAGTCTATTCTCCAAGTCTGACTCTTGCAATTCAGCTTTATTCTTTGGCGGCTCTGAATGATGATGCTATGGAAGGTATCAGAGTGTTCCTGTAGTCTGTGAGTTTCCAGATGTCTTTCCTGAAGAGTTGCCAGGTATGCCTCCGGATCGTGAGGTTGAGTTTGTCATTGAACTTGAACCTGGTACCGCTCCTATCTCTAAGCGGCCTTATAAAATGGGTCATGCTGATTTGGCTGAACTTAAACGTCAGTTGGATGAACAAGAGAAGTTGGGTTTCATTCAGCACAGTACTTCTTCTTGGGGTAGTCCAACCATCTTTGTGAAGAAGCGAGACAAGACTGATAGACTTTGTGTTGACTATTGGGCACTCAATGCTAAAACCATCAAGAACAAATATCCCCTTCCGCGGATTAATGATCTCTTCGATCAGCTAGCTGGAGCTGTGGTATTCTCTAAGCTTGATTTGAGAAGTGGTTATCATCAAATCAAGATCCGCAAGGAAGATGTTCCTAAAATAGCTTTCACCACCCGCTATGGCCTGTATGAGTACACGGTCATGTCTTTCGGTCTCACCAATGCACTTGCCACCTTCTCGAGGCTTATGAACTCGGTTTTCATGGAGTATCTTGATAAGTTCGTTGTGGTCTATCTGGATGACACTCTAGTCTATTCTAAGTCAAAAGAAGAACATGAAGAACACCTTCGGTGTGTCCTAAACAAGCTTCGTGAGAACCGCCTGTATGCAAAGTTCTCCAAGTGTGAATTTTGGCTGCCTCAAGTCACCTACCTTGGTCATGTCATCTCTGCCAAGGGCATTGCCGTCAACCCAGAAACTATCAAGACAATTATGGACTGGCTTCCACCCATAAATGTCAAAGAAGTCCTGAGTTTCCTTGGTTTGGCCAGTTACTGCCGTCGCTTCGTTCAAAACTTCTCAAAGATTGCGAAGCCTCTTACCGATCTCCTCAAGAAAGGCAAGAAATATCTTTGGACTCCTGCATGTCAAGCAAGCTTTGAAACACTCAAAGAGAAGCTCACTTCCACACCAGTCTTAGTTCCTCCAGATACATCAAAGCCTTTCCAGATTTTCTGTGATGCTTCATTGCAAGGATTGGGTGCGGTCCTTATGCAAGAAAAACAAGTTGTTGCTTATGCATCTCGTCAGTTGAAGACGCATGAGATCAACTATCCTACACATGACCTCGAACTCGCAGTAGTTGTCTTTGCTTTGAAAGTATGGAGGCATTACTTGCTAGGCAACCGTTGTGAGATCTTTTATTATCACAAGAGTCTGAAGTATATCTTCACACAGCCTGATCTCAACCTTCGTCAGAGGAGGTGGATTGAAACAATCAATGATTTCGATTTGACCATCAACTACACCCCGGGCAAAGCTAATGTCATGGCAGATGCTCTCAGCCGAAAAGCTTATGTCAACAACCTCATGGTGGAAGAACAACAGCCTCTCTTGTGCGAGGAATTCCGCAAGCTCAACCTTGAAATTGTGGATCAAGGGTATCTTCTGAACCTTCTAGCAACACCTCTCTTGGAAGAAAAGGTCCGTTCCATTCAACTTGGGGATCCTTACACTAAAAAGATCATCTCCAACATTCAACTTCGGAAGTACGAGTCTTTTCCACGTAGATGACCAAAGCACTCTTTTCTTTGAACACCGGATGTTTGTTCCGAACTACCCGGGTTTAAGAGAGCAAGTTCTCAAGGAGGCGCATGATTCTGTTCTTTCTATCCACCCTGGAAGCACTAAGATGTACATGGACTTGAAAACACAATATTGGTGGCCTGGTTTGAAACGATATTGTGCCAAGTATGTCTCGGAGTGTGATGTTTGTCGCAGAGTTAAAGCTGTCCATCAGAAACCTTCCGGTCTTCTACAGCCATTGAAGCCTCCGGAATGGAAATGGGAGAAAGTAGAGATGGACTTCATCACTGGTTTTCCAAGGTCGCAGAAGGGCAACAATGCAATCTTTGTTGTCATTGACAGGCTTTCCAAAGTAGCTCACTTCTTTCCAGTCAAGGAAACAATTTCTGCAATTCAGTTGGCTGAGCTCTATATCAACAGAATTGTCTCTCTGTATGGAGTTCCTCTTGAGATCAGTTCAGACCGTGGAAGCATCTTCACTTCCAAGTTCTGGGGAAGTTTCCAAAATGCTTTGGGAACAAAACTAAACTTCAGCACAGCTTACCACCCTCAGTCGCAAGGACAAGTTGAAAGGATCAATCAGATTCTGGAAGATATGCTCTGTGCTTGCGTTATCTCTTTCGGCATGAAGTGGGAAGAATGTCTTCCTTATGCTGAATTCTCTTACAACAACAGTTTCCAGAAAAGTCTAAAGATGGCACCATTTGAGGCTCTCTATGGTCGCAAATGCAGAACTCCGATTGGTTGGTCGGGCGCAGGTGAAAGAATATTGTTTGGCCCCGACATTGTAACTCAAGCGGAGGAGAAAGTTCACATCATTCTTGAAAACCTGAAGATTGCTCAAAGTCGCTAGAAGAGCAATTATGACAGAAAGCACACGGACACGGAGTATGTCCCTGGTGATCTCGTTTACCTTCGTGTCACTCCCATGAGAGGCACGGACCGCTTTGGTATCAAAGGAAAGCTGGCTCCTAGATACATCGGTCCCTTCAAAATTCGTGGAAGAAGAGGAGAAGTTGCTTATGCTCTTGAGCTCCCGGAACAACTCAAAGTCCATGATGTTTTCCACATATCTCAACTCAAGAAGTGCTTCAAGGATCCCGGCAGGACCGTGGACCATGAACTCATCAATCTCCAAGAAGATCTGTCTTATCAAGAACACCCCACAAAAATTCTGGAAGTCGCAGAAAGAAGGACTCGCAATAAGTCCATCAAGTTCTGCAAGGTGCAGCGGTCGCACCATTCCGTTGATGAAGCCACCTGGGAACGTGAAGATGAGCTCCGTGCCAAGTATCCTACCCTCTTTGAGTCTTCTTCTTCCTAGAATCTCGGCGCGAGATTCCTGTTTAGTGGGGGAGAGTTGTAGCATCCCAATTGTCTAACAATTGTAATGCTACTTGTCCTAGTAAGATATTGGCTACTTCATATATATTATTATTGCATCATAATTATATCATGCTCATGTCATCATGCCACCTTGCATTTGAGCATCATATAAAACCTTTTTCTTTTGGTTCTTCTCTCGCATGCATTACTCATTGTATTTGCCTCTTGATATTGTATTTGGCTATTGATATATTATCTAAATGCCCAAGTTGAGTTGGGGGCATATCTTTTAATTCAATTCCATCGTCTCTCTCTTTTCACCACTTTATAATTCCACCATCCTACTAGTTCATGAGCTTGTTGTCTTTATTTTGGTTTTATCTAGCTCATGGGCAATAGGGTGGATCTAGTCCTTTAAATTCCTTTGCTTGGCTTTATTCACTTCTTGGAAATGCATGAGAATAATGCCATAATATTATTATTGTTTCCACAAAATAAATCATGGCATTATTATTTTGCATGGGCCATGCAAGCTTCTTCACCACCTTTTTACTCTATTGGATTTTCTTTGTATTTAATGGATCCTATCTTGGGAAACCATCTCCTACCGTTCCACCATCCTCCTAGTCTCATCCATATCATTTCCTCTTATTTTTATTTCTCCATGCATTAACCATATGAGGCCTATTCCATCATTCCTTTATTTTTCTTTTCTTGGAATTCTATTTCACTTTCATCTCATGATAATTCAAGCACTCATCATGTTCCACTTGGGTTAACCTTTTGCACAAGTTTTAATAATCTAAAAACCTAACAAAATCTAACCTAGCTACTCTCTTTAATTCTCCTAACCCTATTTCTCCTAAACCCTAACTCCACTTTACCTCTCTCTCTCACACCCCTCTCTCTCTAACATGAGCACCACCTGACCCTCTCTCTCCCTGGCCCACCTCAGCTAACCCTAACCCTCTCCCCAACCCTAGCTAAGCCTAACCCGAGCCCCATGTCTACCCTAGCCGAGCTACCCCCCTCTTCTCTCTTTCTTTCTCTACCGGCCGAGCTAGCCCACCCTGCAGCCACACGCCGCCCTGGTCCACCTGCAGCCCCTCCCCGCCGTGCCTACCAGCCCCAGGTCGAGCCCCAGCTCGAGCCAGCACGTGAGGAGAAGGAAAAAGGTGGCACCGAGGCCACCTTTATCTACCCCCTGCCACAGCTGCCCTCCTCCCTCTCCCTCCTTTTTCCTCCTTCCACACGACTCTCTAGGCTCTCCCAGATCTGCCCGAGCCGCCCCTCCTCTTCTCCTTCTTCCTCTCCGACCACAACACCTGCCGCCGGTCGCCGCCAGCACCCACTCGCCCCCGTCGTTCTAGCCGGTCAGAGCGACCTGGAGGTGGCCTGGGAGATTGTGGACGTCCCTCTGCATCACCCCGTCCGCGCCAACGTGAAGAAGGGAGCCCAGCACCACCAGATCCTCGCCGTCCCGACGCCAAACCCTAGCCGCCAGTGCGCTAGCGTCTTCGCCGCTCCGGTGCCTCCCCGCCCGATCCAACATCACCGTCTTCCCCGCGGTGAGCCTCTCTTCCTCCCTAGCATGCTCCGCCTCGCCGTACCGCCCTAGCCCTGCCGTTCGTTTCGTCGAACGCCCACCATGCGCGCCGTTCGCCGTTGTCTGCAAGCCTCCCCGCGCCGCGCAGCACCCTAACTAGGCCGCACCTACCTCCCTGTCAGCTACCCGAGCCAGCCGCACTGGCTAGCCCCTCCGCGCGCACGCCCGCGACCTGGGATCGAATCCCCGCTCCGCGCCGCACGCACACTTGCCGTCAGACCGAGAAGAAGAGAAACAGTACCCGGGCCGTGGTAAATTTACGTTAAGCCCCCCACCTTTTTGATTCCTGCAACCCGCGCTCCTGGCGACCCCACCTGCCAGCCGCCCTAGCCATCTTGCAGAAAGCCCCTCAGCTTTTCTCAGGCGGAACCCGCGCTCCAGTCCCAGCCCCACCTGTCAGCCTCTAGGAGAAACCCCACTGTCGCGTGGGCCCGAAGCCGCTGGCCCCGCCTGTCCGCCTCAGTGGCTAGCCCAGCCCGCGGTGGAAAAAGGTTTTTCCGCGCGCGTGGCCCAGTCAGCGCGAGGCCCACCCGTCAGTGGCTGGGTCTGAGTTCGTCTGGGTATAAAAAGTATTTTCCTGTGTCTGTTTTTAATTAAACCTTTTCCAAATTGATTTAAATTCAAATTCAAATCAGATTCAAATAATTTTTAAATACAAATCCAAATAATACAAATAATATATGTTTTGGAATCAGAAAAATGTGAGGAATTCAAATATGCCCTTCAAAATATGTTTTGAACACTTTAAATTTCGAGATGATTAAAATTACAATAAAATGCCCTTTCTCTTAATTAATCAATAACTTTAATTCTATAACTCCAAATTTGACAAATAATATGTCTAAATCGATCAGCGCGACGAGCCCGTTCTATCTATGCAGTCCTTGTTCTGAATTGAAGCATGCATCATGTTGTAATTTAAAACCTGAACTGTTTATGACAATAGAACTTGGTTAATTAAATAATAAAGTGCTTTCTTTCTTGTATCCACACCTCACCTTTGCCATGCTACTTTAATGCCATGCAAATTGTGCATCATTCATCATGGCATGCTTGATTGCTTGTCGCATTTTAATTCATATGCTTGTGCACTTCTTTTATGTTGGCCTTGTTTGTTTGGTTCTTCTTCGAATAGACGCCCAGCAGGAGAATTACCAGGATTCACAGGAGTATTACCCAGATCCATCTCTCGCTTCAACTGAGCTGCCAGGCAAGCACTACCACATGCTTGCATATATATAGTACCTATTGCCTCTATCTTATTCTTGCATCATTGAGTCGCGATTGCATTAAATTGAATCCCAAGTACTGCATAGCCTTTACTTTTAAACCCCACCGAAGCTTGTTCCTCCATCCCATGAGCCATTACTACAGGAGTTGTTTGGGCCATGCGAGTCGTAGAAAAGCATGTGTAGGGTATGTGAGTGTCTGATGAATAACGAGGTACCTAAACAACATAACCTGAGTAGTAATGGGATAACTAATGAAAGAGGCACCGGTGAGCAATATCTGCTATTTGGTTTTTCATGCTCACTTGTGTCCCGTAGGACCCTAAGTACTTGATTCATGTTCCTTGTTTATTCGCACTATCCACATCCGGGAGGCCTTATGGACCCCCCTGAGCTAGAGCTTGATTCATTCTTACTTCTTGGGGCCACAATTAGTTTGGGGCTTTATTACTATCTTGTACTTATGCCATGCTACTGCTTTATTTAAGATTGTGCGAGGAGCACCTGTACTATTTTGGATCGCGCCACGTTTTCGCGGTATCGACAAGCCCAGTCACATTTTCGGGTTCCTAGTCGTCTACAGCCGTCGTCGCAAACCCTGGGTCCGTCTCAGAGCCGGCCAACTTCGTTGCGGGTAGCTTATTGGGGTGGCCCCCTGAAATATTTCTGAATCCTGTGATTGCTTTGTCGTGAATGCCTCGTTGGGTTTTGATTTGGTTTTTCCGAGGTTGATCGAGTGTGTGTTGTTATTCGTGCACCCCTGCAGGGTAAATCTTTCTGAAAGCCGTGTCCGCGGTTATGGACGACTTGGAGCACAGATTCTCGATCATAGACAAGTATAACTAAAGTACCGCTTTTAAATTGACTAAGTACTTGACTAGTAAATAGTGCAACACTCATGGAATGGTTAATAAAACTGCCAACGGATGATGGGGGTTGTTCGTCCGCTTCCTCGTTGGTAAGCGAGGAGGAGGATGGATCTGTTAAGTATACTGTTATAACTGTTGTTCTTAATTCACGGACTTCCGTCTATCATTGGTTAGGCGGAAGGTTAGTGAGTATCTGTAGAATTGTTAGGTATTATCTTTTGCTGCAATTGCGTCACCCCAGGTTGTGTCCCCTTTAGCGGCATAAAGACTTGCTGAGTACCCCTAGGGTCTCACACGATAAATTGTTTGATTCAGATGAACAGGTGTACCCGCAAGATGGATACTGGGTGGAAGAGACAGATGATGTTGGCAACGATCATTTGGTGTAGAGATTCCGGGAATGAGGATCCGTGAGATCTGTGGGCGGGATGTGTTTATTTATGGGGCATCTTATGCCAATTTGCTTCTTATCCGTACTCGGATATTGTTTTCCGCTTCCGCCTGATACTCTGATGTGTGATGTATGAGGAGCTATCCTAAATTATTATATCTATCTAGGACATTTGGATCTTGCCGTATGGCGTTGCAATATTTCTATTTCTTTTAGATGGAATGGCTCTGAGGACTGTTGTATGTGGCTTGCATACATAGTCATTTGTGTATGTAGTTGATCCCTTCGCCTGCCGATTACGCCGCTCGTTCTTGTCCCGTTGTCTGAAAGTGGTTAGGACGGCCGAAAGGTCTACCGTGAGTGGCCCTGGGCCCCACCGTACTATTTAACCACTTTCGTTCATCCAGGCATTAACTAAGAGCGTAATTCACCGAGGTAGTTACAGGGAAGTGCCCCCGGAGCCATCTCCATCGATCTTCACCATCATCTCCATCGACCATCCATGTTTCCCCCATCTATGAGTGAGTTATCCCCCGCTGTAGGCTATGAGGATGATAGGGATTGGATGAGATCGTTCATGTAATGGCATCAGATAGTTAGGGCATGGTGCCTAGTATCTTTTATTAGTGCTTTATGACTTTGTTGCGACTTGTTGTGCTTAATGCTTGTCACTAGGGCCCGAGTGCCATGATTTCAGATCTGAACTTATTATTGATTCATTATGATAGTATTGTTCTTGGTCTTATCTACAAGTTGTATACACACGTTGTTGTCCGGAACCTATGGCCCCGAAGTGACAGAAATCGGGATAACCGGAAGGGAAAGATTTGATGTGATGATCACATGTGTTCACGGAGTGTTAATGCTTTGCTCCGGTGCTCTATTAAAAGGAGCACCTTAATTGCCAGTAGTTCCCTAGAGGCCCCGCTGCAAATGGGCTGGCAGGACAAAAGATGTTGTGCAAGTTCTCATTGCGAGCACGTATGACTATATATGGAACACATGCCTAGGATTGTCTAATACTTGGGTGCTTTATCTTATTTATCTGCAATTGTCCTATGTTCTGATTGCTATGTGAATTGTCTTGTCCATGCAACACCCGTCCATCTATCCTTATGCCTACCGCACTCGAATCCCACTGTTTACTGCTTTTGTTACTACTGTCTTTGCTTTACTACTGCTGATACTTTACTATTCCTACTACAAAATTGTTGCTACTAATAAACTGTTGTGAGAAAGATTGTTTCCAAGTGTAGCATCTATAAAGTATATGGGTGTATATTTGATCCTTGTACTTTGTATCATCATGTAGAAGTCAAAGATTATTAGCTACCTAACACACGAAATTTTTGATAACATGGTTTATAGAAATAAGGGAGAAGATTCTAGTATAGTGGAGAAGTGTGTTTTGAGGTTTGTGCGTATCATTCATTTTGCCGAAGATTATCAATATAATCTTCTAGATGCTAGAATGGAAAAGAAGATCCAACGGCTATAAATGTTGGGATTCATGAGTCTTAATCCAATAGTAAAAATTCAAAGTTATCCGTACACTATATAGTGGTTCGTAAAGAAGACTATCAATATAATATTCAAGATCCTATAATGAAAAAGAAGATCCAACGACTAGAAATGTTGGGATTTGCGAGTCTTGATCCAACGGTCAATATTTAAAGTTGTTTGTACACTATATAGTGGTAAGATCATGTAGAAGTCAACGATTATTAGCTACTAGTAAGTTGCACATGAGACTCAGATAGTAGACGTATGACATATCATCACTATATAAAATTATAATTTGCAAAGCACAAAAAATTATAAATTTGATCAACATCTATAAAGTATGGGTGTATATTTGGTCCTTGTACTTTGTATCATCATGTGTAGAAGTCAAAGATTATTAGCTACCTGCTAACACATGAAATTTTTGATAACATGGTGTAGAGAAACAAGGGAGAAGATTCTAGTATGACGGAGAAGAGCCACACTTTGTGTTTTGTCCACACTTGGGAGTACTTTTCATATGATTTCTTGGACTAACCTATTAACAAGAGCCACAGTGCCAGCTGCCAGTTTTCTGCTATTTTTGGTTCTAGGAAAGTCAGAAAATGAATATTCTCAGAATTGGACGGGACAAAAGCCAAAGTGCCTATTTTTCCAGAAGACTCCAGGAGCCAGAATACTGGACGGAGAAGAGCCCTGGGGTGGCCACACCACCTGGTGGCGCGGGCCAGGCCAGGCCACGCCAGGGGGTGGTAAGGGCCCCCAGGCACCCCCTCGGTCTCCCTCTTCGCCTATAAGAAGCCTTCTGACCTAAAAACTCCAGAGGGTTCGACGTTTTTCTACGAAAAGTTCCGCTGCGCCGCCGCCACCGAAGGGGAGATTCGGGGGACAGAAAGTCTCTGTTCCGGCACCCTGCCGGGACGGGGAAGTGCCCCCGGAGCCATCTCCATCGATCTTCACCATCATCTCCATCGACCATCCATGTTTCCGCCATCTATGAGTGAGTAATCCCCCGTTGTAGGCTATGGGGATGGTAGGTATTGGATGAGATCGTTCATGTAATGGCATCAGATTGTTAGGGCATGGTGCCTAGTATCTTTTATTAGTGCTTTATGACTTTGATGTGACTTGTTGTGCTTAATGCTTGTCACTAGGGCCCGAGTGCCATCATTTTAGGTCTGAACTTATTATTGATTCATTATGATAGTATTGTTCTTGGTCTTATCTACAAGTTTTATACACATGTTGTTGTCCGGAACCTATGGCCCCGAATTGACAGAAATCGGGATAACCGGAAGGGAAAGGCTTTGATATGAGGATCACATGTGTTCACGGAGTGTTAATGCTTTGCCCCGGTGCTCTATTAAAGGAGCACCTTAATTATTAGTAGTTACCTAGAGGCCCCGCTGCAAACGGGCTGGCAGGACAAAAGATGTTGTGCAAGTTCTCATTGTGAGCACGTATGACTATATATGGAACACATGCCTAGGATTGTCTAGTACTTGGGTGCTTTATCTTATTTATCTACAATTTCCCTATGTTCTGATTGCTATGTAAATTGTCTTGTCCATGCAACGCCCGTCCATCCATCCCTATGCCTATCGCACTCGAATCCCACTGTTTACTACTTTTGTTACTACTGTCTTTGCTTTACTACTGCTGGTACTTTACTATTCCTACTACAAAATTGTTGCTACTGATAAACTTCTGTAAGCAAGATTGTTTCCAGGTGCAGCTGAATTGACAACTCAGTTGTTAAGGCTTATAAATATTCTTTGGCTCCCCTTGTGTCGAATCAATAAATTGGGTTTCACTTCCCTCGAAAATACTGCGATACACCCCCTATACTTGTGGGTCATCAATATCTACCTCCAAAAAGACTTTTAAATCAAGAGGAATCTATTGCACTTACTTGTAGCTAAAGTTTGGCCTAGTTTTGTTAAACTGGCAAGATGCAAAATCTTAACAAAAAGTTCAATTTGTCGTCAAAAATCTCGTTGAATGGTTTCTTATATATTAATTGTGACCCCCAGATGCGTATCAAAAGCTTTTTCGTAAAACTTTCACAGTAACCTACAATTTGCTTGTAGTAGTTCAAATTTGACCTCATTTTGACGAATCGACATAAGGTCATTCAAGTGGGCGAAGTTAGGTAGCGAGTTTGAGAATTCATAAAACATAGGAAATCATAAGTATAATATGTTGGTCCACTATATATATATATATATATGTGTGTGAAAACTTGGCTTCTGGCATTTAGATCGATATTCTTTGAACTTCCTTTACGAGAGAGAATAATCTTGAGATCACTCAGAAAATTGAGAATGGTCTTTCCTAATAATTGGAAACTCACACCGACGACATTGTTTACTACAAGAAGATGCACCCATCTACCTCCAAAAAGACATTTAATTCAAGAGCAATCTATCACCCTTACATGTAGCTCAATTCTGACTTAATTTTGTTAAATTGTCAAGATACAAAATCTTAGAAAGAAGTTGAACCTATCATCAAAGCTCATAGTGGTTTCTGATATATTAATTCACCCCTCCCCCGAAGGGTACCTCCAAAAGCTTTTTCATGAAACTTTCAAAGCAACCTACAATTTACTTGTAGTTCAAATTCGACCTAATATAATTTCGATAAATCGGGATAAAGTCATTCAAGTTGGCAGAGTTAGATAGGAAGTTTGAAAGCACATAAAACATGGGTATCGTCAGTACAACATGTAAGTCCACTATATATATATATATATGTCTGAAAACCTAGATTGTGGCATTCAGATCCATATTCTTTGGACTTTCTTGATGAAAAAAACAACCTCGCTTGTCATCTCTCGGAAAATTGAGAATTGAATGTTCTTTCCTGATAGTTCGAAACTCACACCGATGACATTGTTTACTGTATATTGATTTTTTCAGTGAGTATACTATTTAATACTATATATAGTTTGGTCAAACTTTCTAACGGTTGACTTTGACTAAACCTAATATGCTGAGTAATACTCCTACCCTTTAGAAATATAAGACGTTTTAGCTTTGTGAAATGAATATATCTAGAAGCCTTTTAGTGTATGGGCGTCTAGATACATTCGATTACAAAACTGAAAGGTGTTATATTTATGAACAGAGGGAATATTAAATAAATGGAGTATAGGATAAGATTAGGAAAACAACATTTTTTAGAACCCTCACAAGCTTTTTCTTAGCATCATAGATCTGAATATTACATTGACACTGATGATTAACCAAACTGCATACAGAACCCAAACACATACGGACTAGTAGTAGTACAACTTAACGACTTCTAGGGGGACTTCGCGGTCTTCTCAGGTGACTTGGTAGAATCCTCCGCGGGCAACTTGGCTGCGTCCTCCCCGGTACCATCGCCAAGCAGGGACTCGTGGACGCTGGGTAGGACGCCGCTGTGCGCGATGGTAACACCGGCCAGCAGCTTGCTGAGATCCTCGTCATTCATGATGCCGAGCATCACGTGCCTCGGGATGATGCGGATCTTCTTGCTGTCCTTCGCGGCTTGCCCGGCGAGCTCCATCACCTCGGCGGTGAGGTACTCGAGAACGGCCGTGAGGTAGACGGGAGCCCTGAAGCCTGTGCGCTGGGAGTACCGACCCTCTTTGAGGTAGCGCCCGATCCGGCCAACGGGGAAATGCAGCCCAGCCTTGATGGACCTCGACACCTGCTTCTTCCTGCGGCTGCCTGGTGCGAGACTGTGACTTGGAGTGGCCAGAGCAGGATTCGCAAGCCGACGACATGACTTCTTTTTCTCCACGGCCTTTGTCGCCGCCACCTGGGTCTTCTTCTTCCCATAGGGAGCTCCGGTCTTCAGAGCCATAGCTGCAAAGTCTAAGAGGAACAAAGGTTAATTGTGGAGGGCCGGTGAAGGTGCCCAGGTCCCTTGTATTGAAACTTTAATAGCGCCGTCTTTACTTTTTTACAAGTATGAATTTTTAATAGGAGTACTACTAAAAGGCTGTGTGCATGTTTCCTTATTTTCTTTCACTTTTTTGAAACATGGTCAGATGTGTCAGCATGAAAATTTATACAGATAAGTTGTATCTTTCAAAACAATAGTCGGTTTTCAGTATGATTGCGTGGGTACAATAATTAGTACTATATGAATTTCTTACAAATTTACAAGCAATCTATCACGCACTTGTAGTTCAAAATTTACCTACTTTGGTTTTATTGACAAAATGTCATTTAATTATGCGAAATTAGCTAGAAGGCCTAAAAATTCATGAAACTTGTTAACCATGAAACATACTCTATTTTGTGTGAAATTTAGTGTGTTGTCGCATTCGAAGCCATACTCTTTGCCTTTTCTTGAAAAAATAATTATATGTGGAACTTCTAAAATAATTTAACAAAATTATATACATAAAAGTTGAAAAGTCCAATTAACACCATTAGTATGCCATGTCAAGATGCACCCCGTCTACCCGAAATGGACACTATTTTTGTCATTATTTAACTTGAAACCCAAGTATATGTTAACACATCACTCGTCATATTGTGAAGAAGTGATTTTAAACCTTGTCAAAATTCATGTTTATCATTTATGGAAGAGGACACCATACATAAGTGCTTAACATTTTTCTATTGGTTTCTTTACTTTTCATTAATTTATCCCAATAAATGGGACGAGTGATGCAGATATGACCTTGGCATTGGTAACTTGGCTTAAAATGTGAACAGTGTTCATACATGGTTATTCTACTATTGTGTAGCAAGTTTTTCGAAAGTTTTCCAAATCCATGTTTGTAGTTTTCGTCCAAACAAGCACAAATATAAGAGGACACCATTTAAGTTTCAACTATGTATCATTACCACCCCCTCCCGCAAAAAGACTATGTATCATGACACACATTGAAATAAGTATTTTCATATAGTACTAACATGCCGTAGAAATTATCTATATTTTGCTAGAATACAGTGAGTGCACTCTAAGCCTAATTATCCAAACGTACTTAATTAATAAAAACAAATCTTATCACTTGGAAATTGAAAAGCATTTTCCTAAAAGTTCGGAACTCTCATTGACAATGTTATTTACCAAAGCCAAGATGCTTCGTAGAACGAGATATAGTAGCCCGCCTCTTCTCTAGACGCCATTTAATTTTGCACTCGGGCACGCTTCTTCGGTGGGGGGCGGGAAGAGACCTCCTCGTCGTCGTCCTTGGCCTCCTCGCCGCCATCGTCCTCGGCCTCCTCCTTGTTGTCGTTTTTGGCCTCCTCCTCAAGGTCGACCTTAGACTCCTCCTATTCCTCAATCTCATCTTCTGTCTTATCAGAGTCGCTCGATGTTGGTGGTGGTGTCCCTTCGAAAAAGCACTGCCAGTGGCTATCTTCTTCATCAGAGGAGTCAGACAGCGGCGGCAGCCATGGCCCGTCGACTAAGTTTGGGCTTCCAGGTGGATATTTGGGGCCTTTCCCATTTGTCAGGTCAATCGATATGTTCTAGAGAGAGTTGTCATATGACATTTTGGAAGGAAATAGAGAGAGAGAGATCGAGTTCTAAGCAACGGTGGGTTCGGTGTTTTGGGTCAAAGTAGGGGTGCGTACTGTTGCAATTTATAATATCTTTTTATAATCGTGCTTGTGTTAATACCCTGAAAACTATCCCAAAATATCATAAATATATTGTACTAGACTCGTCCCGTCAACAAAAAAAAGGATTATACCAGACTTGTCGGTTCTTGATTTTTCTTGGCCCAAAGAATTCAGGAGACGCCCCGCTTTATCCAAAAATGAAGACAATCATGCAGATCGTGCTGAATTACTCGGTGTCTCTTATTCCTCTGTTAAAAATTAAGTGTCTATAGTAGTACATACTTATCTAGCTACAGTACTACTAGTATACGTATACTCTTCACAAAGTTGCATCACCGAACTTGATTGATGGTGGTATGGTGTGGGCCTCATCTTTTTTGCACCGCTGCATCTAAGACTAGAAGTGTAATCATTCGTGAAAGCTTACACAGGAAGGAAGGAGAAATGGAGAGGATAGTGGATGAATGGTGAGAGGGGGGTGAAGGAGAGAGAAAATCTACTATGTAGTATTGTAGTATGTGTACTAGTACCGCGTGTCACGACCCATCGTAATATGTAAACTTTTAGCCGAAGTTAGATAGGAACACGATCAACTACAGTATGTGTGGCTTGTGGCATTCTGAACAATATTATTTGGACTTTCTTCACAAAAACATCACCGTCCTCACTGGGAAAATTGAAATTCTTTTTTTCCTAATTGTTGGAAACTCCCACATGCAACAATGCTTACTACGCCAAGATGCATCCATCTACCAAACTATCGTGGGAACTCTATCAAATTGTAAACGATGATGTCAATATGGACTTGATGACCTTGGTCGTTCGGGTTGAAATAAACTGGATGTTTGGCCGATCTTTTGGATAACCTTCCCTCCTGATGTTTGGGAAGCAAGTGAAAATTTCGAAAACTAGAAAAGTTTGAATTTTTGTACCACCAAGGACCAAAGTGGTTTCCTACCTATGTACTTCTCCTCGTCCCTACTCCACACCAACACGTGGCTGCCGAACACGCCAGAGACATAGAGCCGCCGTACCAAGGCACACGTGCGCAGCGCCACGCTGTGGACGAGGGGAGAGAGATCAGCCGAACCGGTGCGTGAGGGGAAATGGTAGGAGAGATGGAGCATAGGGAAGGAGATAGAAAACACACGATTTCTTTTGCATGCATAGGTCTTGAAATTTACTACTAGTAGAGTGTACACTGTAAGGCCGCAGGAGTACCTCGTGTCAGAAACCCATCACAACTTTGCTCTGACATGGAACCGCCTTCAACTTCTCTTTGCTGCTACCCTCTTCCCCTGCCAACATTTTATTTTCTTAGCATGTACAGCGTGGACAGAGGTGACCATATGTCTAAGCAAATAAATATACTACTCCCGCATTGTGTAAAAAAGCACACCTTAATATGGCTCAAATAGTAAATCGTACGACATATCATCACTATATAAAATTATAATTGGTAAAGCACAAAAAATTATAAATTTGATCAACATCTACTTTATAAAGTATGGGTGTATATTTGGTCCTTGTACTTTGTATCATCATGTGTAGAAGTCAAAGATTATTAGCTACCTAACACTTGAAATTTTTGGTAACATAGTCTAGAGAAACGAGGGAGAAGATTCTAGTATGATTGAGAAGTGTGTTTGGAGAGGTTTATGCATAGTACATTCATTGTGTTCAAGACTATCCATAGAATCTTCTAGATGCTAGAATGGAAAAGAAGACCCAACGGCTAGAAATGATGGGATTCGTGAGTCTTGATCCAACGGTCAACATTCAAAGTTATTCATACACTAATCTCATCATCACTCCGAAAATTGAGAATGTTCTTTCCTTATAGTTGGAAAATCACACCGGCGGTACTGATTCCTACAAGAAGATGCATCCATCTACCTCCAAAGATACATTTAATTAAAGAAAAATCTATCGTGCTTACTTGTAGCTTTAGTTTGAGCTATTTTTCGTTAAATTGTCAAGATGAAAAATCTTAATTAGAAAGGAGTTAACTAGGAATTTGATCAACATCTATAAATTGGTAAAGCACAAAAAATATAAATTTGATCAACATCTATAAATTATGGGTGTATATATTTGGTCCTTGTACTTTGTATCATCATGTAGAAGTAAAAGAATATTAGCTGCCTAACACATGAAATTTTTGATAACATGGTCTAGAGAAACAAGGGAGAAGATTCTAGTATGATGGAAAAGTGTGTTTTGAGGTTGTGCATAGCATTCATTATGCCGAAGACTATCAATAGAATCTTCTAGATGATAGGATGGAAAAGAAGATCCAACGGCTCGAAAAGCTGGGATTCGCGAGTCTTGATCCAACGGTCAACATTCAAAGTTATTCGTACACTATATAGTGGTTTGTAATGAAGACTATCAATAGAATCTTCAAGATGCTAGAATGGAAAAGAAGATCCAGCGACTGGAAATGTTGGGATTCACGAGTCTTGATCCAACGATCAATATTCAAAGTTGTTTGTACACTATATAGTGGCAAGATCATGTAGAAGTCAACGATTATTATCTACTAGTAAGTTGCATGTGAGACTCAGATAGTAGACGTATGACATATCATCACTATATACAATTATAATTGGTAAAGCACAAAAATATATAAATTTGATCAACATCTATAAAGTATGGGTGTACATTTGGTCCTTATACTTTGTATCATCATGTAGAAGTCAAAGATTATTAGCTACCTAACACATGATTTTTTTATAACATGGTCTAGAGAAACAAGGGAGAATCTTTGATTATGACGGAGAAGTGTGTTTTGAGGTTTGTGCATACCATTCATTATGCCAAAGACTATCAATAGAATCTTCTAGATGCTAGAATGGAAAAGAAGATCCAACGGCTAGAAATGTTGGGATTCACGAGTCTTGATCCAACGGTCAACATTCAAAGTTATATGTACACTATATAGTGGTAAGATAAGATAAGATAAGATACTAGTAAGTTGCACATGCCCTGCACACATGGCTCAGATAATAGACGTCTAGCATATCATCACTATATAAAATTATAATAGGTAATGTGGAAAAAATATAAATTTGATCAACATCTATAAAGTATGGGTCTATATTTGGTTCTTCTACTTTGTATCATTATGTCTAGAATTCAAAGATTATTAGCTACCTAACACTTGAAATTTTTGGTAACATGATCTAGAGATATGAGGGATAAGATTCTACTATGATGGAACTGTGTGTTTTGAGAGGTTTAAGCATAGTGCATTCATTGTGTTCAAGACTATCAATAGAATCTTCTAGATGCAAGAATGGAAAAGAAGGTCCAATGGTTGCAAATGTTCAGATTCACGAGTCTCGATCCAACAGTCAATATTCAAAGTTATTCGTACACTATATAGTGGTAAGATAAGATGTCTAAAAACATGGCTTGTGGCATTCAGATCCATTCTCTTCAGACTGTCTTTACAGAAAGGAACAATCTCGTTGTCACTCGGAAAATTAAGAATGATATTTCCTAATATTTTGAAACTCACATCGACGACATTGTTTACTACAAGAAGATGCACCTATCTACCTCCGAAAAGACAATTAACTCAAGAGCAATCTATCACATTTACTTGTAGCTCAAGTTTGATATAATTTTGTTAAATTGTCAAGATGCAAAATCTTAGCAAGAAGTTGAACTTGTTGTAAAAACTATCAGTCGTGGTTTGTGATATATTAAATCATCCCCCAATGGCTACCTCCAAAACACGTAAATCTTTCAATGCAACCTAAAATTTACTTGTAGTTCAAAATTGAACTAATTTCAATAAATCGACATAAAATCAATTTCAAGTGGGCAAAGTTAGCTATAGAATAAGTTTGAAAACTCATAAAACACGGATATCATAAGTACAACATGAGGGTCCACTATATATGTCTGAAAGCTTGGCTGGTGGCATTCAGGTCCATATCCTTCGGACTTTGTTTATGAAAACGAACAATAATCTCATCATCACTCGAAAAATTGAGAATGTTCTTTCCTGATAGTTGGAAACTCACACCGGCGGTACTGATTACTACAAGAAGATGCATCCATCTACCTCTAAAGAGACATTTATTTAAAGGAAAATCTATCGCGCTTACTTGTAGCTCAAGTTTGAGCTAATTTTTTGTTAAATTGTCAAGATGCAAAATCTTAATTAGAAAGGAGTTAAAAACCTATTGTCAAAACTCTCGGTTGTTTTCTGATATATTAACTGAGCCCCCAATGGGTACACCTCCAATAGTTTTTTGTAATTCTTTAGAAGCAACCTACAATAATTTAGTTGTTGTAGTTCAAGTTTGACCAAATTTCGATAAATATAGGCATGAAGTCATTCAAGTGGGGCAAAGTTAATTAGCTACACAGGGAGTTTGAAAACTCATAAAACATGGGAATCATAAGTAAAACATGTTGGTCCACTTAATATGTCTAAAATCTTGGCTTATGGCATTGAGATCCATATTCTTCAGACTTTCTTTACATAAAAGAACCATCTCGTCATCGCTCGGAAAACTGAGGATTTTCTTTCCTCATAATTAGAAACTTACATCGACAACATTGTTTACTAGAAGAAGAGATTCACCCGTCTACCTACGAAAATACATTTAATTCAAGAGCAATCTATCGCGCTTACTTGTAGCTCAAGTTTGATCTAATTTCGCTAAATTGACAAGAAGTCACTGAAGTGTGCAAAGTTTGCTAGGACGAAGCTCGAAAAATCCTAGTACTAAAAACTTGGGCATTACGTATAAGAAACCGTTGGTCCAGTTTGTGTGATAATTGGGGTGGTTGCATTGTCTTTTAACTATGGTAGCTCTCGTAGGAGAGAGGTGCTTGAGAGTTAACATGATCGATGGAAGTACAACTTACATCAAGGACCTCATAAAAAATGAAAATTGCATCCAAGTCCATCCATTTAACACAATGATCCTAAAACTGAATAATGAAGTATGTGTGTTTTGTGGTTTGCGCATACTAGCGTTCATCATGCTAAAGACTATCAATAGAATCTTTCTCGATGCTAAGGGAAAATAGAAGATCTAATGGTTAGCAATGTTTGGATTTGGCAGTCTTGATCCAACGGTCAATGTTCGAAGTTAATTCGTACACTATACAATGGTGGTATGGTATTGTAAGAGATAAGACAAGATAAAGATAAGAGAAGAATTACCGCGAATGGCCGATCTAATGGTTGGTCTCATAGGAGCGAGGTGCTTGAGAGTTAAGACAGTTAGTGGAAGTACAAGTTACATCAAGGACCTCATAAAAATGAAAATTACATCCAAGTCCATGCATGCATTTAGCACAAGGACCCTGAATCTGAGCAATGAAGTGTGTGTTTTGAGATATGCGCATACTAGCGTCAATTGTGCTAAAGACTATCGGTACAATATTTCTAGATGCTAATAATGGAAAAAAAGATCCAAAGGTTAGCAAAGTTTGGATTTTCTAGTCTTGATCCAACGGTCAATGTTCAAAGTTTGGATTTGCCAGTCTTGATCGATAGATCAATGTTCAAAACTGGTTCAAAATTTCCTTCCCTCCCGATGTTTGGCTGATCTTTTGGATAACCTTTCCTTCCGATGTTTGGGAAGCAAGTGAAAAATTCGAAAACGGGAAAATTTTGGATTTTTTGGCCGCTAAGGACCAAAGTGGTTTCCTTCCTATGTACTCCTCCTCGTCCCTACTCCACACCAACGCGCGGCTGCCAAACACGCCAGAGACACAGAGCCGCCGTACCAAGGCACACGTGCGCAGTGCCACACTGTGGACGAGGGGAGAGAGATCAGCCGGACCGGTGCGTGAGGGGAAAGGGGAGGAGAGATGGAGCATAGGTAAGGAGAGACAAAAACACACGATTTGTTTTGCGTGCATAGGTCCTGAAATTTACTACTAGTAGAGTGTACACTATAAGGTCGTAGGAGTACCTCGTGTCAGAAACCCATCATAACTTTGCTTTGACATGGAACCACCTTCAACTTCTCTTCGATGCTGCCCTCTTCCCCTGCCAACGTTTTATTCTCTCAGCATGTACATCGCGTGGACAGAGGTGACCATATGTCTAAGCAAAGAAATATACTACTCCCATATTGTGTAAAAAAGCACACGTTAATAAGGCTCAGATAGTTAACGTATGACATATCATCACAATATAAAATTATAATTGGTAAAGCACAAAAAATATAAATTTGATCAACATCTATACTATACTACTCTGGTGGAGCAGTTTTGAATTGGATCCATAGCACCAATCCTGACCATTGGGCTATTGGATCCAATGGTTCAGAGAAGCTAGATTCGTGTTGAATAGTACCTAGAGCTAACTCCACCATGTATGTTCTAGAACCATCATGTCACCACCCCCAAAATTTCATAGCACAGTAGAATGTATTCTCTCTACTTATATACTACTATAGTGGAGCAGTTTTGAATTGGATCCATAGCACTAATCATGACCGTTGGGCTGTTAGATCCAATGGTTAGAGCAACTAGATTTGTGTTGAATAGTACTCCCTCCGCCAAAATATAAGGCGCCAAAGGATTAGTCAAAAGTAAACATTTTTGAAGTTTGACCATGATTATACACAAAAATATAAAAATTCAGAATACTAAATTAATATCTATAGATTCACCATAAAGTATATTTTCTTAATATGTCCATTCAATATTGTAGATGTAGATTTTTTTTACAATATTTGGTCAAAGTTAGTAAGGTTTGACTTTTGACCAATCCTTAGGCGCCTTATATTTTGGGACGGAGCAAGGGAGTACAAACCTAGATGCTAGAATGGAAAAGAAGATCCAACGGTTAGCAATGTTTGGATTTGCCAGTCTTGATCCAACTGTTAATGTTCAAAGTTAATCTCTACACTATATGTAGTGGTATGGTATATATTGTAAGAGATAAGAGACAAGATAAAGATAAGATAGAAGTACTGCGAATGTCCAATCTAATGGTAGGTCTTGTAAGAGCGAGGTGCTTGAGAGTTAACACGGTCGGTGGAAGTACGAGTTACATTAAGGACCTCACAAAAAATGAAAGTTGCATCCCACAAGTCCGTCCATGCATTTAGCACAAGGACCCTTAAACCGAGTAATGAAGTACTATGTGTTTTGAGGTTTGTGCATACTAGTGTTCATCGTGCTAAAGACTATTAGTAGAATCTTTCTAGATGCTAAGAATGGAAAAGAAGATCCAACGGTTAGCAATGTTTGGATTTGCCAGTGTTGATCCAACGGTCAATGTTCAAATAAGTTGATCCCTACACTATGTAGTGGTGGTATGCATGGTATTGTAAGAAATAAGAGACAAAGATAAAGCTAATATAAGAAGTACTGCGAATGGTCGATCTAATGGTAGGTCTCGTAGGAAGCGAGGTGCTTTGAGAGTTAACACGGTGGGTAGAATTACAATTTACATCAAGGACCTCATAAAAAATGAAAATTACATTGAAGTCCATGCATTTAGCATAAGGACGACCCTGAAACTAAGCAATGAAGTGTGTGTTTTGAGCTAGAGGTTTACGTATACTAGCGGTCATCATGCTAAATACTATTAGGAGAATATTTCTAGATGCTAAGAATGGAAAATAAGATCCAACAATTAGCAATGTTTGGATTTGCCAGTCTTGATCCAACGGTCAATGTTCAAAGTTAATCTGTACACTATATGTAGTGTGTGGTATGGCACGTTATTGTAAGAGATAGACAAGATAAAGATAAGATAATAAGAAGTTCTACGAACGGCCTATCTAATGGTTGGTATAGTAGGTGCGATGTTCTTGAGAGTGAACACGATCGGTGGAAGTACAAGTTACATATCAAGGACCTCATAAAAAATGAAAATTGCATCCAAGTCCATGCATTTAGCAACAGGACCCTAAAACCTAGCAATGGAGTGTGTGTTTTGAGGTTTGTGCATACTAGTGTTCATCGTTCTCATCAAGGCTATTAGTAGAATCTTTTTAGATGCTAGGAATGGAAAAGAAGATCCAATAGTTAGCAAAATGTTTGGATTTGCGAGCCTTGATCCAACTTGTTGTCAAAACTCTTGTTGGATGGTTTCTCATATATTAATTGTGACCCCCGATGGGTACCTCCAAAAGCTTTTTCGTAGAACTTTCATGGTAACCTAAAATTTACTTATACAAGTTCAAATCTGACCTATTTTCGATAAATCGACATAAATTCATTCAAGTGGGTGGAGTTAGGTAGGCAGTTTTGAATTGGATCCATATACCAATCGTGGCCATTGGGCAGTTAGATCCAATGGTTCAGAGTAGTTGGATTCATGTTGAACAGTATATAGAGCAAACTCCACCATGTTCTAGATAGTTATTATTAATATACTTAATGTATGCCTTTTTCTCTAACAAGACTATTGGTTAATAACAACTTAATGTTCGTTAAATCACATTTCATACAATATATACGAGTGTGGCACGTGCCTGTGTGTGTGTGTGTGTGTGTGTGTGCGTGTGAAAACTTTGGCTTGTGGCATTTATTTAGATCAATATTCTTCAAACTTCCTTTACAGGAGAGAATGATCATGACATGACTCGGAAAATTGAGAATGTCCTTTCCTGGAAGTTGGAAACTCACACCGACGTCATTGTTTACTACAAGAAGATGCACCCATCTACCTCTGAAAAGACATTTAATTCAAGAGCAGTCTATCATGCTTACTTGTAGCTCAAGTCTAACTTAATTTCATTAAATTGATGCAAAATCTTAGCAAGAAGTTGAACCGTATCTATATATCATCAAAACTCTTGGTGGTTTCCCATATATTAATTGACCCCTCCCCCCAATAGATATGGGTACCTCCGAGAGACATATATTGTCAAACTTTCAAAGCAACCTACAATTTACTTGTTGCAGTTCAACTTGTACCTAGTAATTTCAATAAATCGGCATAAATCAATCAAGTGGGCGAAGTTAGCTAGAAAGTTTGAGAACTCATAAAACATGGGAAATTGTAAGTACAACATGTTGGTCCACGATATATGTCTGAAAACTTGCCTCGTGTGTCATTCAGATCCATATTCTTCAGACTTGCTTTACGGGAAAGAATAATCTCGTCATCACACTCGAAAAATTGAGAATTTTATTTCCTGAGATAGTAGGAAACTCATAGTGATGGAATTGTTTACTACAACAAGATGCACCTATAGACCTCTGTAAAGACATTTAATTAAAGAGCAATCTATATCGCGCTTACTTGTAGCTCAAGTTTGACCTAATTTTGTTAAATTGTCAAGATGCAAAGTCTATCTTAGCAAGAAGTTAAACCTATTGTCAAAACTCTTGGTGTTTTGTGATATATTAATTGACACCTCGATGGGTACCTCCAAAAGCTTTTTCTAAAAACTTTCAAAGCAACCTACAATTTTCTTAGACACGAGGCTAGTAAATTTCTAAGCTACGTATAGTAAGGACGTGTGCATTGTCTAGAAGTAGCTATGAAAAATACTTTGGGTCCAGCGTTTAGAACTGAAGTGGGTCCACACAACCATGCTAAAAAGAAAAATAGACTGTTATCCACTGACTAGTGGGCCCTCCCAATTGATTATCTTAGACATAAGTCTAGCACTAGAATGACCTTGAAGAATCTTTTTGTTAGCACTACCCACTCCACCTTTAAGATATATGTTTAAGACTTGACACCATGCTTGCTTTGATGTTTGGGGCCAATGGGCTCACTAACGTGGGGCCCCATTGTTATTAGTGGTCTAGTTATATCCTATAGCAGCCAACGAATGTTAGCTCTGACTCCTCTAGCTCTTCCTTCTCAATGAAGCCTCGACGCTCAGCTTTGAAGGATGGTTACTAGGACAGTAGGTGCCTATGGTGACTTCGTCAAGCTCAAGCCCCCCACCGGACAGTCTGAAGACACAATCTTTCGCAGGTGCTCAGAGGGGTAGGATGTGCGTTCATGTGTTCATAGGGGTGAGTGTGTGTATGCATTTGTGAGCGTGTGCGTTTTGTAGTGGATTTTCGCAAAAATGAGAGATGGGCCTTCCGTTTGTATTAAGTTTTCCTAGATTTTCCCAAAGTAATTGTAATGGTCACCAGTGTCTAGGGTCTATGGGCTCACTACTGAGGGCCACATTATTAGTGGTTCAATTTCATCCCATAGCAGCCAACGAATATGAGCTCCAACCCCCTAGCACTTCCTTCACCATGAAGCCTCGGCGCTCGACTTTAAAGGATGGTTATGAGGGTAGTGAGAGGCGACGTTCCCGTCAATATATAGCGAGGTGCCTATGGTGACTTCGTCAAGCTCAAGCCCCGCGGGATCAGTGTCAAGATCCAGTCTTTCTGATGTCCTCATAGGTGTAGCGTGTGCGTACCTGCATTCATAGGGTTGAGTGTGTGTACGCATTTGTGAGCATCTCTGTTTTGTAATGGGTTTTCGAAAAAAGAGAGGGGGGCCTTTGGTTTATTTACTTATTGAGTTTTGATCTGTTTTCCAAAAATACTCCATGTAATGCAAGTCAAACTAGGTGAGTGATGTTTAGGGGCCCACGAGCTCTCTAGCGCGGGCCCCAGTTAATGGTCGAGTTAAATCCAATACGGAGTAGTAGCCAGCGAATGTGAGGACCGGCTCCCCTACCTCTTCCTTCTCCACGAAGCCTCTGCGCTAGGCTTTGAAGGCGCGCTCTTTTTTCGAGAAATGTCGGCGGATTCAGTCATGCCGGTCCGGCGAACGATGGGGGATCTTGATGCGCAGGGCGGCCGGGTTAGGGTAAGTACACCAGCGTTCATGATCTCAGTTTATTTTCTCGAATTCAGCTTATGGGTTCTCTCCTTTTGGGGTTTTTCTCTATTCTGCCCGTCTCGATCGATGATGTTTCCTAGGTTCAGATGTCGGCACGGATGGTAGACGCGGAGTGGTACGACATCGCTACCGATGAAGACCTCCGGCTCTAGTGCGAATATGCCTTGGCGCCCCGATGCCGGGCCGCGTTCGAGGGAACGAACTTCGGTCGTAGGTTCTTGGGTTGCAACTACGAATGTGAGCGTTGCACGTTCGTCCACTGGGTAGATCTACCGCACTCACTTTCACTGCAGCGCGTGATGATGTTGCTGTGGTTACAGCTCGAGATCCGCGATGACCTCGAAGAGGAGGAGCAGGAGCGCCATCAGATGCATGCCGAGGAGATGGCTGCAGAGTTAAGGATGTCTCCAACTCACTGCACTCAGTCGTAAATAGGATAGATGCTCTTAGATTTGGGTAATTAGAGCTGGACACTACGTTCTTAACCAAGTATGGTCTACAATCTAGATATTTAGCATGCTCATGATGCTTTTGGTGGCTGGCCGTAGATTCCACTAATAATTAAGTAATCCCCTTTTTTTACTAGTACACACCATCTCATAGTACTGTCACATTAAATTACACTAGGTTAATTAATATGGGAGTAGTTGACAGTTTGCTTACATCCCTTCTGGATTTTGTGGTTACTACTAATTGATATGGTTTATGTGATATTGGTATCTCTATCTATATACGAGTATCGCTACATTTTTTGCACATTTGTGCACCTCCCCCGTTGCACACCTTCTTTACCCAGCAGCATCCACCTTTCCATCGCATCAGTGCAATCTCTGGTGAGTCCGTAACTATTCGGATGGTTGTTTAGGTGATTTCTATTTGAAATAGTAGATCTATATGCCATATTAGGAAGCTGGGATCACCATGGATGTAGCCATGGAATTAGTTATAAGGTCCACTAAAAATAGGTAAGTATATGCTGCCAAGAAGAGTCTTTTGAGGATGGGAAGCTTGCCCCTGGCTTTATTTCACAGTATGGTCCTCTACTGAACAATGCAGATGTAATTTGCTGCATATCGTTCATAAACAGATTGTTGTTTCCGGTGTCCTGCATTGCTGAGTTCTTTAAATTATATTGTTCGTTAAAGGGAAACACGCCCAATACTTGGCATCAGATTAATGCACGTGCCCTTCTTTACATTATGAAGTTGATATGTTCTTTCCTAAAATTTACTGGTTTTCCTGCATTTCATTTAGCACCATGCGCATGTCCCACCCGTGGAGGAGGCATTATCGAGTGACAAGTGTTTTTATGTATAAAGATTCTTAAAATATCCCACCCGTGGAATTTCAGTAACCTATGCTTTGTCCTCGAAAACATTTTTTTCGATAAAGACCGCTTTATTACTTAAAATATCCCCTAAAATATACTGATCATTTTTGTTGCATCATGATGTAGAAACAAAGTCATTCTGATCTGTTGCCACTTATTACTAAGGCCAGGACTGCTCATGTGCCAGCTAAGAAGGCAAACCCTGAAGTACGGCCCTTTTCATGTCAGTTCTGTTTCCCATGTTTGGGAAATATTTGTGGAGCTTGCATGATTTTGCAACTGAATTTGGACTATGAAACGATAATTTGGTTTATTTTTTTAAAATGAGAATATGGTTTAATTTTGGATTTGTTATCTGCAGTTTCCACCTTACTCATATTGCTCATGGCGTAATGGTGCTAGTCACTACAAGGATTTGACAATTGTCCGTCTCCGAGAGAAATATAAAGCTCATAGACACATGATTTCGTGCCTTCAAGCGAAACTGAAACACCAGGACGAACAGATTAGGCGCCTGAAGGAAGAAGTGTCCACATCCACTAAGCGGATAGCTGATTTGACTGCAGGATGGAATACATCAATTTCAGTTGCTCGTGATGCTGCTGTTGATTTTCAAAAGTTCATGGCTGACAACTTAGTCCCCAAGTTGCCTGATGTGGATGGCGACGAGCTGATTGGCCAGGTGTACGACTTTCTTGGAACAGGTGGGAATGCGAGCTGATAGCCTTTTCAATCCGGCTCTAGAAGAAGATGAGACCGTAACAGAAATCCGAGATTCTCCATGCCCATAAAATCCTAATCCTGCAAAAGATGAGGAAATCTGTAAACCATATTGACCGCTCTACTTTCATTTTTGAAGGGTTTGGGTCTCTTATGAGGATGACTATTTGTTAAGTCAGGTACTATAACTATTTTTTTGCTCTGCTGGTGTGTGGTGTCCACGAATCTATATATTTGATGTACTATTATGACATATATATTGGACCTGGCTTTATGTGACTATATTTGGCAACAACAGTCATCTTATTCGAACTTGTGGTGGTTTTTATCGTTCAATTTTTTCCTTCTGAGATCTGTTAATGATGATGTTAATGCCAGTTGCGAGTGATTTTTTAGCATGTTTCTGGTAGTAAACCAAAAATTGTAGTTGTAGATTGTGGAATTTTAGGTTGATGTTTGAACTCTAGATCTTGATGTCATATAAAGGGCAAGCTTCTACCACCTGGAATAATTTACCCAGCAATTGATTGTATCACACAAATAAGTGCACAAACTTGATGTCTGTAGGCAGGAAACTGAGCAATGCAAGTGCACAAACTTGTATCAGTCGTGTGGTTGCTACTATTAATATAGTTGTGGTTTCCCCTAAAAAAGGCAGGGTTTGCAAAAAAAAATAGTGGGGTGAAAGTTAGTTTCGAGTTCGAGGTAGCTTAGTCATGTTCCCCTCGACCCCATCGTCATCTTCTCTGCTTGGCCACCCTCCCTCGACCGAACCATCCTCGCCGCTCCACCATTGAATACCACCACACCACCGTTCGCTGGTATGTACGTCCCCAACCTCCAGCCATTACGGGCTTTCTGAAGGATAGAATGCATTTATTTTTGGGCATTGCGAGCTATATAAGCTCGTGGCGTTTACAGGAAATGGAATCGGCGTTGGCGGATGCATTTGCTGCATCGGCGGATGCTTGTAAAGCAGAGGTGGATGCTGAAGCAGCACCAGCGGATACATGTGAAGCGGATGCGGAGGCCGATGCTTGTATCACGTCGGATTCTTGGGTAGTATTGAGTGATGCTTTGAAAGCGGTTGAGGCACAGTCGAAATCCTCGTCGGCTGCTGCTGGAGCAAATTCGGCTATGTTGGCTGCTGCTAACCAAAGCGACGGCTGCGTGGGATGCTAGGAATGCGCCAGCTCGTGGTAGTGCTTCTTCAGCGTCAATGGCTGTGGCTTGTCATTCATCGGCGGCGCCTACTCCATCTGCTCAGAACTCGTTGACCCCATTGTAAGTTCTGCGTTGGATTTTGTCTCCCTAACTTCCTCTCTCTTTTGTATATTCTCCTCCAGGGTTTTTTCTGGACGCAGTGGATATTAGTTTAAACTAGTAGTACTAGGAACATAAAAATCTATTTAATCACAAACTAGTGATCCGAATGGGATAAAACTTTCACAGGATTCAAACCTAGGCACCGATGATTTACTAATTTCTTGTCATTTTTTTCAAATAGTTTTACTTTTTAGTTCAAAATCTGAACTACTGTCATACGTTTGATCTAAGATGGAAGGTGGATCCTGGGGCAAGTCACCGTGAGACTTGGGTTCACCAAGTCATTGAAGCTGTGTCCGTTTTTTCTTCTCTTCTTTATGATAAAACCAGAAAATTCAGGTGGGGGCCTTTCTGTCCTCCCCGGTGACCTAAAAAAAAGTTCTTCATTCCCTTTGCCCAGTTCCGACATGCTGAAGCATTTTGCGGTGCTTTCATACTACCCTGGTTGATTTCTTGTGCTATTTAGGTTATTTTGTTGACAGACTCTGCTTTTTTGGAATTTTCGATGATAAATTTTCCTATCAAAATGTATGATGCATTGTGGTGTTTAATTAATTCTTTTTTTAGGGTTATGCATTGTGCATTATGCTGTTTACTTAATTCTGATGATGCACTTGTGCTCCATCATCCTACCAGCTTCGGTGGAAGACCATATGCAACAATCAACGACTTGCTAGGCAATGTATTTGTTCAGATTCTTGTCAGGCTTCCTCCGCACCCATTCTGCATACTGAGGGCATTAGTCGCCCAAATGTTTTGGATGGACTTCATGGGAAGCAACGATTTCAAAAGGCTAACCCTGTCACACAACAGAGGAATGCTGTTACTTGGGTTTTTCACCAACAGCTCCGAGGATGCTCGATTCTTAACAGATCATAAGCTTGACCAATCCATCTTCCAGAAGCTTAATAGGCTGGTGGAAGTACATAAAGCCTACAAACCATATGTACCCGGATGTCGCAATGGTAGGGTGCTACTTCATTATCCGCAAGGGTCTAACATGATAAAGGCATGGGATCCAATCAGTGGAAGTGAAATAGTGATACTAGAACCACCAATTTGGCGGAGACGTGAGTATGATAGCGACACAATTCTCTGTTCGAGTTATCATGGGCAACTGTCTTCACATTGTTGCAGCAATTTCTGGGTTGTTTGGATAGTAACCAATGGTAACCAAGCACTGGTGCATTGGTACTCATCAGAGTTAGGAAAATGGGAGGACTGGATTGAACCTGCTGAGATGCTGGCTAAGATTGATCGCAGGCCATCAACTCTCATAGGGCACATTTTGTAGTGGCCAACAATTAACTCTAGATATATAATTCCCTTCGATAACGTGACAACAAAACTTTGTTATATTGAGTGCCCCCATGAGACATATGATATTTCTATACGCAATTTTGTCATCTCTAAGGGGCATAATTGAGATGTTACCCTTGCGCTGATAAGAGACTTCAGTCTAAACACGTGGTCCAGTGCAAGATCATCAACATCCAAATGGGAAGCTTGGGTGCCTCATATAAAGGTTGAGTTGGATACTCTCCTTGGCCTTGATAAATCATGGGCATATGGTGGGAAAGATGCAGTAAGGTTACTCTGCGCATTTGAGGATAGATAAATGGTGGTTATATGGGCGAAGGAGGGAGTATTCGAATTAGATCTCAGCAGCATGAAGTCTAAGAAGTTCAGATCTCGTAAACGTTGGTGTACTTTACATCCCTACATTATGACACCTGGTTAGTGCAGTCATTCATGTGCAACCCTTGCATTTTTATACACCTATGATTTTTCTGATCATTTTGTTCATTTCCTTCAGCAACCGACATGATTCGGAGTGCTAAATCAAAGAAACAAAAAGGAAGTCCTATCAGCAACACAGCTGATTCAGACTACAACATCAAGGATATGAAAATAACACTCGGATGAACAAGCAAGGCTTGTTTGGGCAAGCATGTGTTTTCCCAGCTTGTGTTATTTGGAGCTGCAGTCTGATATTTGTTTGTTTTGGTAGCTGATGGAACTATGGCGGCACCTTTCTTTGTGCTACAATCACAGCGGCAGGGGCTGTGGGCCCCCAGATTAATCCTTCGAGAATCCCTGTTATGCATCCACCATGATCCCATGATCAGTTAGTCATGACACATAATCGACAAGTATCAAAGTGAACATCCATTACTTAAGAGGATACATGTCATACCTTACATGCTATTATGGCTACATCACTATTCATCAGCGGAACTTCATCAAGCATATATCCCGAGCCATGCCATAACCTACAGGCAGCTGACTTGAAGGTTCTAGCTCGCATAGTCGTCAACTTCACCTTCTTCTCGATATCTGACCAAGTTAATAGCCATGGACAATGCCAGTGAGTACTTTGAATGTACTCGCAAACAACTTTAACAAAATAGTAATAACAAGAGGATATGCAATATGGCTATGCAGGAGGGCTCCAAGAGAGGTTCTTTTCTCAAATAGTTTCTCTTGTAGATATAGCATCTACATATCTTTATTGAAAACTTTTGAAAAACATTTGAAAAGTTTTGGAAACCACTAGGATTGGGTCACCCTTTTGTTTCTTCCTTCCGGTCATCCCATGACCAAACTCCTTTCCTTCCTTTCCGACCATCCCATGGTCAAAACATGTATTCCTTCTGACCATCCCATGGTCAAAACATTTGCAAAGACATTTCTTTTCTGAAATCCTTTTTGAAATCAAAACCAGCACCGCTCTACAGTAGTTTTTCCAACCCGTCCATAACCGCGGACACGGCTATTCGAATATATTTACACTCTGCAGAGGTTGTACACTTTACCCACACCATCCGGGTACCCTACCCTGATCTACACCGATCGTGGGTCGAGTAACCGATCAAGACTCTCCGGATGCCCACTCCAATATAAGTGCCTACCCTATGTGTGTTGTTCCCCTCAACACCGAGACACCCTATATAGTTCCCAAGCCAACTGGAGTGCTTTTTGCACTGCACAAAGTGTGCGCTTTCAATGAGGGGCTCATAGTAACGCATGGAGGCCCGTAGACCCTTCGTTCCTTCTCTAGGTCGATATCTCACATGGAACTTTACAGGTGAAGGCCCACACTCCAGGGATTTTTAAATCCCCTGTAGTAGTTGTAGGCAGCTTATACCAGGGTAAACAAACATCAAGCCTAGCCCTGTCCCATTCCAGAGTAATGTGATTGCAAGGATTAAGTTGTTATAGCTAAAGCTGCAAAGAAGCGGGTGCGTTTTCGTAAACATTTTACCTCCTCTTTCCTTCAGCATCTTTTGTAAAACAAAACCTTTTTTCTTTCTAAAACTTCTCTTGGTAGATCAAACCTCGCCAAGGTTTCATCACAAAACATTTTGTAAACTTTTTCGGGGTCTTCCCATCTTATAGCTTTGCTTCGGCTAAATCGGGGTCTCCAAAGGGTATGGTGTATTACACCATCTACCATACTAGGGACAAGTAGGTATCATCGAGAGGGTTGTACTTAGTAGTACCATTGAGTAATGGTTTGGAGGAGCCAAGCCACTACCAGATATACAACATCATATAGTAAAACAGTTCAATTTTCATAAAATCGTAGATAAAACATGCATAAGTAAAATAGTAGGACAAGGCTTATGAGCAAGAAGGTGGCTTGCCTGAGATCAGCAATCTATCAATATATGTCCTTGGACTTCTTCTTAGAATACCAAAAGATAACAATAATAAGATGCTTCCTCCTTCTTAGCGTCATGCAATCGCAACTATCGCCGTCATCAAGCATACATGCATACAAACAATGCCACACTTAAGAAAAGGCATACAAGTATCCACACAATATAGCAAGAAAAGATAATCACAAGCTATAAAACAGTAAGGTGCTGGAAGATTGGCTTGATGAGATTGGTAAATGACTTGGAAGCAGTTGTAGAGATTTTAATAAGACTTAAAGTCTAGAAACTACTAGGAGAGGGGTTTTACACCAAGGCCAGATTATATATGGTACCATTGTATAAAAATGATACCATCTGATAGGTACTGATAAAATGAATCCATCAAAAGTGGTTTCACTATTTTATCAATTTCTGTTGATTTATAAAGGGTTTTCTAGTGAGAAAGGCGCTAGTTTTAGGAAATAAATCACCGTAAATGTTCTGTGGTTCCAAAAATTGACTCCTCTTAGTATTTAGTAGGTATTGATGGACTGGTTCAATGAGAGTTAGAACCACTTCAAGATATTTACCATAATGCCCTTGGGAAAATCCCAAAGCAAGTTCTGGAGGGTATTTTTCTTTTTCACCAAATTTATTCTACAGAGGATTTTGGTGTGAATCCAAGGGCACATACTAGGTATTTGTAATACCTTTCTGTAGAATTTCGATTTACTAAATTAGGTGACACATAACTACTGGAATGATTTTATTAGTGATATAGTCATACACATAATAGTTTAATTCACCATAATTTAATATGGGCTTAATAAATTTTGGGCCTCTGGGGTTTGATAGATATGATGGCGGATGAGTTCTCAGAGTTGGAATTAGTCCAACAAC
Organism: Avena eriantha; assembly: GCA_910589775.1. NCBI lineage: Eukaryota > Viridiplantae > Streptophyta > Magnoliopsida > Poales > Poaceae > Avena > Avena eriantha. The sequence continues at coordinate 543,555,161 of OU342743.1, forward strand.
AGTTTTAGTTTGACCTGGAGAAATTACCATAGGCATATTTGCCCTGATTTCGTTAATTTTGCTACAGGCAAACTTGGAAGCAACTAACTATAGGGCAAGAGTGAATTTTAAGGTATGACTCCTACCTTGCAGCACAAAAAGCATTCAATTCATTTGGATTTGTAAATCATATAGAAAGATTTATTTTGTGGAAAGGATACATCTAGGGGCTGGGATTACTCTATTTATTTTAGACCACAACTTGACCAAACAGGGGTACTGCATGTTGGATCAGTCATGCATGCATATGGGAAAAATTAGATTTGGGATTAGAAAGTCATATTCCATTTTTATTTCAAATTAAACCTAGTATTCAATTTGTTGTTCTGGAAATTTTGAAATAAAAGAAAAGGCGGGAGAGCGGCTACTGGGCTTTATCTTGATGGGAAAATGGGCCACAAGGTTGGATTCCGTCCCATCTAGCGATGGCTCGCGCGGGAGGGAAATTTGAAGGCCTGCCAGGTGGGCCCCAGCGATCAGTGACAGCGGTCGGCCGAAGGGGTAAGGGCGAGCGTGGGTCATCCGATCTAGTCACATCCGACAGCAAGGGGTTGTCTCCTGCCGCTGTCTCAGCCGTGACGGGAGGAAATCCTAGGGTACGATGGGGAGATCGGGGGCGGCTCACCGGGGCTCAGGGAGAGGTCGGCGATGGCGCAGGGAGACGAAGGACTCTAGGGCGAGTCTGGGGAGGGCGGCAATGGCGGGTTTGACGAAGGGGTGATGCTCGCGTGAGGACCCCGGTAGGACAGCTTTCGGGCTCGTCGGAGGTTCTTCTAGGGCGCCTGCATGCGGGAGAAAAGGGACGGGGAAGTTAGGGCTGGTCCAAAGGGAGACATGCATGCCAAAAGAGAGAGAGAGAAGAAAGGCAGGGAGGTGACCACCAAGTCTAGTTCTTGAGGAGGACCGAGGGAGGAAGCTTTCTTTCTCCAGGGCGAGGCAGGTGGTGGGAGGATCCCTGGAGGTCGAGGAAGGTAGATCAGGGGTAGGGGATCTCAAATATACCACATGCAAGTGGAGGGGAGCAAGGTAGAGGCGACCTCGGGCACGAGTTTAACAATGGACGAAGCACCTTCTTCTCCTTCTCTCAGGCAGGACAGAGCAGGGGAAGGAGTGGCTCTTTGAGGACCATAAGTGGGAGGGGAGGAAGTAAATGAGGCCGGGAGGGGGGTGTTGTGCTGGCCCTTTTCCTTATAAACCGAAGAGAGATGGCGCATGGTGGAACATGTCTATTTGAGGTGAGGGGAGGGGTGCTGCTCAAGTATTGGCCGAGGGAGGAGGTGGAGGGGGTGAGGTAGGGCCTGGTACACGACCCGAGAGGGAGGGGGTGGCTGATGCCTAGCTTTTGATTTAAAGAGGGATACCTAATAAATGACATATCTTTCCCTCCTTCCAAGGGGTAAAGGACATGGGGTGGGTACATGCTACAGTGGCATTGAAGGGATACGGGTAGGCTACACTAGCGTAAAATCAAAAATTTCTATCGCGTCAACCAGGAATACTATTGTCATAGATCACGGGATTACCGCTAGACGCGCAGGTGCGGAACTCGATGAAGCACGTTGCGGCAGTGTAGATGTTCTACGTCTCCTCCTCGTCCTCCTCCCACGAGCAGCTCCCCTTTGCGCGGCTCGTCCAAGTGCTACAGATGCAGCACCTCCGAGGTATCCATACGTCCGGAGTGGAAGTCATCACACGCCAGACTGCTAGGTCTGCGCGTGCAACACAGGCGGAAGAGGAGTGGCGGCTGGGTGGAATGCTCTCTCTTTTTCAGCTCGCCTCACTCCCTCTTATATAGGCATCCCTGGTGGGCTTCTACATTAGCAGCCCATTAGCAGCCTAAGCCTGGTCTAATTCGGATCCAATCCTCATTAGGCTTCCAGCCCCTAAAGTGTGTGACCCTATAGGTTCATACACGTATAGACATGACGCGAGTACACTTACTCCGTCAATAGTTGGTAGCGGCCTCTAGCAAGACGTGCCAACTCCTAAACGCATATAAAGATCATTCGGACGAACCATCACAAGGTTGAGTACATGTCTTTCCCTTTGCCTCATGATATTTGGTCTAGCTCTAAGCTGACCTCTCTTTCTCGATACTGTGATTCAGAATCCCTTTACTAGGTTAACTCTTAACCATATGTAGCACGGCCATGCATTTCTGGATCCGATCACTCGAGGGGCCCAGAGATATCTCTCTCAAGTAGAGAGGGGCAAATCCCATCTTGATTGATCGATGCCTTGCAGCATGTATCAGGACAAACCCAAAAGCTACCTTTATAACTACCCAGTTACGGAGTAGTGTTTGATAGCCCCAAAGTAGGTCGATCCACATCTCAAGTACATGCGACAATCTCAGGTCTAAGGACAAAACGTACACGATGTGTAGAGAGAGCTGCAAGTATTATTGCTAGTCTCATGTTGGGTCAGTCCAACCCCATGTTCATAACATGTGTCCACATCATTGGTTTGACATCTCCATGTCAATGACTTGTGAAACATAGTCATTAACCAATCGATGTGCTAGTCTAATATTCACGTGTGTCCTCGCATGAACTCCGACTAGGGACAATTATTAGATAACCATACAAGTAAAGAGTTTCACAAACAATTCACATAATTGCCAATCAATACAAGTTGCCTGGTATATGGATATTCAAGGAACATTATAATAACTCATGGATACACATGAAATACAATCATCTCTATGATTGCCTCTAGGGCATATTTCCTTCAGGCATGTCGACCAGAGGTGAGTGCTGGTGCTGGTGGAGGTTGATGGAGGTATTTTGATGAGGTTTTGATTTGATTTTGGCTCATGGATTTGATTGATGTCAAATTTGATCATGATGATGCTCATGAAGGAAGTCTACTAATTTGACTTCTATAGGATGAGGCAAGAGTGCTGGTACATAGATAAGATCAAGAGACCCTTCTAGGAATTGTTTAGGATTTTTCCGAAGATTATTAGTCCACTTAAGAACCTTTATCCAAAAAGTGTTGTATTGGTTTTTAGAAGCTTATTTGACATTTTTGTATTGGACAAGGTTGGCTTTTTATGTGAACTGGTCTTAAATACCATCTCACTCATTGGAGAATTTTCTTAGAATTTATTGAGATGGAAAAGTATTTTTCAGCATTTATTTCTTGTTTCTTCCATTTAAGAAAATAGGCAAAAAGAATTATTAAAATTCTTTAAAAATATATTTTTTGAAGTGGGGAGATAAGGTATGATATTTAGTCCTCAATTTTGCTTAACTTTGGGCAAGTGTTTTGGAGAAAAACAAACTTGCCTTTATAGAGTGAGTTTTTGGGGGTTTTGTGAAATTAAGAGATTAAATACGTTTTGGTCCAAGATAATTATGGATAATATTTGATAAATATTTATTAGCAAATTATATGATGTATGCAAGGTGTATATAGAATTTTAAACCTTGGGATTTGAGAATCCCACTTGATTTTGGTGAAAAACAAGAAAGGATCTAGGGTGATGTTGTTTTCATACCAACAAACCTTGTTGGAGCTTGGAGCTCAAAGCTCCCCTTGGTGCATGGAATATATGGATGGATAGGCCAAGTGATGTATATTACCAAGGTACAAGAAGTTGAGCTTGATCAGGCTTGAGTTCTCCAAGAACTAATTTCAAATTTTGAATAAAATAAGGCTGCCAAAAGAGATTATTAAGTAGCCTTCAAAACCTTGTGGGTTTTTGAAACACAAGGATCCATTTGGGACAAGTTAATTGGGTATTGCTAGAACTTTATGAGTAGAACACATGCATGCAAGAATTTGGTCCAAAGAAGGTAGGATAAAGGTGTGAGCTTCTGACTAAGTAGGCTAGTTGATAAGATTTGCAGAAAAAGTTATTTTCTTGGCTACAAAACCATCAAGAACAAGTGGGCTGAAAGATGATATATCCAATGTAAAGAGTGGGCCTTGGTAGTCCTTAGGATGGTTTACAAGATGGTTCAAGTACATTACCAAAATTTCAAAAGGGTTGAGAAAGAGAGGCATTCAAAGAAGTGATGTTGAAACAGTTTTCAGACTTGGTCAAATTTAGCAGATTTAGGGTTTTTGACTAGGATATGAGTGGGAATGTTTTTGATGGATTTTCAAGGTATCAAAGCATCATCAAGTGGATGATGTTGAAGTGTAGATTGAGTATAATAGATCCATGCTTGATATTGGTCTTCAGTGACTTGGAAACTTCTAGAATGGATCACTTCATAATTGATCTGGTTAAAGGTGTTAGATCATCACCTAGTGGCTACAGATCAGATCCAACTTGGTTAACTTGCTTAGGGGTATCCTAGGGTAGCTCACAATAATTCCTAGGCAAACAAGTCGGACAATAGATCAAGGAAATTCACCTTAACAAGCAACTCAAGCTATTACTAGGGTTACCATCAAGCCTAGCTTGAGGTAAGGATGGGTAGTTTGAATTGTTGGAGTTTGAATAGGGTAAGAGTCCTTGGTATCATTACCAAGAGTAGGATTCAATGCTTTAAAAAAGGTTTTGGAGAACCTAGAGGTAAGAGTAGTTAAAGGTTCTGCCTTGGAAACATAAGGAGAAGATATCTTATAGATCTCCATAATTTTGGCAATAGAAGCTACTAAAATAGTTAGGGTTGCAAAGGCATCTTGCTCAGGTTTTGGAATGCCAGAACATTTGAGAATATGTAAAATGAGCCAAGACTATTTTGTTAAATAGCTTTTGTCAACTGATGGTGAGGCAAGGAGTATATCATATGGTATACACTCAGATGCACAAGCACAAATAAACAACAAGCAAACAATGCATCATTGAACAAGAATTTTTTTTGTTCCCCCTGGTTTTTGCATTCTGGAAAACTAATCAGGGTTGCTGAAATTGGGATGTTACAGGGGCTGGAATATTAGAGCTGTTTGTTCGTTTTGGGGGCCTATGTGTGTCTAATAAAACATTATTTTATATGATGGAATGGTGTTCTCTATATAGTAGTGTATGCGTAATGAAATCTTGTTTTATTTGTTCTACATATACTTTAGCTGGTCTTTGTATTTTGATAATATGCTGTAGTAGGAGTATTTGTTTCGTAGCAGGCTTTTTTATTTGATCTGAATTAGTATTACCATTTAGTTAGTGCTTCCTGTAGAAGAGTATGTGCCGACACCTAAATAATTACTAGACCTTGGTTGCACACCATTTTCACATGCTTGAATCAGAGCTAATTTAGACATTTGTTTGTTGTTATGTTAAACAAACATTCTTGTATCAGAGATCTGCATTTTCATACGTGTGGTAGATAATCACTCTCCCTAACTTGGATCCCTGAAATAGAGGGAGAATGACCTATTTTTTTAATTATTCTTTGGACAATCTCTAAATTAAAAATCATTGTCGACCGCCAAAACCTACCGCCTACCCGTTTGAATCGGAGGCATGAGTTGATGCGAGTCTCACCTTAAATTCCTGACCAGATGGCGCTCAAACTAGAGAACATTTTTCTAGTAATAAAAACTTGGCCAGCAGCCAAATTCAAAATCGTAATCAAGCAGGAAAATAACCCACCGACTCCGAAGCATCTCGCACCCCCTCTGTTTCAAAAAAATTTAGGCAAAATCACCCACCAAGGTAGTACAATTTTTATATTATTACATGGACCCTAGACAAATTTAAAATTTGAGTCAAGCGGCAAAATTTACCGCCTATGCTGTGTGAATGGAAGGTATCCAAGTTTCTATGCAAAAAAATGTTTATGGATGATCAGTTGATGTGACTCTCGGCCTTGAATTCTTGGACAGATAGCTTACAGTCTACTACCTTTTTTCTATTAGTAGATGGAGGCTAGCCAAATTTAAAATCTCAATAGAGCGGCAAAATCACCCACCTACCAAGCATTTCCTGCCCCACTGTTTCAAAAACTTTGAGCCAAAATATCCCACCGACCGGGGGAGTACCATTTTTCTATTATCATTATTAGATGGGCACAAGTCAAATTCAAATTCTCAATCGAGCAGCAAAACTTCATTTTGAAAAACTTCAGAATTTCGCGCCCTTCCATTTAAAAAACTACCTTGAAGCATTTCGCGCCCTTCCATTTAAAAAACTTCAGAATTTAAAATTCCAAATCTACCCATTGTTCAGACGACAAATGGGCATGCTAATGTCGGTAGCTCGGGGGCATGATCGTAAATTTTTTTTGCTCACCTCTATGGTCCCGATTCCCCTAGTTTTTCCTGCCGGCCCTCCCAAAAATCCCAAGTTCATCTGTCCCCTCCACGACCACCGCGCACACCGGCTTGAGCTGCGGTCTCGTGCACCGTCGCGCAGTCGCTTCACCGACGCTCACCCACCAGATCTAGGAGTTGCGGTGTCGTTTACCACGCCGATGGCGTCATCGACCGCCCAAGCTCTGCTTCCTCACCGCCGAAAGCTACCTAATCGTACCGGATCCGCTTCACCGGTGTCCACTGATGGCTCAATGTATGGCGCCAGAAAAGTGCTGATGCGATGTTGATGTAGAGCTCGTTGGGAACCCCAAGAGGAAGGTATGATGAGCACAACAACAAGTTTCCCCCAGTGATGAAGCCAAGGTTTAATCGAACCAGTAGGAGCAAGGAAACACCCCAAAGGTGTTGCTAGCTGAGCCTTGGCAGGGCGCACTACCGGTGCTAGTAGAAACGTGGAGACCTGCACAACACAACCACAGAACTTTGTCCCCAACTTGTGATGAGGTTGTCAATCTCCACGTGTTTTGCAGAAAACAAAGGATTAATCGTATCGAATGGAAAGAAGTAAAAGTTTGCAAAAGTAAACACAAAGAAGTAAACAGTTTATAGATTGTATGTAAAGAAAAAGGACCAGGATCCATAGTTCACTAGAGGTGGCTCTCCTTAAGATAGACAACATGTTGGGTGAAAAAATTACAGCGGTGCAATTGACAAACATCGAGAAAGCAATACATGCATATACTAATCATCTTGACTCCTTTGGAACTTGATTGGGCATTACAACATTATACATAGACCACCATCCAACTGCATCTATGACAAATAATCCACCTTCAGGTTATCTTCCGAACCCCCTCCAGTATTAAGTTGCAAGCAACAGATTATTGCTTTACAAATTGCGTGTAAAGTAAACAATACGATTGTTCTATGAACAAAGGATTGTTGTTTTCTCCCTAGTAGCAACAGCACATCTAGTACCTTAGAGATTTCTATCACTTTCCCAGATTACCAGAGGCATGAACCCACTATCGAGCATAAATACTAACTCTTGGAGTTGCTAGCATCTACTTAGCCAAGATAGCTACTAACAACGGAAAGCATGCAAGATCACAATAACAAAGACAGGATAGAATCAATAATCAATATGAAATAGCATCTCAATATCCATCGGATCCCCACAAACACAACATGCAGAATTACAAATAGATTATCTTTATCATGAACAGAGCTCACAAGATCTAGACATGAAAGCACAAAGGAGGAGAACCAGCCATCTAGCTACTACATGGATCCGTAGTCCAAGGATGAACTACTCACGCATCACACCGGAGGCTTGCATGATGATGAAGAAGGCCTCCAGGGTGAATTCCCCTCTCTGGCAGGGTGCCAGGAAGAGCTTCAGATCCCTCCCGATCTAGGGATGGAGATGACGGCGGCTACAGACTCTTTCGTGGATTTTTGATCGGGCACTTAGGGTTTTCGTACCGAGGGCATCTTATAGTCAGAAGGGGAGGCCGAGGGGGTGCCTGGGTTGGCCACACCACCCCCTGGTGCAGGCCAAGCCTGGCCTCGTGGCCAGGTGGTGTGCCCGCCCTCTGTCCCCTCTCCGTCTCGTATTCTGGCATATGATGACTTCCAGAAAAATAGGCACTTTGGCTTTTGTCCCGTCCAATTCCGAGAATATTCATTTTCTGACTTTCCTGGAACCAAAAACAGCAGAAAACAGGTAGTTGGCACTGTGGCTCTTGTTAATAGGTTAGTCCAAGAAATCATATGAAAAGTACTCCAAAGTGTGGACAAAACACAAGAAAGTGGATAAAACTAAGCATGGAACATCAAAAATTATAGATACATTTGCAATGTATCATCCACCGGGCGTGATCTAGTTCAAAGATTTCCATGTCCACCGCTCCAGACCAGCTGCACAGTCGTCGCTGTTCACTGCACCGGATCTGCCTCAGCGACGCTCTCATCCACCACTTTCAAGCCGGCATAGACCGCCCAAGATCTGCTTCCCCGACGCTAACATCCACCGCAACCGCAGCACCCTCGGTGACCTGGACATCACTCGCACGGTACCGATGATGCTTAGACGCCTCTCAGACCAAGGTTAACCAAATCTCCAACCTTTTTTGTTTTGTCAGCGGTATAGTAGGTTCAAGCCTGTCGCACTGAACTGCATTTTTGTAATCGTGGTAGTACATACAAGTCACTGGGCACGCATGTTCTTCGTGCTAGTACATACAATGTAATTAGACATGTTGGTTTGCATTCGCTGCTCTACAAATATCAAGGCATGCACATGTCTGTTATTTTGTCATGCACATGTTCTTATCTTAGCTGCTCCGTACACCAGTAAATGCCTGATATTGTGTAGTTCTTGCAAAATGTAATGTCATTGGAAAATATTAGTGTGGATTCCCTGCTACACAATTACTGACTCTATCTGGTTATTCCTGAGCTAAATTCCTGCTATTATTTCCTCCCTGGCATCGTTCTGCTATCCGGTGGTACCTGTTCAAACTCTTCGTACTAGTTCTATTATAATTTTTTTGTTGCCATCTGGTTCTTCAAAAGCTGCAACACTGACTATTTTCGTTTTCTTTGCGTAGAGCTCAAAAAGGCAACACTGAACATGTTGCTTTGCACAGCCTACAGGTCCACCAGCGATGCTATTATATATTTTCTGTATCTGGTGCTGGTTCGTCCTAATGAACGTCATAATTATTCTTTACTATATAGTTCATCATTCGTGTTTTCCGTTCCTGCTTAACAAGTATCGTATGATGCGGTCATAATTTCTATGTGGTTCATTCTTAGCTATGACAGTAACTGCATGCCATTGTGTAGCTCACCACAAATTCCGAGTCACCCAATGTCTCTTACATTCCAGGAGATACCACTGCTTCCATATATATTTGCTGAAATGACCTAGCTAGTTCATACTGAAATTCTAAGAAACACTTTGTTTGATTGCTCATTTCATTGTTGGCATCCTTGTCTAATGCTTGTTTGTCCTATTCTACCGGTTCACAAGCCACACCATTATATCTCGTATCTGGTTCTGATTTGTCCTAGGAAACGACATAACTATCCTCTACTATGTAGTTCAGTATGGTTTGCATTCCTGCTCTACAAGTTTGTATTATGCAGTTATAATTCCTATCTGGCTCATTCTTAGCTATGACTAGTTTGTCTTCTTTGTTGTATTAACTTGTTATTAGTTAGTGTTAGACTACAATTATTGCTATCGCCACCAAAGAGGGGACTGCAAGATCATATCTCAAGGTGGTTTTCCAATGTAGCTGTCACACTCAAAGGGAGATGCAGTTGATGGATTGAGAAAGAAAATTGAGGACTCTGCTATCAACTTTATTCGCAACTGAAGTGCTGATTTTTCTTTCCCTTTTGTTCATATTTTGTAATATTTTTAAGAAGTTTGCAGCTGGTGTAAAATCTAGATAACTCGCATAGGCCATGCATGCATTTAGTTGACGCCGTCCACGCATGGCTGTACCATAACTGCTCCAGCCAGGTCGATCAGGTTTCAGAGTTACCGAAACAGTAACGGTAACTGGCCAAAACATAAACATGACATAACAGTGACAAAACAAAACAGCAACGGTAACTAGCTAAAACAGCAACATGACAAAACAGTAATGGACCGGAACAGTAACTGGCCGAAATAGTAACAGGCCAAAACAGTAACAGGCCGAAAGATTACCAGGTCGAAACAGTAACATGCCAAAACAATAACAGGCCAAAACAGTAACAGGCCTAAACAGTAATAGGCCAAACAGTAGCAGGCCAAAACACCAGTAGACCAGAACAATGGCAATCCAGCACAGTAACATGCCTAAATACTAACAGGCCAGAACAGTAACATGCCTGAATAGTAACAGGCTAGAGCAGGGAAAACCAGCACAATAACGGGCCAAAAGAGTAAAGGGCCACAACAGTAAAGGACATGAATAGTAAACGGCCAGAACAGTAATGAGCCAGAATAGTAAAAGGCCAGAACAGTGTCGGACCTTCTCAAAAGTGGGTCGTTCGTAGGCGGCCCATGACGAGCTAGGAGAACAGTGACGGGCTGATCGTGGGCTTTAACAGTATCAGGCCTACTTGACGCAGCCTGTTAACGGGCCGCATAGTATTCAAAAAGTGTGGGCTTTTGTAGGCCGAAACAGTAACGGGCCTAACATTCATGGGCCGCTGCTGGCCACATCTTTGGGCCCATTTCAAACATTGTCGGGCAAAACAGTAACGGGTCGTAATCTTATTGGGCTTTCTTGATGGGCCGACCCACTTCATTACGAGCAGGCCTTGGCTGAGCCTGGCTTCTACCATGGTTCCCGTGGCCGTTAACGGTGCTAACTGGCCGTTAACGGCGGGTGCCACGTGGCATTTTGCATGACGTCAGCAGTCAACGCGGCTGGCGAACAAATATACGACGGAACAAGTTTTGTGGCTGAAGGGTGTGATCCGCCACGGTCAGGAAAAAAACATGGTAGATTCTTTTGTGACGGGGCTTTTACCACGATGGGCATCCGTCTTAGAAGCCTTTTTAGCCACGAAAAACGGTCCTTCAACCACAAAAATCGTCCGTTGTAAAAGCCAACTTTTCTTGTAGTGTCTTAGGCTTCTTGCCCTTGCCTTTTCCCTTTTTCCCTAGTTTCTTAAAATTGGTGGTCTTATTGACCATCAACGTCGTGTGCTCCTTCTTGATTTGTACCTCAGTAGTTTATAGTTCAGCAAGGGTCTTATTGACCATCAATTTTTCCCTTGCATGTTGTAGTTCATCACAAAGCTCTTGTAGCTAGGGCAGCGAGTGCAACACCCTATCAATTGCAAGATCCTCTGGGATTTTGCAATATAGGGCGTTCAAACGCTTAATGTAGCCAGATATTTTGACTACATGCTCACTAATACTTTTGTGCTCTTCCATTTTGGTAGAGAAGAAGAGCTCGGAAGCATCATACCTCTCTACACGAGCCTATGGAGCAAACACAGCCTTGAGATCTTCAATGATCTCAAAAGCATTCATGTTCTCAAAATGCTTTTGAAGCTCTGGCTCCATCGCATAGAGCATTCCACTTTGGATGACGGAGAAATCATCCTCCTTGGACTTCTAGACATTCTTTTCGTCATGGGAGACGGAATCTGTAGGCTTAGCTGGAAGCTCAGCCTCGATGACATAAGTCAACTTGTAGGGGACTAGGAGGATCCTAAGATTACGGAACCATGCGGTGAAGTTGGTTCCATCATTTTTAGCTAGTCCTTCTCGAGGAAAGTGCTAAGGTTGAAGGTGGGTGGGCGAGACATCTACAATGGATTTGCAAAGTGTTTAGACCATGTTCATAATAGTGAGTTCAAGTTTTAAAGTATACTACCATACTTAAAACAAAAAGAACTCCCACTCAAATGAACATCCCTCCATTCGTTTAGTGATCACATGACCCTAATCCACTACTCCACTCCTGACCATCACGGTCAGCAAAGTAGTCTCAAAGGTGGACATTCCCAAATGTCGATCACATCAACCATGTGATTCATGCTCGACTTTTCGGTCTCTTGTATTCCGAGGCCATGTCTACACATGCTAGGCTCACCAGGTCTAACTTGTGTGTATTCGCAATGCAACATGGCTTACACCCACTGTATGCGAACATAGATATGTTTGACACCCGATCATCACGGCCTACCTCATACCGAAGAACTTTCTTGGTGGTGCACACATAAGGGGGATACGATGACTGGAATGCAATGAGGAATTATCTTACTATGCTACCGTCGAATATATTATCATACTAGCATTCATAGAGTAAAGTGTTATGACGTAGTTATAGCATCTTGATCACCATTAATAGCTTCAATGAAAGTTTCACAAACTTTCCATTGCCATGTCTCAACACATGCCCCTATGCAACAATAACGATAGACGCCTCTATATTATCTATTGCAAGTTTTATGCGGCTTTAGGGCTTTCACAGTAGAACCCCTTCCCACCTATGATCGTGGAGCCACAACATGGATTCAATGATTGCCATTTTACTTCCCTTTTTCAGGGCCCTCCAATGTTGATTCCATATCAACTACCATAGAGAGCCATACACCCCCTAAGCCACTTTGATTGTGGACAAGTCTCATGAATCACCACGTCAGGTCGGTTGGGTACCGCTTTATCAAACAGTGCTGCGATATGTACAAGAACATAAAAGAGGGTAGCAACTAGAAAATCTATGCCCACATATTGCTATGTGTCCTATCCGTACGACATGTCTACCCATAGACTCACTCTGATACCACTCTAGGGTTCCGTAGCAAAACAAAATTCTAATTAAGCGAACACTAATACGAGGATCTATACTATGTAGACATAAGCAACAGAAAGAGAGAGACGATATTCATACCCTTGAAGACCGAGGCATGCCTTACGCAGGAAGGCATATGTTGATGAAGCCGAGTAGCTCCAAGCACCTCAAGTGTGCTGCCTCTAAAGTACTACACACGCCCGGTGTAGGCGATGTCTCCCGGGCTCCGATCCAAGAGAGCAGTGGAAGAAGAAGATGCCAGATCGATGATCACACGACGGTAGTATAAACGTGGAGAACTCACAACCAGAGAGGTCCTCTCCAATATTTCGGAGAAGTCCTCGGCGTAGGTGAGAGGGAGAATGGGATGATTCCAAAGAGGAGGTGGAGGCCGCTATATATATAGTGGGAGGGGGAGGCGCACCACCCAAGGGGCGGGAGGTGTGGGACTAATGCCCACACCCGCCGGCCACCTAGGGGCAGCTGTTGGCCCTAGGTAGGAACCACTTGGGCAGCCCACTAAGCCTTGGCCGGCTGGCCCCCTTCCCTAGGCGCCTTGCCCCTTTGGGCCTCCCCTCCGGGTGAGGCCCAATAGCAATGGCCTGCCTATAAAAATAAAATAAAAAATATATATTAATATTAATTCTCCAATTAACATAAAACACATATATTATTATATTCCTTCACTTCGGAACACCTTTCGGACCCCATCCAATCTACATCAGATGTTACCCGGAACTATTCTAGTTTCTCTTTCTCTATTTCTCCTACGATAGCGTGTCTACCCTAAGCGTCCCCACCCTTAAGCGTGACATCCTTTGGTTCGGAAACACTCCAGACATGATTGAGACATCTCTCACATCAATGATCAACAGAGGGACCTGGATGGCCATGCGACCCTCGTGCGTTTCATGAATCTTATCACTCGAATTGTGAAAAGTCGTTTCCCATTCCCTTTGTCCTTTGATACCTAGTTCATCCGAGACTTGATCTTCGTTATCCCCATACCATAGTTTGGTCTCTTTACCGATGAACTTGTTTACTCATTCCCATGCCATTGCATTCCATGACCAAGTCACATGCTTGCAAGCTGTAGCATCCCATATGTCTAACATATGTAATGCTACATGGTCTAGTAATATAATTGCTACTTCATACATATAATTGTTGCATCATAATTATATCATGCTCATGTCATCATGCCACCTTGCATTTGAGCATCATATAAAACCCTTTTCATTTGGTTCTTATCTCATATGCATTATTAATTGTATTTGCCTCTTGATATATTGTATTTGGTTCTTGGTAAGTTCTTGATGCCCAAGCTGAGTTGGGGGCATATCTTTTATTAACTCCACCACCTTTCTTGTCACCACTTTATAATTCCACCATCCTAAGTATACATGAGCTTTTACATTTTTCCTTTGGCATTTAATCTAGCTCATGTGGGTTGGGATGGATCCATTTCTATTTCCACATGCTCTCACACTAGCATCATGTTGTTTTCACATTGTTGATATGTGGAGCCACCTTTGCATGCCTTGTGAGGGGTACCCCTTTTCTAGATTCCCTATGGATTGTTTTGGGAATAATTGCTCATGTTGGAATATTGTTGAGGATATAATGCACCTAGTGGAATATACACACTAGCATGTCCTAATTATATTCAAATATGACCATCTTCATCTACTCCACATGGAACATCCTTTTACATTTCTTTAGCTTGGCCTTAGATCCATATTTTTGGAATGCATGTGAATAAATGCCATGAGACCTTATTATTGATTTAACAAAATAAACATGGCATTTATTACTTATGCATGGGCCATGCAAGTCACCACCATATTGTTCTCCTTTGGTTTTCTTTGTTTTGATTGAATATTTTCTTTTGTGAGCTCCCCTTCTCTCTCAACCCTCATCATCTTGGTCTTAGTTCCTTGATAGGTGCATCACACCTCACCCCTGATCTCCATCTCCTCCATACCCCCATGCACTTGATCTTGAGCAAAAACCCTACACCCTAATCTCTCATGCCACTACCTCACCATGCCGAGCACCTCTCTAGCTGCTCTCTCTCTCTCTGCCAACCAGGGACCCACCCCATCTACCCCTCTAAACCCTAACCTAACCCGAGCCAACCCTAGCTCCATGACACACCCATGCCATCTACCCCTTCCTCTCGGTTCCCCTCTCTCTCTCTCTCTGCCACAAGGGCCACCCGAGCCAGACCACCCCTTTCATCGCCCTGGCCCAGCTGCAGCCCCTCGCCCCTGCCGCGCCGTGCCTAGCACGTGAGGAGGAGAGCAGGGAAAAGGTGGCCAAAGCCACCTTTTTCTCCACCGAGCCCCACGGCCCCCTTTTTCCCTCTCCTGCCCTTATCTACTCCCTTCCCCAACGTGCAGCTACCCCAGATCCTCCCCAGGGGCCCTGCGCCGCACCTTTCTTCCCCATCTTACCCTACCACCTCTCTTCACCATCGCCGGCCATCACCTCGGCTTCGGTTTTCCACCAATGGTACAAGGAGGCGAGAGCGGAGCTGGTCTATCGAGGAAGCAGAGGAGGACCCCTGGACCACCCCTGTTCACGGCGGTGAGGAGGAGACGCCCCGTACCTGCTGCACGCCGAAGCACCCCGACAAAACCCTAACACCGGTCCGTCTGCGTCGTCGCCAATCCGTCGCTCCCCGGCCCGTTCCACCACCACCATCAGCCTCGCGGTGAGCCCCCGTTTCCCCCTGACAACCTCTCGGCCCTCTTTGTTTTCTGAACTCGCCGGACTTTTCGCCGAGCGGCCTCTGTGCGCCGGCGTGCGCGCGCTTCTGCTGGTTGTGCGCCGCGGTAGTTACTCCTAGCCGCGCAGAAGAAACCCAGCAGCAACCTTAGCCAGCCCTAGTGGTCACCGCCGCCCGCATGCGCGCTGTAGATCGCGGGTTCGAGCCCCAGCTGCACTACGCGCCGTTGTCCGACAGTTCCATCAGGAACTTGGAAAGAAAAATAGTACCGCGTGGTACTTTTCCAGATAACCCCCCCCACACACACACACACACCTTTTTCCTCAACCCGTGCTCCACCAGGTCCCACATGCCAGCGCCTATGTTCTTTTTACAAAAAGGGACCACGCTTTTCCGTTTCTAAACCCGCACCCCTAGCTGAGCTGCGTGTCAGATCCCCTCTCACCCGCTGGCGCGTGGGCCCGCTCGAGACCCGGGCCCACCGATCAGTGGCAGCGGCTCGCGTCTGCGTCGGTGAGAAAAGTCTCAGCGCGACGTTTCTGCCAGCACAGCACCGGACCCACCTGTGTGTGACTATGGCTAGATTCCTCGGAGTATAAAAAGTATCTGTGTTTTTCTGTTTTATAAAAAACAATTTCAGAAATGTTTAAATATGAATTTAAATTCTGTTTTTAATAAATTTTAATTTGTAAAACCAAAGAATATAAATAATTTATGTTTTGAATCAGAAAAATGTGAGGATTTCAAATCTGCCATCCAAATTAATGTTTGACCACTTTAAATTTTCGAAATTGTTTAATTGTAATAAAAATGCCTTTTCTTGATTAATTAATAACTTTAAATCTACAACTCCAAATTCGACAAATAATATGTCTAAATCGATCAGCGCGAAGACCCCGTTCTAACTATGCATTCCTTGTTCTGAATTGCAACATGCATCATATAAATATTAAGGGGACAGCAAGTGTTTTGAGAGCAAAACGTGACTAAAACTTGATAAAATGCTTTATTCTGGCACCGCACACCTCACCCATGCCATGCTACTTTATTGCCATGTAAATTGTGCATCATTCATCATGGCATGCTTGTTTGCTTGTCGCATTTTAATTCATATGCTTGTGCACTTTATTTATGTTGACCCTTGTTTGTTTGGTTCTTCTTCGAATAGACGCCGAGCAGGGGAAATATCAGGAATCCCAGGAGTACTACCCAGATCCGTCTCTCGCTTCAACTGAGCTGCCAGGCAAGCACTACCACATGCTTGCATATATATAGTACCTATTGCCTCTATCTTATTCTTGCATCATTGAGTCGCGATTGCATTAAATTGAATCCCAAGTACTGCATAGCCTTTACTTTTAAACCCCACCGAAGCTTGTTCCTCCATCCCATGAGCCATTACTACAGGAGTTGTTTGAGCCATGCGAGTCGTAGAACAGCATGTGTAGGGTATGTGAGTGTCTGATGGATAACGAGGTACCTAAACAACTTAACCTGAGTAGTAATGGGATAACTAATGAAAGAGGCACCGGTGAGCAATATCTGTTATTTGGTTTTTCGTGCTCACTTGTGTCCCGTAGGACCCCGAGTACTTGATTCCTGTTCCTTGACTATTCGCACTAACCACATCCGGGAGGCCTTATGGACCCCCCTGAGCCAGAGCTTGATTCATTTCTATTTCTTGGGGCCACAAAGTAGTTTGGGACTTTATTACTATCCTGTACTTATGCCATGTTTTACTGTTTTATTTAGGATTATGCGAGGAGCACCTGTACTGTTTAGGGATCACGGCACGATTCCGCGGTATCGAAAGCCCAGTCACATTTTCGGGTTCCCAGTCGTTTACAGCCGTTCTCGCAAACTTTGGGCCCGTCTCGGAGCCGGCCAACTTCGTTGCGGGTAGCTTATTGTGGTGGCCCCCTGAAATATTTCTGAATCCTGTGATCGCTTTGTCGTGAATGCCTCGTTGGGTTTTGATTTGGTTTTTCTGAGGTTGATCGAGTGTATGTTGCTATTTGTGCACCCCTGCAGGGTAAATCTTTCTGAAAGCCGTGTCCACGGTTATGGACGACTTGGACCACAGTTTCTCGATCATAGAAAAGTATAACTAAAGTACCGCTTTTAACTTGACTAAATACCGGACTAGTAAATAGTGCAATACTCATGGAATGGTTAATAAAACTGCCAACGGGTGGGTTGTTCGTCCGCTTTCTCATTGGTAAGCGAGAAGGAGGATGGATCTATCAGTTTATACTGTTATAACTGTTGTTTCTAATTAACGGACATCCGTCTATCATTGGTTAGGCGGATGGTTAGCGAATATCTATAGACTTGTTAGTTATTATCTTTTGCTGCAATTGCGTCACCCCAGGTATATGTCCCCTTTAGAGGCATAAAGACTTGCTGAGTACCCCTAGGGTCTCACACGATAAATTGTTTGATTCAGATGAACAGGTGTATTCGCAAGATGGATACTGGGTGGAGAAGACAGATGATGTTGGCGACGATCACTCGGTGTAGAGATTCTAGGGATGGGGATCCGTGAGATCTGTGGGCAGGATGTGTTTATTTATGTGGCATCTTATGCCGATTTGCTTCTTATCCGTACTCGGATCTTGTTTTCCGCTTCTGCCTGATACTCTGATGTTTGATGTATGAGGAGCTATCCTAAACTATTATCTCTATCTAGGATATTTGGATCTTGCCGTATGGCGTTGCAATATTTCTATTTCTTTTAGATGGAATGGCTCTGAGGACTGTTGTATGGTAGCTTGCATACATACTCACTTGTGTATGTATTTGATCTCTTCGCCTATTGCCTACATCGCTCGCTCTTGTCCCAATGTCTTGGAAGTGGTTAGGACGGCCGACGGGTCTACACGTGGGCGGTCCTCTGGGCCCCCGCTGTACTATTTTAACCAGTTCCGCTTCATCCAAGCTTGAACTTAGAGCGTAGGGTCTGAGGTTGTTACAAAAGCTTCATTAATGCAACGTCACGGAGATGGCCACATGTATCTATCCATTATATGGATTGACAAATCATGGTCTTGATATGTACTCCTCTACGCGTCCCTTTGGAAAACCTGAGTGGCACCTTTTTGATCACCCTGTTACGAGATGATGCTTGATACCATCAAAGCTTCCTCTAGCACAGTGATTTGCATTACTCACAGTCTAAGGATCAGGTTGCAAGATTTCCTGTGTTTATCATTAATGGTGAACTTTGTAACTAGATCTCATTAAGATATAACCGCCAGATGTTGTTCTATCACATTATTCAACTAATGACATGACCTCATTGTCAATTGGCATAAATGCCCATGATCTTCAAACCTAGATCATCCCCATGACCAATGAACTAGTTCACTAGAGACAACTAGATACACGGTTTGTTTAGACACCACACGTGTATTAACGTTTCATATTAATACAGTTATAGCATAGTATGAAACATATTATGAACATACAAGAGATATATCAAACAATACACCTTATTATTTGCCTCTAGGGCATATCTCTTTTAGATTAATGAATGGTTGTTTCTTTGATGCAAATAACCATGCCGCCGTGCTTGCCAAGGCCCACGAGGGCTATGTGCCTATCGTCGGTCTAGATGCCGCGAAGTCCTTAGCGATTGTAGCAGAAGAGAGAGCCAATGCTTTGGCAGGGGAGCTGGAGTCGGCGAAGGCAGCGATGTCCGCATCCGAGGAAAGGGCGAGTCCCCGAGTGGTTCTATCATCGAAGCTTAATGAGCTGACATTGTGTAGATGTTATAAGCCAAGGAGACCCAGCGGTGCAATCGTTCAGCACCGAGCAGTGCGTGAAGCGGTGCTGAACGCGTCCACGATGTTGGAGATATGCATTCGATCCATTCTCTAGGGAATCACTCCCACTGAGGTGATTCCTAGGGGGTTACAGAGTTGTAGAAATACCTCGAAGAGACGCATGTGGTCGTTGAGTGGACGATGTGGTCCGCGTTCCGTCGTGGGGATACTGCGGCGCTGAGCCTAGGGCTCTCCCACTTTCCAGAGTACTTCGAGCTCGATAACATCACTAGCAGATTTCCTTTGGCGACCGGCAAGGTGGAGATTGCTAACTTCCTTGCCTTTACTGCAAAGGCCACTCCATACGCGGAGCGCGTGTTGGTGATGAGCGACCTCCTGCCGTACCAGGAGACGCGGGTGGCGCTGAACGATGTTGAGCCAAAGTATCCTGACCTTCCATCGGACCGACCATTTCAATCAGCCATCACGAAGTCGCTGATGACCTACCTAGTGAACCCGTGGAAGCCCTTTGTTAGGGTCTGGGCGCAGATGGTGCCTCTTCGTCAAAGCCTACTGAATGAGAGATGGATCCGTAGTGTAGATTTGTTGTCGGCTGGCTTTTTGTAAAGATTTTGTTAGTGAGCAATATATTTTGTGACTTGCGAGTTGATTATGTGTGTTATTATATCAGTCGACTCATTGGCTTGTTGAGTCGATCGTTATTTGAGTGTCTGATGGGTCACACGCGCGTGGTTAGCAGGGACGGTGTGTTTTGGAAGCTATTCAAGTAGCTTAGGTCAACTTGCCGTGGCTCGTGGAGGCAGTCGCATGGTGACCCCAAGGGGTACTCTGTAATTGTTTTCCCTGAACGCATGTGGGTTCGAGTTTGACAAGTCCCCGAGCTTGGTACTTAACCGTTCGAGTTGTAGGCCCAAGGTAGGTAAGGACAAGGTGTGCTATTTATCGTGTAGCGCGTCTCTACTCCTGGCTCGGGAGGCCAAATGCTTGGCGACTCCAAGGCACACTCTCATACTTGGTGTGTTACCGAGTTGGGTGCGAGTTTTTTTTTTGAACGAGTCTCCGAGCATGGTACTTAACCGTTCGAGTCGTGATGTCTGAGGATGAGGAGGACGGGGTGATGTGGGAAGCACGGCCGGTGGTCTTGGCTCGGAAAGCTAGTCGAGTGAGGTGACTCCGATGGTGGTCCGGGTAGGCATTTTTCGTGGATGGCGCAAGGCCCGAGTGTTTTTCGGTGCCCTTGAGCCGCACTACTTAGCCATGTCGGTCGCACAACCAAGGGTTGTCTACCGTGGTTAGCATATTGTTCAATCTACGAGTGTGATTGGCACAAGAAATGGCGAGTGGACACAATTTGTGTAGACGGTATTTTTATTCATCAACGGTATAGATGAGTACATATTTTAGTTCTAAGTGTAGAACTTGTGGAGCAGATTGACGTTCCATGGCCGCTCGACGTCGAGCTGGCCATTGCCTTGGATGTCAATGAGGTAGTAGGCATCATTGCCTAGGACTCGTCTCATGTCGAATGGTCCCTCCCATGGAGGGGAGAGCTTGTGCATGCCCTTCTTGTCCTGGATGAGTCGTAGGACAAGAATGCCCTCCTGGAAGGTGCGAGTCCGGACTCGGCGGCTATGGTAGCGGTGGAGCCCTTGCTGATAGATGGTAGTGCGGGAGCGATCTAGGTCACGCACTTTGTCGAGAAAGTCGACCCTATTTTGATGGGAGACTTTGTTGTCTTCCTTCGTGTAATGGACGACTCGAGGCAAGTCGTGCTCGAGGACAGTTGGCATGATAGATTTGATGCCGTATACCCTGAAGATGGGGGTGAACCCTGTTGATCAGTTGATGGAGGTGCGAATGCCCCATAACATGGAGGGGAGCTCTTCGACCCAGCATCCTGGCATCCACTCGAGGGGGGCCTATAGTCTCGGCTTGAGGCCATGGAGTACGCTCTGATTGGAGTGCTTGGATTGGCTGTTCGACTCTAGATGGGTGGCTGAGGCGAGGTCAAGTCGGATGTCGTGCTCCTCGCAGAAATCAACCATGGCGCCCTTGGTGAAGTTGGTGTTGTTGTCGGTGATGATGTTGTGCGGGTAGCCGTACCGATAGGTCAGCCCGCGGAGGAATTTGGTGGCGGTCTTGTCATCGCACTTCTTGATGGGCTTTGCATCGACCTATTTTGTGAACTTGTCGACTACAACCAGGAGGTGGGTGTAGCCTGATGGTGCGGTCTTGAATCGCCCCACCATGTCGATGCCCCAAAAGTTTTATGGCCATGTAATGGGGATGATCTTGAGAGCCAAACCAGGGATTTGCGTCTAGTTGGCATATTTCTGGCACCCTACGTAGCGCTGGAAGATTTTGATGGCGTCGGTGTGCGTAGTGAGCCAGTAGAAGCCGTGACACATGGCTTTGGCGACTAGTTCTAGGTAACAATGGATCCCAGTTCAATGACAAAATTCCTTAGCCAAAAAACTTCATTCGCCACATCGTCAGCAACTATGTATTCTAACTCCATTGTAGACTATGCAACTACTGGTTGCTTCTTGCTCTTCCAGCTTACCGCCCCACTATTCACCAAAAAACACAAATCCCATCTAAGACTTTGAGTCACCAGGATCTGAGTGTCAGCTCGCATCCACGTAACTAGTTATGTTTAGAGCTTCATGATCACCTCCATAGACTAGGACCATATCCTTTGTTCTCTTGAGATACCTTAGGATATTTTTCACAGCTGTCCAGTGATCCCTTCCTGGATTACTTTGGTATCGGCTCGCCAAACTAAGAGCCAATGCCACATCAGGTTGAGTACTTAGCATTGCATACATGATAGATCCTATGGATGAGGCATAGGGGATGTAAGACATCCTTTTGTCTATCAGCATCCGTTACCGGACATTGAGTCAAACTCAGTATGCTACATTTTGTCACAAGCACCAAACCACTTTTAGCATCCTTGATTTTGAACCACTTCAAAATCTTCTCAAGGTAAGTACTTTGACTTAATGCAATCAGGCGTCTTGATCTATCTCTATAGATCTTGATTCCTAATATGTATGCAGCTTCACCTAAGTCCTTCATGGAAAATTGCCTACTCAGATATGCTTTCACGCTTTTCATAAGTTCCACATCATTTCCCATGAGTAATATGTCGTCCACATATACTACTAGGAAAACCACTGAGCTCCCACTCGCTTTCTTGTAAATACAGAACTCTTATTGATTTTGGACAAATCCAAAACTCTTGATCACTTGATCAAAACATTGATTCCAACTCCGAGATGCTTGCTTCGGTCCATAAATGGATTGCTGAAGTTTGCATACCTTACCAGCATCATTAGGATCAATAAAACCTTCCAGTTGCATCATATACAACTCTTCATCAATGTGTCCATTGACGAACGCGGGTTTGACATCCATCTGCCATATTTCATAGTCGAAATGAGCAGTAATTGCTAGTAGAATTTGGACAACTTTAATGTCGTGGTATTGCCGACGAGTAAGCCATGGAGGGGTCCTCACAGTGCATGTTTAGAGACGTGGGTTAAGGCGGAGAGCTAGCAGGTACGAGGTAACACAGCTTACCCAGGTTCAAGTCCCACAACGATGGCAGAACTCTACTCCTGCTATAAATCACTATAATGGCAATACACCGAGTTACAGAGATAGGTTCGATGTGCGAGGTGTTGCATGATACATTGCAAATGTATCTATAATTTTTGATGTTCCATGCTTGGTTTTATCCACTTTCTTGTGTTTTGTTCCAACTTTGGAGTACTTTTCATATGATTTCTTGGACTAACCTATTAACAAGAGCCACAGTGCTAGCTACCTGTTTTCTGCTGTTTTTGGTTCCAGGAAAGTCAGAAAATGAATATTCTCGGAATTGGACGGGACAAAAGCCAAAGTGCCTATTTTTCCGGAAGTGATCAAGTGCCAGAATACGAGACGGAGAAGGGCCAGGGAGCCACCACACCACCTGGCCGCGCGGCTAGGCCTGTCCTGCGCCAGGGGGTGGTGTGGCCGCTCCCAGCACCCCCTCGGCCTCCCCTTCCGACTATAAGTTGCCCTCGGGACGAAAACCCTAAGTACCCGATCCAAAATCCACTAAAGAGTCTGTAGCCACCGTCGTCTCTGTCCCTAGATCGGGGGGGATCTGAAGCTCTTTCAGGCACCCAGCCGGAGAGGGGAATTCACCCTGGAGGCCTTCTTCATCACCATGCAAGCCTCCGGTGTGATGCGTGAGTAGTTCATCCTTGGACTACGGATCCATGTAGTAGCTAGATGGCTGGTTTCTCCTCCTTTGTGCTTTCATGTTTAGATCTTGTGAGCTCCGTTCATGATCAAGATCATCTATTTGTAATTCATACATGTTGTTTTTGTAGGGATCTGATGGATATTGAGATGCTATTTCAGATTGATTATTGATTCTATCATGTCTTTGTTATTTGAGATCTTGCATGCTTTCCGTTGTTAGTAGCTATCTTGGCCAAGTAGATGCTAGCAACTCCAAGAGTTAGTATTTATGCTCGATAGTGGGTTCATGCCTCTGGTAATCTGGGGAAGTGACAGAAATATCTAAGGTACTAGATGTGTTGTTGCTACTAGGGAGAAAGCAACAATCCTTTGTTCATAGAACAATCGTATTGTTTACTTTAAAATCAGTTCGTAAAGCAATAATCTGTTGCTTGCAACTTAATACTGGAGGGGGTTCGGATGATAACCTGAAGGTGGATTATTAGTCATAGATGCAGTTGGATGGCGGTCTATGTATTATGTTGTAATGCCCAATCAAGTCTCAGAGGAGTCAAGATGATTAGTATATGCATGTATTGCTTTCTCGGTGTTTGTCAATTGCCCCGCTGTAATTTGTTCACCCAGCATGTTATCTATCTAAGGAGAGCCACCTCTAGTGAACTATGGATCCCGGTCCTCTTTCTTTACATACAATCTACAATCTTTTACTGCTTTGTGTTTACTTTCTGCAAACTTTTACTTCTTTCCATTCGATACGTTTAATCCTTTGTTTTCCGCAAAACACGGTGAGATTGACAACCTCATCGCAAGTTGGGGACAAAGTTATGTGGCTGTGTTGTGCAGGTCTCCACGTTGCTACTAGCACCGGTAGTGCGCCCTGCCAAAGCTCAGCTAGTAACACCTTTGAGGTGTTTCCTTGCTCCTACTGGTTCGATTAAACCTTGGTTTCATAACTGAGGGAAACTTGCTGCTGTGCTCATCATACCTTCCTCTTAGGGTTCCCAATAAGCTCTACATCAACACCACACACCAAGCACTTTTCTGGGGGCCGTGTATTGAGCCATCAAGCGATTTTCTAGCGTTGTTGCCGGGGAGTCAAGGACATCTTCACAAGGGGAGTCCCTCATAACCAATCTCTTTACTTTGTTGTTTTTGTTTTGCTTAGTTTCTTTTTGCTTTGTTTGCTTGTTTTGTTCTTCAAAAACACACAAAAATTAGTTTTACTTGTTTGCTTTCTTATTTGAAAACCCAAAAAATGACTACTCTTGAAAACACTAAGTTGTGTGACTTCACTAGCACCAACAACAATGATTTTATGAGCACTCCTATTGCTCCACCTGTGGCTGAAAATACTTTCTCTGAGATAAAACCTGCTTTGCTCAATCTTGTTATGAGAGAACAATTTTCTGGTATTGGTAATGAAGATGTTGCTTCCCATCTAAATAACTTTGTTGAACTTTGTGAGATGTAAAAGCATAGGGATATAGATGGTGATATTATTAAACTGAAATTGTTTCCTTTCTCTTTGAGAGGAAAAGCTAAAGAATGGTTGAATTCCTTGACTAGGAATAGTATTGATTCTTGGACTAAGTGCAAAGATGCTTTTATTGGAAAATTCTATCCTCCTGCTAAGATTATATCCATGAGAAGTGAAATAATGAAGTTTAAACAACTTGATAATGAGCATGTTGCTCAAGCTTGGGAAAGAATGAAATCTTTAGTAAAGAATTGTCCCACTCATGGAATGACTGCTTGGATGATCATCCAAACTTTTTATGCAGGATTGAACTATTCTTCAAGGAACCTATTGGATTCAGCTGCTGGAGGTACCTTTACGACCATCACTTTGGGTGTTGCAACAAAACTATTGGACAATATGATGGTTAATTATTCTGAATGGCATACCGAGAGAGCTCCACAAGGTAAGAAGGTAAATTCTGTTGAGGAAACCTCCTCCTTGAGTGATAAGATTGATATTATTATGTCTATGCTTGTTAATGGGAAAACCCATATTGATCCAAATAATGTTCCTTTAGCCTCTTTGGTTGCTCAAGACGAGCAAGTTGATGTGAACTTCATAAGAAATAACAACTTTGGAAACAATGCTTATGGTAATAATGCTTATAGGAACAATTTTGGTAACAATAATTATAAGCCATATCCTCCCAACAATGGTAAATCTGAATTACCTAGTGAAGGAAGAATCTTAGAAG
The DNA here is from genome assembly GCA_910589775.1 of Avena eriantha. Lineage (NCBI taxonomy): Eukaryota > Viridiplantae > Streptophyta > Magnoliopsida > Poales > Poaceae > Avena > Avena eriantha. The sequence continues at coordinate 543,580,707 of OU342743.1, forward strand.
TTGAAAGAGCCACTAAAAAGTTCATGCAAATGCAATACGAGCAAAATAAGCTATTTACTAAAACTATGGAGGAACAATCTATCATTTTGAAGAACATTAGCCATCAACTTGAGAGTCTAAATAGGTAAATTCCTAGTTTACAATTGAAACTCTCTAATGCTGAAATAAATATATCTTCTCTATCTGAAGCTCAATCTTCATTGATTATGTCAGGGGGATGATCCCTAGGTACCCCAATCGAATAAGAAACAAGACAGTCGGATCGTGTCCGGCTGACCAGATGCAGCCGGACAGGGCAAGACAGGCCGGCTATCCCCCGGTAGCCGGATCAGCAGGAAGCAGCCGGATACGGCGACGTAGCCGGACTCAATCAATGGGACAGGGCGACATGTGTATCAGTGCACGGTACGCCATGTACGGTGACAAGACTGGCAACTACCCGGCCATACCGAAGACTTTGCGTGGGTGACGCAGGAACAGTGGCCGGTGCTGACGATAGGCTCGCACGGCATCCACTGTACCTATGACAGCCATACCGCTCATACTCCGATGAGACAAGCCATATCGGACATTGTAGATGACTAGTCGGCTGGGACCCGCCTGTGGGGGCCGCCAGTCGGACTAGTCAGTGAGACCTTTGCCTCTCTACCTATATAAGGAGAGGCAAGGCCTCAGTAGGAAGGGTTGGTCTTACAGCATTTAAGGCAGTAGCTAGCGTATACAGCTCGAGGAGCATATGTAGTTCGAGTATTCCACATAGTCAGATCCGACAGGAGTAGGGGCTTTACCTCACCATGAGGGCCCCGAACCTGGGTACTTCTTGCGTCCCGCTACGCTTGCTTGTATCCAATCCCGCATGCGGACGCCGTCGATAGCTTCCCTGCTAGTCCCCGCACCTCTATCTAACCTTCTCAAGTACTGCCGTTCCCAATACAACGACAGTTGGCGCCCACCGTGGGGCAAGATGGCTTCGACCGGAGTCATGTTCCGCACGGGGCCCCGCACTTCAGCCGGTGAGCGCGTGGCCACCGGCCTGGTGCTCACGCTCTGCAAGTTCGACTGCGTCATCGACAACGCCTCCTGCTTCAC